>CM076465.1:14439633-15037481 GCA_038419695.1 Scomberomorus guttatus | reverse complement strand
TACCCCTCTAATACCACTCTTCTACCACTCTTCTACCACTCTTCTACTCTACCACTCTTCTACTACTCTTCTACCCCCTCCTCTACCACTCCTCTACCACTCCTCTACTCTACCACTCCTCTACTACTCTTCTACCACTCCTCTACCACTCCTCTACCACTTCCTCTACCACTCCTCTACCACTCCTCTACCACTCCTCTACCCCTCTTCTACCACTCCTCTACCCCTCTTCTACCACTCCTCTACCCCTCTTCTACCACTCCTCTACCCCTCTTCTACCACTCTTCTACCACTCCTCTACCCCTCCTCTACCACTCCTCTACCCCTCTTCTACCACTCCTCTACCCCTCTTCTACCACTCCTCTACCCCTCTTCTACCACTCCTCTACCCCTCCTCTACCCTCCTCTACCACTCCTCTACCACTCCTCTACCACTCCTCTACCCCTCTCTACCACTTCCTCTACCCCTCTTCTACACTCCTCTACCCCTCTTCTACCACTCCTCTACCCTCTTCTACCCTCTTCTACCAATCTTCTACCACTCCTCTACCCCTCTTCTACCACTCCTCTACCCCTCTTCTAGCACTCCTCTACCACTCCTCTACCACTCCTCTACCCTCCTCTACCACTCCTCTACCACTCCTCTACCACTCCTCTACTCTACCACTCTTCTACTACTCTTCTACCCTCCTCTACCCCTCCTCTACCACTCCTCTACTACTCCTCTACTACTCCTCTACCCCTCTAATACCACTCTTCTACCACTCTTCTACCACTCTTCTACTCTACCACTCTTCTACTACTCTTCTACCCCTCCTCTACCACTCCTCTACCACTCCTCTACTCTACCACTATTCTACTACTCTTCTACCCCTCCTCTACCACTCTTCTACTACTCCTCTACCACTTCCTCTACCACTCCTCTATCCCCTCTTCTACCACTCCTCTAACCCCTCTTCTACCACTCCTCTACCACTCCTCTACCACTCCTCTACCACTCCTCTACACCTCCTCTACCACTCTTCTACCCTCTTCTACCACTCCTCTACCCCTCCTCTACCCCTCCTCTACCCCTCCTCTACCCCTCTTCTACCCTCTTCTACCACTCCTCTACCCCTCCACACCTCTACCACACCTCTACCACACCTCTACCTCTACCTCCTCTACCCTCCTCTACCACTCCTCTACCACTCCTCTACCCTTCTTCTACCACTCCTCTACCCTCTTCTACCATTCCTCTACTACTCTTCTACCCCTCCTCTACCCCTCCTCTACCCCTCTTCTACCCCTCTTCTACCACTCCTCTACCCCTCTTCTACCACTCTTCTACCACTCCTCTACCACTCCTCCACCACCTTTCTACCACTCCTCTACCACTCCTCTACCACTCCTCTACCACTCCTCTACCACTCCTCTACCCCTCCTCTACCACTCCTCTACCCTCTTCTACCCCTCTTCTACCACTCCTCTACCCCTCTTCTACCACTCTTCTACCACTCCTCTACCACTCCTCCACCACTCTTCTACCCTCCTCTACCACTCCTCTACCACTCTTCTACCCCTCCTCTACCACTCCTCTACCCCTCTTCTACCCCTCCTCTACTACTCCTCTACTACTCCTCTACCCCCTCTAATACCACTCTTCTACCACTCCTCTACCACTCTTCTACCACTCTTCTACCACTCTTCTACCACTCTTCTACCACTCCTCTACCACTCTTCTACCCCTCTTCTACCACTCCTCTACCCCTCTTCTACCACTCCTCTACCCCTCTTCTACCACTCCTCTACCCCTCTTCTACCACTCCTCTACCACTCCTCTACCACTCCTCTACCACTCCTCTACCCCTCTTCTACCACTCCTCTACCCCTCTTCTACCACTCCTCTACCCCTCTTCTACCAATCTTCTACCACTCCTCTACCCCTCTTCTACCCCTCCTCTACCACTCCTCTACCACTCCTCTACCACTCCTCTACTCTACCACTCTTCTACTACTCTTCTACCCCTCCTCTACCCCTCCTCTACCACTCCTCTACTACTCCTCTACTACTCCTCTACTACTCCTCTACTACTCCTCTACTACTCCTCTACTACTCCTCTACCCCTCTAATACCACTCTTCTACCACTCTTCTACCACTCTTCTACCACTCTTCTACCCTCCTCTACCACTCTTCTACCCTCTTCTACCACTCCTCTACCACTCCTCTACCCCTCCTCTACCCCTCTTCTACCCCTCTTCTACCACTCCTCTACCCCTCCACACCTCTACCACACCTCTACCACACCTCTACCACTCCTCTACCCTCCTCTACCACTCCTCTACCTACTCCTCTACCCTTCTTCTACCACTCCTCTACCCTTCTTCTACCATTCCTCTACTACTCTTCTACCCCTCCTCTACCCCTCCTCTACCCCTCTTCTACCCCTCTTCTACCACTCCTCTACCCCTCTTCTACCACTCTTCTACCACTCCTCTACCACTCCTCCACCACTCTTCTACCACTCCTCTACCACTCCTCTACCACTCCTCTACCCCCTCCTCTACCCCTCTTCTACCCCTCTTCTACCCCTCTTCTACCACTCCTCTACCCCCTCTTCTACCACTCCTCTACCACTCCTCCACCACTCTTCTACCCTCCTCTACCACTCCTCTACCACTCTTCTACCCTCCTCTACCACTCCTCTACCCCTCTTCTACCCCTCCTCTACTACTCCTCTACTACTCCTCTACTACTCCTCTACCCCTCTAATACCACTCTTCTACCACTCCTCTACCACTCTTCTACCACTCCTCTACCACTCTTCTACCACTCTTCTACCACTCTTCTACCACTCCTCTACCACTCTTCTACCCCTCTTCTACCACTCCTCTACCCCTCTTCTACCACTCCTCTACCCCTCTTCTACCACTCCCTCTACCACTCCTCTACCCCTCTTCTACCACTCCTCTACCCCTCTTCTACCACTCCTCTACCCCTCTTCTACCCCTCTTCTACCAATCTTCTACCACTCCTCTACCCCTCTTCTACCCCTCTTCTAGCACTCCTCTACCCTCCCTCTACCACTCCTCTACCACTCCTCTACCACTCCTCTACTCTACCACTCTTCTACTACTCTTCTACCCCTCCTCTACCCCTCCTCTACCACTCTTCTACTACTCTTCTACCCCTCCTCTACCACTCCTCTACCACTCCTCTACCACTCTTCTACTCTACCACTATTCTACTACTCTTCTACCCCTCCTCTACCACTCTTCTACTACTCTTCTACCCCTCCTCTACCACTCCTCTACCACTCTTCTACCACTCCTCTACCCCTCTTCTACCCCTCTTCTACCACTCCTCTACCCCTCTTCTACCACTCCTCTACCACTCCTCTACCCTCCTCTACCCCTCTTCTACCACTCTTCTACCCCCTCTTCTACCACTCCTCTACCCCTCTTCTACCACTCCTCTACCCCTCTTCTACACTCCTCTACCCCTCTTCTACCCTCTTCTACCAATCTTCTACCACTCCTCTACCCCTCTTCTACCCCTCTTCTAGCACTCCTCTACCCTCCTCTACCACTCCTCTACCACTCCTCTACCACTCCTCTACTCTACCACTCTTCTACTACTCTTCTACCCCTCCTCTACCCCTCCTCTACCACTCCTCTACTACTCCTCTACTACTCCTCTACTACCACTATTCTACCACTCTTCTACCACTCTTCTACCACTCTTCTACCACTCTTCTACCCTCCTCTACCACTCTTCTACCCTCTTCTACCTCTCCTCTACCACTCCTCTACCCCTCCTCTACCCCTCTTCTACCCCTCTTCTACCACTCCTCTACCCCTCCACACCTCTACCACACCTCTACCACACCTCTACCACTCCTCTACCCTCCTCTACCACTCCTCTACCACTCCTCTACCCTTCTTCTACCACTCCTCTACCCTTCTTCTACCATTCCTCTACTACTCTTCTACCCCTCCTCTACCCCTCTTCTACCCCTCTTCTACCCCTCTTCTACCACTCCTCTACCCCTCTTCTACCACTCTTCTACCACTCCTCTACCACTCCTCCACCACTCTTCTACCACTCCTCTACCACTCCTCTACCACTCCTCTACCCCTCCTCTACCACTCCTCTACCCCTCTTCTACCCCTCTTCTACCACTCCTCTACCCCTCTTCTACCACTCCTCTACCACTCCTCCACCACTCTTCTACCCTCCTCTACCACTCCTCTACCACTCTTCTACCCTCCTCTACCACTCCTCTACCCCTCTCTACCCCCTCTCCCCTCTACTACTCCTCTACTACTCCTCTACTACTCCTCTACCCCTCTAATACCACTCTTCTACCACTCCTCTACCACTCTTCTACCACTCCTCTACCACTCTTGCTACCACTCTCTACCACTCTTCTACCACTCCTCTACCACTCTTCTACCCCTCTTCTACCACTCCTCTACCCCTCTTCTACCACTCCTCTACCCCTCTTCTACCACTCCTCTACCACTCCTCTACCCTCTTCTACCACTCCTCTACCCCTCTTCTACCACTCCTCTACCCCTCTTCTACCCCTCTTCTACCAATCTTCTACCACTCCTCTACCCCTCTTCTACCCCTCTTCTAGCACTCCTCTACCTCCTCTACCACTCCTCTACCACTCCTCTACCACTCCTCTACTCTACCACTCTTCTACTACTCTTCTACCCCTCCTCTACCCCTCCTCTACCACTCTGCTACTACTCTTCTACCCCTCCTCTACCACTCCTCTACCACTCCTCTACCACTCTTCTACTCTACCACTATTCTACTACTCTTCTACCCCTCCTCTACCACTCTTCTACTACTCTTCTACCCCTCCTCTACCACTCCTCTACCACTCTTCTACCACTCCTCTACCACTCCTCTACCCCTCTTCTACCACTCCTCTACCCCTCTTCTACCACTCCTCTACCACTCCTCTACCCTCCTCTACCCCTCTTCTACCACTCCTCTACCCCTCTTCTACCACTCCTCTACCCCTCTTCTACCACTCCTCTACCCCTCTTCTACCACTCTTCTACCACTCCTCTACCCTCCTCTACCACTCCTCTACCACTCCTCTACCCCTCTTCTACCACTCCTCTACCCCTCTTCTACCACTCCTCTACCCCTCTTCTACCACTCCTCTACCACTCCTCTACCACTCCTCTACCACTCCTCTACCACTCTTCTACTCTACCACTCCTCTACCACTCTTCTACCACTCCTCTACCACTCCTCTACTACTCTTCTACCACTCCTCTACTACTCCTCTACCACTCCTCTACCACTCCTCTACCACTCCTCTACCACTCTTCTACCACTCCTCTACTACTCCTCTACCACTCCTCTACCCTTCTTCTACCACTCCTCTACCCTTCTTCTACCATTCCTCTACCCTTCTTCTACCATTCCTCTACTACTCTTCTACCCCTCCTCTACCACTCCTCTACCACTCTTCTACCCCTCTTCTACCCCTCTTCTACCCCTCTTCTACCACTCCTCTACCACTCCTCTACCACTCCTCTACCACTCCTCTACCACTCCTCCACCACTCTTCTACCACTCTTCTACCCTCCTCTACCACTCCTCTACCACTCCTCTACCACTCCTCTACCACTCTTCTACCCTCCTCTACCACTCTTCTACCCTCTTCTACCACTCCTCTACCCCTCTTCTACCACTCCTCTACCCCTCTTCTACCCCTCTTCTACCACTCCTCTACCACACCTCTACCACACCTCTACCACACCTCTACCACTCTTCTACTACTACTCTTCTACCCCTCCTCTACTACTCCTCTACCACTCCTCTACTACTCCTCTACCACTCCTCTACTACTCCTCTACCCCTCTAATACCACTCTTCTACCACTCCTCTACCACTCCTCTACCACTCCTCTACCACTCCTCTACCACTCTTCTACCACTCCTCTACCCCTCTTCTACCACACCTCTACCACACCTCTACCACACCTCTACCACTCCTCTACCCTACCACTCTTCTACTACTCTTCTACCCCTCCTCTACCCCTCCTCTACCCCTCCTCTACCCCTCCTCTACCACTCCTCTACCACTCCTCTACCCCTCTAATACTGCTCTTCTACCACTCCTCTACCACTCCTCTACCACTCCTCTACCACTCTTCTACCACTCCTCTACCACTCTTCTACCACTCCTCTACCACTCTTCTACCCCTCTTCTACCACTCCTCTACCCCTCTTCTACCACTCCTCTACCCCTCCTCTACCACTCCTCTACCACTCCTCTACCCCTCTTCTACCCCTCTTCTACCAATCTTCTACCACTCCTCTACCCCTCTTCTACCCCTCTTCTAGCACTCCTCTACCACTCCTCTACCACTCCTCTACCACTCCTCTACCACTCCTCTACTCTACCACTCTTCTACTACTCTTCTACCCCTCCTCTACCCCTCCTCTACCCCTCCTCTACCACTCTTCTACTACTCTTCTACCCCTCCTCTACCACTCCTCTACCACTCCTCTACCACTCTTCTACTCTACCACTATTCTACTACTCTTCTACCCCTCCTCTACCACTCTTCTACTACTCTTCTACCCCTCCTCTACCACTCCTCTACCACTCTTCTACCACTCCTCTACCACTCCTCTACCACTCCTCTACCCCTCTTCTACCACTCCTCTACCCCTCTTCTACCACTCCTCTACCCCTCCTCTACCACTCCTCTACCCTCCTCTACCCCTCTTCTACCACTCCTCTACCCCTCTTCTACCACTCCTCTACCCCTCTTCTACCACTCCTCTACCCCTCTTCTACCACTCTTCTACCACTCCTCTACCCTCCTCTACCACTCCTCTACCACTCCTCTACCACTCCTCTACCCCTCTTCTACCACTCCTCTACCCCTCTTCTACCACTCCTCTACCCCTCCTCTACCACTCCTCTACCACTCTTCTACTCTACCACTCCTCTACCACTCTTCTACCACTCCTCTACCACTCCTCTACTACTCTTCTACCACTCCTCTACTACTCCTCTACCACTCCTCTACCACTCCTCTACCACTCCTCTACCACTCTTCTACCACTCCTCTACTACTCCTCTACCACTCCTCTACCCTTCTTCTACCACTCCTCTACCCTTCTTCTACCATTCCTCTACTACCCCTCCTCTACCACTCCTCTACCACTCTTCTACCCCTCTTCTACCACTCCTCTACCCCTCTTCTACCCCTCTTCTACCACTCCTCTACCACTCTTCTACCACTCCTCTACCACTCCTCCACCACTCTTCTACCACTCTTCTACCCTCCTCTACCACTCCTCTACCACTCTTCTACCCTCCTCTACCACTCTTCTACCCTCTTCTACCACTCCTCTACCCCTCTTCTACCCCTCTTCTACCACTCCTCTACCACACCTCTACCACACCTCTACCACTCTTCTACTACTACTCTTCTACCCCTCCTCTACTACTCCTCTACCACTCCTCTACTACTCCTCTACCCCTCTAATACCACTCTTCTACCACTCTTCTACCACTCCTCTACCACTCCTCTACCACTCCTCTACCACTCTTCTACCACACCTCTACCACACCTCTACCACTCCTCTACCCTACCACTCTTCTACTACTCTTCTACCCCTCCTCTACCACTCCTCTACCCCTCCTCTACCACTCCTCTACCACTCCTCTACCCCTCTAATACTGCTCTTCTACCACTCCTCTACCACTCCTCTACCACTCCTCTACCACTCTTCTACCACTCTTCTACCACTCTTCTACCCTCCTCTACCACTCCTCTACCACTCCTCTACCCCTCCTCTACCACTCCTCTACCCCTCCTCTACCACTCCTCTACCCCTCTTCTACCACTCCTCTACCCCTCTTCTACCACTCCTCTACCCCTCTTCTACCACTCCTCTACCCCTCTTCTACCACTCCTCTACCACTCCTCTACCACTCTTCTACTCTACCCCTCTTCTACCACTCCTCTACCACTCCTCTACCACTCCTCTACCACTCTTCTACTCTACCACTCCTCTACCACTCTTCTACCACTCCTCTACCACTCCTCTACTACTCTTCTACCACTCCTCTACCACTCCTCTACTACTCCTCTACCCCTCTAATACCACTCTTCTACCACTCTTCTACCACTCTTCTACCCCTCCTCTACCACTCTTCTACCACTCTTCTACTCTACCACTCTTCTACTACTCTTCTACCCCTCCTCTACCACTCCTCTACCACTCCTCTACCCCTCTTCTACCACTCTTCTACCACTCTTCTACCACTCTTCTACTCTACCCCTCTTCTACCACTCCTCTACCACTCCTCTACCCTCCTCTACCACTCCTCTACCACTCCTCTACCACTCTTCTACCACTCTTCTACCCTACCACTCTTCTACCCTACCACTCTTCTACTACTCTTCTACCCCTCCTCTACCCCTCCTCTACCACTCCTCTACCACTCCTCTACCACTCTTCTACTCTACCCCTCTTGTACCACTCCTCTACCACTCCTCTACCCTCCTCTACCACTCCTCTACCACTCCTCTACCCCTCTTCTACCACTCCTCTACCCCTCCTCTACCACACCTCTACCACACCTCTACCACTCTTCTACCCCTCCTCTACCCCTCCTCTACCCCTCTTCTACCACTCCTCTACCCCTCTTCTACCACTCCTCTACCCCTCTTCTACCACTCCTCTACCCCTCCTCTACCCCTCTTCTACCACTCTTCTACCACTCCTCTACCACTCCTCTACCACTCCTCTACCACTCCTCTACCACTCCTCTACTCTACCACTCTTCTACTACTCTTCTACCCCTCCTCTACCACTCCTCTACTACTCCTCTACTCTACCACTCTTCTACTACTCTTCTACCCCTCCTCTACCACTCCTCTACCACTCCTCTACCACTCCTCTACTCTACCACTCTTCTACTACTCTTCTACCCCTCCTCTACCACTCCTCTACCACTCCTCTACCACTCCTCTACCACTCCTCTACTCTACCACTCTTCTACCCCTCCTCTACCCCTCCTCTACCACTCTTCTACTACTCTTCTACCCCTCCTCTACCACTCTTCTACCACTCTTCTACCCTCCTCTACCACTCCTCTACCCCTCTTCTACCACTCCTCTACCCCTCTTCTACCACTCCTCTACCCCTCTTCTACCACTCCTCTACCCTCCTCTACCACTCCTCTACCCCTCTTCTACCACTCCTCTACCCCTCTTCTACCACTCCTCTACCCCTCTTCTACCACTCTTCTACCACTCCTCTACCACTCCTCTACCACTCCTCTAACCCTCTTCTACCACTCCTCTACCCCTCTTCTACCACTCCTCTACCACTCCTCTACCACTCTTCTACCACTCCTCTACCACTCTTCTACCACTCCTCTACTACTCCTCTACCACTCCTCTACCACTCCTCTACCACTCCTCTACCACTCCTCTACCACTCCTCTACCACTCCTCTACTACTCTTCTACCACTCCTCTACTACTCCTCTACCACTCCTCTACCACTCCTCTACCCTTCTTCTACCATTCCTCTACTACTCTTCTACCCCTCCTCTACCACTCTTCTACCCCTCTTCTACCACTCCTCTACCCCTCTTCTACCACTCCTCTACCCCTCCTCTACCACTCCTCTACCACTCCTCTACCCCTCTTCTACCACTCCTCTACCACTCCTCTACCCCTCTTCTACCACACCTCTACCACTCCTCTACCACTCCTCTACCACTCCTCTACCACTCCTCTACCACTCCTCTACCCTCCTCTACCACTCCTCTACCCCTCCTCTACCACTCCTCTACCCCTCCTCTACCCTCCTCTACCATTCCTCTACCACTCCTCTACCATCCTTCTACCACTCCTCTACCACTCCTCTACCCCTCTTCTACCACACCTCTACCACTCCTCTACCCTCCTCTACCACTCCTCTACCACTCCTCTACCCTTCTTCTACCACTCCTCTACCCTTCTTCTACCACTCCTCTACCACTCTTCTACCCCTCCTCTACCACTCTTCTACCCCTCCTCTACCACTCTTCTACCCCTCCTCTACCACTCCTCTACCACTCCTCTACCACTCCTCTACCACTCCTCTACCACTCCTCTACCACTCTTCTACCACAGCTTCATGTTATCACTTGCTGTGCCAGCTTCTAGTTACTGTATGTTGTGCTGTCTGCCACCTGATTTTAGCCGAACCCTCCACCATCTTCTGATTGTAATCAAAAATTGCTTGTTCCTCCAAATTCACAACTATGATAATATCATATTATGTGACCTTTTACAATAGACTAAGACAACAGAACAGGCAGGGAAAAGAATCAGCATGATAATGAGACCTTTCTTTACATCTCTTTCTACTTCTTGAGTAAATGCTCTCTCTTGGATCTTCCTAACAAGTCTTTTATAGGGCATAACACAGTCAGCTAATTTGTTAAAGTTCAGCAGTGTTACCTCCCGGAGCAGACGGCCTGTCTTGGTGCTAACCCAGAGGATTTTGTTTGCAGATGTGGCGACCAACAAATGTTCAGTGGAGGCTGGGGAGAAGCAGACTTTCAGCGCAGAATCCAGACGGGGGCTCTCCACGTCCAAAATACTCACATCTACATGGAGCAACTACACAGGGAGGGTACAGGACAATGTGAACAAACAAGAAGACATAGGAACAACAAGAACACATAGAACATGATCTCTAAAACGAACAATATGATAAATATATTGCACTTGGTGGGAGTGGGAATATTACAAGCATTTTGGTTTGTCATACATACTGTAAGGAATATAGCTTTGGAGCAATGTGACAAATGGCATGCTGCTGTAAGGTGACAGTGTGCAAGATACCTCATCCAGACACCGTGCGTCAGCGATGGTCACGATATACTCCGAGGGGCCGACAAAAGCCAGACAGCGGCTGTCACTGCTCACCGTAAGAGCATCTGGAGCACGCTCAGTGCCTTGGGCCACCACATTACCTAGCCAATCAAATACTGAGTGAATCAAACAATAGTGAAGTTGTCTGCCTGATATGTTAACTTATGTCTGTGATTCAAACTTCTTAAACTACACTGGCAGAATACTTACTGTAAAGTCTAGTTAATTAAATAACTGAATTAAGGTACTCAGCCTTCACACTTTAAGATTTTATAGAAAGTGTATTTTACTCTAGGATGAAGCTGATTTAAGTTCACAAGTGTAACATCAAATCGTGTATGTTGGTGAGTTCATGTGTATACGTACACACAACTCTGATCACACTGTGTTCTTCCTCAGACGAGTTGTAGAGTGCTAGAGAGCCCTGGGAGCTAGCGCTGTACATGAAGTCTCCATCCGGAGAAAAGGCGAGACCCACCACTTCGCCTCTGTGCTGCCTATAATATGTATTTAAATTAAGAGACAAACACACAGCCAAGAACACAAAAGCAGTCATTATGGTCTCTAGGAATTTACGCTCCAGCAAACATGCTGCCATTTGTTCAAACTGACTCACTTCAAAACTGGCCACACACAAGGCATACAAGGTTTAGTATTTAAAAATAGTGTGTGCATGTGTTATTTATGTTAAATGAGAATTGCACATACATGGCTTTACTATCAATGGAAAAAATGGTCCGGCCACAATATTGGGCCTTGTATATGAGCAACAGCAGGCCTGATTATTATGATATATGCAAGTTGTGCCCCTTACAGCTGGCCCACAGCTGAGACTGGCTAAGCTGAGGAAATAAGGTCAAGCATCGTGTCTAGCTGTGTTTTCCGGTAATTAGACACAGCTCAATATATCAGACTGTACTATGCCAAATAGAAATTGTGCCCGTGCAAAGTTTTTATTGTCGAAAACAACAACTGCAGCCACTATTGGGTCTTCTGTGTGCAGGTTTGTTCCCACGTACTTGTGTTCAGCCAACAGCTTGGCACTGGAGATGTCAAAGACTCTGACGATGCCGGAGCTGAAGCCACAAGAGAAGACCTGCTCGCTGGGGTGGAAGGCCACCGAGCAGGGGCTGTCTTCTGACACAAAGTCATACAACTAAAAACAGGAGACAGCAAGACAGACATTCAGTTACATAGTAAGTAAACCGATGGTAACATAATAGTACCTAAGAATGCAAGTGTCAGTTTCTTTAGTTCAAAGATATTGAAACTGAAATATACTGAAATTGATAGATTAATTAGTCACATAAACAAAATTTATTGCAGTCTTACAAAGCAAATGGGCTGCGGGCGGTCAGTTTTTCCAACAAATGTAAACAACGTTACATCTCTCCTAATCTAAAGCACAAAACTGCCAGGGAACAAAAACGGCCTTGAGCCTTGCATGGCCTTGCTTCAACATAGAATGGACAAACAAAATTAAAGACTGAAGGCCAGCGTCTAGATTTCTTGTCAACATAGACCTGAGCTATTTGTCTGGCTCAATATATTGAAAAACAGTGTCTCTCAGACAGAATTATAAAAAGATTCAATTGATTTCCCTTCAGCCCTGCTGAAACAGATTTATTAATATTTATGAATAAAGCACACAAATAGTAGGACATGGCTGTTAAAAATGCAATAAGACTTGCTGAGAACATGGAAATGTGGTTTTGATTGACCTGATGCAAGGAATCCATATTCCAGATGCGCACTGTGCCATCCGAGGAAGCTGTTGTGAGATGCCTGCGAATGCCATCCACACTGAAGCCAAGCACAGTGTCTGTATGCGACCTCATCAGTGTGTTGTAACCACGGCTGCTCACATCAAGGAAACCCAGGTTACCAGTAGAGGTGGCTGCCAGCACCTGAAGGCTGTCTGATGAGACTGACACCAGGCTGACAGGTCCCTCATGCTCTGGAAATCAATGACATGTACCAGAGTATTTCTCTGATAGATTCTTGGGTGTATGTTGGCGATACGGCAGATGCAACTGCCCAAAAGGAGCAAATGTATCCAAAACTGGGCCCTAGAATAATTTTCAGAGAACATTAAAAGCAAATGTTTAAATATAAAGTATGTTTACAGCTTCATATGTTTAAAGATCACTGCCATATGTAGTGGTGAGATACAACTGAAATGATGTTGATGAGGTTGTCAATGATACAGCTAAAAAGGCAGAGAAGTTGTTGACATTTGCGTTGAAGCCAGCTGTTCCTGTGAGTCAGTCAGTGCAAATCTTATGCCAGCCAGAAATGTGTGAACACGGCAAACTAGAAATGATTAGTAGATAAAGATTATTTCACCGCCTGTGGAGTGGAGTGGGAACTTTCAGCTACTGTTAGTTTGCTGTAGTTAAATGTTATGCCACGCCCCACTGCGCTTACCAGCCTCCAGGAAGACAGCAGAAAAATCGAGGGGCCAGAGCCGCAGGAAGCCATCTTCAGAGCCTGTGGCACAGAAGGATGAGGACACACTGATGCTGTTGATGGCGATGCCTGGACCTGGGACAGACACACACACACACAACTTGACGTCCTCCCAGGCAAGTTTTTTTCTCTCTTCCCAACCCCCTGCTTTGAACTACTGGGTAACAAACACTTGATCTCTCCAACTGATTTCAGACTCACCTGTGTTAAAAGTCCATTTCTCCCTGCGGTTTGCATGCTGCTGCTGCGCAGGCAACAACCTCCTGACATTTTTAATAACAACTCTGCTGTAGTCGATCTCGAAGATATGGCCACTCCGGCTGCTGGCAAATCTATGGTAAAAAAAAGGACCTTTTGATCATTAAGTTTGCAGTCAGATCCAGAGCATATTTATACTTCTTCCGATGCTAGATGAATCCTGTATTCAGACTGGTTTGCTCACTCACAGTGTTCGATCATCAAGATGCTGATAGGAACAGTTTCCCTCCTCAAACGCCACATCGGTGAAGTCCAATGAGTGGTAGTCACCCAGATTGACTGGACATGAGCGGAGTGTCCCATTCCGCACTCGCCACAGACGGATATTGTCACGACCACACGACACCATCCTAAAACCAGAACCAAGCAAACACACACACACACACAGAACAACATGCTCTTAGAGTTGTGCTTTACAGAGAAGCCGACATGAGGCCTATTTCTTTCCTTTTCACCTTTCCCACTTCGACACCTTCATGCACTAAGAGTGTGAGAGTGGACCAAAATCTGGAGAGACACACCTGCAGAATTAACCACAACCCCTCATTCCCCTCAGGATACCTCCACTGCATTTTAACAACGCTACTGTATGTGCAGCGTGGCTTTTCCTATACCTGCATTAAAAGCTACATCCTCTAAATCCGATTAATGCCCCAGCGTGTCTGCCCGGATGCTGAAGATTCAGCAGGCTACTGAGAGCTTTGAGGGATCACGAGTTCTGTGAATCAGATCTAGCTGATCTGCCCTGAGAGACACCTCAGCACTGTGGCAGTCTGCCAATGGATCATACAGCCGCCTCACTGTCACAGCAACTGCCATAGGTACCATCGATGCCTCATATTATACTAATGCAGCATTCTGAGGTCATTATACCCTAAATAATGACATTCTTAGCTCTTTAGGCAGTATAATTGTGACTGTATTTAATCTTCCTTTGTATTTTTACTACAAGAATCTATTTCCTCCTCATTTCTAAATAGCTTTAGTCATTGATCAGTTTAGGTACTGATCACTCAGTTGCTCTCCAACCAGTTGTTATTAATAATGAGTCTTACAAAGTGTAATGACTCAACCAATCAACATACCTGTGAGATCTACATCCTAATTCTGCAAGTACCTATAGAGAATATCTGTCTTTTTCATATCTCCATGTGTATGTGGTGTGTAAACACTGCCAATAATATCTATAAGTCAGTAAGTCTATTTGTAAGAGAATGTGTTTCCTGTGTGTATATGTCTATGTGCATGTGCAAATCTTTTAATATCGGTGTCCATCAAGTTTCCAAGAGCTAGACGAGTGGTGGCTTACTGTCTGGAATTACGTCTCCATCCTATATTTGCCACAGTCCTCTAAAATGATGTCATACAGCATTTTGCAAAAGGTGCAATGCGGGGATCATTGGCTGTCAACGTTATTCGATAAAAACAGGGCAGATGCTCCAATGTGATCAACATTTACTTTTAACAGGTCAACAGATGGAAGGACATATGCACAAAAATGCTCCTAAATATGCAAACGTACACTGTTGGCTCAAAATATGTTATCAAAAATAGAAACACAGAGAAGAGAGGGTACCTTGTATCATCAAAGAAGGCAACCTTCATGGTGTGGATGTCCACATCTGTGTGTGCTTTGGCTAAGATGGTCACCTCTCCACCCTTACTAACATTGAGAGTGTTCCACACCACCACCATCTATGAAAGGCAAACAGAGACATTCAGCTTGCAGCTGGGAGCAATTTATAGCGTGTCATTTAAAATTATAATTAGAAGAGTCTGTTTACTCTAAGTAATGATATAAGGTGTTGCTTAGCAATTTTTCATCAGGATCTAATGATAGACTCCTCTTTCTACAGATTCTGGGTGCAGCTAGTACTAACTGTCTTTATACACAAATGAGAAAAGAAGCCTTTGAATATTCATGTGGGCAAATTTGTGGCGCTTACTGTTTTACTGTGGCTGTCTTTACCCACTCCGCAGAGAATGCTGCCACTGTACGAGAAGCTTCAAGATGAAAAAAGACAAAATTAGTGATAGCGAGCGGTGTTCTGTGTCAGCACAGATCTCACTGTGCAAGTAAGATAAGCTGTGTGTGCGTGTGTGCGTGCGTGTATGCAGTTGGTTACCTAAGAGAGGATAATGAATGTGCGTGAATCCTGAACATGGCCAGACAGTTTCCTTTGTGGTAGTTCCATACTCGAACTACACCGTGGTTGCCGGTTTGTGCTGAGGCGAGGACCGTTGTGTTACCATTGAAAGTCAATGCAGACACCTACAGAGAAAACACACATGGACAGATGTTGCAAGAATTTAATTCCTGAAACTCTCTCTGTTTACTGAAGACATGGAACTGCATTTGAGGGCCAGGAATTAGTTGAATCACCTAAGCACCTTATTTAGGATGTTGCCAGAGTTAGCTGTGCCATCCCACACATTGGAAAAGATTCTGCTGTGGAGGTAGCACAACACATCACAGCTCATTTACCTTATCAGTGTGGCCGATGAAGAATCTCTGCTGGTTAGAGGATATCTTCATAGAGACGATAATTGCGTGACACGGATACACCACCGCATCACCTGATTTGGTCCACAGGGCCTAGAGTGTAATAAAGTACAGCAGACATCTATAAGTCTTTGGTGTAATGCATTTTATTTGTGACCTTCAAAGTCAAAATGTATGTGAAGCAAAGGCGATAAAGGTCTCTAAATGAGCGTACACATTTGGTGGTGGCTCCTCCAAAGCCGATGATTCGACTGAGCCTGAGAATTGGGTCTGGAAGCAGCTTCTAACAAGGAGAGCGGAAAAAATAAATCTCATTAAAAATGTCTCAGCAGCTCTTTTTTGATTTTTATTTACACTCTCCACTGTTCTCAGTTCTTACCTGTTGTTTGGTGTCTTTGGACGATGATAGACGGACAGAATGTGGAACAGGAGTGCAAACAAGCTGTGAATGTAACAAGATCAATAGTGTTTCTACACAACTGTAAAAGCTATCTTGGAGTCAAGGACATGCAATGTACAGAACATGATGTACAGAGAGAGAGACAGTAAGAATTTGGTATATAATGGGTTTTCTTTTGCTTTTAAGTTTGGTTGAATGTACAATCTCGTCGGTATGAAGCTTCACCTCCTCTTCACTTTCCTCCCCGTGTTTGCTGAGGCCGTCTTCAGGATGAACGAACACATGAACGCCGCCGTCATCAGCATCACAGGGTGGCCTGGGTGTGAGTTGGTGTGAAATGGAGCATGTTGACTCCCGCTGATGGTGGTCATCATTATGGCAAAGCCAGTCATCCCTCTGGTGCGTGGAGACCACACCCAGCTCGGGTATGCTGGTCACCACGGGGGGTTGATTTCTCGGGAGCTGAGGAAGACAGAAGGAGGAAAAAATAGAAAATGGAAAAATAGCAGCCTCCTTGAACACATTATCTTACAAACACTTCAGCTCAACCATCTCCCATGTGTTTAGAGACAACTTTGAGCTGATTGGAATCACACAGCGGCTTGGCATAAAGCTACTAACTATTATCAATCTTACTGATTTTGGGGTGGTGATCTGCTGGATGAGGAACACACGATCCTGAACTGGTTTGCTGAGACTGACACAGCGGGTCTCTTCTCTAATGGGGCTTCTATGGGTGGAGACATGTCCTGGGAAAGAGAGGAATATGGAATTGAGTCATCTACAACACTTTTCTATTAAGATTAAAGAGAAGTGTGCATGCTAAAAGTAAAAGTGTGTAACTGGATTGTCAGAACAGCTCTGATCCTTTAAAATTTTAATTAAAAGCTGCAAAGGCTCTAATTTATGTTGATAAATAAGTAATAAAAATAATGTCATGAGTGGGATGAAAGATAGAAGCATACTCTGTTCCTCCTGCAGAACCAACTAAAATATATTTGCATTTCTTGTAAAAGCAAGTAAAAATTACAGTACAAATTCTTATTTTTTTGACAAAGTCTCGAGGAAATTCTAAAAAAAAAAAAAAAAATTAGTTAGACAAACCAGCATTACATGCAACAACATAAAAAAGCTGTAATACTTACTGGCCTCTTGCCTGGGATTTCCTTTCTGAATGGAGTCAAAGGGTAACTTTGTTCCCTCTGAGGGAAACCTGTTGGGTTGAGACAAGATGAGAGAGAGTCCATGGCAACACAGCGTGACATGGCAGATAACTGTAGTTTAAAAAACAGAACAAAAAACAATAACAATAGACAGTAGATATTACTTTATACAACAGCTATTCTGAGCAAATAAATCAGATTAGTTATATATACCTGCCAGTAGTGTCTATAATAATAAAAGGAAGAATTCACCCTAAAGATTTTCTTCTACCTATGGATTTCTACCTGTATAATAGGTATGTCGGTACAAAGTCAACAAGTCAACTCAAGAAGCTGATTCTGACCAGTTCACATCAAAACCTCACGTTTATGAACATTTTAGGTTGTCAGACCTCTATTGAAGCTGCACTGATGAGATTATTAATAATTAATATAATATAATAACTAATACTTTTTAAAATGTCCTTAGTGTTACAACAGTTACACCACCAAACAAAATAGGTCCTGAAATGCAGAAAAGTGGTTCAGCACAATGCCAATTATGCACATGTTGTTCCCAGGTAATGTTACTCTACCTGATGCAATCATAGAGGTCATGCCAGGAGTTTCCCTTAGGCACAGGAAACGCCATGTCTCTGGGTATGGGACCTGTACCCTGAGAACAGGCCAGACCCATCAGCTTGGCTTCACTGAAGGAAACTCCTGTTGAAGCGAGGATTGGACAAGGAGATGAGGAAGGTAAAGCTAGTCATGCATGCACAAAGAGGACACCACAATCTGAGGATGCAATCTGGATGAAGCTGCCCTCATTACAATGAATGATGGATATGCAAAGGAAATGTTCTTGTCTTGTTTGCCAAGGCAGATGTTTGGTCATTGAATTGAGTGATTTGAATAAGCAAGGCTTTATGATTGAAAGGGTTCTTTCAAAACTCCTATTAAGAAGCCAGATTTTTCTCATCTCTGACGCTGAAAAACATTGTCTTCATTTTCTTCTTCCATACATTGAAGTGCCCTTAAAAGAAGAAGACTGGTACATCTATGCATTTCATTTATCCACATGACAGCACATGTGGATAAGTGAAATGTACGTATAAATTATATATCTGTGTTCCTAACCATAGTGCTGTGGAACATATGTAAACTCAGTCACTTGGTTGATGGGAGTCTCACCAGGATCTAAAAGCAGGTCACTGGTAAACATGTTTTTCACTGCCATGTTGGCACAAAGCTTGACGCTCTTCAGGTAACTGTAGCAGCGATTGAGGTAGACAGAGAGTGTGTACTGCAGATCCAACATCAGACAGGTCCATCGCACCGTAGTGGGGGCTGGACCCACGAAACCTGAACCACATAAACATACATATATATGTCAGAACTGTGGCAATACATGCAAGATTATTTACTTAAACACAAAAGCAGCAGCAGTTGACTTCCAGTAAGCACATGGAGTGATTAAAAACAACATACAATTAATGGTTCATGCGTATAAGTGTATGTGTGAGTCTTTTACCGTGTCTTGCGGACTTAGCCGTGCTTTCATAGACTGAATCCTTTGCAGCTCCGCACAGGAAAGGAAACTGAAGCGATGTAGGTGTAGACTTGAACTCTTTGAACATGTTGGAAAAGGAGATACGGACCACCTGGCCCTCCTATCGCACAGCACAGAGAGAGGGAAAGAAGATGTCTTCCTTTTCTTATTTTCAGTGAATGTGATCTCCACATACACGGTGTAGGTGGCATTTGTAATAGATAAAGGTTGTCGAGAATATTCCACAGCAAGGTGAGTTTCTGTTGGTTTTTCTTTTGAACAGTTCTAAAATGCCAACATTACAGTGCATATCTCCCAGTGTCTGAGCTTTATAGAGTGCTTTGCTTGAATCTGGACAATATTTACCTTGATTTACCTGTTTGAATTAGAACAAAGAAACCCAAAAAATGTAAAGAGAGCTTCCACTTCAGAATTTCTATTAGACTGAAATTCCAACATATTAAAAAGGCATGATTTGAAATGCCAAAGATTAAAAACAACTCTATCAACACAAAAATGAAAGAACTTACTGAAATGATATATCATATAGACAGATAAATGAATATATATTCATACGATTGATTTCATTACACGTACACATGCTGATGATCATCCAACAATATCAGGATCAATACCTCTGCAGCAACATCCAGGTGGACCACAAAGTATTTGCCAGGGGTGGGCCTGAAGAGAAGGTAGAAATATCGCCCCGTCAGCCCCAGAGACTGGTGGCTGCGTTTGGGTATCAGGATGTAGCTGTTGGCAGGAACAGGACCCCTGATCCGAAACACTGAACACTTCAGCGTCTTGTCCTGAGGGGTTTCATGGAGAGAGGACACAAGGTAAACTACTCACTGTTGGATCCACTGTAAATAACATGCAATTCAAGATGACCACACAAACGTTGTATGTACTTTTTACAGCCACCTTTCAAGCCAACACGGGTTGAGTGTTTGATATTGAAAAGATAGATATGGGGTGAACCATCACTTTAACCACCACAAGTATACTGTGCATCACAAAGTTACCGTGTATGTTGATACATCCCCCTCTTTTGACGACCTTTTCCAGTCTTCAACTCGGACATGTTTGAATATGTTGACATAAGGATGCTGCCAACCTGCGAGGTCAAAACAGGGTTCAGTAGTATTAATTATAGCAACATTATGGCTTGTAACTCAGTTACTTGTTGTTGTATAATTTAGTGTATCCCTAATAGCAACTTTAATTGACAACTTAAAAGTTAATTTTACCTTTGGAGGCCATTGATAGCGAATATCGCAAATGAGAAATCCACCTGTTGATTCAGTCTTGCTGCAACTTAGCAAAACTCAGCACAACTCGAACAGCTAACTAGTGTACATTTAGGGATATTAGCTTGCAAACAGACCGGGAAAGCTTCTTCTCCGTTTCCAAGTGATTAAAACGCTAAAACATTTTGTTTCACATCATAATAAGATGCGAGGGCTTTTCCAGTTCTCCCGGCTACCGAGTAAACAACAGATTTGCTTTGACATCTACCGCTGTAGCAGTTATATGCTTCCCACTCCAGCGTCCGCCGTTGCCAACGACAGCACGACGCTATTGACGTCTGTGCGTCATAATCGTCGAGCTGCTGTTACGCTGGCGCTTCTGGGTAATGAAGTTTATAGAGCAAAATGAAACGCAAGAGAAACTGGCATTTTGGGACGAAGAGAGCAAACGGGCTGTAATTCAACAGCCACAACATGTTGTAAAGAAGATACACAGTTTTAAATTTACAGCCTTTGTTAAGACACAAAGTTTCTGTTGACTGCATTGTTTCTCCTTCATACCCATCTATTACATCAAACGATACTTTTTTTTGACAATTAGTTGGTGACCCATCCTACATCTTGTGCACTGCTTCCACTACACATTTAAGATTCCATATAAACAGATATTTTAATTTTTATACTTCATTTGTATTATTTATTTAAATATGTCTTTAGTCTTAAACAATCACAACAGCTTATTCACATATTTGCAGTTTAACATCTTTCATCATAACAATACTTATTCACAATTTTACATCTTACATCATAACAATACTTATTCACAATTTTACATATTCACAACAAACCACATAGAATCTTAAAATGTACAACGAATGTAAAAACGTGTTCAGTCTGAATCTATATTTACAACATGTGGGAGCAACTCCATAGGGTCTTGAAGGTGTAAGGACACCTGCATCGCCACAGACGATTGTCCAGCTTCATCTCGATCCACACACTGCAGGGTGTTGTCTCTAATGACCACTGATGGACAGTGCAGCAAACAGGCCTCAGGTGATGGGGAAGTAGGTTGAACCTGACGTCTGAAAATCTGAGAACTGTCAGGAGTGGGCGAACCATCGGGCATTGCCCTCATCGTTGTGGTGGAGGATCTGTTGCGCTCCGGCACCGTGGCGATGGAGAAAGTGTCTACTCGAGAGTTGAGCACAGCTAGTCACTGTCCACAGCATACAGTCTCTGCCTCTATCCTCCAGCTGCGTAACTTCCTCTTCAGCTCTGTCCTCACCTGTACCCAGAGCCATTTCAGAGTTAATTTGCCATTTTGTGACATTTTCCAGTCTGACGATTGAAAACTGAAAAGTCATTCACTGTGGTATTGATCTGATCAATTAGTCACTCTTTAAAAGTCATCAAAAACATCAACAGCAAATTCAGATTTGGCAACTCAGACCCCCTGAGAAAAAACTGGATGACTAAAACAATAAATTCTGCAATTCATGTCTTTTTATTTTGTCCCGCTGCAAGTCCCCTCCCTAGAGGAATATAGGTCATCTTACTGTCAGGATTATTTACCATCTGCTTTTTGACACATTTTAATCTTGGTTTGTTTTGTCTCAGACACTGTAACTGGTACATATGGTTCACTACCTTCTAAAAAAAATGAAATGAGAATATGAGATGAAATAACAAACCTCTTTATTGGCATAGCAGTAGAGAACAGCCACCAGAAAGCCCTGCAGAGAGGCCAAATTTTAAGAAATGTCCTGTTTAGTTTAAGCAACGTTTTTGCCATACAGGAATACATTACATTGTAATGTCTAGACAATGTCAGGCATATCTGCAGTAGCAAGCAGTCACTCTCTGGTCCAAGTTGAACCTACCTGAAATGAATTGAGAAAAAGCGTGAAGAAGACTTTAATGTAGCGCAGAACACCTGTGGTCTGCTCATCTGTAGCAAAGATGAATATGATCTCATGAATCCCAAACAGAGGAATGAGGGTAAGGGTTGCCTTGGCAAGCCTAACGGGACAAATCAAACAGCAGAGCAATTTGTCACAACACTATATACATTGGGGTTTTTTTTATCAAAATAAATTCTTTGTTTCTCCTTCTTTTCTGGGGAAGCCATAATTGTGGCCATGGTTTAAAACATTAGAGAAGGGAGGTGAACAAGTCAATTTTTATCATCTTTAAAAACATGCTGAGCCAACTTGCCGAAGTTTGTAATCAGGGTATCCACTCTGGTTGCTGGCTCGCAATTTGGAAAGAATGACCTTCACGATCTTCATGAAAATTAGAAAGTTGATCTGTTGATCAATAAATCAAAATAAGAATTGCTGCGTCTTGTGCAAATATATTGATTATGCTATATATTACACAAAGGGGTCAAATGTTACTTTAATTAATTAAGTAAGTTATCCTTACTAGTGAAGCAAAAAGAATTGGGAAACGAATGATCCACCAGTAGTTCATGTTCTCATTGACGGCCCAACACCTGGGAAGAAAAGGCAGATATTATTACTCCAATACTGTCTAATCTGGATCAGTGGGGGTATAAAATATTAAAGCATAATAGGGACACTACATACACATGCACACACACTTACTCATTGTTTTCTTTCAATAGCTTCATCACTACCCAGGGAGTCACAAATAGAAGTGGGGTTCCTACGACAAAGACAGTAAAGATTGCTTTGAAAGGCAAGCATAAGAACTAAATAACAGATGGCTGCTGTGTAAATGTTACAAGGAATCCCTCTATAAATGTTTCACCGCTGTCATAGGGCACGCTCTGCTGTCACATAAGCCTGATTTGATGCGGTTTCAAGGTTTCAAGATCTTTTTTGTTACATCTCATTACACAAGTATGAGAGAGTAAAAATCTTAGGTTTCAGCTCCTCAACAATGCAGTAAGGAAAAAAAAGAAATATTTAAAATAGTAAAAGCAATGATAATAGATAAGAGTATAAACAACAAGAATAAAAAAAAACATATGAGTGTATGTAGTAAAGTGCGGTGCAGGCTTCAAGTTATGCACTTGTGTCGAAATCACTGGTGGTTTCGGACCAATCGGTGTCCCGTGAGGATTTTCGCGTGACCTGCCAAGTCTTTTTTGAAAGTGCCTGCCCTTTTCCAAACAGTTTTGAAGGACAACTTCTCAGACAGTTCTGTGTTACAAACCATCTGGCGCGCCAGGTTAATA
The DNA here is from genome assembly GCA_038419695.1 of Scomberomorus guttatus. Classification (NCBI taxonomy): domain Eukaryota; kingdom Metazoa; phylum Chordata; class Actinopteri; order Scombriformes; family Scombridae; genus Scomberomorus; species Scomberomorus guttatus. The sequence goes on along the minus strand of CM076465.1, from coordinate 15,013,795 downwards.
AGCCCGGTGGCCTGGTGGAAAAAGCTGTCCTGAAGCCTGCTGGTCCGGGCCTTGAGGCTGCGATACAGATTGCCAGAGGGTAGCAGCTGAAAATCAGCCAAAAACTGCAAGGTCGGTCAGGAGCACGAAACTGTTGCAGTTTCTACCGTTGGAATGAGCCTGCTTTTCATATGTTAGGTGTTCTGTATCTCTGTGGTGCCGCTTGGTCTGCTAATGAGGACACACAAGAGGTGGAACTTACCCCAGCCGAGACAGATGTAAGGCAAGTTTTTGTTGTTGTCGATGAACACTGAGGCAATAAGCACAGAGTACAAATAAATAGCTTCTCCAAAGAACCAGTAGTGATTGGCCAGAACACAGTACTGCATCATCACCTGTGCTATCCTGCAGCCAAGAGCAGCCTGAAGAGATGGACATGAAGAAAGGCATAAAATGTTCAAACTAGCCTCATTAAAGTATCTGAATGTGTTTGCTTCATCTAGGGTACATCCACTAAGGATAATTAGTGGCGATCTACAATAAAGGACAGCAACAATATTATTTTTAGACCCACCTGGTGGCTCAGCATGTCACTCACATCGGTCTGATTTATGATCTCCCTTCCCCAGTGGCGTTCAAGCATGGTGTCCTTAACAATGACGGATACAGCGCGCAGGATGAAGGACAGGAAGAGGTTAGCGTGAATGTAGTTCCTTGTGCAATGCAGTTTCCTGTCAGGGAACATACAAATATAATCTCTGTATTTTGAGAATCAGGGCTTTCTTTAAGCATCTTTGTTCTTGATTTTGTTTTTGTAGTTGTTTCTTCCTTCCTTATATTTTTCGTGGGTTATATTATCTGACATGTAAAAGCACATAAAAAACCCTTGATAACCCTTTTTTATCACTTCACTTTTCTGTTTCATCTCTGTGCATATTAAAAGTAGCAAAATTTGCCCCATACAACATCAAAATTAAGATCTGTTGTTTCCGTCTTTGCCTGCATAATCTTCTGTAGCTGATTGTTATGACTGCAAAAGGTCTTGACAATTGCAGGGTATCTGATTTGTATAAGAGATAATGCTGCAGCACAGCATTTGTCAAATAAGAGGCAGAAGTCAAGAAGACTCTTGGCGGGTGTGCTTGTGGTCCTTGCTATCTACCGAGGAGTGTCATGAGGTATGCTGAACACACGGGTCACTAATACGACAACAGAAACAATCGCACATCTGTTAGACAGCTTACCTAAAGCTCAGAAGAATGATGAGAGCCGTTATGAGCGTGAAGAGGGACAAGGAATAACCGACAGTGTACAACATCCTGAAGCTCACCATCAGTTGTTTGAACCACAGCTAAAAAGAAAAACAGACAAATCCACACCAGTCACTTTCAAGAGGTTCGATCTCATATAACCTCAAATAGCAGCCAGCAGGTATGTAATATATGTCTGAAAAAATTGCAATAACAGGGAGATAAGAATGGTGAGAGCTGAGTCATAAACCCGTCAGACCTCTCCTCTTTTAACTCACTCACAATTTTTGTAATTTTCGGATGTTAAATGCTAATAAAGCCAAACTGATGCAAATCTTAGATCATTTCTCTCTTGCCAGATTGAATAGACTCATGAATAGATTCATTTGTGTTTGTTTCCTGCCAGCTAGATTACTGTAGCTCTTGAGAGACTGCCTCAGAAATTATTTTCACAGCAGACATTTTGACTTGTTATAGCAGGAAAAGCACAAGTGGAACTGATAACATTAACGATGGCTCATTTCCATTAAAGTGTCCAAGGAAGTCACACTGGTGAACCATCATGCACTTTACCATACTGAATACTGTGGTCGTGAATTTAGAAAAACTAAATGGGATTCAAAATGTCTGCTGTGAAAAGAGGTCTGTTTTGATTGATTAGACCTCAGGATGAAGTAGGTGGGCCTATGCTGGAATTACATAAGATCTTCAAACTTCATGAACCAACAAAAATGATAAAGATGTCTTGGGACGGAGTTTTAATTAAGCTGCATAAGTGAAAACACCTGTGTAGGTGGGCCATGAGTGGGTGTGCATTTCGCAAGACATTGCATTGGATGCAACACGAAAAAAGTGAATTTGCATAGAGTAGAAAATGTAACTTTATGCAAATGAGGGCAAAATTTGCCTGTAAACTCCACAGTGATTTCCCAAAAAAGTGCAGTAGTGGTGGGACAGGAAGTTGCTGTTGATAAATGTCTGTAGAGTCGAGAATGGTTATATTATTATATATATTATTATAGTTGACACATTTGCATTTGAACTAATATGAGTACATATCAGTTACTTCAGTTTGTTCATTAGATGTTTACACAGTGATGTGTGTCTGACAAAAAATGCCCTCCGTTTCACCAGTGCAGTGAACAGTTTCTGATACGCCAAACAAAGGAAACCATCATCCTCAGTAGGCAATACGCCTCATATAAATGTTCAGTAATGAAGGGTGCTTCTGGCTGCGACAAATTAACCCTCGAGCTGGAGACATTTTGATTACCGTACCTCCTGAGATGTGACCTCTTTTTCCTCTTCACACTGTGTCATGTCCCTCCACACCTGCCCGCTGTCCTCCCTCTCCCAGAGGCCGTCGGTGCCACATCGCCGACGCACAACACCTTGGGACACTGGATGAGAAACATTCACTCCTTTAGTCATTAACTCCTCATTCCTAATTAGGGTCACGGGGGTGTTAAAGCCAACCATGGCATGCTTTGGGCAGAAGACACACACACACACATGAAATATAATCAAATCAGGTTTCATAAATGCTTGTAATATAAAAAGAAACTGTATGCTTGACTCATGAATTTACCACCCAACCACCACCCATTATAAACATACTCAAATGAAAGGAGGAGAAACTGACAAGAACATTTATGTTTCAGTGTGTTCTGTAGAAGGTAATAGTGCAATCTACCTTTGTAATACCAGGGCAGGTAGAAAGGGCAGGAGATGTTGACCATAGAGCCGGCAGGAGTATCTGGCCAGCAGGCGTATCTGTCAAATGACCTGTTACAGAACACGCCCTCTAGAAAGGCAAACAATGAGAAACTGAAAGGATATCTGTTCCTCAACATAAAAGCCATATATGATCATTTTTAATGCAGTTTTAAATGGCATAATTTGACATTTTCCTTCTTCTGTATCCTTCCCCTCTCCCCTTCTTGCCATATTCCCTTTTGAATGATGACTCAGTACTAGATGCATGATATTTCTCCCTACCTTGAGGGAGCGGCTCATTTCCAATCATTTTGATACAGTCTTCTTTATACTGGACCCACTTCCGATAAGTCTCCTCTAAGATTTTCCCACTGGCCATCTCAAACTGTTAAGATATTTCAAAAAATACATTAGAAATGGCACCTTCATTCCCACATCCAAATCTTCCCTCCACTCTCATGTCCAATATTTTTTTTTAAGTCTTGGGGGATCTGAAGATAAAAAGTTTTGCAGTTGACTTTAAAAGTTATTCTTCACTGTCAAACTTTTTACTCAAAGGAAAAAAAATAATTATTACCAAAACTAACCATTGGCAGTTTGAGACACAGCAGAAAGATCAAAGCCATAATGTCTTGTGTCCTGTCCATCACTGCAGAGTTGTTCTTCCTTACCAGAAAGTCTGAGAGGAGGAAGGAAAAAGAACAATTTAGACTGCTGAAAGAGTGGGATAAGTGTTGAGTTCAGCATTGTAAGTGCAAGCCAAATTCATTGTTTAAAGACATTTTTTGGGGAGTGCGTGTTCATGCGTCCTTTGATCTGCATTGTCCATACAACTGCAAAAGCATTAGCCGTTCCAAGAATTTCAAAATGTTGAAAATGATGGAGCCCCTGGACCAATAAAACCTTCAATTATTGTAGATTGTCAATGCGACTTTCTGCACATGCAACACAAGGAAAGACTTTTCAAGAGAAAATGGTGTCTGTTGTGTTGCGATCAATCATCTTCAGATTATATGAATTACTGCCCATTTTCAACAACCTATTACTCACAAGCACCGAGCTTTTTAAACCAAGGAGAACTAAATGAACTGTTATACCTCGACATTTTCTTCAGGTATCACATTTTGTTGAATTCAGTCACCGGAGCCGCATTACTGGCTTTCATGGAAGTCCTCTAATAGCACACAGCTCGAAAAAAACCTTTGGTGTCTTATTAAATCTGACCCTTATTTCCCATTTCTCTCTGTTACTCACTTTCTCACACGTACAAACAAGATCAGTGTCATGATGGGGGCGAGCACAAAGCTGAGAACGAGCTTTAATTTCTTTTCTTTTTTGAGTTAATTATGCAGGGGATTTGAACATTTCTGACTGTGGGGACTTTGGTTTATATGTCTGGAAAATGTTCCATTTGGTTTCTATGATTTTGAGAAATCTGTATCCAGATGTGTTTTAATAGACCTGAAATGCTTTAAATACTTCTCTAAATACTAATAATTTGTGTCTGATACGTTTTTCCACACAAAAGTTCTTTCCTTGTTAAGTTTAAATTCTGATGCATTGTGTATAAATTCATCGCCATCACCTACAAATTTGCTTTGAGGCTATTTCATATCTTAAAGTTTGTACCGCCTTGGATGTACATTTGTCACCTATACAGGACGCAGTCAGTCAAAGTTGATGGCCCTCTGTGTTGTTAAACATCAGTGATTCTATTCTGGTGGGGGTCTTGCCAGTTCCTTTTAACCCGGCATCCACTTAGATTATGAGCAATGTGAGATTCTGAAGTCAATAATTAGGAGAGGGTAATAATCTACAGAAGAAAATATAATATTCCTTGTTGAAATTGGACTACCAAAGAAATGCCAAATGACAACCAATGTGTAACAGCAATGGGAAATTTATTTTTTTGTGGTTTTACTGTGTTTTACTTGTTTTACTGTGTCTTCATGTGATGTAATCCCTCCTACAGCAGCTGTCTGCATGAGGCAGATAATGGTACACAAGTCTCAAATTTAGACACTTAGAACAGAGTTAAGCACATTACAGGTCTCAAAAATATATGAATTATAATTAATTCTTATTACTGTTGGAAGAGATTATCATAATCTCACTAAAAAGAATATTTCTTGTTTTTGTTTCAATTTTCTGTCAGTTGAACTAGTCTTTGACCACAAGGCAGTGTAAATGTTTCATGGGACTTGGACAAAATGTTTTTTTGGTTTGTCACATTTGTCAAAGATGTGATATTGTATTGACAAATATTTTAGCAAAGAGAGTGTGTCTTATAGAAGTGCTGTGTAACTTTCCACAGGTTAACCTGAGGCCCAGCTATAGTGGAACCGCATATATTAGCAAAGCAGACTCAGAGGGCCCCATGTCACCGCTGCCATCTGTAGGGGTCCCACCTCAGGCTCAGCGCAGCCTACCACTGTGCACTGTGTGTCAACAGACTGCCAAAACACTGATTTGATTTCTCTCTCCTGGTAGGTGGCTTTTGACAATCATTGCCTGTGGCAGCTAAAGGAATGACACCGCAATGGATTTTAGTTTGGTCCTGGAAACCCCCCATGTGGATCCTTCCCCACTCTGTTAGACATGATGGCAGGAAGCATAAACGTCACTAAGTCTAGTCAAAAAAATCAATACGTCATTATTCAAAGTCAGGAGTGTGTTTACATACAGTAAAACCACATGGCATGAACAATTTGAAGACTTTACACAAACTTGTTTTCACCACTCTGTGGCTAACAGGCATTTCACACTTAAAATTAAACCCATGTTTACTGAATTGGCAGCTGTAATGTCATTCACAGCTGTTATATGTCTATTTGCCTTTTGTTGTGAGTCAGTGTAATGTAGACCAGATTGGTCTTTTACGCTCACTGGGGCTCCACACATGGGCTAATTAAAACTGTAAGGAACAAATTGGTTGCTCAAATTGACCATTTACCTTTGTGCCTTGCACCTGGCAGGAATTTGTTTGTTTATTTGTTTGTTTTTATTGCAGAGTGGCAGTTACATTATTCTTTACCTATAATGTTTACCAGTACACACAGGCATTCAGGTATTCAATCACAGGCACTTGGAAGTCTAATGCAGTTCATATAATGCACTGACTGAGTTATAAGGCCACAAAGAAAAAAAAAGCAAACAACACTGTACAGCTGGCTGTGCATCTATAGCAACCATAGCTGAAGCGTAAGAAAGCATGTACAGCAAGTCTTTCCGATAGCTGCAACAAAATCGCATAATGAACTTGCTTTTAACTGCTTGTGCATGCAGTTTTGCAGTTTTCAGCACTTGAAATAGGCGTTCCCTCTTTTAAATTCTGCACAAACATAAGATACATTGACCTTTTAAAATATACTGTATCCTAATCCATAAGAATTACTCGTCGATCTTAATCCCACAATCATCACGATCATTTCAGTTGAAAATAGTTAAAAGAAAATAAAGATGACACTGCTGGAAAAACATTGTTGCAATGGCTATTAGAAGTAAAAATGGTACTTATGTGCAGGCACGAAGATGAAAGCATCCAATACTCTAATAATTACTTTCCCCCCCCTAGACTTACAAAATGCTGAGGACAAACTTCTTCGATTTGGGACATCTTCTGCATAAAATAATTGTAGTGTAGGCTACAACGGAAAATAAAGAATACAAATCAGTCACTTACAGATAAGTGGTCCTTCAGGGAGGAGACAGCGTCTCTGAGAGATGCGGTGTGGAGATGCGTCCTGAGCCTCGCTATGTGACTGACAGACTGTACCAGCAAGCCCGCCTGCACAGCACGAGGTGCCGCTGTATGCACAGATTTCTCCACTGCTGTTCAACATTGTTTTCGGATGTTGAGTGAATTAACAAGCAATTAACTCCTCTTTATAGATTTATAGCTTGCTATAGTTCGTTAAAACTATCGGTAAGTGGTGAGTATTGTTAAAATGGGACACTTTTTGCACATTTGTATTCAGGAACAATTTACGGAATCATCCCCGTGCTTTAGCTCCCAACATACTGTATAGACATGTATAGACCCCATATACAGAAGAAAAAATAAAGAAGAATCGATGACTCCATCTCAAACACAATATCATTTAATATAAAAGAACAGAGAAATTAAAGAAGATTAGTATTTTCAACATTTTAATGTCTTCAAATAACCATATAATGAAAATACAACAACACAATTGAGATACTTACATGAAACATTACATTTCATTATTATTAGTGTTTATTTAAAAAATATTTATACATTTAATATTTATTATATACATGTTAGGAGAAGAAATGAGATAGTTAGGAATAGCTAGCTAGAGCTTTTATTGGTGTGGTAATATTTTCTAAGTAGGCTAGCTAAAACACGGCTATGCTAGCTCTTCTTAGTTCCAGCAAGCTAGCTGATAACATAAAGAGAAATTATATGCGATCTAGTTTAGAAAATTGATTTTTCTCAAGACAGCATGTGTTTTCCTATCAAAATGACTAAGAGCAGTGTCCCATTTTAACAGTAGGCAAAGTAGGACGCTAACAAAATTGACCTTTATCGAAAGGGTGAAAGGAGTATAGAATTGATTCATAGTAATTTTGATGCACAATTACATCCCATTACAAAATATATTGTAATGATTTTTTATAAGCTTAACAGCTTAACAGACGAAACTTGCGAAAAACGCAAAAGGCTCAATGTTTGGTTTGTCTGTTCTGGGCTACAGTAGAAACATGGCGATGCAACATGGCGGGCTCCGTGGAAGAGTAACTGTGGAGGAAATCCACTTTATTTGACTAACTCAGATGGCTGAAGCCTCATTTTATCCATAAACTTTTAGATACATTTTTGCTATCAAAACCAACACTGTGGATTTTGTCCCCCTTCACTTACATTGTAAGTGCTCTCTTATTTCCTCTCACCAATTCTCTATTTTACCCAAATATACAGGTATGGGGCTCAGGTGGGCATATTAACATCAAGGTTTTTTCAACTATACTGGATATCTACAGTCAGGTACAAGTTTCTTTCTTTCTTTTTTTAAAATGAATTGATATAGATTTAATAGATTATTTTTCAAAAATTTCCTTTTATTTATCCTTGGACAGGAGAGAGAAAGAGGGACAAAAGTAGGTATGTCGCAATTACATGGTCTGCACCTCAGACCACTTGGTTACATCAAGATTTAAAGTCTATACTAATGAGGGTTGAATAATCAATTGAAAACTCCCAATGATCAACTGAGAGGTTGATTAAAACATGATCATATTTAAATGAAATATGCCTAATTCCATTTAAAATAGAGTATCAGTGCACAGTGGCTGACAGTAACTAAGTACATTATTATCTTGGGGTACTTTTATACCACTTCATTTATCAGACAGCTGTAATTACTAGTTACTTTTCAGCTTACGATTTGACATAAAAAACACATGATAAGCTTATTAAATACAATGTGAAAACTCGAATCCTCTAGCACACATACACTGACAATGGACTTTTCAGTGAAGTAGGAGACATTTTGTATCCAACAGTTATTTACAGTTAGTTACAATTATATTTTGTATTTTCTGGAAGGTAGAACGCGGAGATGCCATCAAAAATATGTTTTTCTTCTTGTTCCTTCAGTTGGATGTTTGAGCTTCACTGTGTAGAATGATGTATGTGCAGAGTTTGACACTAAAAGGCTGTTTTCACCTTCATCTTCGTTAGCGTGTAGCTCCAGTAGGACATCAGTGCACTCTGAAAGAATCTCACTTTTTACAAACTTTTCCAGTCATTTTCAGCATTTACGGTTGCCAGATGCACTGATTAAAATGGAACAGTCCCAACATTCAAGCATTTGAAAAAACTCTCCCAGAATTAGACTAAATGTAACTTTTGATTTTCAAAAAATGAACGTGTATAAAAGGGACCACTGTTAAATTAATTTAGTCACCTTGCAGGCGGATGTGAGGGTACATCACAATTGTAGCCTGCCATTTACAACAGAAACCGTTGTCGCTGTGTAATTCACACTTTACACACACTGACACTGCTGCTGTTAAACACGGAAACCTTGGTGTTGTTTTTCTGGTGAAGATATAGACCACAGGTTGCAAATGTATTGTGTACTGTGTAAAAAGAACAGGTGAGCTAACACAGCCTTGTGGAGCTCCAGTACTGACAGACTATTATTGACCTTAACCTGCTGAGTTCTGTTTGTTAAAAACGAATGATACCACCTGATCATGATTATTATTTCAATTATTTAGATTAGATTAGATTAGATTAGATTATATTAGATTAGATTAGATTAGATTAGATTAGATTAGATTAGATTAGATTAGATTAGATTAGATTAGATTAGATTAGATTAGATTAGATTAGATTAGATTAGACAAACAAATTCCATATAATAGTGTCCACATATTCCAAGCAAACATCAGCTCAGGATCCTGTCCAGCTACTAAATTAAAATAATAATTAATTAATTTAATGAATTGCATTTAATACAATTAATTAATAAAAGGCTAACTGTATGTGATGCACCTGAAAACAGGTAAAAAAGTAAAAAAAGCAATAATGAAAACCCTCAATTTTCAATGGTAACAACAATAAATATGAAACAAAACTGTGTCGAAAATACTATCACATATCTAAAAAAAACAAGCAATTATCACATCATTCAAAAGTTTCATAGCTGCGGGCACAAAAGACCCTTTAATCGCATCTGTACTCAGTCACTAAACTCACTTTAAGACAACCAAAAACACCGAACGACCTTCAAACTGAATTAGAACTGTCAAAAATGTATTTTAAACTACACTCAGTTTGAGAAATAGATTTCATTTTACTATCAAGGATGGCAGTAATACAATCTTTCATATTATCACATATGAAAAGCATTTTAATGGCCATATTAAATGAGTGCACATTGTGCAAAAGTGGTTGGATATTTTAGAACTACAGTATGTTTCATCACAGCTGTCGTATATTTAGTTAATAGAATCAAGGAGCAGCGCAACACTTTCTTGGTCATTCAAGTTTTTGTCAGTTTTATGTCGTTATTGAGAAGGCTTTGATGAGCCCTGAGTTGAATTAAAACTCATTCCACAGCGCAGATTTTCTGAATAATATTAGCAGCTAAATATAAAACCTAAAACCGATGCCAGTGATGGAGCAGGTTGCAGAGCAGAAGCGTGTTTCCTCACTGATGTCTGGCATATCCAAAAATGTCTCCATCAATATGTTAGTCATGTAATTGGCTCAGCGTACCAAAACATGCCAAAACTTTTGCCTGTCTGTTTACCTTCATCACAGAATGCAGGAATGGGTATTTTCAGAAGAAATTAAATTAGTGGCATGGAAAATTATAAACAGCTGACAGACTCCTGATGGTGCAGAGGCTGCATGGGGTATTTCTGTCTAATAGTGTTTCGCTTTCTATCTCCTTCAGCCTGGCTTACGTCTTAATGGTTGTCTCTTTCAATGACAGTCAATGTAAAGCAGCATCAAAGTCTGAACACTGGCAGATGTTGATAATTCCATCTTTCTGACATGTTGAAAACACGGATATTAGAAAACATTTTAACGTTTCCCTTACAACAAATCTGACAAATGGTGCAGTAAAAATGCCAATCACCACCTCTTCAAATTAGCCGTGCCTGTGGCAATTCAACTTTGAGGATTAGCTGCATATATGGGGCCTGTTAGATTGACAGGTTTGAGATGCATTTTGTGCAGTAAATGTGGATGAAAACAAGCAGAACAGAAAGTTTGCAGTAATAATAAAACCAAGGGTAGGCTTCTTTTCCAGCTTTGTTTACCGTCTTCCTCCAGAGATAATTTCATTGCCAGACCTGCAGAGATTAATAATGCTGAAGAAGGCCTGAGCACAATCTATCTGAGGGTGTTTTTAGTATTTATTTCTCCATTCTAGTTTTGACCTCATTCTGTCATTCTGCTGGCTGTTTCTGTGAGGTCATTTCTCTGTGCCTGACCTCAGTTGAACTTTATTTATTATCTGTGTGAATTAGAAAGCTGAAAAGAGCTTGGAAAGCACTCTGCATATTAATCATAATAACTGAGTAAATGCTGAGGAATCCATTGAATGGACATGAAATTAATTTTGTGTCTGATGGGGCTAGTCTGGAGGCCAAGAGACACGTGGGAACGCCATTTCCACCTCTATAAATCATGTGTGAATCTGTGACAGAAATACTGAATAATTCAAATCATAGTAAAAAAAGATTGTTATCTTTTTTCCTCCAGAACTATCAACACCAGATAATTTCATGACCAAATGACTCCTGCTAGCACAAATAAACAGGAGTCTGAAGTTGAGTTGCATTTATACAGATTTTCAGTTCAAATTTCCTGGATGTCATGGGCTAACTTAAAGCAAAACTTAGACTGAATGACAGGGCTGTGATTTCTGATTTATGTGTGTATTTATGATTCTATTTGAATATTACTACAAATCCTGATGTAGTTTTGAGGACAATACACTTTATTTGTATAGAGCATTTCATGAAGAGGGCGATTCAAAGGGCTTTAGATAAGACTAAGAGCCACAACAGCAGCATGAATTGACTGGAATGTCAGATTAAAGAAAAGCAAAGATAGTCTATTAAATAAAACAATAAAGTTCTCTCAAGACACTGTATGTGCCGCTTCATAATATTTTTGCTTAAATTCTGGGATCAATTTGCAGACCAGTGTCTGCAGACCTCAGAAGTCTGCTGGGTTTATGTGGCGGCAGATCAGAGATATGTAGTGATCCTTAACCGCAGAAAGAGATTGAACTGAAGTATTATGTTTTCTTAGGACTCAAGCAGCAGCGCTCTGAATGAGCTGCAGCTGTAGCAGTGCTTTTAAACCATTACCCATTGCAGTACTCCCGTTTACTACAGATAAAGGATTACTGTTTGGACATCAGCTCTCTAACTCCACTGTATGTATTCAAGTAGTATTAAGCTGACTTTGTTATTGTCAAGAGGTGGCTGTTATAATTTAAATCTAAATCCATAATTATACCAAGTTTTCTGATTTAGGTTACAAGTATTAGCTTTGTTCTTGCATCTTTGGAGACAAAACCCACAGAGAGTTATCACCATCTTTGCAGTTCCCATCAGGTCTATTGAGCTTTTTCAGCTTCTTTTGTTTTTTTTCCAGTCCGCAACTTTACTGTTTTGGTTCACTCCCACCACTCTCACCAGCATTGTTTTCAGCAAAAAAAGTTAAGCCTCATATTAGCTTCAAATAAACATTTAAATACATTTTTGCACATAAGGAAGGCTGTGGATTCCATCCCCCATCACTTACATTGAAGGTACATTATGAAGAGATCTCATAATGGATAGTATAAACAGGAGGAATGATTACAGTAAGAAAAACATGTGTCGGTGTTGACTGCTGTTTTAAGAAGGACTTGAAAAATGTGAACCTATCCTTTAAACTCCTACCTACCCGTGCTGTGCATCATAAGCTTTAAGCCATTTGATTTATTTTTTCTTTCTGGGGATATACACAAACAGAAAGTGGCATTGGAATAATGAGGTGCTTGCAAAAGTGCTTACAGAGCTGCTTTATATTCTACATCTGGAGTAGCTCCTACAAAGGGATATTCAGCTGTATGAAGTCACACATTATCTTTTCAACTGCCAATAAAACCAAGAACAAAGAAACAATTACAATTATCATCATTGGAAGTATGAGAATAGTCTATTTTAAAAAGCTGTTGTCCTATATATATTCTACACTCTATATGTCACTTCATTAAGTTTTAATATTTTTTCAGGTGAGAAAGTAACCATTTAGATTTCCAATATGTGGCCAGTTTATTCAAATAACGCCTATTTGGAAATTAGCGTGGACATTTTTGGAGAGGTGGGGAGTTTTCGGGCGCACTTCCTGGGGAGCCCTCTAGCGTTTAATACATGGTCTTGTTTTCATGTCACGCTCACAGTCTGCCCAGGTCAGCCCACATTGGCTTATGAGTCAAATAGATTGTATTTAGATTCAAGTACTTGCAGTTGTGGCCCTCACGTATATTCCTATAACCGCTGACGTTTTGCTCTCATAGCAAAGCAATTATCACACTCAACCTTCTGTGCTTCAAACTGTCACTCTACTCCCTATTGTGATCAGGTCACTCTGCTCACATGAAATCCACAGAGAATTTACAAACCATATAAAACCACATAAAATATAAAAAGGGCCCTGCTGTCTCAGCTGTTGTCACACTATTAGATTAACATTTGTCATAATATATATATATGTAGCTTTCGACATTCTACAATTTTCTCTGACGCTGTGTTCATACACTGTAGACGTGATTCAAAGAAATGTATGTGTCCTCCTCTTTCACACACTGCATGTTATCGTCTAAAAGTTTCTTTCAGGTTTGCTCGTGTTTGGCTTTGCTCCACGTTTCTCTTCAATCTCCATGTTTTAAAAGCACCACACAGCCCGATGCTGCCATTAGAAATGAAGATGTTAGATTCGGAGGCTTATCTGTAGTTTGGAGTATAGCAGAGGAGTTTCATTTCCTTTTCTTGGATATCAGTTCCTTTGTATAACATAATTATTATTAGGGGCAGACCTCTGATAATCATCAGTTACCTTTCAGATTTACTTTGCTGAGAAAGAGGGTGGAAATTGTGTGTTAAAGATAAAAACACATATATTATTAGTGATTGAAATTTTAATGTAAAAATATTGCTTGATGAAGCTTTTTAATAAAGTATTGCAATGTGTAGTTAATATGATTAATAGGATAATGAACTCATTATCATACCTACTTCAGTACACAACATGTCATGATGATTATAGTCAGACATCAGGCAGCCCAAGTGCCTCTTGAGTGCATTTTAAGATCCTGTACAAAGAAATGACCAAGTCTGATTCTCTATTGGATGTTTTGTGCAAGAAAAAAAAAAAAAACTCATTGAGAATTCAGGCTGCCTCGCTAATTATTGAAAAGTCAGTGTGCTTGGATACAATCTGAAGGCATCCAATGAAGGATATGCAAATTGAATACAGTGAGAAACGAGTGAGACTGCAAAACGACACATGCAACAAAACACAAACTAGTTCTTTGTTTTGAATGATGCCAAGATGGAAAAATTCTCCAGCTGAGTACTGCTGCGAACAAAATGTTGCTCCAGGGGCTGATGAACAAAGGCTGAAATATGCATACAAACACTCTGCGTCAGAGCGTATGGTTTATAAATCTCAATAAATGTGAAATTGTGCGCACATGTGCGAGCCTGATTTCCCCTCTCAAAGCCAAAAAGGGATGTGCACATGCCTCTAATCACCTGTTTTGCATGATGAATACCTCCGTCTGCTTCACTGGTCTTTAGATCCGTCAATGACAAGAATAGCAAAGAAGAAGTTAATGTGTGGAAAATGGTGTATGACTGATTTTTGTGCATGCGTGCTGTTTACACATCCCCCTGAATCCCAGTTTAGACTCCAAAGGGCATTTGAGGATGGATTGTGTGTGTGTCTGTGTGTGTGTGTGTTTGTGCTGCCTAATATGCATGGATCTTCCAAAGTCATAACCATCCATGATCTGTATGTTCTGTACACAAGCAATGCAGCCAGAGGAGCAAAACTAACGTGTAACATATTACTAAGCCAAGTGCAGAGTGCTGAGCCAAACATATAAAACATATTTTTTAGATATCATTTGACAGAAAAGCATCTGGCTGTCCTGTTTGTTAAACATGTTGAATATTGATCAGGGAGCTTGCTAAATCCTCTGTTTCTGCAGAAAAAAAAAAAGCACAGTTCTCCTGAAACAGGAAGAGGAAGAGTAAAGTCTGAGACTGTATCTGTTTCTTAAGATATTCCACTGAACCACAAACTATTACATCAAGAGCTCAAAGATTCTTGGTATTCTTGACTTTTGCTAAATAACTTATCGCAAGGTCCTCTCTGAAGCTTTCACCCACGTCTTGTAGCCTTTATCAGCAGATGGACTTTATTCAGTTGTCATAGAGATGGTTCAGTCATCATGGGAACTAAGTATGGATTTTCAGTCTGCTGTTCATTGACATCTGATGTTGTCTATGTGTGGAGTTTATTCAGTCTCTTGCCCAGGGTTGTTTCACTGATGTAGGTTTCCCTTCAGCTGTCATATGTGACCCTGCGGTATTAACAGAGATGGTTAAATGGTTTATGGTAAGTGCCGCCTCCTTGTGATTTAAAAAAACTGATATGCTTCTGGTAGTCACGGTTAAGTTGAGCTGGCAGTAACAACTAAACCATCGCCATGGCCACTGACTGAGCAAACTCCAGCTGTTGTTGAGGGCCACAAGATGTGGTTGAAATCCTCAGGAATAATGAAGTGGACATTGTGATAAGCGTTTCTTGTCAAACTGCTGTTTTTCTAAGGTCAAGAATGAACTTTCAAGTTCAAAACCGGGATGTTTTAAAACGACAGAGAAGCTAGCTCCTCTTGTCTTCCCTTTGCTTTGTTGTTACTATTGATGAAAGCAAATGAAAAGTGTTTCTGAAGTGGATAATTGATAGTCAGTCTAAGCAAATGTTCCATACAAAGATTCTAAATAAACAAATACCATCTCGTAATTGATTCAGGCTGTTTGTATTTATAGCTGGCAGCGTATGTAAAATCCACATGTAGGTGGTGAAGGGTTTGCACATTACAGGAATGCAGAAGAAAGGGTTTTGTGTATTTATTGGCAGCGCCGGCATCACTGCTGTAGATGGAGGTAGAAACATGACAAAACACAGTGACAAAAAAGCTTTTTGCAACATCATGCTTGATTAAGATCGATCAAAGTTTCAGTTTCACACAAGCAACCACACAATAATACCCTGCTTCATGTCAAACGGAAACATGACATACCAGTACCCGTCAAAAGTTTAGACACGCGTTCTCATTCTGGGAAAGTGTGTCCTCACTTTTGACTGGTACTGTAAATATTTGCAATTGAGGAACTGACATGTAACACACAGAATAATGTAAAGTGACAATAAACTAAACACGAGCCAATCCAGTTTGTTTGTCAGTGCAAAAGGGGCAAGAGAGGAAAAATATCAAACACTGATGAGTCCAGCTATCTCTGGATGGAGCGCTGGCTCTGTGCAGTTAGGTATAATTTAGACTTTGCTCTTTAAATTATCCTCCATCACTTCCTGTGTGCTGTGACTGTAATGAGGCACCGACTAGAAAACAGAAAGTTATTAATTCTCTTCTCTCCACTTCAATTTTTCATTTGCATTCTTCTGCTTCAGGTCGCTTTCACTCCTTAAACTGGTCTCAAGGCACAGATCTGGGCACAGATGGAGAATGTTCCAATCAGCATTCACAATCAATCTAAAGCCACTCTTACTATGTACCTTAGGTTTAGCTTATAATAGGTTTAACTACATACCGGTGTCAGTTGAGTTATTTCCTCCTCTTGCCACACCTGACATGTAAAACTATGCATAGATTCAACACTACATGATTACATGAAAAGAAGAGCATTACCCAGGTGTGAATATATCCTTATTTACATCATTCACATGCTCTGTTGTTTGTCATTTTTCCTTTAAAATTCACAATGAGTTTGAAATATAGCACATCTGCACAAGGATTGTGTTTTGATAATGCCAAAAAAAGAGGCCTTTTGACATGTCAGAGTAGGAAAAAGCACACGTGTGGCTGCATTCAGCACAGCTGCTTCAGTTTCAGGGTCCTGGCATTGTTCATGCTGGCTTCTTGTCACACTGTCACAGCTTACTGAGACACGTGAATAGAGCAGAGCCATCGCTTATGTTATTTTGCAACACCTGTGCTTTCCCTAAAGTGACAAGTCACAATCTACTGCTATGCAGAATGGTGAATGAAATGCAACATGGAAATAATAGAAATAAGCTTATTAAATAGTTATTTGTATGGAAAAATAAAAACAGACCACTAATCCAAACTGCACTCAGGGGAAATCAGAAGTCATTGTTGCTAAGGCAGAGCTCAGATGAGTTATATTGTTTTGTTGTTAGCTTCAGAGAAAAACTGCAACAGCAGTGAACACTCTTAGTTCAAACATCCAAACAATTCTGCAAATTAAGAAGTGGTCGAATATCAAATTCAGCGCCAAGAGGCACATTGCCACCAACAAATTAAGGAGTGAAAAGAACTGTTAGATAAGTGGGATTAGAGCATTTGGAGCATTGTGGAGTGTCTGACTGTGGAGATCAGAGTGTCTATAGTTTTTTTTTAAAACTTTTACAAGGGAAGGCGGTGATGGCATCTTTCATTGTTCTGTGCTAAATCCAGCTCAAAATGTGGAGTTTACTTTGTAAAAGTTGAAAATGGTTTGCATCTATGATGGTCACTGTTGCAGTTGCAGTTGCAACAGTGACCATCACAGTTGAAAGCCAAACAAAGATATATAATTATTGATAGGTCACAAGGGCTATACATCCCTGTTCACCTCCTTTACTGGGGACCTGATTATGCTTGTTGCTATGGCTACCAGTTAAAGCTTTAACTGCTGCTTCTCAAGTCACTTAATGACATCATCTCCACTCAGTGAGTGAACTGGAGTGCTTCCATAATGGACCACAAAGGTGTTCATGAATACAACTTGGCAGGGACAGACCCTTATCTTCTTCCTAGATTCCTCTAGTGTCACCCAAAAGTATGACAAAATATGTTTTTGTAACACACAATCACAAAAAATAAGGGTCAGTAAATGAGTCAGTTGTGTAGCAGATATTTGTTTCATATTTGGAGGTAATATCCAGTGCAACAGGTGAAGTTATATTCTGCCGACCTTTTTTTTTTTTGTGCAAATTACCCAAAAGTAATGAAACTAGTCCGATCCTCATGACCTAATGTGTTACTGACTGTTTCTTCATGAATATTATTGTCAGCACAGTAAGCTGACAGAGTGATTAGTCTCATAGTTTGAAGGATCTTTCCTCTTGTAAAAATAACAGATGGAATAAAATTGCTATGCATATGGTGATGTCCATTTTATTTCTGTGCACCCAGATTAATTTGTGCAAATAGAGCAAATATACAGAATCTCAGACATCTTAATTAAGACAAATAAGGAGGGATGCAGCTCTAATTTAGGATGCTGAGTGTATTTTACATAAAAATATGGTGCATCTTTATGCATATTCAAGCGAATAGTCTCATTTATTAGTCCCTTATTGCAACTGCTACCTCAAGACAAACATAATTGTTTCCTGTCTTAATAAATATGCAAATATCTATCTAAGAATATAGTGAACAAGTATATGAACAGTTACAGAATGATATTAGGTACCATTATACAATTAGAGTTGAACTATATTACATAGTATACATACACTTCTGATAACACAGTGTACTGTTATTTCTGTGCTATGGCCTTCCTCAGAAGCTGCTGCTCTGTCTTTGGTCAGATATCCACCACGCAGCCTGGAGCGTTGGTTCTTATGGCATCAGATATGACTTTTGCTCCGGATTCTCCGATGCCGTTTCCCTGCAAACTATAAAAACACAAACAGAAGTTCATTTTCAACTAGAGCATGTACAGTACTCCTTTTTGAAATCCTGCTCTTTGTGATACAAACACACACAAAATCACACACAAGTATGTCTGAGCAGCGCAGGGAGAGGTGCGGAAAAGAAAACTAACTTTATGTATGTCAATTGGTGGTTTCCTTTCAGGGCTGTGGCAATGAATATGGCTCCATCCATACCCAGAGAGTTCTCCTGCAGACTGATGATGCACACAGAGACAAACAATTATTTCTGTAATCAAATGTCCAGGGATATTATTTTAAAATGCAAAATGCTGGATTTGGGTGAACTTTTGTCTCAAGAAACAAACAGGAAGTACAGTACATATGCATTTGGAGCTGTGTTGCAGCTAACTAGGCCAGTCACTGTTAGTCAGCAAACAGGAAGAATAAAGCTTGATCATTGGTTGAGACACAGTGTTAGCTCATTGCAAGCAGCCTTGGACGAGGCTGCTGCTTTATAATCAGTGAGTCCCTTGTCTGAGGTATATTTCACAAAGCTGAATCTTAATTAAGACAAAAACATTTTAATTGGGGGAATTTAATTTCAAACAACAGGAAAAAATTTAACCAAATCAAGCATTACAAATTCAGTGAATGAATTCTGTTTGAATTTGATTGTGTGCGCGACAAACCAAATTAATACAATTTTTATGCTTTTTAAACTGGGCAAAGACAGAAACTTTGGTTCTTATGGATCATGATAAACTCTAGACGCAACTTACTTCAAGGACTTGAGGCTTCTGTTGCTTTTCAAGGCGTTAGCCAGGGCCTTCGCTCCCTCCATCCCTACGGCATTTCCACGTAGACTGAAAAACACCACAGATGTTGCACATACTGTATATGAAGAAGTGTGTTGTAACACTGGCAACATCAGCAGTGCAGGAGAAATACTGTACAAGAGGTGACAAAGATAAGGAGCAAAAAGACTGAATAATGAAGAGGATTCGCAAAGAGCTGAAGGTTCACAGAGAGCTGTTGTTCCAATTCCTGTCCTACCGGCTTTCAGTTCTCATTGTATTTTCTCATGAAGGGTTTCTTTTTTTTTTTGCTTTTTCAGAAGGCCAGAGACATGATACAGAACCTTTCTGTCCATACTTCAAACGTATTCTTCTATGTTGTGTTATTGGGTTGTATTGTTTTCCACTGTGCCGTTCTGTTGGAGGCAATTGCATTTAGTTTGCTTAATAGTTTGTGTAATTACCTACAGACCAAAATAAGTTTTAATTTCAATTTTAATTAAATTCAACTTTGAGAAAGATTGAAAACCCTCTAAGAAAAAATATCTCGTGGGGTCATGGCTGCCTCTCTATTGTGATTAGAGGTGGGTGGGTTGGATGAAAGCGTCTATTCATATGACATTTTATATTGCCACATCTATATATAATATAGTACATTTTCTAGAAAATCAAATGAAAAACTGTTGATGGATAAAATAACCAGACAAGAATGTCTGTTTTAGTTAATCTAGCAAATTAAATACCTGACAAGTCAATGTACTTTGTCACACTGATAATCATATAAACCTTCAAAGGAAGAGTTAAAATTGTTATAAAGAGTGTGGGTAAATTAGAAATGAATATCATCTCATGGTATTTATTGTTATATTGCTCAACCCTAATTGAGATATATTTATATCGGAGAGGCATGAAATCGCAGCAAATGCAGACAGACAGTAGTAGAGACAAGGCAAATAAAAATAAAAAATAGCTGAACAATTATTTATAATAGGCATTGTTGACATAAAATTATATTTTGTGCCTCACATTTGTCTCATAAAACAATTTCAGTGGCACTAGTTTAAAAAGAAGAAATTCAGCAGTGCTCACAGAATAGCTGTCTGGTTTTTGTGTAACCACATGTTTTGTGAATATTAGTAACAACAATAAAACAAAAAAACTCCCCCAGCCCAGACAGCCCAGAGAGTGGTGCATTCATCCAGTTAGAAGGGTTCATGTTGATGTCTCAAAGAAGGAAAGACCTGCCAATCATCTACTGTAGCATAGCGGCTAATTGAAATGACATGTGTCTCAAAAAAAAAAAAAAAAAAAGACCACAATCAGACACGTTAAACTGGGTGCTGGCATTGTAAGGCTTAAACAGGAAATTTACATCCAAAAAAAGACACCAATCAACAGCTATCCAATCCATAAAGCAGACAAATGAAAGGGTTAATGATTTTCAGGCATACAGAGTAATAGACGGAAATCAGCCTCAAGAGGACTTCAATCCAACGATCCTTCTTATCTCATTCAAGCCAAAAGAGGGACTATTATACACCTGTGATCCAAAGTGACTACAATCAGCTGTAACTGGCAAAGTAAAAAACACTACAGAGGAGCAGGATTGAGCTCCACTGGTTTTAAATTGCTTGCTTATGATATGTGGCTGAATGTCAAATAAAAAAGGAGCAGTTTGACACAGAAGAGAGTTTGGACTCACTCTAATGTTTCCAGGCTTTGGTTGGTCAATAGAGCCCCTGCCATTGCAACCGCACCACTTGTTCCTGCTGAGACCCCCTGGAGACTAAAGAGACAGCACATAAAACACTAAATGCATGGGAAAATAATAGAAAACAACACATGTAGAAAGATAACATTTATGTGAATGTACTAACTTTTAGCTATTATCATATATATCATATAGCTATTGCTATACTCTCTTTATCTATTTTAACTTAAAGACAAAACAAAGGAAGAATCAATCATTGGATACAAATGTAACACTAACCATAATGTACGCAGGGATGCGTTGGTTTTCAGGGCCTCAGCGAGAAAAATGACACCTTCATTCCCAATAGCATTCTCCTGCAGACTGCAGCAAAGGACACACACACACACAGAGCGACAATTGTAAATAACAATACAACCCTGTAACTGAAATTCCACATAACTGTTCAGGGGCTCATTTGCACTCATTGTAATGTTAGCGCAGACTTTCTTTGACAGAATACATCTTTCAAATTGTGGGGAGATCAGTCAGAGAAAAGTGTGGGAGCGGGGGTGACTGAAACAAGGATTGATAATGGTGTAATGACGCTGACAATGGCGGAAGTCTGAATTATTGGCCTTACTCCAGGAGCTGCATTGTGGCGTTGGAGAGGAGTGCATGGGCCAGAGCTTTAGTGGCAGAGGACTTGATGAAATTCCACTGTAGACTGAAAAAAGAGAAAGAGAGGCACATAAGGACAACTATGAGGAAAATGTGACATATGTTGTGAGTTTTTTGCAGTGGACAGCAAGTGAGTACGTTTTCTATTTACAAATATAGGATTTCACTGCACTACATGTGTGTGACAATAGTAACTGGTTACTTTGTAGATTAAGATTTTACATACAAAACCTACAATCAGCTAAAATCTGCATTGTTATCAAACTTTGAAAAGGGCCATTCTGCTGCATAATGACCAGTTTTACTTATAATACTTAAATTACATTTGGATTTTTTTACTATTGGAGCATTTTTACTTTGAGATATTTCTATTTTTACTTAAAGATCCCTTCCAGACATGTTTTAAAACATAAAAATACTGTGCTTTGAATAATAATTTGTGTCTGATGTGGTTTTTCCAGGTCACATTTCTGTAATTTGTATACTGGACCATGATTGGCTCCAAACATGTTGTGATATCGCATCATGATTGCAGGTTTCCTTCAGGACATTAATGTGAAAACAGCCTTCTGGCATCAAACTCTGCACATATTTATTCTGCACAGTGAAGCTCAAACATTACACGTTTATACAGTATATTTCTGATATTGTGTTTTCTTACCAAAGTTTAAGATCTACTGCAATAATATGGTACAACCTGTTTGCAGAATCTTGAATCAAGATGATCGTGATGTTAATGGGGTGCATCTGCCTTCTTGATTCTAATCTTGTACCATTATTTTCGCAGAGTCATGTGTGTCTCTGTGTGCGGTTGCATTTGCATTACAAGCCTCACTTACTGCAAAGAGGTGATGCCTTGATTAAACTTGATTGCGCCCGCTATAGCTTGAACCCCTTCATCATGCAACAGGTTCGCTGTTAGACTGAGATATACACAAAAAGACACACACACACACACACACACACACACACCAAATACATCAACATAAGTTAGGTGTTATAGGAGAATGTCAAAGAGACATCATTATCTATGTTACATGTAATTTAAAGTCTGTTGATACTTTTGCAATACTGTATGTCTTTTTTCAAGCTGATATATAACTTGGCTTTGAAGTTTGAAAATTCCACTTAATTTAATTGAGAAAAGGTAATTATAGTGATTACCACCAGAAGGAGAGTCAATGTAAATGTTACATTGTGAATGTCACCATATTTCTTCAAAGAGCCACAGACTTCATACTGTAATCTCGTGGGAGTGGCAGTTTTTTTGCAATAGCCTTAAGTGACATACCAGTCTGGGGGAATGACATTTACTGAACAGCTGGATATTTCCATGCCACTGTGGGGTATTACACTATGCACAGCTATTATTAAGGTGACTCACTCGAGGTTCTGCAGGGAGTTGTTCTCATGGAGGGCATGGGCCATGTTCTTTGCTCCCTCCACCCCAATTGAGTTCTCTCTTAAACTGACCGGATAGAAAAATACATAAAATACAAATAAAAGAACAGGAAATAATTAATTTTCATATTCATATGCCATATTATGTTTGACTAGTATTTATTCATATGCAGTATGCACTGAGTAGATACCCATTAAACTATAAATTAGTTATAGTTCAATATTTTGAGAGTTAGATGTCTGTACAGTAAATATGAAGCTCCCGCCAGCAGCCGGTTAGCTTAGCTTAGCATCAAGAATGGAAACAGGGGGAAACAGGTAGCCTGACTCTGTCCAAAAGGAATAAAATACACCTACCAGCACCTCTAAAACTCACTATTTATCATGTTATCTGTCATTTGTTTAATCTGCACAAAAACCAAAGTGTAAAAATGACAATTTGTAGCTTTACAAGTGGTTATGAACCAGACTATTTCTTGTCTGGGAGCAGTGACTTCCTGGAGTCTCCGCTGGTTTCCTGGCAACCTCATGGTGACGCCAAGACTTCAGTGTCAATTAGTGAGCTTTACAGCGGCTGGTTGGAGCATTTTGTTACCTCTGAGCAGAGCCAGGCTAACTGTTTCCCCCAGGGCAGACTTTATGCTACGCTAAGCTAACTGGCTGCTGGCTGTAGCATTTTTATCATACAGACATGAGAGTGGTATCGCTCTTCTCCTCAAACTCTCTGCAAGAAAGCAAAGAAGCAGAAAAAGCTTCAGGTTTAATACTCACTTCAAAGAGACAAGGCCCCGGTTTAGCCTAAGTGCTTTCGTTAAGGCTGTCATCCCCCTGTTGCTGATTGAGTTACTCTGAAGTCTGCAAAAAGAAGAGGTTAACTATCACAACAAACTGCATAATTGTTGCACAGTATGTGCACCAATGTGTTGTAAAGCACAATGTGGAGGCTAAAATGCACTCCTGCAAGGAAGGTACTGACTGAAGTATGTGCAAAGTGTGGTTGACTGCCAAAGCCTCTGCCAGAGCGATTGTTCCTTTGTCCCCGAGCTGGTTACTACAAAGACTGTAGACAAGAATGAAAAATAGTCACGACACATTAAGAAAATGAAATTGAAATCATTCATCTTGATGAACAGTACTGTATGTGACTCAGTTACATGCTAATTGGTAAACACAAGGGAATTATTTGTGCTAGTTTAACATGAAACCTAGATTCTACGTACAAATTAAGCAACAACTTACTCTATTAGTGAGCTATTAAAAATAAATCTGTGAAACAAAATTTACAGAACATAGAAAATATACCCTGTAGCATAGCATCAATTATCCACAAAATAAATGTAAAAGAATGTTTGCTTTATTTTACCAGCTGAACAGTAAAATATTCAGTATGATATCTCAATTATGGTTACATCAGTTTTATGAGAGTCCGGTTTGTCTTCAGCGCATCCGCAATCCGTTTGGCTCCACGTGCTCCAATCGTATTCTTCCTTATACTGTATCATTACATACATGTAAGAAAAATGCACTGATTACTTCTCATCATAAGAATGCACACATACTGTATATGCTATCCATAAGGCATGCAACAAACAAAAGTGAAACCCAGACAAAACTCACTTCAGAGTCATCAATTTGCGGTTGCATTGCAGGACTTCTGCGAGGGCCTGAGCACCTTCCTCCTCAATGGCATTGTTCTGGAAGCTGATGAGTGGTTAGGGAAAGTGAGCAATTACACCACCTCAAAACTGGCATTTTGTGTGTGTAAATCAAAATCTATAGCAATTATACTCACTTGATTGATACCAGCACTTGGTTCATTTTTAGAGCTTCTGCCAGAAACTTGGCACCTTTTGAGCCGATGTTGTTGTTCCGGAGACTAAATTATAGATAGGTGGTTAAATCATATAGAGTGATATACAATCATACCTAAAACCCTGAGAACAAGTGTATATGCCAGTGAATTATGAAGACAAACACCATATGAACTGCAAGACTTCAGGGACTTCTTGGAGATAAGCACACACAGAGTTTTCATTGTTAAAGTTGCAGTGTACAAGGCAAACAAAAAACCTAGGTAAACTAAAAGAAATGCTAAAATGAAATCCATGGGCCAATATGTACCGTGCGTCTCTCCTCTCCAAAGTAATAACTCAAAATCGGAGAGTAAATTATATATTTATCCAAAATAGCTGCATATTTACAATTCAAAAGCTCTTTTCACCTCGGATACATTTCTTCTTTCTCATTTATAATCTACCGGCACTATTTACATGAGAGTTACTGACATGGTCTCTGACATGGATTTAGTATTAAAAAAAGGCAACAAACAGATCTCACTTGAGAGAAATTAGCGTCCGGTTCACCAAAAGGGCTCGACTCAGGGCTTTGGCACCTTTGTTGCTGATAGCATTCTCCGCTAAACTGAGGGGGTGAATAAAAAACACACTAAATTGTAATTAAAAGTTTTACCATTCATGTGAGCAATCACACAGGTTCATTTGATACAGTGGTTCAGAGCTATTAGAGTGCAAAGTGTTCTTCATATGATGCTTAACCTCGATAATTTGTGGTAAAGGAGTTAAAATGTAGGTGTAATCTCACCTTATTTTATGGATATGGCAGTCTTTGGCACTCAGGAGGCTTCCCAGCAATTCCATTACATCATCTTTGAAGTGATTATTCTCTAACCTGTGGAAGAGATAAGACATGAGTTTCACTTTTCAGTGTTTGTCCTGTGGTTTTATTTTATTGGGAGGACAGTGCTTTGAGGAGAGCTGACCTGAGATGGCTGCAGTACAGCAGCTGTGGGAGCAAACATTTTACTGTGGTGTAGTTCAGAGAGGCTGTTAGGTTGGTCTGTTCACTGCACTCTGGAGAAACATGCAGCAGGTAGCCCAGCACAACACAGTGAACCCGTGTTAACTTCCCTGCCAGGCTACCAAGCCGTAGATCCTCCTCTACACTCCGCAACAGATCTGTGTGTTGCAGCTCCTGTAAACAATAAGCCAGGTTGACCGCACGCAGGGACACCACAGCACCCCCGCTGACCAAGAGGCTTTGTAAAAACCCTGCTGCCCATGCCTTCTGGTTGCCATCATCTTTCCCGATGACCAAAAGCCCAGCGAGAGGTTTCAATGCCACTGGGCACAGCAGGCCTGTCAGGAAGCGCACAAACACATCCAGGTGACCATCTTCAGCTTGTTGCGAGTGCTGAAAGGCACTTCTGAAGTGGTTCTGGAAACCGATCTTGGGCCAGGACATGGTGCTCTCTGAGAACAAGTCAAAGATTGCCCTCTTGGAAGAGACATAGTAGAAGGTGGCCGCGAGAAACTCCTGCAGAGTCAAATGAATGAATCGGTATGTTGTGTATATGACCGACTCCTCCCGAACAAGAAGTCCAGCACCAAGACTACTCTGAGTTAACAGTAGGTCTATCCCATAGGCCCTGAGGTCCTGCTCACTGAAGGTGTACTTGTGTTTGAGGAGCCCATAAAACGCCAGCCGTCCAAGATTCCCCAGCAGTTTACGATTGCTCCCGTGGAGCTGCTCCATTTTTACAGGCTCCCTGCCTCTTGGTTCACCTACTTCTGCCTTCATGGAACA
This sequence comes from Scomberomorus guttatus, assembly GCA_038419695.1. NCBI lineage: Eukaryota > Metazoa > Chordata > Actinopteri > Scombriformes > Scombridae > Scomberomorus > Scomberomorus guttatus. The sequence goes on along the minus strand of CM076465.1, from coordinate 14,987,230 downwards.
AAAGTGGGCATAGAGCTCAGTACAAGTCCTGGGAAGGGTCTCTTGTGTTTCACTCTGCATGATGTACATCAGTGTATCAGCCACTATCCAGCAAAAACATGGTATGTAGCACATCACCATTAGGATCTTATGGGACTCCAGGTGTGTCCATATTTTACTGGCAAAATCCCTCTCAGAGAAGTGGTGGTTTAGGAAGATCTGGATGTCGTCTGGGCTGAATCCGGGGATCTCAGTCACCCTGTCAACCAACCCTCCAGGGATGAGTGAGGCCACTCCTGGCCTGGAAGTAACCCACACTGCTACATCAGGGAGAAGATTCCCTCGGAGGATGTTAGTAACTAAGTCATCTATGGACACTTCTTTCTTTGGGTCATTGCAGGGTACAGCATCTGAGAAATTTAAAGTGGAGCGGAATTCATCCAAGCCATCCAGTATGAGCAGTGTCCGGCAGGAGCCATTCAGGATCAGACTGGGGTCTGTTAAATGAGGAAAAGCCATCTTCACCAGCCTTTCAGCTGAGAGCTTCTCCAGTGCGTTTAGCTCACAAAAGGTGAAAGGCAAGACAAAGCTCAGATCTGCACAGATGGCCCCTTGGCTCCACTGTCTGATGAAGTGCCGGACCCAGGTGGTTTTGCCGATACCAGCCACTCCAACTGTGAGGGAGACCCTGGGAGGCAAACTGACACGGGTGAGTGGCTCAAAGAGTTTTGCCTGGCCCAGCTGTCTGAGATGATTTCTTTTCTCTCCACGAGTTGCCCCAACTTGCATCAAGTCATGCTCCTTCTGCTGGAGGTCAGAAAGTCCATCGACCAGAAGTAAGGTTCTAGAGGAGATGTTCAGTTTGGGGCAGCTGCATGAATCTCTGTCTCTGAGCTGCTCATATCGCCGCAAAAGCACCTCTTTGTGCTCCTTCACCATGGAATCTGCAGAAAAGGAAAATGATTCAGGTTATTCACAGCCATTCAAAAATTGTCCGTTTTTCATATTTTCATTACCAATAAGTTTAAAATCAAACCGCCACTCCTGTAATTACTGGACACATATTGTAAACATCTCACTAGTAGTAGCAATTTATTCTCAACCCTCTTAACAAATCCCATTTCAAGCCCCTTACCATGGTTTATGATGAGTTGGGCCACCTGAGAATCTGAGCTCTCTATGAAGCCCTGCAGGACATCAGAGCCTCGTGTGTCCTTGTCAGTGACAATAGTTGTGAGCATGTTGACCTGGTCCTGCAACCGGCCCACTTCCTTGATCTTGGTCTCCTCTGCTGAACTCAGCACATCCGTCTTTCTCAGGTGGGCTAATATCCCCTCCAGGAAGGGGGCTGTAATGAAACGCTGCAGCTGGTCTTGATGCTTTTGGACCCAGCTAAGATCTGAACCAATACAGAGTGCAGAGAAAACTCTTAGTTTTGGTAATGATTTTTGAGATTATCAGGTGATAATTAACAATGACACTTTTGTTGGCATTTTTGCCTTTGTTCTATTGTGGAAAGTGCAGAGAGACAGGAAACAGGTAGAGAGAGGGGTATGAACTGTAAACAAACGTACATGGCTGGAAGCAAACTGTGGGCAGTTATGTGGTATGCGTCTTAACCAGTAGGCTACTGTGGCGCCCCAGAACAAAATTTTATGATGTAGGAAAAGATGTAACATGATGCCGTACAAGAAAAGCAGCTTTTCATCTCTTCAGTTCATGTCATTTTTCCTCAGACTTCTTTACAGTTTCCAGAGAGAGAACTGAAAAAAATAATCTGTCAGTCACTGAAAACCTTGTACTGCTGGCCAATTATTAAGGGACACATGCTGGTCATTCTTATTATGTGCACCAGAGGACAACACATTTTTCAATAAAATGTACTCTGTTAATAGGATTAGGGTCTAATTACTGTTACTGTTACTAGTTACTGTGAATTTTAGAGTGATCAATCCTCTTCATTTGCTCGGTTGATTTATAAACCCTGACATGGTTGTGTACATGCGTGTATGTTCATCATCACCCCCAAAACACACAAAACACGCACCTTTTCCTACTCCTATTCCATTCCCTTCTCATCTTTTTTTACCTGTTGAATTGATTTTCAATCACCATGCCACAGCCTTAACATGATGCAGTGCTAGTAGCATTAATTCCTCTAATAAAAAAAGAATGTAGTGAGCCTCGTGGAGAAAATGATTCCTAATGCCTTCTCTAGATCCCACAACTCACGGAATAGAGGTGATGTGTTTGTAATTGATAACAATGCATGATGCTTCTCATGCTTATAAAAAAACAGCACACACACGTATGCTTGCAAACAATCATAAACATACATACAAACACTATTATAATCTAGAATCTGTGCAGTAGATATCAAACTGTCATGTTTTTGTATGTGTGGATAATTATTATATGTCAGCACTTTTGTTGTTTGTAATTGTACTGAACTAATCCACATGTACCCAGAAGTGAGCTATGAAGTAATTCAAGGTGAAAGCAGTTAACATACTGCGGTCAGAGGTCATCATTTTCCCACAACTTCTAAAGCCAATTTAATCTCTGGTAGAGAGCTAAATTTAAAACTCCAATGACAGATCATCAATTCCAGATTGAGTTCCACTTTCTGCAGCAATTACTACGATCAGTGATTATCATCAGCTTGCTTGTGAAACATGTGGTGCCAGCATTAACAAAATAAAAAAAAAAAGAACCCACATCGCTCCACAGCCTTTCAAATTACTTCACGTAAGTAGAAATTTACTCATCATGATTTCAGAACATGCTGTTTTTTAAAGATATCTTCAATAATCCCTCAAAAAAAAAAAAAATGAGGAGGAGGATTTCAACACCTTTCAGAAAAAACAGAAAACTGATGCCCGTTTTACGAACAGTATAATCCAACTAAATCAAACATATCTACAACAGATTCTTGAATTTAAAGCTATACAAACCTGAACAATGAATATCTGCCAGGAACATTTTTCTTTCTAAGGTGACATCAGTATCCCTAAAATCTCCTCGGGATATTCAGCAAAACAAGACTCCTCATCCTCTCTGATTAAATTAAAAAGCACTCCTTGACATCCAATATGGCAAATGTCCAAGTGTTTCCAAAAGAATCTTATATGCATTTTTGGCTGCTTCTGTAATTTCTTGAGAAAGATCAAAGTAATGTTTTTTACATTTCATCTGTATGCTTCCTTAACAGCATCAGGGCTTCCCCCAGGAAATTGGAGAGCGGATTGTTTTTTATTTTATTGTTTTATGTTTCATTACAGTCTATTTCTAAAGATGAAAGAGGAGGACAAATCAGTGGGAGTGGACCACCGCAAGGAAACTTTCCGTATGATTATAATTTTAATGTTCTGAAAAAAAAACTCCCACGTCAACATGAAAACCCCCCACAAAAATTTTTACAGTTTTAAATTAAACTTGTCAGGGAACAGTTATAAATAATAAACTATATTATAACTGATTTTGTCTTTGATAAAATTGACAATATCGGTCTTCACTTTATAATTTTATGATCTCAACTACCCCTGATGTTTTTGTCTTTTGACTAAACTGGCCATTTTTATTTTGCCCAAAAGTCCTCATCTAAACAGGCTTCAGACAGTTTTCACCCACTGCCTTCAAATCCCCAACCAGGCTCAGCGTCACCAAATAGTCCTCCTCCTCCTCCTCCTGACAACAAAGAAAAAGTCACCGGGGAGAACAAACACTATCTCTATCTCCTGTTGCATGTAAACTCACTAAAGCCATGTTTGGTCGTAATAGCAAAAGTTTTTTTTCCACAACATTTGGACATAGCTAATGATGAACTTCAACCACGAAGGATTCGCTGTTGTTTCATCTATCACAGCTCCTGTTGCTCTACTGATAAGTCTCTAATCTCACATCTATGTGAATATGATGCGGTCAAAACTGATAATAATGTCAAAGTAATTGATAATGAATCACAACTGAGAGATGAACCAGAGATCATTCTTGTGCTCTGCTGTAAATAACTGTACTTGTCTTTTTTTACTTTATGTAAATTCCCTTTAAGGATGCTTTTATAGCCATCCCATCCTCCCTCTATTGTATGTGCTCCATTGCAGTTGGTAATAGTTGCTGTTATAGTTTTTCCTTGCACAAAATTAACAAAAAGAAAGACTAAAAGGGGCAGGGGAGTTTGGGGAAACAGAGGACAGCAGCGTGCATGTGATGAGATGTGATGAATCTTTTTGCAGAGGAGAAAACCCTTACCCTCTGTTTCTGCTTGTGATGAGGCCAAGCAGGGCATAGACTGAAGATCCACATAGCAGTCGTCCTGCCATGTGATGCGTTTGCTACGGTCCAGGATAGAATCGTAAAGCGCCTTCCTCTCCATGAGAAGGTTTGATATTTTCTGGCCACAGGTGTTCCTGTTCGTGTCTGCACAATATGAAACAGCATTACTTACACAATGTGCAACAACTGCATACTGGGCGTGACAGGCTGTGACAAATGGAGGTGAAGAAATTAACTAAGGCCTCAATATCTTCCCAAAACACCCCTGGTGTACAGTAATTGGTGCCCCAAAGTATTTATTGTGTTGTGCTTTAAGTCATGCATTTCTGATTCTGTATACACCTTCTGTTCTGTTGAAAAGCAACAAATATACTTCAAAATGAGATTGCAGCAATTTGTTTGAGCATAACTTTGAAAAAGGCTCAAAGTTGTGAATAATTTCAGAACAGACTTAGATGCCTTATTGAGAGGTTAAAAAGGTGGGTTTGGCTATCTGACCCAGTTCATCACTGGCTGACAGGCCAGAGTACTTAGTTTTCCATCCCTTTCACCAAAGTTCAGTCCATTTTTTCTGCCTATATGCCGGAAAGAGAAGACTCCATGCATATGTTGCTCTTACAATTCACAATACTATGTAACCTATAATAACCTAACCCTAACCCCACAGCCCAAAAGACAGAACTTAATTTTCAATCTTACAACCCATTTTCAAAAGTTAGATTTCTGGCTTAGAAGCTGGGAGCATTTTCATTAATGATTGCAATCTTTAAACACACATTTGAAGTCTAAAGCAGCTTTCTACCATGTAAAGACCAAGCGGGGAGCTCCGGGTCTGAAAAGTGAAGCCAATGCAGAAGTGCCTTAAACCTGTACTCTTTCTGATGGCCAGCAGGAGGCGACTCCACTGACTCCAAAAAGAAGTCCGATTGTATGGAAGTCTATGAGAAAATGACCCTACTTCTCACTTGATTTATTACCTCAGTAAACACTTTCCTAATGTGTTTATCGTCTCAATCGCTAGTTTCAAGTCTTTTTCAATACAGCATCGTGTTCATTTTGTAAATTATGTTCCCATTTAGAGTGAAATAGACGATAAAGCAGGGTATACTTTAGGGCGTGGCTACATTGTGATTGACAAGTCGCTACCACGGCGACAACGTTGATTACGTAACGTAACCATGGCGTAACCTACTCCAGACTCAGAGAGTATAGGCGTAGCTGCTGCTATTTCGCAGTGTGTTTTCAGTTCATGAAAGTTAATTGTAACATTTAGGTCGCCTAAAAAAGTATTGTTCAGCGTCTGTTTGTGATAAAAGACCCTCTAAGGAGTCGGATGTTCAGTTTTCCGGTGAGTACGTTTTGTTTTAATGGTTTTAAGCCTGTTTTTCGCTAGCGGGAATTAGCACTAGCATTAGCATTATCACTGTAAACAATAGATTGTAAATGCACCCTGCTAACCAAGCTAGCAGTTAGCGCTATGGCCAGCTCCACCCTCTCGTCCAAATATGGTCACTTCTGGCTCCAAAAATCAAACATGGCGACGGTCAAATCGCTAAACTCGAGGCTTCAAAACATGGATGTATTATAAGAGCTCTTAAAATACATCTATTCACACATAGCACAGCTATTATTAATACAGCTATTCACAAACCAATGGGTGACGTCACCGAGACTACGTCCATATTTTTTTTACCGTCTATGGTAGCCTTTGCCAGGCTTTCATCTTACTTACTGTAACGCACTGTTTACGTCCTAAAAATCTGATTCAGAATTTGTGTGAAACACTGCAGCAAACATCCAACATTGTTTTCAAATTATTTCACAGCCTAGACTAAAATTACATGACTTTAATGACTACCTCACTCTTCACACTTTCACTGTCAGAACGTTTCTTATAGATCACTGAGTCCTGATGACTTTCTCAGATTAGCTCTGGAACACTGTGCACCATTTTTATTTTTGATTTCTTTTCTCGCATACTTGTTTATTTTTTATCTTTTGCAAAGCACATTGTATCACATCCATTTATATGAAATGGGGTATACATAACGTTTATTATTATGGTTTTTTGCATATCAGCAAAACTGAAGTGAAAGTAATGCAAACCTACAAACGTATCTAAATGATGTTTGAGGATTTTACTGAGACAAACGCGAAATGGCAAATGCCTTCCTGTGTGGTTTGTTGCTTGATGTATCTTCCCACACAGGAAGCTAATTCAAAAAACCAGACATCAAATGCACTAGAGTCAGCGTCTTCCTTTAAGTTTATAATCTTAATAACTGAAACCACTTTATAACATACTAATATTACTGTAGATATGTGTTGGAGAGAGTGTCCGACAGCTGCAACCACGTTAAAAGTGACAAATACCCAATAAGTGCAGAAACACCAGTCCATAAAATGACACAGTAATGATCATCATAGCAACAAAAAACACAAACAAAAGCAGTGGTATTATTTGCTGATGCAAGTAGGTAAGCATTACATTGTGCAAGGAAAAAGCCAGAAAGACCAGTTATAAATTAAATAAAACATATAAATTCTGAGGTGCCAGTATATGTGAGAAATGTATGTATATATTGCAAAGTGAGTTTATTACATTTTTATCATTATGGAGCAGATACAGTACAGAATCAAGGATACATTGGAATGTTAGAATTTATGGTTGGATCAGTTTAAGAAACCTTCTGTAGCAGTCAAGGTTGTAAAATGTGGTGTGCAGTACGGAAACTGACGGAACTCACCATGTGTTTGTTGAAGTTGGTGGTTGGTGGTTGTCAAAGGATGAAAAATGTTGCCCACACATATGTTTCATATGGTAATACCATGATTCTGACGAAAGCAGACGTAGGACAATTTTTCTGTGGGGCTGAAGTCTAGTTGAGGACTAGCAGGCAAATGAAACAAGTCACAAATATGCTGCAGCTTTTCACCATCATTCAGACACTGTCTCAAGCTGCATCTACTTCCTGCCTATCTGCCTTCCTGTGTTGTGGTTGGCAGGTTTAAGTGAAAAGAAAGAACTTCTGCTTTGCAACCAACGTGACATTGTCCAAGGCTTGAAAGATTAACCACTCGTTAACCTCTTTTGCTAAGACAGCTACTCAACTATGCCAGTTGGTGTTGAACAACACGCGAGAGCTGAGATGAATAATATTGAATGATATGCTGGTGTTAAGAGCTTCACATTGCAAATGCATGTAAGTACCACTGCAGACAGGCGATAAACAAAATAAGTGTTTCTAGTGAGAAAACTGTAAAGAGCAAAGGTGAGATTCTCTACAGTGGCTTTGGCAGGAAGCAGTACTGCTGTAAGTACACACCTTGAACATAATATGCAGGTGCTGCACAGCACAAAGACTGTTACATATCCAAGTGAATCACATACCTGCTCTATTCATATACAACCACGGCCAAACAAACACACACTATAGGGGTCAGAGTGGTGACAGAATGGGACACACAACAGGTTGAAAAAGAACTGTGAAACTTAATTGCACATCTGTGGAAGTCTTTTTATTTTAAACCCGCTACATGAGCATGACATTGGAATGAAAACAGGGAGGCTAACACTGACAAGAAAGCTCTTAAATCCTGTCCTGAATGCAGATGACACAGAGAGCTGTCTTTACAGTGTTTTCATGTTGTTCAGTGTGTAAGTACTCTGCTGTAGATGATGAATATTTTACTGTTTGTACATACTTTTAGTCCCCAGTAATAAGATTTGTGAGTTTCTGGTTTTTCTTACAGAACCCAGCACTGTTCCTAAATCTGTGAGTATTCAACTGAGGAAAAAAAAAGTTCTTCCCAACTCAAATTTAGCCATATCGTTCTTTTCCACTTATTGTTGTACATTTTTCTTGCTGTAATCATTCCACTTTCAATGTAAGTGATGTCCTCATTTTGTGCAAAAAGTTTATTTGAAGCTAATATGAAGCTTCAGTCGTCCGAATTAGTCAAATCAAGTGGAAATGTTTCAAAGTTAGTCTTTTTAGTGGCAAATTCCCCTTTTTTTGTTACTATCCTTTCACTGAGGCTCAACAGAGAAACAGTCTAGGGAAGCACAAAGAGGGAATTTTATATTTAAAAGACTACGTTTGGAAGATATCCACTTGATTTGACTAACTCAGACTGCTGAAACCCTTTTTAAATACATTTTTGCACAAAACAAGGACTCATGTCAATTACATGTCAGTGCATTTTCATCTTTTAATGGCCAGTATTAGCAGGATGAATGACTGCAGTGAGCAAAACCTCTTTCAATGTTCATATAACTATTGTTTTAAGACAGACTTGAAAAATTGTGAACCTCTCCTTTTAACAAGTAATCATAATGGTTATATTAACTTGAGTTCAGCATTGTGTTGCTTCTGCAGGAGAGATATAACTCAAATTTTATTCAAGAGTCAACACGTGTGCATGTCAATATTGCAATTGCCTTCTCCTTCTTTTTGTTTAAAACTTACAAGTACCATTTTACCAAAAACCTCAAAAAAACTAAAAGATATAGATATACTGTACACTGAACATTGCATAACATACTTTCAAGGGGGAAAACATTACATCTGCTTACTCTGCAAGCTAAAAAAAAAGCCTTAATTTACATGATTGAGTCTGGGTTTACATCTAGTTTTTCATCTTTGCTCAACAGTTGAACTTGAACTATGAAAGCAGCAATGTTGCTGTAAAATAAATATGATTTCATGGGATTCATTTTGCTTGACAGAGGTGTATTAAGAAATGTCAATACTGTAAAATTAAAACGGAGGATTACCAAGCTGATTAAAGCAAACAAAAAAATTTTGTGCACCTCAGCAGATGAGTAAGGCTACATTACAAGGTAAGTGGCACATCAACATTATTATAAAATGGAGCATATCCAAGTATATTTGCTTATTTCATGGCACTTTGTGTTGGCAAATTTATGATTATTTTAAATTACACTTCAATTTAGAAACAAACTAACTTCACTTTTTGCTCTGAACCCACCTAGTTTCTGTATTTCTACAATAAGTTATCACTTCAGATTGGTGATAGATGCCTCCCCCCCCTGAGAAAACCAACATTATATTGATAGTATTTACACTTATGGCTGCAGCAGAGATGGCTGTACTTTCCCTCTAACAAATGAGGAGTCAGCTGACCAAGAAAACAGACACACACGTAAAGGCACAGCAGAGGTTTCTGAGCCACTAAAACCACAAGTGAAACATAAAATAGCATCAACATTAAGCAATCTCTCATTTCTAAAAACAAATACTCTTCATTCGAGAACTTACTTTGTCTTCAACATCAGTCTCTCACATCACTTTTTTAAATTTCAAATCAGGAAAATGTAAACAGTTTGCTTTACGTACAGTAAGCATACAAAAGTGGTTACAGACACTCATCACAAGTTAGCTAAAGACATTCACATTTAAAAAACAAAACAAACAATCAAGCCCTTTGAGTGACTAGAGTCTAAACTTGACTATTACAGCATGTAGCAGGAAAACAAAGCAGGAAGTTGACCATTTTGAAGAATGAACGTGAGCTTGACAAATATTATCTTGATTACAAAGCCTGTTGTTAAAACACTGTAGTGCCGGTTGAGAATGTGATGAAGCAAATGTCATTAAATCAAGAGAAATTCCTGCATATATCAAAACCATTTTTTAAATTTTAAAGGCTTTTCCCACAGTTACATAAACGAGTCAACAAAAATGACCATTTAGGACTTTACTTTTACGTCAAGTATTATAAAAATCATCCCTTTCATCTTCCTTTTCCTTTAAAAGTAGTAACCAGCACTGTTCACAGGCAAAGGTTGCACATTGACCTTTTAGAAAAATGTTATCATCTGGTGTTTTTAAAAATTTCACATCCCCTCACGGACTGCCTGATTTCACGTCTTAAAGTGTCACTGGTGCCATGAAATATCTCACATGCTGGATGCAGCCGCACTTTTAACAGACAACTATGACTCATTTTCATCAGTGATCTTTTAAAGACACAGAGAAGGACACTTTTGGTGACGTTCATTTCAAAACAACCGCACAGTCAGTAACGTACAGGTCAAATTAACCTCTGATTAACCCCATCTCTCGCTCTCTCTCTCTCTGCTGAAGTCCTCCCCCACACACGAGCACTTACAGATGCAAACACAGTGATTCAAAGCCTGGATTATAGATCTGACAGTCCCTCTGCGTGTTCACTCAGCTCCATGGTGTAATAGTCCAGAGGACGCCTGAAAATAGAAACAACACAATTAACAAAATGCGCGCGCGCACACACAGAATTTGACTTGTTATTTAATTAATATGTTTGACATCTATTACAGCAATAATAATGTCAAAATAACTTATTTCCACTGTGCTACACATGTCATGTTTCATTTAATAGCACTCAGAAAAAAGGAGGGGAACTGTCAGATTGAAAAAAGTGAGAATGTAATTTGCTCAATATGCGCACGATTGTCACCGGGCAGTGGAGTATTTTCAGTGACCCGCTTGGGAAGTCTTTTTCCACTGTTTTCTCGTGGATTCCTGGATACGGTGTGGTCATTTAAAGGGGACATAACATGGTTTTTGTGCTTTTTTTCTCATTTATCTACCATTATAATGTCAGATGTCTTTGTTAAACATGGTTAAAGTTCTAAAAAATGAGGTGAAGATATGTAAAAATGGTCCCTGAAAGTAAAAAGTCCAACATTCCACTTGCAAAGTCATCTCCACTTTGCCATTGAACTGACATCTGACTGTTCGTGCATGCCTACAACCGGCCTGTTCCGTAGTCCACTGGCATATTTCGGATCGGATTCTGGCTTGAAGTTGACATTTTGAGTGAAGAATGAGAAATAGAAGTGAAATCCGACTACTGTTTACGTAGCTTCCTGTAGCTGAAGGAAGTCTCTGGAAGCTGTCCAATCAGAACAGAGTGGGCTCAACGGGAGGGGGGGCCTTAAAGAGACAGGAGCTAAATAAGGAGTTTTTTTTTAATATAAATCATCTGTAAATCAAGATATTCCAGTAGAGCCTCAGAATATAAATATACACCTGGAAGTGTGCATGATATGTCTGAGTTCGAGTTTTTTGAGCGAGAGCAGGTAAGTTAATGCTACTTCATTTCTGTGAAAAACAGACTTCAAAAACGTGAGTCAAATACACCCTCTCTCTGTGTCTGTCTGTATCTTTGTCTGTTCAACCGCTTCGGTTTCTTTTCTTATTTTGCGCTGTTCGTGGTTTGTCTGGATGCTGAAGCTGTTGTGGTGTTGCTGCTGTCTGTGGAGCCCGCTGAGACTTTGAATAAGCGGTTGCTGCTGCTGGTCTGTGATTTGTATTGTATTGTATTGTATTGTATTGTATTGTATTGTATTGTACGCCTTGAGGGATATTTTTTGCATGTCAAGCATATAAATGAGGGTGTGTAAGTCATGTATCTGATACATGCATTGATACTTTTTGATGTGAACACCAGGTTTTAGATCTGTCAATGTAGAGTTCAAACCTGTATCAGAGTATAAGCTTTGTTGGTCTGTAGCCTGTATATTTTTGCTTGCTAAGTAAGTAAGACAATTGTGCAATAGCCTACTTATGATATGTGGATTGCACACCTGGTTGGAGTGATTTCCTGGATGAGGTAGGTGCTGTTTCCTACCTAACCACCCTGTAAGCACATTAGGGGCCAGATGCATAAAACTCTGTGTAGATTCTTGAGTAAAACTGTGTGTACGCACAAAGCCAGAAATATGCATACACATTTGTTTTTGTCAGAGTTATAAAGCAGTGCGTACACATGGTTATGTTTTATACATCTCAGTCATTGAGGAACTGGGCGCACGTGCACGAGCCTCATTTCCACTCCCACTCCCACAATTAGCCATAAATGGATGAAGACGCCCTGAACCAGCTGTTTTCATATCAATTCGCCGCCTGCTCCACAAGTCTGTACAGCTGTCAGTGAAACAAACGGGAAAGAAGAAGCGCCGTTTCACCGATTGTGTGTCACCAGCCAGGCTTTCCAACAGAAGAACAGCTGTCATTATGCACGGCTGTGCGGCTATTTATACCGTCCATAGCATTAATTCATCACATGGACTACAAACCATCAGCAGTGATATCTCAGAAGTGTAATCAGTGATTAGTTTGTAGCTCTCATATCTAAACCGACTTTACAAGGCGTGTCACAACTAAGGATAAAATACAAAGAATATTAAGAGCAAAATAAAATGTTGACTACTATGTAAATTAAAAGAATGATAAAATAAATCACACAAAAGTAATGAATCAATGTTACATTTATAAAAGTGCTTTTGTTTGGCATTTTACAAATCTGTATAAACACAAACAACAAACCACACTATCGGTGCAGCTGGTTATCAACCTAAACAAACAGTGTTCTACTAAAACTCTGTTTTAGTAAAACTCTCTCACCTAAAAGTTCATCTCCACTTCATCACATCACCCTCAGATCACTTTAGAAAAACGTGTACGCCTGGTCTGAAGAATGTGTGAGGTACGTACATTCTGTGTTTATGTTATGTGCAGGAAATTGCGTATGCATGGTTTCTGTGTGTACGCATTGTTTATGCATCTGGCCCCTAATCTTTCAGAGACATATTTTTAACAAGCAATGAGGTGTTGTTCCATCATGTCTCGCTATAGGATGAAACTTCAGCTCTGCAGAAAGCAGAAACAGAAAAATAACAGATTCATTTACATTCTAAGCTCAGTTAAATATAGTATTCATACTATCTGGGGACATTTCTATTACCTTTGTGATAAATATGCATGTCTTTTGATTTAAAGCAATGTCGAACCTACAGTAAGCAGTATGGTTGTGTGTTTACCCTTGCTATTAGAAAATCTGATGTAGTTGCACGTTCAATGCTGCAGATATTCAGTGAGTATTGCAGTTGCCACAACTCCAAGTTTGATGTTATGGGGCGTTCCAAAGTCTTCTTACCAGAAATAATCAAATTATAATCACTGTAGATAGTAACATCCTTAAACCGTCATAGATATCTCAGTCATTATGAACTGTAGCTTTATCGTGTATTTTCCTTATTTGAATCTATTTCCGTTTTTGAATCTTATTGCGTCCTCATATTTCAAGTTGGTTCAGTCAGTGATCACTCTCTTGCTCTCCCACCTTTGATTAATAATAACCAGTCTTAAGAGTTTCTTGACTAAACAACATGATGATAATTTCATCATATATAATTAGACATGGTCAGACATTAGATGGGTCAGTATCTCACCTCACTGTATCCTCTCTTGTATACACTCTCATGTACATAGTGTAAATAAAGAACCTCATCTGAAAAGTTGTCATGACCCTTTTGTGTGTGTAAATACTTTTAATATCAGAGGCCTTAAAGTAGAAGAGCGACTTATTGATGCTGTACCACACTACACATTGAACATGGACTGGAAACTGTAATGTAAATGCAAAGTATTCCAAGAGCAATTTATTGATAACATTTTATAATTTACCTTCAACCGGCCTCATCTACAATTACTACTTCAATCTGTGATTTGCCAGAATGACTTTCAACAACTTCCAGTTGTGAGGTACACACACAGGTGAAGTTAGCATTAAGGATTAGCATTAAAGAGAACGTTTTTTTCCCCAAACAAGATAACGTGGGAGTAAGACATGACGGTCGGTGGAGAAATCTGTCTCCACGATGGACTTCCTCCCTCTATGACTGAATAACGTTAGTGTAAAATGGTGAGTTCAAGGCTGGATTACCAACTGGGCAAACCGGCAACTAACCCAGCGCCTATGACCCTTAAGGGTACCAAAAGGCCCCTAGTTGTCTGTCTGACAATTACTTTGTGGTTATTCGATTACCTGCAAATTTGTAAATGGATAATATTCAAACACACAGTTGTACCACTATTTTGTAGTTTAGGTTTATATTTTCATATTGAAACATTGACATTCATTATATTAGCTTTCACACTTTGACTCTTTCATATTAATAGTTGTACAGCTGTAATTTTGTGTATCATGGTTATAGTCTATGTTCCTTTATTATATTATCATATTTCAACACCACTGCAGGCTGCGCTGAGAATTTAGACTTGTGCAACCCCAAAGGGAGCAACTGAGTGTAACTTCTCTTTACAAGTCTTTTCACGCAAAATGATCTGAGGATGATGAAACCAAAGAAACAAATCTTCAGAGCAAGATTCGCAACAATGGAGCTAAATGAGCGTTATCGACTCTCAATTACACACATTGTTTTTAAATATCCTATTCACACTCAATCACTGCGTAATCGGGGGGAAAAAAAGTGTTACAAGACAAAAGATTAAAGAAATGTTAATTATCTGGCTTTGTGAAGGTTTTCAGCAAACCAGCAAAGAATACAGGAATGAAATGCTCTTAATGTAAAGAGGGAGTTTAAAATATCAGCGTGAACATCCAGCACATAAGACAGATAAAGGGAATAATAAAAACAACAAGAGTCCTTACCTCCTCCTGTAGAAATATGTGAACAGAGCAGCTCCTAGTCCCAGCAGCAGCAACACTGCTACTACCAGGCCTATCTGTAACCCCAGGGCAGACGCTAGGAGAGGAGTCAAATAAAATCTCAGTTATATTCCCTAAACAAGTAAATCAGTTTAAACACAACATAGCAATCCAAACACCCCCATGAAAGTTTGAAACTGCTGCTGATTTTTATGTCCTTCAGACTCTCGAAGCCCATGTGATGCATAAAAAGCCTTGTTGTTTAAAAAAAAAAAAAAGTTAAAATAGGCCACGACAGGGTGCGGGACTCCAGCCACAAAGCAGAGGGACGCCACAGATCATTTCAGCAGTGGAGGCAGATTATTACTCCATATAGCAGACTAACAGTGCAGCAGTGTGTATAATAGAAATTCTGATTTTCTCATCTAACAGGCTTGAATTATATGTACCTAAAACAATTTCACTTTGATGCATTAGTTACACGTTTCATCTCAAAATTGCCCCTCCTATCATCTCATGTGATTGTGCATGCCAGCCTAAGCAGTTAATAATTTAATTCTTTTTTTAATTAAAAAAAACACGTTTTAACATCTCAGGATAGTATCCCACATGTATTATTAAAGAACTATGCTTGTTATTTAAACATTTAAAGTCACAGGAGTACTTAATAATACTTGAGATGTCCGTCCTGATTGATTTGGCAACACCAGTGGTTACCCTGGTAACAGCAAGTGCAGTTTAATACTAGAGGTCCCACAGTTTAAAAAGGTGCCTATTTAAAGGTGCCTATCCCATGTGCGAATGGGATATTCTTGAAAAAAAGACAAAAAACAGACCATAAATAAGTAAGTAAATTTCCTTTAAGTACTTCCAGGTCGTTTTCACACTGTTGCAGACTAAGTGCAACTATGAGTATAAAACCAGGTTAGATTTAGTCATAAAAACGCTTGATTTATGTTGACCTGCAAATTTTGTTTTCTCCCCATTAAACATTTTTCATGCCACTGCTTAGTAGTTGAGGTGGGATTTTTGGTGGTTACAATTTATGGTAATTACAGCTCACAAATCGAGAGCTCTCAAATGGTTCACTATTATTTAATGCTTCAATGTGATGCTGCTAGAGTCATAAAAAATCTATTTCAATGAAGGTCACTGGTCATTAAATTGATTTTTTTCATATTGACATTTTTATATATTCTCTGATGTTTTGGGAAAAGGACAGAAAAGCCAATTTTCTCTAACAAATTACATCTTTGTGATCACTGCTCTTTAGACATTTCTGTAAAGGAGACAATTGCAACAGATTTGACAGAAACAATTCATTTTGTTGTCATTTGTGCCTTCAAAATTTTTTGAAGTTGACAAAAATGCTATGAAATCCAGCAGCATACAAAAAATATACATATACATACATACTGTAAATATAAAAAAATACTATACACTATAAAAACATGAATTAAAATCTAAGAACACTTAAGAACAACATACTGATTATCATTCATCTATTGAAAATTCACTAATGGGAATGAAAACACAATCTAATTTACAGCTTTTTTTAAACTGAATTTTGTGCCTTTAAGAGACCATTGTGTACGTTTTGTCAGATTAGGATGGGGTTGTTCCCTTTGCCATAAAAAATATTTTGTTTTTTTGGATATCAGTATTCAGTACTTCAGTACTTCATAATTCTGGTAAAAATCTAGCAACTGAATGAGCAAGGACTTTTCAATCTTCAAGAAAATAAGTCCTTCAAAGGAATTCATTTGGCTTAGAAAAAATGTAAATTTTTAAAACCACCACCAACGTTCAGGTAAGGATGATGCTTTTCAAAAGCTTTAAAAAGGAGAAAAAGAAATGTCTTCGTTCTTTCATCTGTAGTAAAGAAAACAGGAAAGCATCTGCAATGAATTCTGAAGGTTGTCATACTGACGACGCAGCTGCAGTTATCAGAATGTACTTTATCATACATGAGCCACTGCAGGATTGGTATCTTGTGCATCTTGTCACCTCGTTTACACCTGGTATTAAAAAGGCGATCTGCGACTGCTTAAGCTTTCACATAATAATCGATCGTATTGCGGCCTTGGATTTCTATGCTTTCGTCAAATGCAAACATGGCAGATGTAATGTAAAGCACTTAAAGCTGCATTTCTTGTGTAAAAAGTTCTATACAAATGGCTTTTTATTATCTATCTGACATTGGGTTAACTGGAATGATGTTATTCTACAACCTGTAATTTGCTTTACCTGGTTGAAACATCTTATCATATATGCCTCGAGAGTACGACACACAGTGATGATGTCTCTACCTGGGGCAGATACTTTCTAACTTTTGAAAGCACACTGTACAGACTACACTGACGTGGAATAAGATCATAATGATGATAATATGCCGCTCTGATCAAAATCCAATCCCTTATCTATTTATCCAGACAACATATCAAGATTCCATTTTAGATCTACAGTATACTCTCTGACACATCTGGGAGAAGACTCATTACCAAGAGTTGGACGCTGCTAGGTTTTTATTCAGTGTGATTCAAGACCCAGGAGAGTTTAACAAGGTAGATTTTCACAGCAGGCCACACTATTAAGTCATTAATTTAGCTGATTATTATCCGTTTTCCCTTTAAAGTGATAATAATATGCTGTGACACCTTGGTTGCTGTGTTTTTAGCATGAAAGGACTGTTTGCGTGTGCTTTGTTGTGCTAACCTGTGCTCGTGTAACGGTCGGTGGTGGGAGTGGAGCAGAAGTCTCCCTGAGCAGGTGAAGGATTCATGTGGGATGTCTGGATGATGAGGGCCTTCTGGTGGTCCGACAGCGCCTGGATGTTCCCCCACACTCGCAGCCACCCAGACACGCAAGAGAAGTTGGCCCCTTGAACACGAACAGACAAATACTTCAATTATATTTTTTTCAGCTTGGTAAATATTTACATTATGAAAACAGGAAATAGGAGTTTACTGTATATGAGACAGGTAGGATGAAATAGCCACACTTGAGACCGTCCATCTCTTAGTGATTTCCTTATGTGAGCATAAACCTCCAGAGCTGGTAATAGTTGTGGGGGTGGCAAGAGCTGTGCTCCTGATTATTACTCATCTCCTGTCGCTACATTATTGCTCTGGTGAAGCGCTGCTTTATTATCAATCTGTGTTATAATGGGCCTGCTTTCAAGTAAATGTACCTTCTTATACCACTGCACACTCAGTAGTAATAAACTTGCACTTAGCAACTTGAGTTGATACAGTGGTCCTTGGTTCACTTGGTTTCCCAGAACCAGTGATCAGAAATACTTTGATTGAACAAACACTTTTTTTTTCTATACGCGACGTGGCTGAATGTCATCAATGCCGTGTATTGCAACTTTAAGGTTTCAATTCATAGTGAGTGAATCTGTCTCACCTTGGAGATATAAGGCAGATATGCCACAGTGACACTTCTGCTCCAGGTAGTCGGCCACCTCAGCAACCCTCTTCCCCTGGATTAGACCGCTGCAGTCTGAAGCAAAGAGAGAAGAAGCTATGAGCTGACCATTAAATGAAATATGACAGCTACAGGTTGACAGGAAATCACATTTCTTTAGTCAAGAAAAAAAGTTCAATTTTACCTCCTGAACCCTCCTGCCAGCCACTTGACAGAGGTCCGAGGCAAAGGTCAATTTGACTGGAGAAGGCGGAGCTTGGGCAGACATTGGTGCTGCGGGGCGTAGGGGAGGAGCTCGTCCAGGAGGAGGGGCTCCTCACTTCACAGCATGAACAACGGCTGAGTGAGACAGGACCATCTTCCACTGACCTGCACATGCATGAAACAATTTACAAACACAGGCATGCAGTAGTACTAAGGATGATATGGTAAACAATTAACATATAATAATAACCATAATGATAAAAAAAAACAATAAAAATAAACAGAATTGAAAAAACCCCAGCATGCATAGAGTTGGTTATGGGAAAGAAGTGAATTACTGACATTGGCTTTGGTCTCAAGATGACAAAAATATACTGAATGAGCAATTCAAAACATTACAGCAGTCTAAATTGACGCTGCTTACTGTTGCCGAAGCTAGAAAGGAAGAAAGAAAACTAAAAATAGTTTAACTGAAAATAAGCACTTCATTGATGTTGCATGTAACCCCTAATTGACAGGATGCTAATTCTCAGTGTGTGGGTGTATATTTAGATATATGTATTTGGTCCAGGTCTAAATGAGGAACAAATTAAGGGGTCCTTGCCACTAATATGTGTAAGATTCATTGATTGAGGGAGTATTCTATTGTGACAAAATGTATTAATCATTAACAAAAAGCCATCTGGCCCTGGACTTTTTTTTGGGTGACAGGTTATGTTATTGTCTTTGAAACAAATTGATAACCCTTTCTGCTTGCTCCTTCTTTAGATGATGGGCAAGTAATTTACTTGGTTTATTACCAAATTCATAATGCTTTTGTCTGATATGGTTAATTTTTTTTTGTGATTTCATTTGAATTGTTGAGGTTTAGTTTATCTCATGATACAGTTAATTGTCTCCAATTATCCTCTGTAGATGCCATCTTCACATCTTTCTACTTCACTCTGTTTTTCATGTTTTTTAAATGATACATATAAAATAATTCATCCTCTTAAAGTGGCTTTTGCGGCATCCCAGATAAATTTGGGATCTATGAGGGGATCATTGTTTTCCTTTATATAATTTGTAATCCACACTCGCATTTTAGATTTAAATTCTTTATCTTTAAGTAAGATATCAAATTTCCATCACTTAGAGATAAAGTGTCTCCTATCCAAATGAATAGTTAAATGAATTCTAGCATGATCTGAAAGAATAATTGGATTAATTCCACAATCTTTTATTGTGTGCATATATTTTAAGTGGATAAAAACAATCTATGGATAAAAACAATCTAAGTATAATCTTTGACACCCTGGTTTAATTCACACCAAACGTCTGTTAGGCCACATTCTGCGCATAACCCATGAAGGGCCTCTGAAGATTTAGAGCTGTGGCTCTGAGTCTGATTAGATTTATCTAAAATAGAATTCAATGTGCAATTAAAATCTCCACCAATCATTCCAAATCCTTTACAGTTTTCATTGAAGAGCAGCACCATGTCCGACATGAATGTTAGTTCATCTGTATTGGGAGCATAAACATTTAGAAAGGTGATCGGTGTTTCATAGATAGAACCTGAAATCAAGGCAAACCTACTATTTGGGTCTGTAACTTATTTTTCTGAACCTGGGAAGGAAAACTACAAATAGTTTAACTTGATGAAAATAAGCACTTGATTAATGTTTGATCAGGTCAATGTAACCCAAATGTTGTATATAACCTATAATTCACAAGGTGCTAATTTTCAATGTGTGGGTGTAGGCCTATAATCAGATATATGTATTTATTTCAATTTCTGCAATCATCATCCTGTTGACTACACAAAAAAAACATACTCAGAAAGCCGTCTTGTATTGTCCTGAGCTGCAGTGATGGAATATGAGTTGCTGTAAATAGGCTACACTTAACCAATCACTGTCAGAAATCCAGGGTTTCCCCCAGGAAACCGGTTGGCTCAGGTGGTAAGCATTGTTCCCCATACATAATCAGCTGATTGTCGCTTATTGAACTGTTTATCCGACATTTTCCACCTGGGTAAAAAAAAAAATTCTACAACAAGGTTTTCTATTTTTGCCTCTGACACCGATTCACGCTGCTTTCATTCACTAACACGAAGTACACGTGCAATTCGTAAACCTGATCA
Organism: Scomberomorus guttatus; assembly: GCA_038419695.1. Classification (NCBI taxonomy): domain Eukaryota; kingdom Metazoa; phylum Chordata; class Actinopteri; order Scombriformes; family Scombridae; genus Scomberomorus; species Scomberomorus guttatus. Next base: position 14,966,757 of record CM076465.1, on the reverse strand, counting down.
ATCACTGTTATCTGCTGAGTTGGGTCTGACAGAGCCTGACTCATTAAATATGTGGCATATGTTGAGTGAATTTGCACATTTTTTACCTGCAGGTTTCCACAGTTTTATGTAATTCAAGTGTATTCACTTCTTATGATGTCAATGGAGGCAGCTGACCTTAGAGAAACCCTGGAATCCTGCAGTATGTAAAGATTTCGGCATGATATGCCTTTTTCAGAGGAGGCATAGCACAGCAGGGAAAGCTCAGCTGTATCCCAATTAGCTGCTTCAGTTTCAGGATCCTGGTAATGCGCATGCTGGCTCACTGTCACACTGTCACGGCTGTAACACCTGTGCTTTTGCTACTATGACAGGTCAAATTGTTTGCTGTGAAAAAGGCCTCTTAACATGCAACAACATGCATGTCAATAACTTTGGTCATATCAGCTACCTGCTGTACTGTTATAGGCCCTAACAACATAGCACACTGCTAACTCTGTCTAAACATTATGTTAAAGTGAGCTAAGTATGATAAGAATTGAAAAAAAAAACTGAGTTTAAGATTATTTACATGACATTTTCAACAATCAGATTATAGCCTTAATTGTGTTTAAGACTTAGTGTAAAAGTTCAAACATTTAAAAGTTGTCTATGATTCATGGTGTTGTGTACCTGAGAGCTGGAATCACTTGTCTCCCTCTGGTGGTGGACAGAGAGGAGAGCAGCTGCTGGTTTTCACTAAACACAAGTACGTCTCTGAGGCTGGAGTTGGTCAGAGCGGTGCCGGCTCTACAGACACTGAACAGGTCATAGCACAGGACCACTGCTCCTCGCATTGGCACTGTGGAGCCCTCGGGGAAAGTCTGATCTATGCAGTAGAGAGAGGAGGTGAAGTAGCATAGAGAGAGATGGAGAGAATGGGTACAAAATAAGAAAGAGGAGATAGGAAACCTTTTGTTTCATTGTTAACAGTAATCCATCCCTCGACAGCAAGTTCTCCCACTGCCCTCACCTGCTCCAGTGACATTTCCAACGATGTAAAATCCATCCTGGTCAATAGATCCAGTCAAAGGAAGGGCAATGACGGTTCCACTGCGCTCCTGCTCAAACACGGTGAGCACCAGGCCCTGCAGGTCCGTCATGGGAGGCCCGTGCAGCTCCACAAAGGCCCTCTGCTGGCTGTGATTGGTCCAGTGGCCACTAGCCACCTCACTGATGACCACACCCTCAGGGGCTGGTGGAGGGCGGGGACAGCTGTTCTCTCTCAGAGGGGTGGGTGGAGCCACCTGTAGTAATTGATGCATGTGTCTAATGTTTATGATTGTAGCAGCCTTGGTACAAGAATACATCAGCATCTGCATTTAGTTAAGCTGTTGCTTGTTGTTTGTATTCATTAGATATTTTAAGTTTCAATCAGCATTTGTGCACACAATCCGTCATTTCTAAAAGAATCACAGCCTCTGACCTAATAAAGCATACATTCCTGTTGAATTTCAGTTTGCCCTCTGAATCCCCTACCCTTTGTACTCACTGAAAAAGCAGACAGGTCATAGGGGTAAAGGCCTCTACAGCGACTGAGGGCCTCATCACCTGGCAGAACCTCTGGATCCTCCAGCAGGGGCAGCTGTCCTGGCGTCAGAGCTTTACTCAGCTCCTGCGCCTCCTTATCTGATCCTCTCGGTCGGTACACGACTGCATCCAGCAGGCCTCTGGTGGGGATCCCCCTTTGCGCAGCTGATGGTGGGCCAAAAGGGCTGCGATACAGAGCCACAGCGTCCGGTCCGTTCTGGATGGTGTTGGGAGGCAGGCGGAGTGACGGAGCTGGCACCAACCGGTCACTGCCCAGCAGGAAGTAGCCCTTGGAAGTGGTGAAGTGTCCGCTAAGGCTGATCTCCCTGTAGGGTTTGCTGTTGCGTGTGGTGAACAGCAGTATCCAGATGCCCTGCAGGGAGACACGGCGTCCTGACGGGTGCCACAGCTCAATGTACTCGCCGTCCTCAGCCGCGCCAGGCGTATCAGTGTTCAGCTCATTGATCAGGAAGTCACTGTTCCCCCAGGGTGGGAGGTGTGGCGGAGCCTCTGTACCTCCTGGAATGACTGAAACATAAAGGAAGGCATTTTTTATGTGTTGTTAAAGGATTTGTTCGACTTGTCATTTTTACACCTCAGTTATTCTATGGATTTAACAAATGACATCTAACATGTTGATTAGTGAGCTTTACAGGCGCTGCTTTTGTTACCTTTGGACAGAGCTTAGGCAGCTGTTCCCCCTGTTTCTAGTCTTTATGCTGAGTTAAGATAACTGGCTGCTGTCAGCCACTTTATACTGAGTAGAAGAAGAAATGAGAGTGGTGAAGAACTCATGTAACTCTCAACAAGAAAGCGAATAAGCGTGTTTATCAATTCATTTTGCTACTCATAGTTTCTTTGCTAAAAAGGACAAACATTCATTTAGTAACATCTCCTTTGTTACTGTCTCATAATGACCCTCCATTGACATCTGAGAAGAAAAATATTGTGGAAAATCATCAGCTTCATCACTTACACATCAGTGTTTAAATGATAATGATGTTGCCATATATGTGATCTCTAATGATATAACTTATATCCAATTCAAGTTTAGACTGCATCTGATTTACACTTGATAAGAACGGCAAAGACACAGTAACATGGTCACACCCACAATCTGCCAGAGTGTATCTAAATCAAAATTGCCTAATTGTTCTCATATGGACAATATTTTGTGAATGTTTTATGAATTCAATGTGACAACTGTTTTGAATAATTTTCTGCAGCACATTTTCTTGTTCTGGAAAAATAAAAAATAAACTTGTGGCAGACATGTGTTCCTCCATTAGATAATGGAGGAACACATGTCGACAATAAAACCTGTCAAAGCCTTGACGTCTTCCCTGTTTTTAATGCATTTGAATTATAGCATGACCAATACTGGATTTTTAAAGCCAGCACTGATATTGATATTACAAAGGAAGCGGGTCCTCTTCCACGGAGCCGGCCATGTTGCACTACCATGTTTCTACAGTAGCACAGAAGGATGAACCAAACACTGTAGAGAGGGCTTTTCGCATTTTCACAAGTTTCGTGGCCACCATAGGTTCTCCTACATGCTTGGAAGGGGGAGGTGTATTCATTTGGTTGCAATTTGCAACCTCACCGCTAGATGCTGCTAAATCCTACACACTGGTCCTTTAAGACTAGTAGGATTTTTAAAGGGATGTGGTTGACCATATGTGGCATTCTGGGGGCATTTCTGTATGTAAATGAGCCTGTACAAGTGGATGGATGTAGAATAGGTGAGATTTATCATTGTTCTTTGTTTGAAAGTGTGTCTGATAAATACCAATTGTCCTGCTCCATGTATGGACAGTTCACTGTATTACCCCCATGCCGCTTCCTGATGTTGGCACTGTATAAATTTGTATGCCCAAACACACAAATATGTGTACGTGAAAAACTGATGTAATGATACACATCGAATACACAAAGAATAACAATGTCCAATTCAATTGTTATATTAAAAATGCATCTTTTGTCATAGCTACTTCCAACTTTAACAAAAAGATTTGAAGAGACAATAGAGATAAGGTATATAGGAACTAGATGTTGATTGGAATCAGCTGACACGATGATGCTTAATATCACTGACTCACTGAGGCATCATCTGTTTGTGGCTACGAGCTGACCAGTAACACTCAATCACGTTTCTACGCGAGCCCCCATGAACTGTCAGTTCTCATGATTACTCTGTAGATTCCCCTGTGGCAGCACTACTTGCCGCCGCTTCCCTCTACCTCTTCCTTATCTAATTAAAGGTTTGGTATTGGGTGTTGTTGAGTTGCTGAGGATCCTTTGAGAGCTCCTTCAAAGAGCAGAGCCTTTACCGCCAAAACTAACCGTATGCAATAAATGGTGAAGTGTCTCTAACCGCAGGGCTGTTTTTAGGCGGTCGCCTAGGGAGCCACCTGCTGGAGAGGCATCAAAGAGGATGAAGAAATATTTGGTAATTCATTTCAGACACCCAATCTACTTTTAAAAAATCTGTCTGCCATTCAGTGACACTGTAAACACTATTCACTCTGTACTGAACCCTTGATACTTTCTTTACTGTGTTCTACTGAGTTTTGTCCACCTCCGCCTGCTAGTGTTACAGCACTGCTCTCCTTTACGACAGCCTACAGTGCAAGCATTTCGCTGCATATGTGAGGGAAAATTACAGTGTGTGAATGTGAAAGGTCATTCGGGAGCGCAGCAGTGCAAATGACTCTGAGTCTTGGTCCAGTCAACGTTGATTCCAAGAGTAACTTGATGACAGGACAAAATGAAACTGAGCTGTTGTTAGGTTTATGTACAAGCCGGTGTCTGTACTCAAACACAGATCATTTGTGAGGGAAGAACCTTCACTCTGTAACACTACAGTACATCTTTTCTAGTAAAACAATCCAGCTGATCACGTCAATTTCAAGAGTTCATCCATATCATATCAATAGTTTAAGATAAAAACTTCATACTTTTGAACCAGGATCTTTAGTATTTGGCTCAAGAAGCTTAAAGTGTGCCAAATTCAGTAACCTACACCTTTTATTTCAATGTGTCAGATACATATTCAATCAATTTTTAGGCTAATAAAAGTATTGGATCAGACTTGGTATCAGCAGACACCCTGTATTAAAGGACTCGAATTGGGATTGAACCCAAAAAAACCTGATCAGGAAATCCCTAGACTGTACTTGATTGTCCTTGTCCTACCAGTCATGACGGTTTCTTTCAGATTATAAGGACCTTATTCAAAGTTCGTTCTTGACCGTGTAAACAGCAGTTAAGAAAAAAAAAAACTCACCACAAAGTCCATTTTGTAGATGTTCTGGAGCTTCTTAGTATTTATTATATTTTATCTTAATCTGAGTAAGGATCTTTGCTGCTGGAAAATATAATATGTGGCCCTCTCATTCATTATTACATCTGATGGATAAATAAAAGCACAACGTTATGGAGAAAACTGTTTGTTTAACATCATGGCGTGTTTCAACAGGCTTTTCAAACTGATAAAAATCATCTTTTTTTTTTTAAAAAACGTGTCCCGTCAGTAAGCCACAGGCTCAATATTCTGAAAGTATCACTGCACAAGTGATTTCTCCAACAAACAGACCCTAATCTTTCATTTCTCTTAACAGCGCTATCCAGTACTCCACTCTCAGAGGAGCATCACCCACCAACTCTCAGTTCTTATTATTTTCAGTGCTCGCTCCAGTGATGTAGCTTCCCCAGTTCCTCAACTGGTGAATGATGAAATCTATGACTTTTCCAAGGACAGTGTGCTGGGTGTGTTTGAGGATGTGCATTCTGAGCAGCCACATTTAGCGTTTGACAGCGAGTGACCTTAGCGTTTCCCTGTAATTCAACTTATCCATGTTTGCAAGCATATACACGTACCTCCTTATGACACATGTGCCAAGTATTCAACAACAAACAACAGTCTCCTCACACAGGCGACTAATCCTACTGTAATTTTCTCACAGCCACAGATTATCTCTCTCTCACACTAAGACGTAATGATCTTGTTCTCACACATTGTTAAATCATAGCCAGGCAATAAAGTTTGTTTCATATTTTTGTTTCATCAAAGGTACTGTCTACACCTCATTTACATTATCAGTTTGTCATGCCTGCTGTTTCAAATCTTATTTACAGTACTAACTAGCAGTAAGTACATGCAGCATGTGTTGTATTTAGATAAACTTGAAAATAATCGGTACCCATCCTTGAAAAACTTCTTTGAAGGGAAATGTGCCAAGAATAATGTAACTGTTTGGGTGTTCACCAACTGGACAGCTGGCGCAAACTTAAAGCAACTGTAGGTAGTTTTTATAAATCGGCATGTTTTATAATGTGGCTTGAACATAAATTAGTAATTTAACATGTCAGAATCTCACAATACATTAAGTGCCATTGATATTTATCAATTTGCATTGCTTTCCAGTAAAATCTGTGTCTTACAACTGCCTGTCAAGCACACATGCATGACCGATTATCTTCTATTCTACCTGTAAACTCCAGAGAGAAAGCACAAAATATTAATTTGGTGCCAAACATATCAGTAACAACTGGCTTGAGATGGCAAGGTTGTGCTAATCTGCCATACAGATTGTACTAATACTGAACATCTAATATAAACTCAAGAGTCATGAAGCACATTCAGACACTCACCAATGCTGTGAGGGCAGATCTTCGGCCAGGGACACTGGTTGGGCAGCCAGGGAGTTTGCGGGGCCTCCCAGAAGACACCAGGATCTCTGGTCCAGGTGGCAACACCACAGCGACTGAGGTAGAAACCTCCCTCTCTCAAACTAACAGAATAAAGAGATAATTAGGAAATAAACCTTATAAACTGACACTTTTGATGGGTTATAATATTACAATTGGTTTGTTATTATTATTTTGCACAGTGGAAAAACACAATTAAGTTAAACTGCCTTTAATACATACTACATTTAAGACTGCTGTAATGTTAAATGTTTTATACTTTTGGTATAATGCTAAATTTTTGTCAGAGAGGTGTTAATTAAAACTTTCAGGTCAATTTTGAGTGTTGTTATGCAAAAATCTATTTAAGTGTCTTTGAGTCAGTGCGAGTGAGAGCATACTTGTGAATACTGAGATGCTGCGAAACACAAAGGAAAAAATGCTTCAGCAAAGAGGAACAGTGGTCACAAGTTGACCATCTCCCCCACCCAGCAAAACACATGTAACAGAATGTGTTGCACAACACTTGAAACTACAGCCACTGAGCGTTACTAACACCACTAACACTCACGTCAAAAAAAACAGGACATTATGAGCTTTACCGAACTGGTTTTGATTCTTTCTACTGTTTGTGTATACTGCAGTTGAATTGGGGTGGGTTTTTTTAAACACTAAACTATGATAGTTTCTTGCCTGTTGCTGAGTTGGTAGGGCTGTCTGCCCGGGATGAGAGTCTCTGTGAGGTTGGCACTAGGCTTGTTTCCAGGTCCAGCAAACACAAACGCATCTAGAGGCTGTATCTGGCTCAGCGGGCTGCCCACGGGAAAGTCTGTAGCTCTGCCACTGTAAATGGCTACTGCCCCTGACTCGTCTCCTGAAAAGAAATCACAACAGGAACAAAGAATTTACAATGAAAACAAAAGAGAATGACTGAATGAAAACCGACAATCTGAATCATATTAACTTGTAGTCTGTGTAAGACAACCTGCAGCACACTGACCTTTCATATAGCTCTTCTCTACTGTCATGGAGATCAACCCATTCCTGGAGGTGTCCACATTCACATCCACACTCACACTGACCCGGTCTGTTTTCCCATCCAGCACTACCAGCACCAGCGGACCTGCACCCGAGGCTTCAGTTAGCTCCACAAACCCGTCCACCTGCCCTCCTCCCAGCTTCAGCTCAGTAATGACAGGGATGGTCGCCGGAGCGGCTGGCGGGGTGCAGTTGTTCCGCTGGCCCGGGGAGGGTGAGGACACCTGAAAGCCCCAGCGATCTTCGGACAGCAGGCACCTCTCAATTGACTCATCCCCCTCAAGTGCTGTTTCATCCTCGACGAAGGCCGGCTCCCCAGGTGTCAGAGTCTCAGCGAGGAACTCTGCGCCCCCATTGCGACGAGTCATGTAAACAACGGCATCCACCAGCCCGAGGGCCGTGACGTTCATCTTCTCGGCGTAGCGGCCAGCAGATGTGTGGTAGAGGACGACGGCGTCTGGGCCGTTCTGGACTGTGTTTGGAGGCAGGAGGATGGCCGGTTTGGGCAGCATGTCCACCGAGCCCACCAGGAAGAAACCTCTGTCATCTGTGCTGTGGCCCTTGAGGTCCAGCACCTTGTAGGCGATATTCCCGTTCCCATTGTAGAACACAAGGGTGTAGCCATCAAGCGAGGCCCGTTGTCCACTGGTGTGATACAGCTCCACAAACTCAGTGGTGTCCAGTCTCGGGTTGTCGGCGTTGATCTCACTAATGATGAGGCAGGGTTCACCACTAACTACAACCACCACCAGGCAGAGACATGCCAAACAGGCCAAACTCACTACCATGATTTACAGCCTCTCCAAAATGTCTGAGCAGCTTCTGCAAAAAAAAAAAAAAAAGACCACCAGTTGCATTTCGCATTAGTAATCATCTACAGTAATACTCTTTACTTCCTCAAACACTGTAAGTGAAGGAGGAGAAAAACTGACTGTGAACTGTGTTTTATTGAAAAGGACAATATCTCAAACTAAATCTAAACCACAGAAAACGACTGTATGTTCACAGCACTCTGATCAAACTGTATGCTTACACTTGCAGACCAGACTTCCCAGAGGCAAAACCTCATAATATCATGAATGAGTCTTCTATGAGTCTATTTTTTGTTCATGGTGACATTGGGAATGCACGTCTTCTGCATGAGTCATGTAACATTGCGAAACACACTGGCAAGCAGATGGAAACTTTGCATGAAACGGTGAGATGCTTCAGCTGCTGACAAATGGGACCAACTCACTAAATGGGCAGAAAATCTAAAATAGTTTAGAGTTGTTTATATACACATAGTTTTTTCCGAAGGATTAAGTTAAACATACGATGCAATTTGCTAATCCAACTTCATCCCTAAATTCTATCCCAAATGCAATGAATGTGGTCAACAAACTACAGTAAACTTAAATGTGGGAGTGCAGGCTGTACACTGTGAGTATGAATGCACTCATGTTGTGCAATTGAGAAATCTTTGTTCTGTTAATGTGATGTTTTTATCTCGTGGACATGTTTCTGTTTATATTTTTACTGGGTGAGACCAAGGGCAATTTTTACTACCTCGGCTGGACAATAATGTTTATTCTTTTCTATTCTTTTCTTTTCTATTCTATTCTAATCAGTCACAGCTTTTTAAGGTTTGCCTATAAAATGTTTTTTAAAGAGGCTACATTAGTTTGCACGATAGTTACTGTCTGGGAAAAACATGTTGGGACAAAAAAAAAATGCCGTTTTAAGAGTTCAGTTCTGCCCTGAAATTATCTCCCATCTCTCGACAGTTATTCCAGTCACGGTTGTGCTGCTATGCATGCATCTTTCCGTCGAAAAAAAAAAAAAAAAAAAAAGCCTGTCAATCTAGTTTCTATCAGTGCCACACAAGGTCCTAAAACACGTCGTGACTTACCGTGTTTTCTCGGTCCTTGTCGGCCAGGTGTCGCTTGTTGCACCGTCTAAAACCCCTCCGTTGAATTTTAAAAGGAGATAATATATCGGTAAAGTTTGTTTTCTGCCCTCCGCCGCTCCCTTCATTCACAAAGCAGCACTTTCTCCCCCCGGACTGTGGGCGGTCAGACTGACTGAGGGGGATGATGCCTGCCAGGGAAGCTCTTTTCTTTTTTCTTTTTTTCTTTTTTTTTTTTTTCTTCCTACGGCTCAGTACACCATTCAGACATCCACAGCTGAAGATACACCACAAACGTAATGCTTTAGGAATAAAAAGGCGCTTAAAGTGTGCTGACCACTTATCCCACTTTTAGTTAAAATCTGTTTTCACCGTCAAAATGCGTTCATTTATAATATTTGCTCGTGAAAATGAATTAATTAAATTCCTTCCAAGAAGCCTCGCGAAGACCTGAAGGGGGCCCCTGACCCCACTTTGTAAAATAGGGGAGAGCCGGTTCAATTGAAACACTTCAATGAGAGCCGAAGTCCAACATCAGGTTAGCTTCTGTCCCAGCAGCTTTCAGGTCAAACCGTTTATTTTTGCTTTCTGAGAGATATTTTCAGGGTTCCTCTCACCTGACTTTCTTAAAATATATATTTAGGCCCCACAACTTATCCCAAACTCCTGTATTTTATGCAATTTTCTGAGCAAAACTATATGAGAATGACCATGTGAATATACCAAACATAAAAATGCCATGAACAAAAAGGTTATGATTAAAAACTCACCCCAGAACCACAGCACTTAGTGCATTTAGTATTTATATCATTTAGTACAATGATACCAAGATTAAAGTAATATTAGGTAAAGGATGAGTTCACAAATTTTTAAAGTCTGTCTTGTTTTTTTCTTGCCTTAATCATTCCTCTTGTTCACACTGACCATTAGAAGATCCCTTCATAATGCACTTACAATGTAAGTGATGAGGGAAATCCACAAGCCTCCTTCTGTGCAAAGATGTATTTAAAAGTTTATGTGAAGCTAATATGAAGCTTCAGCCGTCCAAATGAGTCAAATCAAGAAGATATCTTTCACTGTTACAGTCTTTTTCAGCTCAACAGGGAAACACTGTTAGAGGAAACACAAAGAGGGAATTTGGTGCTAAAAAAAACTGTAAATGTGGCAGATATGACTCAGACTGCTGAAGCCTCATATAAGCTTCAGATAAAAATACATTTTAAATTAATTTTGCACAAATTAACTGTGTGGACACACTGTGGATTTTGGCCCCCATCACTTACATTGAAAGCACATTTTTAATAGCCACTTTGAAAATCTCCTTCAGTGTTCACATGGGCACTTAGCTACTGTTTTAAGACAGACTTGAAATTAAGGCACGTTCAGTTCAGTTATCTGAATATGAATATCAACTCACTGCATTTGCTAATTAGAGTTTATTCACTTTTTTTCATTTGCTCAAGCATTTCCTGCAAGACGGTTCTTATCTTAAGGGCCCTGATTTATGCCTCTCTTGAGAATTAGAAGAATGTGTAACAAACGTTTCAATATGTTGCCACACCTGAACAAGCCTGCAAGGTTACTGTCAAACCTTTTTCTTCTGTTCAGAAATACCACATAACACCGAAACACAGTGGAAACATATAATGCGTTGAAAGTGACCGGCTAAATTGACCACAACAATGCCGGTTTCAGTGACATGGACAGTATTGCTTCACTATGCTGAAAGTTTCATTTCAGGTCTTCGTGGAACCACTATAAAAAATTACAGCCAGTTAGGGAATTTACAGTATGTTGAAAGCACAAAAAGCCAGATTTTCCACTTAGTTATGAACTAAATTTCACTATATTTAAACTTACCCTATATTTAGCGATATGTTGTGGCCTCATCTTAGGGTTAAGAATCTGTGGCAGTGCATCAAGTATAGGCAAATATATTCAGTGGTTATTTAAGTGCATTTGTAACATTATGATAGAAAATGATAGTATGATAGACAACGTATAATATACAGTATGATAGACAAAATATCATAGACAGTATGATAGACAAAGTTCCTCTATTGTGGAGAAACCATCAGAAAAAAAGAAACGTGACTTGTCGCATGAAAGGAAATGAAAATGTCGCTCTTGAACCTTCATCTGAATGAATTAGCTTTCGAGTCAGTGTCAGGGGTTATTTAAGGCACGTACAGCTCATATCAAAGACAATCAATCAATCAATCAATAATATCAAGCGACTTCAAGAGTAATCTTTAAGAGCTCTCAAGTGATCACATGATTAATCACATACTTTCTCTGAGCAGGAGTAGCCAATCAGAGACAAGGATTCACTCTACATCTTCCCCATTGTTCATTCTTTTTAAAAAAAATCCTTACATTTTCCTCTTTGTCTGCAAAAACATCTTTTTTTTCTTTTAGAAAAGATAATTTATTGGTGTGAAATCCTTGTAAGTAATTAATATGCAAAATAAACACCAATCTAACAATTTTATGATTTATACATTATGTATAAATAAGGATGAAATAATAAGGGAAATTGGCTGAAATGGATTGTTTGCACCCCTTTAAATGCCAAAAAGAGCCTATCAAATGTTCAAATCAAGTGCAAATAACAGGCTAAAACTTTCCTATTCTGAATTATACATATTGTTTCAGCTAACATGTTCATTATGAACAATGATATTTTGTACAATCACACCAAAACATGTCTCAGAAGGTGTGCTCGCCTCTATAAGGAGACCTCAGGAGCTCTCTTAAATTCAAGAATCATTTTTGAGTCTGAATAAATCTGATAAATTGTTTTATTCTAAAGTTTGTGAGTAGGAGAACATGTGACAGATTCTTTCACTTTTATCTTTCACTTCAGTCCAAAACTCCACTTTTATCAGTTTAATAGACACAGGCGTGAGGATCTTTTGCATGTCCACATCTGTATCATTCATTAAGTAGTTCATAAAAGTCACATTTATAGACCTGCTTTAATTAAGTGCCCTTTATTACCCGTGCTTTTACCCTTCCTGATTTTTCTCACGATACTCCTCATATAGTCATTTGTTACAGTACATTTACTGTTAAAGTGCCGTACTTACAATAATATATATATATCTCTCCAAACCAGCCCATATTTTCATTAGTCATTTCACACTGAGGCCATTATACTGATTTTAACACGAGATTAGCTTCTCTATTAGTACACACTATACACACTATTTAGGAAGTGAGAGAATAGGTGAGAAGGAAGTTGTTTTTATGGTCAGAAAAAAGTGCACAACTTGAACTTGGAATATGTACTTGCTAAAAGGAAGTGAAAACAGTGGAAGCAGTGATGTTAATGTGCTTATCGTACTTTGTGAAATGGAGCTTTCAGCAGCTGGTATCTTTTGAAAACAGGCAACTCTGTTATTTTGCCACTTTGATAGAATCTGGTTAGATTTTTCTTAGTAATATAACAAAGAGTTCCTGTTATCAAATGTTGTATGAATAAGGCCTTCAATGCCTCTTAGCACCACAAGATGGCCCTATAAGAATGGGAGTGTGTTTAAACTGAGTAAGCCTGTAGACAAACTTAAACTGTCAGCTGGGGGAAATAAACAAATCTAATAAGTGAGTTTCCTTGAGGTGAAACTGTTTATGTAGGAGATTCAAGTCTGTACAGAGAAGGCCTATCTCTGATATCCTGTAGTGTATGCATGTGTTTGTGTGGTGCTATTGAACAGAGCTGGGTATGTTTTGACGCAGGAAAAAAAAAGGTCAAGTTGAAATGTTAACGGCGTACACATTTTGTTTATGGTGTGTTCATGATGATATTTGAACCTTTCAATTGGATTTCTGTCCAAACGCTGCTCGCTTTTCGAGAGTCAACAACTCGATGACAAGGTGCACCTAATTCATTTGGCTTGTTTTGCTTTGATGACTCACTACTTCACTGTCGTTGCATCTGATTCATCACCGGTCCCTGCTGTAGTGGAATATAGTCCCCCCTGCAGATAATATGGAAAAAATGGCGCACTCAGTGTAAGGTCAACTTCATTAACTTGAAGATTTAATATAGGCCCATCTGTCCACCAGAATCATTAGTAAGTGAATTGGAGTTTCATTTAATACTTTGGAGTAAGTAACTGAGGAGAAGGGAAATTGACCCCAACCTCAGCCGACAGACTATTAATCAACAGTGACATAGCTTTATTATGGCATTTCAGTGTAATTCATCAAATTAAGTGAATTCTGTCAGGTTTTTTGCCTCTTAAGTATTCTATCTCAAAGTAGTTGGTTACCTAGTTCATGACAACTGTACAGCTGTTTCTTTACAGACCCTGGACTTACTATGGTCCTTATATCAGGAAAAGACAAAGCTACTCCAAATCTGCACACCAGCAGTGCGAAAAGGCATCCAACTCAGCATAATAAAGCAGGATACACATTTTATCTCAGACGAATGTGCTGTCATGTCATGTCGTTTGATCGCAGTGGAGAGTGTGACAGCGATTAGATGTGAGTGTTGAGTCATTTTGTTGGGAAGAGAAGACAGCCAGCATCATCCCCTTACTGAATCATCAGATGGGTTTCAGGAGCAGCAGCAGAGGATATATATTCCCCCCGCTGGGAGTATGGGACCAACTTCTAGACAGATCAAATAGTGGGGCAGGCGCGGTCAAATAAAACCACAGAACATCTTGACTCCAGGGTTCACACTGAAGACCACCTACAGTCTAAAATCTGAGAATATTACAATGTGATACTGAAATATTAAAACATTTCCACTCATACAGTATATCCACGTTATAAATACAGACTACAAATCACTGATGTCATATTCAGACCATGTGACTTTTTATTTCTTTTAGGGGTTCTTCGAGGAAATATTTCTTAACCTTTTCCTTGTGAAATCCTTTTAGACCTCTCAAGATAAATGCATAGTTCTCAAGCCAGCGAGTAGCTAGTTTTTACACATAAATTCATGGGGAGCACCACTTGTATCATGTCCCCCTAATGATGTCATAGTGATGTCATCAGGGTTCTTGCAGCATGGGCTTGTAGACCACAAGCTTATTATGGAAAGCCTGAGATACAAAATGAAGGTGTGGAGTTTGAAAGACTTGGGCAGGGAGAGTTTAGTGTTGCTTTATGGGAAATGTAGGATTAAGTATTTTTGGAGGCTGACAATATCTCCAACAGTACAACAGCCAACAGTACCCCTTTAAAATTTAAGAGCCGGGAACTGTAGTTTTTAGCCTCAAACAGGAGCAAATAGAGCATTTGTTGGGGACTATTTTAAGCAAGGGATTAACACATTTGCTGCTCTATTGAGTATTCCCAGCAGCAGGATGTTCTATGTGGGATCGACTCAAAATAAACTACAGTGTCAGTGTTCATCATAATGGAGGACTACGTCACCCAGTGCAACAGTGTGGCTCACTGATGTGTTTTTGAACAGGAATAAGATGTGTCAGGCTTTTAGTCCACTTTGGACGATCTGGACCTCGACAACCTGGCCTGACATGACCATCACTAATCTTCAAGCCTGTCAACGATGGCCTTTTTTTTCTTTGCATCGTGTGTATAAATACGCATTGCCCTATCTGCAACTATCTCACACCAAAAATTGCTTTGCATGCTGTTGACCCTAAAAGCTTCCCTGGTGTGCCTCAAGCTAATTTTTCACCTCATTAGCCTGGACAGACATAAAAACTGGGACGCTGCGAGGACAAAGAAGGTTTGTGTATATATCCCGCGAAGGAAAGCGAGGAACAATGCAGCGGACAGTGAGTGAGGCCATGTTAAGTGGAGTGTTTGTACTCTACACTTCTCAGAGGTGTAATGACAGTGATTTATGTGATAAGAAAGGGCAGCAATGCATCACCGAGAGTCACATGCATGTGGAGAAGTATTTCCACCTATGCGTGTCGATACTGGTGTATGTGTGTGTGTGATTGGGCGCACGTGTATGGTCTAACCAGGAGGTGAAGGCAGTGTTTGACATTGATGAATAATGTGGGAAGGTCTGTTTTTTCTCCCCCTCCCCGCCCCCCCACCTCCCCCTCTCCTTTCCTTCCTCTCTGTCTTGCAGGCACAGAGGAAGCTTTCTACTGCTTTTCCTTTTTCTTCCTTTTTTTTTTTTTTTTTTTTTACCAAAGCACCCAAAGAACCTCATCAGCATTCTACATGCATCACCAGTTCACCGCATTCAATCACGTGCGCTTACCATACAGAGCGCATGTTTGTGTGTGTTTAATGAATGTGTGTGTGTGTGATGGAGGGAGACAGGCAGAGACAGGCAGGGAGAATCCCTTTGTGTTACCTGTGAATCCCCAAGGTCATGTACAGAGACTTGTGATCAGATCCGAGACAAGCGCCAAGTGTGAGGCGGAGATGATATTCCAGCTCAGATTGTGGAATTAGGATTTTTTTTTTTTTCTCTACTGTACATTGAGGTTAATGGCAGCACCAATGTGCTTCTGGCTGACCAGATGTGTGTTGGATTATTGATCTAAAGTGATGCTTCATCTCCCCTCTCATCACCAGCAGAGCCTGGCAGGCTCACTCTGAGCTTCTTTTGACGATGTTAACTTTCTCTGGTGAATATTCCCGTGTAATCTGAGGGATAATCCGAAAGGGTTAACTGCTGAGAGGGGATGAGAGGTGCGAGAGTAGGAGCTTGGCCACAAGTCGATTTCTCCGAGAGATTGCAGTCATGTTTGATACCCAGTTCCCATGGCAACCGGCAACTGTGGTGTACCTGACCTACATATGTGCTGTATGTACACAAACACGCGCTAACCATCTGTTACTGTTGCTTTGTACACCGGCTCGTGGGGACTTTGAGTGGCTGTCAAATGAGTCTACCAGAGATTGTTAGAACAAACAGAAGAGCCAGGAGCTGCTTTCACCATTTTTGAGAAGCTGTCAATGAGTTGTGTCAACAAAGGCTGCAAGTCACGTTGAGACAAGCCGCTTTTTTGTGTTTACAATAGGCACTGTAAACCCATGAGGGTATTATTATGAATATGTTGACATATCATTTGTGGCAAGATGGCAATACTTGCAATTTTAAGAGTGCCACAAATAGTTATTATCAAAATATACATCATTATACTACTATTGTACTACTATACCACTATATTATACTGTATTAAACTAATAGAGGCATATACTCATTGAGGAATAAAACATGTGACATTTGACATATCTTCCTTTTTTACTGGATAAACTTTTTATTTTTAGTAAACTTGAATCTATAGTCAGAAATAAGTTGTTTAAAAAATCCATATACTACACCCCTTCAGTCTATTAATATTAATAGAGATGTATAATGTTTGCTTTTTGTCACAAGATGCATCTGTTGATGTGTTTTGCCGATACCTGAATCTAAATTGTTTTTTTGTGACACCATCCATCACTTACACAGAATCCAGTTCAGTAAATTACAAAGTGGAGTCTGCTGATAGATTATCGATAACTGATGAATGAGAGGACGCACTTTAAACTGAGCACAAGTTTAAGTGTCAGGATTTATGGCCACATGGGGCTGTGTGATATGGCAGACATGATAGGTCGAGAATGACGGAGTATCCATTCATACATGGTGAAATGTAGCATATGTCGAGTGGATGAGATATTTTGATGTGGAACTCTGTGATGTACTTGGCCGTCTTATACGACATGTTACAACACCTCACATGTTTTATGTTTCCTGTCTGTGTTACCAAATAACATACAAATTAGATAAAGTATTTAAAGGTGTTTGAAAGGAAGATGGACAAACAGGTTGAAAGACAAACTTTAAAAGGAAAGATAAATATCAAGCTTATAGTAAAGCACTTCACTTAGTTTTTCTCCTCTTTTTTGTAACACACTGAATTGTTCAACAGTGTAATAACAGAGTTTTTGGCCACTTGGGGGCAGCAGAAACAAGCTGTGAACACAACACTGACATATTCTCATCTTTTAACTTTCTAGCAAACAGTTGTTTATTTTCACTTTCAAAAGACACGCAGAAACATTAGCATTCATTTGGAGTTCTGTTTCTGGTCATAATTCTCTGTTGGTTCATTACTACGAGCCTCTGACATTACACTTTGACATTTGAAACATTGTTACTATGAAAAATATTGATTATAGCCGCTCTAAGATGCTAAATGCTCACCAGCTAGTGTTAAGTTTGTCAGTATGCTGTTTGGTGCTGGGCAAGTAGTGCACAGTGGGTTTTTGGAGCTGAAAACAGCTTCCTGCTGCGGCCAAAACAATGTTGAGAGCAGTGAGAGTGAACCAAAACCGTACAATTGTGGAACAGAAACCCAAACAAATAGTCATGTGATCCCTTATTACTATAAGAATATTGATCATAGCTGCTTTAAATAGAGCAGTCCTTCTTTGGCTGAGCTGGTCATCACTCTGCATGTGCATCTTGTGAGTTGAAGACTTCATGTTCAGGGCTACAAATTAAAAAAGGCTGAAAACAACTGGTATGACATCTCTTGCGCCGATCTTATCTGTACTTCATGTTCTGCCTTCTTGTTTGCCCCCTTTCTCTTTTTCTCTGCATTTCCTTTTCTTTACAAGATGTTCTCTCTCTCCTGGGTGCCCTGGGATCCAAAATAGCTGTTACTTATCCTCTACGTCTTTTCCACTCCTCTCCTCTCCCCTCCATGTTTCATCGATTCTGCCTAGACAGGTCAGGGGACAGTGTTCCCCTGTGGGGCATTCTGGGTAATAAATCCAATTCCTGTCTACATGTGGAGGCTCATGGGAAGGTTCTGGCCCACTTTTCACCCAGACAAATATATCCACAAAATGGAGGAAAGTGGGCCAAAAAAAGTAGCATAGAGGTGCACCTAAATGAAGTGTGTTTGCTAAAAGCCAATTCTTTTATCCCAATTAGAGCAGTGCCACCAAGTGAACCTTCTGACAGCAAAGACAGTAATGTTTTATATACTGTCCCTCATTGTAAGACTTTCGAATTCATGAAGAATATTTTTTTAAACTGCTGCACACAGGATTACCAACTTAGTGCAGTACCATATAGGACATTTTTTCAAATCAAAATATTTTTCATCAAATTTTATAAAACAATGTGAATTTGAAATATTTATCGTAACACTTTTTTTCCTGTGAAACCAATTTAAAGGAAAAGGAAATATGCTGATTCACTTTCTTGCCTAGAGTTAGATGAGAAGATCAATACCACTCTTGAGTGGTATTGATCTTCTCATCTAACTCTTGGCAAGTAAATATTTCTCAATGTGAAACTATTACTTTAATAATGATTAGAATTACACCGTTTACATTACATATTATTGTAAAGGAAATAATTTGACTGAATGTTGGCAGAGTTGAGACAGAGATTGCAGCACAATCTATGATTTCCTTACATATACTATATATATTCCTAAGTTTTTCATATCTTGATGCAACCGTTAAATTGCTTCTAGCCAACTAAAATTATTCATATAACTTATAAATAAAGAGGGGCTTCAATAAAGCCAGGTGCTATAAAAGAAAGCCTGGTCATTATTGGGCTAAAGGCCATGTTGTGACTAGAATATGCAATGTATGACTCACTCCCCTGAAAACACTCTGTTCTCTACACTTTATCCGTCAATCACAATAATCATCTTAAGTTTTCTTAGACCACTTTCATTTCTATTCATCATTAAAAAGTGTAAAAGAGTGAGCTCAGTTCATGTCTTCCCGGGACAAAATACATGAAAATACAGGACTGAGATCAACATCTATTAGCAGCTGTTGTGCTGAGAATTAGGCCAGGAGAATAAACCCATATAATGATTGTGTCTAGTCAGAGATTTGTGAGGAAACCAGGACCATTTATGTAGCAGTTACACGATCATATATAGCAAAACGGCTGCCTGGCTCTGTACAAACTGTGTTGCTGTGATATATCACACTGTAAAGTCAGAGTGGAGATGAAAGTGCACTTCAGGACAGTAAAGGGAAATAGTCTTGTCAGATACAGTTATGTAAAAGCAGAGTATGCTACGGAGCACCAACTGTGCAAGATAGGTGAAACATGCTTTCTATTTCCAAAGCAGGTTTCTCATGATTGCCTAAGTCAAATCGAAAAGGCGTCTGTGTTTTTATTACACAGAAACTGCATTTTGTTTACAGAAAAGAGGCCTAACTCTCTTGCATGTGCATGATAATGCAGTTTTTTTGGGGTGGAGAAGTGTCATCTATCCTGTGAATTCAGACCACCAATCAAACAACATTTCTCTCATCTCTGTGCTTTAGATGTTCTTGCTCTAAACCAAAACATGGACATCTAAAATCCTGAAAAGCTATACTTTACACAATTTTTTCTTCACAGCTTGAGCAACAATAAAAAAGTATTGCTGTGTCCTTGGCCATAATTGCACATCTTCACCTTTGCAATGTCTTCTTCCAGGAGCTCGTTTCATATCTTGTGCGGTTCAGCTGCATGCGGTTCTGGGAATCTTTCTGCCTGAGTGCATCATAATAATTAAAAATGGAACTTATAGTCTGGAGAGCAACCATTTCTGAGGGTTCATTAATTTTTAATGGTTTCCAGAATGGGAATGGAGCAAATTATGTAAGATAATACATCACACTTTAGACGTCACACAGCACAAACAATATTAGGTGTCACTTTGTCAGTGAGCCCACTTTCAGATCTTGTTCTAAATACAGAAGTGGCTTAAAATTTGCAGGTAAATTTTCTTACTATGCTTACTTATTTAGGCTCTTTGCCCCCTATGGGGCTTAAGGCATCAATAATGTTCCTCCACCTATCATGGTCTTTAGCAACTAGTTGTGGCGCTATTGTCCTGGTTAATCAGACTTCCCAGGTACACAAAGTTGCCACTTCAAGTGTCTCATTATTTGTAGTGATGCGTGCATGTGTGTTGGTGTTAATGGACATCACTTGGGTTTTGGTGGTGTTGATGATGAGGCCTGTTTCTTGAGCATACTTGGTGAGTCGATCAGTTTTTTCTTGCAAATGTTTTACATTTGTGGAAAGGACAGCAAGCTCATCAGCAAAGTGAAGATCTTCAAGCTGGCTAGAGAGGGTCCGCTGGATGCCTCAATGTTTGTCAGCAGTTGTTTTTCACATAATCCAATTGATGATAGTCAGGAAGAGAATGGGGGGGAGAATGCAGCCTTGGCGTACTCCAGATTGTACAGGAAACCACTCGGAGAAGGTATTGCCAAGTATGTCACCGCATTCAAAGTGGTCATAAAACTTCCCCATTAGTGAGACTATCTTATGAGGGATTTTATAAGCCTGCGGAATCTTCGACAGGGTTTTGCGGTGGATGCTGTAAAATGCCTTTCTGAAGTCCATGAAATTGACAAGCTTGAGAACGTTCCACTCAGTGCATTTTTTGAATAGCAAATATTTGATCTATGCAACCTCTGCCCTTCTGGTATCCAGCTTGTTCTTCACAGAGGTTGTTGTCAGTGTCACTGTTAATTCTGTCCAGGATAACTCTACAGAAGACTTTACTAGGGATGAGAAAGAAGCGTGATCCCACGCCAGGTATCACATTTCTGTAGGTTTCCTTTCTTGGGGATCTTGACAATTAGGCCCTTGGTCCAATCATTGGGAATATTTTCCCCATTCCAGATGCTCCTGAATAGGATAGTCAGGGCCCTTGTAGATGTTAAGAGGTCAGTCTTTAGTATCTCAGCATTAAATGGAGTCAATACCTGCATTTGCCAGTGTTCATGGCTTTGATGGACTTTATTACCTGCTCTGCAGTTGGGGTACCAACATCAATGTTTAGGATATCAGCTGAACGAGAGGGGTTGGCTGGTTCATCAGGCAGATTTCCCCTTGTTGAGGCATTCTCTGCCTATTTCACTAGCTCCACAAGAGCTTGTTTGTTCCTTCTGGCTCTCCTTTTTACCTCCTTGTTTTTGTTGCTGTAGGCTTTTTGGATCTGGCTATGGAGTCTTGGTGATTTTGCACTCATCCTCTTGGCTTTGGGTGTTTTTGCACAGAGAGTTTTTGCCATGTCTGAGGTGTTATCCAATCTTTCTGGTTCCTCTGCTTAAAGCCCAAGACTTTGGTTGCTGACTCAACATAATCTGTTTTAAGTGAGTCATGAGTCTCATTTTCTAGTGAGTCAGCCAGTGTTGAATAATGGTTTCTTAATTCCAGGGCAAACTCATTCCTTTAATATCGAAATATCCAAGTGTTTGCGTTTCTGGCTGGTCTTGGAGAACTTGCACAGCTTCAGCTTGACAATTGCTCATACTAGGTGGTGATCATTGAAGATGTCAACACTGGGACAGACTACTGCCATTGATGATCACATGGTCAATTTGGTTGGATGTTTTGCCATCAGGCAGTCTTCATGTGAGTTTGTGGATGGTTTTGTGCAGGAAGATATTTTCACTTTAGACATAGTTCATGTCCTCACAGCTTCCCACAGGAGACTGTTTCTGCTGGCACGAAGTCTATAGACACAACACTGTGCATGCTTATTCACTATGTATGAGAAGCTACCACAATTAGCCTGGAAAGCCTTCTCTCTCCCAGAAGTGCTTTTTTTTCACTCTTTCATCTCTCCATTTGCAACATGAGCAAGCTATTTTTGACTCCTTCACTAGTGATGAATACCTGGGAAAAAAAAAAAGAAGACAACCTTCTTTGTTCTGAATCTTTTGTGTTTTTACTTTGAGCTGAGGGTGAGCTGGTTGACTCGGCACCCGGATTAATCACAACAGAGTGCCTCCTTTCATTTAGTAGCTTTTCCTCCATGCCTAGTCACATTTTTCCCACAACTGTCATTGTCATTTTGACAGTTAAGCAGATATGCCATTTCACTTGAAAGTACAATGTGATCAATAGATATCCTTGGCTCGGAGTATGTTTCTGCATGCCTAAATAGAGGTTTTTGTTCTGGTGCAAACACAACAATCATGCACAGAAACATAAATACTCATAAAACATAAAAGCATTTGCACGAAGGCTGCTACAGACAGAATATATGGTACTTTTTTGATTCCAGCTTTTATGTGCGTCATCATTTGTTATGGAATAATCCTGTTGGACTCTTCTCGCTTCTTGCCATAATTACTTTATGGACATGAAGAGGAAGCTTTTGTTTCACAGCACTGCGCTCATACCTCTTACCAACAACGCATACAGTCCTGCACACTCCTGCCTTTTAAAGCATTTGTAAAGATATGAAATTCTTATGGCATTCATATAATACATGTCCTTTCCTTTGTATGTTATTGCCAGCATAAATCTCCATACCTCCAAGTGTTCAGTGCTGAGGAGAATACTAAGTGGTATCAAGTAATTATTCATTGATTCACTGTTGGAGAGAGTACAACAGTATCTTAATATTCTCTGAAAAGCTGCATTTCATATATGATGACTCATAACAAATACTGTATAAATTGCAAAGGTATATTTCTATTTTTGTATTTTCAATCACCCATGACCACAAAGTATCCTTTATCCATGAAACTTGAAGGTTATATACACCGCTGTTCCCGTAACGAGGCTGTTGCCCCAGGCCTCAGGCTGTCAGCAGAAATGAATTGATTGTTAAGTCTAACTGCTGCTCTGATGACAGGAGTCCTGATTGGTCACCAGCCTGGGAATATTGCTCGCCACTGCAGCTGGGATTGGCTGCTGCCGGCTGTGCTGAAAATGATCACAGCAGATTTAAGAATGTTAAAGGGTGCTTTTCCGTGAACAGAGCCTGGGTGTGTTCCCAGTCTGCAAGGTCACAGGCTCGTAAGCCTCACCGTTTAAAACGTCCGCGCATTCAATCACTGCTGCCTAATGAGTTGTACAAATTTAATCATGTAGAAGGTTGTTTAGTTTGCCACCAGGTCCTCATTAGAGTGCGAGAAGGACAGGGTCTCATTTCTCCGCTGTCAACTGAACGAGTCTCCGTGAAGACACATGAAACAAAACTACATAACCCAACTTCAGAAACTGATAATCATTTGTATTCTCCATGGTCTCAGTGGTGTGTGTGTTGTTGTTAATCACTTGGATACACAAAAGCTTTGGATAATTGTGTTTGAGAAATTGTAAGTCACAGTGATCTTTTAACCATATTTGTTGTTCACTTTATTCTGTGTACCCATTTTAGTGACTGTGACGACCATTTTAATGTTGTTTTTTTCTATGCGCTCATTTATTTCAAGACATACTGTAGAAAGGAACTAACATCATGGCTGCATGAGTTTATATCATTGCCTGCAGAAAAAAGTTATTTCTGCATAATTTGTTTTTTTTTAATATAAATGTCTTAAAAATAAATTCAGCAAAGTGGTGTACATTAGTTTGCTGAATTGCTTTCATGCTGTTCATGTTTTGTTCGACTAACCTGTCATCTCTGAGTGTATTTTAACGCGTCTTGTTGCATGGTGGTGCTGTTTATTTATTTAAGGGCTTGCTAAAAAGGCAAAGTTCCTCAGTGAACACAGGCTTCTTGCTATGTGTGTGTCTGCTTGTTTGCATAAGTGCTTATGTGAGTAAGTGCTAGTGTCCTATAAAGGGTAATGTGCTTTGACAAATATGCATTTTTGAATAATGCCAACACCGATATGGATATTTTTGCACTGAATTCACTAAAAGTCAATATTTTGTGGCATTATCTTTTTCTTTTCATGCATTGAAATAGTTTTAAGTTTAAATGTTATGTTTGTCAGGGTGGAAAGTCTTGGACACTAAAACTTTCCACTTACACTAATCCATCCATTTACACATCCAACCATTCCCTTACCACTTATCTGGCAACTGGGTGATCAGGCATCCTTTTCCCCAGGAACACTTTTCAGCTCCTCCTGGGAGAACCCAAATGATGCCTTCCACCATGTCCAAGGTGTCCTCCCAACTGTCTGCACCAATGCTTTCAAAGGAAGACAGCCTTCATCTTTACCAGGTGCACTGATGAGCTGATGAAGCTGATGTGCTGGTGAAGTTTGAAAAGAAGACAAGCTAGAAAATTAATTGATTTTCTTTGTGGTTCAGTTCTGTCTTCACCATCATGGTCCCATAGAAAGAGAGCATCTTCGGCAAACAAAAGATATACCACCCCAAAGTCAAACAAAACAATCAAGATCTGGGTTCCACTTTGATATCCTTCCTGCCTACCACAAACAGTAGAAGGACAAGCCACTTGTCTACTGTCTACTGTCAGTAAAGAAGATAGAAAAGCTAACTGGTCCACTGCAGCTTGATAGCCAGGTACCGGTACTGCGTTACTAATTGCGAAAACTTTTCTTTTTCTTTTTCAAAACAGCCTTGACATAATTCCTGAGGCTGGAATTAAGGTTCTCCAAAGATGTATGAAAACGTCTCTGTGGGTCTACGCAGAGAAGGACTACTACAGGTTGCAGATCTTAACAAGGCATCATGCAACCTGATTGGTTAATCTAACTCCTGACCACCTAATTATCCCACAGTTTAATTGGCTCAATGATTCCCTCCCTCTCCAGCTCAAGCTGATGTGTGGTGAGCGTTCTGGCGCGAAATGGCTGCCGTGCATCACCCAGGTGGGTGCTACACATCAGTGGTGATTGAAGTGAGTTTCTCCCCTTCGCTGTGAAGGACTTTAGGTGTCAAGATAAAGCGCTATATAAATGTAATCTGTAAAGGGTTAAAAATGTGTATACCAGATACAAATATACTGAGTGTAAAGGGTTAAAAATGTATACACAGGACTTTAAATGGCATAAAAAGATGTTAAAAAGTCATTGGGACTATCATCCAGTTCATTGCTAAAATGATAAGTTAAATGTGTTTTAAAAAAAACAGACACCCCTATATTTTTATTTCTATTGTGTCAAATAGTGAGTAAATGCAGATTTCATTGTACTCTACTTTTTGCCGTGGCAGTGCGATACTCAAACAGGTCACTAGTTGGTGCAGAGGGCTTGGGAGGAACCTAAAACCCTTTAGAGGCAAGCGCTGCAGAATAAATCCTGCTGAACGCAAGCTAAAGTTTTCTGCCTCTTGGTTTTACATAAAGGTGGGTTAATATTCCTCAAAATCACATGCATGTACACCTGTATAAGGGATAAGAGTGTTGTGAATCATTGGTGATGATGTGCAGTGTTTAGAGAACAGCGGTTTTGCAGTAATGTGTCGAAATAGGGATGTTTAGCTATACCTTGTCATGCTAGGCTAGTGGACCTGTTGCTAATGCGTAAGATAGCATACACAGTACAATAGAAATGTTAGTGAGACTCACAAAAGGGGTTTGTTTTGGTTTGCTAACCGATCCAAAGAGTTAGTGCACGTAGTTCAAAGTCTGTGTTTTCCTGTATATTTGTCTTGTTATTGACTTGAAAGGAGGCCCGAAAACAGTAAGTTGTGAATATGTGGCAATTGAGTAGTAAGAGTAATATGAGGTGTAGATAGTAGGTACTCGCTGTAAGGTTGTATAGTGTTTTATGTGCAATGTGATGAAGTGTCAGAAAATGTTAGTTACGGTAACCAAATGAGATCAAATAGTTTTTTTGTTGTTCTACTGGTCAAAATGTAATTCAAGCGCAACTGAAGAACAAGGACACTTAAGAACATTCATATTGTTTATTTCACAGTGCTCCAGTTTTCAATCTATTTACCTATGCTATGGTTACTTATGTATTTTCTGAAGATATTGTGATATGTCTTATACTTGAAGATACAGTAACTTACCTGATGTTACAACTTTTGTGATTACCTCAGGGAGTCAATTGTTAAGTATTCTGATGTTGAGTTAGCAGAATAAATCCTGCAGTTGAGCTGAGTGCAAGCAAAAGTTTTCTGCCTCTTTGTTTTACATAAAGCTGCAGGGTGTATGAACACACCCCTCGTGACACCCACCAGGCCAGGGGGGCAACAAATCCATTATTATTATTATTATTAATAATATATAAGGTTCATTTGTGGTCAACTGTTCCCCTTGAACCATTGACATCCTCATCAGGGATCATCATTTCCTACCTCCTCACATGTGGTCTGTTGTCCCAACGGCCTCACTTGGCTGAGAAAAATGGGGCAGTGATAGTGAAGAGGGACCCGGAAACACACAGCTGGCCTCTGCTTGCTTCTCCAACATGCAGATACAGACACACACACACAAATACGTTGCACTGAGGGAGGAGGCAGCTCAGTGCATCAGGGAAATCAATCGTCCAGAAGAATAACACTGAGCTGCAGATGAAGATCTGATGATCCTGAGGGAGGAGCGCTGTGTGTGTTGGGAGATGGGCTTAGTGTTTAATAGGTACACAGCACTATCTTGCCAAGGAGCAATGTCTGTTATTGCTTGCTCACCTTCAGGATTATCTCTTAATCATCAACCTCTTTTGTCATGTAAGCTGACAAATTTGATTCAATTCATTCATTCAGTTTTTCAAAATGCACACAAGCTGCATCTGCACATGGACCCTCAAATGTGCAGCCAATAGGCTATTGACATGACCACATTAATGATACATATCACAATCACGTCAGCCTATTTAATCTCCACAGACGTATGTGTTTCCATCACATATGTCCTGATTATATTTATAGTAGCTCGTCAGAATTGGCGCCAGGATCGAGTCTGCCAAGGACAGATGGCACTTCCTCTGTAAGCCACAGCTTTTCAATAAAGAGCATGGCATAAAGGCTGAGGGAAAGGAACAAGGCTGAGAAAAAAAAAGAACAAGATAAAGAGAATATATTCAGCGTATGAAACCAAAAAAAATCAGAATACTGTAAAGCAGAAGAGGAAAAAATGTTTCCGTAGAGGTTTGAGTCATCTGAAGCTCTGAAGGTCATATTTACTGACAAATTCACCTCACTGAATGAATTTCCGATCCTCTGTTTAGATTTCCTGGCAAGTGTGCAGGGTAGAATATTTTTGGTCATCTTTTAATAACTGCCAGTTTAGATGTGATCCATCTTTAGCTTCCCAGATTGGGGCACCTCTGACGCTGATGATGATGTAAGAGCTTCAGTGAGCTATGACTGTAAGGGACCAATCATTTTGGCATTTCAGCAGAGACAGGGATGCAAGTACAACACTTCATTTAAAGGTATATTATGCAGGATTTGTTGGTTGCTGTTTGTAAACGCACAGCATTCAAAGTTGGCCCCTCCTTTCCGGCTCAGAGAGAGAGGGAGAGAGAGCGAGAGAGCAAGAGCAGCGGTGGTTGAGTGAGCTAGAGAGTGAATGAAGAGTGAGTGGTGCTGGTGTGAACAAAGATAAAGATCAGATAAATTTCATTTTCAGATTGTTTCTGGGTGGTTACATTCTAAAGCACAACCCTGCGGAATGAATACAGAGCTTCATCCTGTCCACTGTGACCTCTCTGCTCTTCGTGTGTGTAGCTCAGCCCCGCCCTTAGTCAAGCAGACACACAGACCTGCAGCTCTTTATACATCTATGACACAGAGACAGAGAGCAGAGGAGAGAGATGGAGACAGCAATGTAACCTGGTCGCTACGCTGCGAGTCCCAACCTCACACCCTGCATGCTGTTATTGGCTGGGGGCTACACACCCACTGCCCAAAGGTTGACGCCCAGAAACATTGTTTTTTTAGGGAAAACCTGCATAGTATACCTTTAAGTTCATATGAAATGTCTATGATACTCTTTAATAAGAGCTTAATTAAAAACATTTTGTTATTAGCTTCTTAATTAAAAAAATCTAAATAGTATCTCTTCCATTAGGTTTGTGCATCACGTTAAAATATCTCAACATTTCGTGGCTACAGCTTCCCAACTTTCTTCACTGCATCTATTTCTGAAAGCTTGTTGTCCTTTGAAGATAAGAGAGAGAGGCGATTAATGAGCAATAAGTCCCAGAGCAATAATAGCAGACCAGCCTCCAGTGTCAGGGAAGAGCTTCCCATCTGCCCCAGTCTGCTGTTCCCTAAAATGCTGCTTATTTGATGTCCTTCTGATGCCATCAACTTCCAGGATTTTGGTTATGTTTGGCAGCCTATTGAATCAAATCACAATATAGGCCGATGAAGAGGATTTGGATGGAATAATAAAGTTGTAGAGAGAGCAACAAGAAAGAATTATATTTTGGAAAAAGGAATTCTGCGTACAGGCTGTCATGCCAAATGCAGTGTCAAAGAGCATCTTTTGCCTTTGCTTCAGATTTGAAAGTCTGATTTGATTCTGTCATACTGTACATTTCATACACATAACACACTTAGTCCAAGTATTAACAAAACAAGCAAAGTAAAGAAGAAAAAAGCTGATATTCAATCCAACATGGGACCTGGACATGCAAAGACAAAAAAAAAAAAAAAAAAAAAGAAGTAGGATAGAACAAACTACAAATAGCATATTCCTGGTCTGTCCTTAACCATGGTAACAGCAACGGCTGCTTTGCCTTTGCTACATTACACACTTAAATGTTCTCTGTGGTGTTTGTGACCTCAGCACGAGGACATACATGCACATGCACGTGGGTCACACAATACACAGTCCCACCAATCGTTTCACACTATTTTACTGATCTACAGGTCGCTGTAATGCACCGGAAAAAACAGCAATGCACCAACAAAGGCAGAGAAGAAGACTGCAAGCTAGTAAACATGAATGCAAACAATGCCAGATTTAAAATACTGAAAATACTCAAATACTATGTACAGCCTATATTCACCCATTTATTGTCTTTCCATTTACTTTATTAAAAAACTATTACACAAAAACTGGATTCAGAGTATCTCATGTCATCTGATAAGCTGTTCCCTATTTCTGCTTTAAATATGTTTTAAAGCAGACTTAAAAAGATGGTTGGTCTCACCAAAAATGTCTCTTTTAAGTTGTCCCCAGTCAATTTTCAGAATCGGATATTTGAGAATATAGAGGCACACAGGAAACATGGAGAAGAGAGAGGGGCATTACATGCGACAAAGGTTCCTGGCTGGAAATAAACTGGGGAAGGAGCAATAGGCCACCAGGATGCGCCCAATCCAGGAATTTTATAATGGATCAGTATATATAAAGCCTGATTCATCCTGATTCGATACAGAAAAAAAGCAAGGTAACATGCTTACACGACTGGCATCCTGTTGCCCTCACTCCCACAGTGAGCAAATGCTTTGAGAAGCATGTTAAAGACCTAATCTGTAGCATATTATCGCCTACCCTGGACCCTCACCAATTTGCTTACCAACACCATAGCCACAACACTCCACATCGCCCTCACCCACCTGGAGAAGAGGAAATCTTATGTGAGGATGCTGTTCATAGACTATAGTTCAGCATTCAACACCATAGTCCCCACCAAGCTCAGGGACCAAGGATTCAACCCCAGCCTATGCAGCTGGATCCTGGACTACCTGTTGGTGAGGATGGGCTCCAGCACCTCTGTTCCCCTGACCCTCAATACAGGATCCCCCCAGGGCTGTGCCCTGAGCCTCCTCCTCTACTCCCTCTACACCCACAACTGCGTGGCCACGCACAGCTCCATCTTGGTAATTAAGTTCGCCAACGACACAAGAGTGAAAGGCCTGATTGCCAACAACAACGAGACGGCCGACAGGAGAGAGGTCAACAACCTGACACTGTGGTTCCAGGAGAACAACCTCTCGCTCAACGTCGATAAAACCAGGGAGCTGATCGTGGACCACAGGAGGAGAGGAGAGAGGCCGGACCCCATCGCTATCAACGGGTCTGCTGTAGAGAGAGTCAGCAGCTTCAAGCTCCTCAGCGTTCACATCACCAAGGACCTCACCTGGGACGAGCACACCTGCCATTTGGTGAAAAAGGCACTCTTTCACCTCAGGCGGCTGAAAAAGTTGAGCATGGGACCCAAGATCCTACGAGCCTCCTACAGAGGCACAACTGAGAGCATCCTGACTGGATGCATCACTGCCTGGTATGAGAACTGCAATGCCCTCAACCGCAAAGCGCTGCAGAGTGTTGTGCAGACAGCCCAAAACATCAGAGGATGTGAGCTTCCCTGCAGCCTGCAGGATTATCAAAGACCCCAGCCACCCCAACCACAAACTGTTTCAGCTGCTGCCGTCTGGCAAGCAGTACCGCAGCCTCAAGGCCCTGACCAGCAGGCTAGCAGGCTCTGGGACAGTTTTTTCCACCAAGCAACCAGGCTTATGAATAATGGACACTAATGGCCTGTTGCCTATCTGTCTGTGACACACACACAGACGTAGTTATGCATACACAAACACACAACCATGCAAACAACTACATACACATATGCGCATTTATTGAGGCGGGACCTACACACACACATCGTTTTACACACACTATACGTTATTTATATCATTAATATTTTTATTGTATTTTTTTACTGCTGTTTCTATTCTCTATTTTATTGCTACTGTTGCTGCAATGTCGAGGAGCCGAAACCCAAGAATTTTACTCTCTTATACTTGTATAATGGGTTGTAACAATAAAGGAATCTTGAATCTTGAAATCTTGAATTCATTTCTGATCCTTTCCTCCTTTGCTTTGAGTGCACCAGCTGTCAAAAACTCCCCAGTGTGCTCTGTAAAAACGTGTGCCTCCCAGTGTTGTAAAGAGAAATATTGGATCGGTATTTGCAATACTCAGGACTCAGGATTGGGATCAGGACAACTTGAATGTTTTTTAGTACTATTGCCCAGAAGAGCAGATGTCACAGTTAGGAAACAGATACAAGCATATCATATACTGTATCATACTGCGTGTCATATCCCCAGAGTGCACACATTAGTATCATGCGACATGTTCAAACAGCAGAGCCCTCCCCTTAACGCTCATCTTTGCAACCCATTTTTACTTTTACATCTCTTTCCAGCCTTCTTTCTCACTGTTGCCCATCCCTCCCCCATTAACCTCCTCTCTCTCTCTACTTCCTCTATCACTTCAGCCTCATCCATCCCCATTTCTACCTTCTATACTTCACATTCTTGTCTTATGGAGGGGGCGCATTACAAAAACTACTCTT
This sequence comes from Scomberomorus guttatus, assembly GCA_038419695.1. Lineage (NCBI taxonomy): Eukaryota > Metazoa > Chordata > Actinopteri > Scombriformes > Scombridae > Scomberomorus > Scomberomorus guttatus. The sequence continues at coordinate 14,935,697 of CM076465.1, read as the reverse complement.
CCCCCCCAGGGTCCTTAAGTAGGTCTGACGTAGTTGCATGGGAAGAATGACGCAGATATATTCATGAGAGTAGGTGGTGTAGTCCTCAGGAGAGAAACAGACAAGAGGGGGGAAGTGGCACAGGGAAACAGGGGACTGAGCAAGAAAGGCAGGGAGAGGACCGATTAATGAAAGCAGACAAGGAAATAGGAGTGGAGGGGAGGTGACTGAGGGAGACAGATGAAGAGGGGGAATGTGAGAGGGGACAGATTGATGAATGAATGTTTGTGTATGCCACGGCGAGGCAAATGCCAATTTAATACACCAAGCAAGTGTTTCAAATTGAAGTGATGTTGAGAAAGAAGCTGGAGGGGAATCCACTAGCATTCAAAGTTCCCCCTTGTTTTAATCTTCAAATCCCTCCTGAGTGGAGATTGAGAAACACCAAAATAAACTCAACAAATTATTTAACCATTACCCGAGAGTGACTATTCGCACATTGCCAAAGCGCTGTGCATTGCACTGTTTCAAAATAACAAGTACACGCTCATGTATCAGTTACACTTGACTACAACTCGACTACAGAAGCTGAATAGCAATCTCATGCGCGCTGCACGCTTTTGAGGTCTGTGCAGATGATTCACCTCACCGACCCTTTGAAGAAATTTAGAAGACTTATATGCACTACATTGCATTTCAGACTTGCATTATTCCCTTATTTAAAAATGCTATATATGTTGAATTTACAGCACTAAAAGGTCTCAACACCTCCTGCTGACCTTGTTTGAGAGAGCACAATATGGCTGTGCACATAATAGGATATATATCCAGAGCTGGTGGTAATCGTGCAGTATCCCTGTGTGTTGTTTTTTGTGTGTGAGCACGTGTTATACTGTGATTGTGCCCTCATTTTTACCTCAACTAGGGACAGTTTGTTATCTGCCCTGTTAGCCAGTCAGCAGGATATCCAAGAAGGATATAAATGGATTTCCATAAAACTGACTTTGATCTAAACAACACGTGATTAGATAGAGATCCACACGCATAGAGATTTTTCCCATTATAAATGTTTTTTTTCATATTTGTAGGACTAAGTGAAATAGAGGTCATTCTCAAGATAGATTAATTGTTAATCCTGGAGGTACAGCATATTTTCATGGTAAAGCCCTTTCAGTTCAATTTAAAATGACAGGCAACAGCAAGTTGTAGAATTTTTCATTGTTGGTTCACTGGTTGGTTGGTTGGTTGGTTGTTTGGTTGTTTGTTTGGTTGGTTGGTTGGTTGGCTGGTTTGTTGGTTGGTTGGTTGGTTGCTTGTTTGGTTGTTTGTTTGGTTGGTTGGTTGGTTGGCTGGTTTGTTGGTTGGTTGGTTGGTTGGTTGGTTGCTTGTTTGGTTGTTTGTTTGTTTGGTTGGTTGGTTGGTTGGTCGGTCAGTTGGTTGGTTGATTGGTTGGTTGGTTGGTTGGCTGATTTTTGGTTCATGCACAGGACTTACAAGACACCAAAATACAGTGGTGAATCATTTGTCAAACATAGACAAGAACAAAACGTAAACATTGCAAACAAAAAGATACAAAATATGTCAGGCTGAATTTAGGGGTGAGTGTGTATAAAATGATGCACAAGACATCTGTGACACAAGAAATATTTACATTTGATGGAACAATGCAGCCATTATAAAAACTGGTTCTTGGATTTGAATATTTTAGTGTGTAAACATCAGTGTAAACATCATATAGCTTCAATGGAGATCTGGAACAAACTGATACAGAATATATATATATATACTCATGCTGTCAGACAGCGTAGAGTAAATTACGTTTTGCAACCTTTTTTGAATTTTGTAGAAGTGTTAAATTGCATATTAAGAGGTACATTTATACACTATTTTCCTTATGTATAATATCATCATATCATCAAAATAGCATAGTTATGGTGCTATAATAGCTGAAGAATACTGACATAGCTATTTATACATTGCTTTTTGTCCTTTGAAGTTCTGGTTTTTGAGATGATATTCAAAATATTCTTTCCATTTGCACAGTGATATATATAGCTAATGTATACTGCACATGAATATTTATGATCAGGGTAGCAAAAGTTTAAACCCTTGTAGTTTACCCACATACATCTCTTCCTACCTATCTTATGTGACCTTGCTGCTCTCAACCCGAGCACTTCCAATTAACCTCACTTGGATGAATTAACATCTCAGATCTCTATTTGTCAATTATAATATTACATTTTACAATTTCTTCACCAGGGTATAAAGCTTTAGCAGCTCATCCTGAAATTAACCCGAACCAGGATATGAGCTACCGTCTGGAATACTTGTGCATGAACACAGCCATTATGTGTGCAGAGCTGTTGTTTCCCCCTCAGTAATGGGAACGCTGAGTAAAGATTTAGCTGATGAGGAGGAAGATGATTGCAACACCGTACAAAAGCTTGGCAGCGCTTCACTCCCTCCTCAACATGAGTGTGGCAGACTCTCACCACGGCGGCATAAAAACACAATTATCATATTTCTGAAGTGTTCCAACTGTCCTGAGCTAATCAGTCAAGTATGAAATGGCAAAAGGCTTGAATAAGCATGCTACATTATTCACATCACTATGTTATGGCATTTTAGAGTGACCGCTGGGGATAAAAACCTTCATACATGCATGCAAAGGAAGGAGATGAGGAAAAATTTATGCAGAAGGGGACAAGGAGGATGCTAACTGTGATCTTGCTGCTTTGGCATGCTTCCTACTAAGTCCTCAAGAGCCCATATTCACTGTTTGACATGTCTGGCACAAAAACAGAACAAAATTAAAACACACAAGAAAATGCAGCTCAACTACTCGAGGTGGAAGAGAAAATGCCAGCATTTGTTCATTTGAAGGCACAGGTGCGAGTACTGTATGGTGAATTAATGCATGAACAATGCAGTTCATTACAATGACTAATGCAAAATGCAAATTGGAGTCTCTTGGTAAGAACAGTGCTGATTTGTAATCGTGAGCATGATTTTATTGGCTGAGTCTGAGACATTGCAAAAATAAACAAATGTATCTCATAAAAGAGGGATCAGATTAGACAGAGATTATTCAAAAGGCCTAAAAAGTAGGTTTTTTTGCAGACTCTTTTCGTAACCCCATAGTAAGTTACATAACTGTCTTTTTTCTTACAGAAAAGTAAACTTTAATGAAGCAAACCATTATATAAAAGCTGTAATACCTAGATGTATTTCTGTGATTATGGTGGGAGGCATGCGCCGTGCACTGTCAGTATCACCAAAGCCTTCTGATCACAGTAGAAATTGCTCTATGGATTATTATCACCACAATGAAATGAATAGATTTTGCGCCGGAACAAAAAAGGAAAAGGCTCACTGCAGACAATACTTCTGATTCCATTCATTACACTCATTTATCCAAAACAGTCATGCCCACAGCAGCAGCACACAAGGTTTGCTGTCGGGAACAGAGAGGAAGCTTGTAGGCTACCTTTTGTTTGCTGCTAGGCAACCTCAACTTTCAGGCTGTTGACTGGTGCATGGTGGTCGCCTGCATGTTTATCCCTTTTACTCCAAAGCTACTCTTCCCGTCTTAGAGTTTCATAACGGCAAACGCTTGCTTGACGGTTGCCTGAAATGCACCATCCATCCAAACATTTTTCAGATGAGGAATGCCACAAAATGTTTACAGTCGAGCTTGCTTTTAACTTCCAAATTGCTCTCCAGCATTGCTCCATCTGTTTCAATTTGGGACAATTTCAGTCAGACAAGCCGAAGTACTTTAAGAACGATTAAATTTTAAACTCTTTTCCAGTTGCCCACCATTGTACAACGCCCGGCAACCCAGCTTTCAAGAAATGCTTACGTAATGTGACAAAATTTAATCAACCACTGAGTGTGTTGCATAATAAGCTTACACCAGAACCTCAGAACATACTGTAATTATAGCTTGGCGACCTGATACATCTACAGAGGACATAATGGGTCATTTGACACTTAATCAGGTGGTGTTAATGCTTTTATTTTTATTGTATTGACTGAGCTTATTCTCAGGTTCAGTCGTGAGCTCTGATAAGCCTACAGCTCTGGTCTGATTGCTGTAGGTGGAGCGGTATCTTTTTCCAGACTTGTTTCTGATGTAACTGTCAGGAGTTTAGACAGTGAGATTCTCATCTGAATTCAGCAGAGTGAAACTTATGTAATCAATAGGTGAAGGCTATAGTTTTCATTATTCTCCAACACAGAAGGAAAGAGAGTATATTGTATCATATTTATGCACAATTTGAGCGCAATTCCACACTTTTAAGGCTTAATAACTCGTCACTAATGCTGTTACAGAATGTTTTACAGCAGATAAATCCACCTTCAAATGCATACGGTGCATAAATAGAGTCAACTAAAATAAATCCACCTCCATAGTCTCCGAAAGAAACCTCTTCACACTGATTCAAATTCACATTTCTAAAAAAATACATATAAAAGGATAATGTTGGCTACAATAGGCTACATTTTTAGTGAAAACACATTTATTGTGTGTACTAGAGTCAATGTGTGGGTCAAAAATCCTTTATCAATTATTTTCCTTTTGTCTCACTTGACAACAAGACAATAAGCCTGCAGTTATAACTAATAGTAAATCATTAATGTGTGTTTTTTCTGGCCCTGATGCTCTGCAGCCAAGAGGGCTCTTCACTTGAAAGTAGCTTGCAACCTGCATGGTAATTCAAAGACCCCACTACCAATCTGTGAAGCATTGATATATTATTGATTAATTATACAACATCAAAACCCTTTAAAATTACCTCTTATTGTAAAGCTGTACCATAAATTTCAATACGGTATCAGGCCTCTAAAAATGAAATTGATTTGAATATAGATTTACCCCATGTTCCCTTTTATTAGAAACACGGGTTCCTTCGAACAAAGACCTCATTTCACCCCTTACTGAAATTATTTGTCTTTCTGAATCAAGTGCAAAGATTGAGTTCAGACGAGATGACAAACATACAGAAGAGAAATTGCCTTCCGTTTTGGTCTGAATATCACAGATATGACAGTGGAAAGGAACATTTTTCCAGCTCACACAATCAATCTGTCTCTTGGTGGACAGCAGTGAGTTTCTCTGTTTGCCCCCGAAACAAACGATAATGTTCCTGATGAAGTTTCCGCTCTGCAATCTAGTTTCTTGTCATCTTGACCTTCAGTTGTTCGGTGACCTCATCAGCAAAGCACAATCCTGAAGCCGCCTCGCTTTAATGATGTGTTAAAACTGTAGAGTGAGCAGAAATGCCTTTATATACAATGGGCTAATTAAAGAGGTTTTCTATGCCGCCTTGTATTTTTAGTGTTAATGCAGTTAATGAGCTATTGTTTCTTTCCTCCGTTGCTGTGAGAAGAGTGAGTTGCCAAGCCTCTTTTTTTTTTTCTTTCTCTGTTATTAACAGAAAAATACTCATAAGCAATCCTCCAGGCTGCTGGTTCTCCAAAGCATCTCATCTTTTTTCATGATGTATTATCTTTTACAGGGCGTGGATGGCTCTCTCAGTAGGATTCCTGTTTGCTTCATGTAAGCCGTTTCTCTCCTCATCCGTTTTAATGACAAACAACAAGCATCCAGTCATATCCTGTTACCAACCACGGCGATGAATTGAGATTACCTTGGCAACATAGGAGGGTGTGTTTACACCAGATGCAAAGCGAGCACTTCAAACTGCATGGGACATGTTTTAATCACTTCTTGGAAGCCAGCAGTGTGTGTTGTCACCCCAATCAAACTTTGTCTCCACTTCACAGAAAACAACACCGAGCTCACAGGTTGTGACAAGCAACGCAGAGCAGCGTGAGGCTGTCGCCGGTGAAATCAGCCGGTGTGATTCACGTCTTCAGTTCATTCACAGAGGTGTACAGTATGACTCACTCAGGTCTCGACCCGCAGCACACAAACATATGTCTAACTATTTCTGTTCTTTTCTATTTTCAGCAGCATGAGCGTCTGAATCTGCCTGTATCTTAACTCTATTTGCATCACTTCTACAGCACTGTATAGTGATGGAAGAGGTGATATTTTGTTGTTCTATTAATACTGTATGTATGACATAATTGTGTAAACAGCTCGGCCAGTGGAGCTAATTTCATCTACTTCATTGTACCATTGGATAGTTACATCTATAACAATACACCATATTTTATAAGAAGAAGGAGGAATTTCTCTAATATAACTGCTCATTTTCAAGCAAAGTTTTTAAATTATTTGTGTATAATGATAATACAAGAATATAAATATTCTTCACATATATTCTGTTCTAAGCTTGCTTGTAGAAAATTTTCACATTTTAGTATGTTCAGTTACCCACTGTGCATTGACTAAAAGCCTCTGGCAATCAGTTGGTATGAATTAATTGGAGTATCAATTAAACACTGTCTATATTTTCTCTATATTTAACATCATACTTTTTTCCAGTAAACTTGCCATGGGAAGACCTGTGAAATAATTAACATAGTGGCAAAATACTCAAGTAAAGTGCAAGTTCCTCACAATTGTACACAACTTGAGTAATGTGCTTTCCAACACTGATTGCATGTACAGAAAGAGCAAAAACTTGAAGAAACTCAAAGAAATGTGAGCTTGAAATTGCGGCTGAAAGTTGAATTGAAGCCTTTGCATTCTCATCCCGAGCTGTGAGTTTTTAAATTCATCTCAACTTTTTTTTTTTTTTTTAAATTCAACCACTCAATATGAGTGTGACAAATTTAAGAAATTCCATTGCCATCTCTCCTGGCACTCATCCCTTTCCATAAGTATGTCACACAGTAACTGAAACAGTTAATTCTCTCACTTGCAGAAGACGCTTGCTGTGCTGGGTCACCTCTGGCTGAATTATCTGTTTCAGACAGGACAGTGTATATTTCCAGTGTGTCTCTGGTGTATACTCCTCCACGGCTGATGGCGGTGCCACGGGTGCTGAGGTGAGTAAGTCTAGTGTGTGACATCAAAGCTTCTTCATCAGCTGTCAGTGCAGCAGGGCACCAAGCTTCATCAACCAGCCACTGATTCTCAAAAAAAAAAAACTGCAGGGACAGGACATACTGTAGTGGTCAGTTATTCGATGCAGGGCAAGAAAAAGAGGCCAGCCACAGACTTTTTCCATCTAGATCACTGCAGCTTCATTACTGCAGCTTCAGGCAACACAAACACCGTTATAGAAATCTTGAGGTCATCAATTCAGAAACTCCAGGAGATATGGATGTGTTATGCAAGATGTATTGACAAGCACAAATTGATCAGCCAGTGAAATGCCACAGCAAATCTGAGGGAAAAGAGTTGAACCACTCTCAGTTATTCAGGCAGCGCCCAGGCAACCTTGTCCCTTGTGACAACATTGCTATAAGATTGTTTACTTTAGCGCAGTCTCTATGGCAACAATCATAAAGCCAGCTCGGTTCGACCGGGAAGGAGACAGCTGTCTATCCCTCACAGTCTGCTCGTCTAAGGAGTATTTCATACATGGCACATATATGAAAATAGGAGCATTTTCATATATGACATATCATATACGAAAATTCCTTCACAAACGCAAACACAGAAATGCAGACTGGACAAGTTGCTACCTCTTTATGTCACAGGGCTCAGAAACAAATAAGACACATTTAATACGTCTTCAAGGTCATACGTGATTACATGAGTCCTTGGGCACATAAGTAATTCTAAGCACCCACAGGAAAGTCATACTGTGCGGTGATCATATTGGGAAAACATCCGCGAATGGAGATAAATAGTTGATTGGACGCAGTATCAAAGTGTTTTAATGGTGAGATAATCGTGTCTGTTCCCATATTTAACTCTCTGTGTCGTCCGACAGTCCCCTGTAGGTTTTTGACCACTCGGTTGTTTCACGCAGGGATACAGCATGAAGCGTGTCATTTTGTCCCGCTTTGCGACTTGGCCCTGGCTCTAGAGAATAGTCTACAAGTTAAACACAAGCACCCTTTCAAACTGAGGCTGTTGCAGAGTGAGTTGAGTCTAACACACCCTGTACATCTACAACTAGCATACATTTTTAATATAACCTAAAAAGGACACTGGTAGGAGCTATCCCAGTAGTGTGAAGGCCTGATGGTGGCTGTATTATAGTTCTGAATGTGGTTTTTGTTCTATAGTATTATTTTATTTTAATAGCCTCTTACGTGGTCGCAGTTTTACTATCAATTCTTATTAGGTGATGAGGGGACTGTTAACTGATCAACCTAATATTATATGGTAGTGTAGTGGGGTTATAAGTGCAGATTTGCAATATAGCATCCAAAAAAGGCAACAGATTGATTTGAAAGTGAACAAGAGAGATACAGCAGGTGATTGCCAACTTTACTTTAAAGATCCCCTCCAGATATGTCATATATAGACATATCAGACATATAAAAATACTCTGCTTTGAATGTATTTATGTTTTTTTTTCCCACAAAAAAGTTCAATTACCTTGCTAAAATCCTTAAAATGGCTTCTACTCTCTCATTGAAAAATCCAGGATCTATGAAAATTGGCATACTGGACCACAACTGGCTCCTAAGTAGTTGTGATGACACAAATCGTGCTTGTAGCTACACGCCTCAGGCTCAGATTGAAATTGAGCACAGAGAAACTTTCCCCCTCTCAACAGATGAAAGTGGAAACAGCTTCCTAGTGTCAGACTCTGCACACGACTCTGCACAGTGACGCTCAGTCAGTGAACGTATGGAAAGTGTTTCCAATAGTTTGTCTTTCAATGTCACAGCTATTGAGGCGGGCAGCTCAAGTACCGACTTCCTTAAAGAGAGTAAATCTTGCTCAGGTCTGTTTGCAATTAGGGGGAATGATAAATCTCTGCTTGTCTCGGCCAAATATGAAGCCATTTACATCATCCAGTCAAGACAATGCAGGAAATCATCTCCCATGTCCAGCCGGAGATTGCGGCTTGCCTATCTGCTATCGGGGAAATGTGGTGGACATGAATCATCTCTGCCGAGCCGCTAGCAGTAATTCTTCTGTCACAGCTGCACCTCTTGTTTCCCCACTTGTTACCGAAACTCATTAGTAGATAATTGAAAGTAACGACACTGATTATGAGAAGGGCTTGAGCAGCATCCCAGGGGTCTATGCAATTTACAAGTTGGCAATGACATGCGGACGACGCTGTTGTCTACCACAACCCAAAAGGGAGTTGTGCTGTTTACGGGTGAGAAAAAAACATTAGTTTTGGGTTCTGATTAATCATTATGTTGTGTTTCAGCATGTCTGTCTAAATTTCACCAATGCTGACCTGCAAGATGAGGCCTGAGGTTGGCGTTTTCCCTCACTGATAAAGAATCGTTGGAGTGGTTCAGAGGATTAAAATACAAATAAAAACTTCCTCCCAAAGACGTTAAAGGACTGAAGTTACTGGGATTCTGTTGGTATCATGCCATCATTTCCAGCGTGCAACTACAATACTTAAAGGAATAGTTCAACATTTTTGGAAATGCACGTCACTATGTTCACCTCTCTTGAGTTAGAAGAAAAGATGGAGACAAATATACAGCTAGCTGTAGCAGCTGCTTAGCTTAGCTTAGCAAAAAGACTGGAAACAGAGAAAAACAGCTGGCTCACTACAAATAAAGTTTATTGTTAATATTATTATCTGAAACTGATCAGTTTTGGTGTCAGTCCTTCAGAATCAAACAGCACTTTTTTTCTCTAGAGTCATATGTTCAACAATCAGTGAGAATTTCATCCAAGAGGCTGGTATTTCATTATTTTTCTTCCATCTCAGTGGACCATCACACAATTTTGCAATTGTATTTGTCTGTTTGTATTTTTCTGACTGAAACCTTGCATCAGTGCATGTATGCATGTATTTGAGGACTTACAGTATACTTACTGTATATTATTATATAAATATCCTCCCTGTTTTCTTTATTTTTTACATCTTTTGCATCACTGTGTATTACAGCCAAATCCAGTTTAATGTGCCCAGTTTCATCAGACTGACAGCCATGGATTAGAATTCATGTTGTGAGATTATTATTATTGACAAAACACTTAATTCGATATCTGTTAGAAGTTTTTTGGAGGCTTTCTAGAGGAGACAGAAGATTGCAAAAAAGACCACAAAAAAATCAATAAAAACATCTCACTTATGATCAATTTTTTTTCTTCAAATGTTTTCAAAGTGAAGATAAAACAGGTACAGGTCTAAAAGCATGAGCTCCCTTGTTGTATTTCACATATATGCATTTTTGTTCATTTTTCATTTTTGTCCAAGTTAAAGTTTTACTTTTGCAGTTATGGCATATAAAAAAAGGATCGCTCTTCCTAACTGGTGGGAGCAGAACATCACAGACTGATGATATAACACAACAAGGTGGAGGATTTGTCCTGTAATCTAGAAGAAGTGAAGCATGAAAGATGACAGATGTTGGTGGGTGGCACACGCAGGTCTCGTGGCAGTTGGCAGCACACATGCAGCCTGCAGAATAATGCAGGGAGAATCTCTGCCCTGACGGGCGATGGTGATAGCATGAATATAAATGAAAAAAAAATGAAGCTTCCCGGGGTCATGATTCATTTTTAGACACAACAAACTCCACAGTTTGAACAACAGGATTCCTTCATGATTGGCAGAATTCAAATGTGAACGGAAGCAGTAAAAAAGGATTCAGACACAGTTGGTGCACAGTGGACATCTGGGTCCTGATCTCAGCATATAGATTAATTTAAAAAGAAATTCGTTGTGCTTTTCAGGATCTCTGTAATGGCACACATTACAGTATGCTTCCATAATGCATCTAAAATCCATTTAATACACACAATATGCAATCTACCAATTAGATTATGATATCTTGTGTGCTAAATTGACTTGATTTTTAGCCTAAGGGTGACTCGTTCATAGACTGCAAAGGGTTTAGCTTTGGGGGAGCATGGATGTTATCAGTAAATTTTATGGCAATTGTCTTATTAGATTTGGATTTGTCTTTATGTTTTTTGGCCTGATTGTGTCACTTGGGACACAAGACCAGGAGGTTTCAAAAGCATTGTGGTTCATTTTCTATATGGACCATGAATATCCACAGCAAATCTGATAAAAAAAAAAAAAAATCAAGCCATACAAAGTCAAAGTGATGCTAGAGGGAAGGTCAAATGGTCATCAGATTCATTAACTATCATATACTGGGGGCCAGAGCAGATTTCATGTGGCGATCTGCTCAGTAGTTGTCTAGATAACTTGAAAAAAATAAAATAAAATAATATTTTTTTAAAATAATGTTGGTTTTTGGTTGCATTTTGGAGGAAACCGGTGCTTTCCACACCATTGCAAGACACTGGATTAACAGCACACTATATGCACACACTGTATCCTGCAGCCTGCAGTACAGACTGTACTGGATGGATACACTTGTCTGTGCAGAGAAAGACAGTGATGTGCTAAGGTAGAGAGATGGTAAAATGCAGCACAAACAGCCGTCCTCCAGCTTAATGAGCCGTCCATGCTGGAGACACACATGCTAACATAAAGAACAAAATGTCTCAGGATTATAAACCAAAACACACAAATCAAATACTCAGAGAGAGCTTACACAGTATAGCTCCACGGCAAGGAATGTGGTGCTGGTTTCTAAAAGGAGAAGAAAATTTCAGAGCTCTTCTAAACTGGGATCGTCTCAGTTGCTATAGCAATGGTGGCAGACGACCACACACTGTCTGAGAGTTTATGTCTGGCACTGACAAAATTTAGTGGCATACCTCAGGCAACACACATAGGTTTGTGATAGAGTACGGGTTTGCAGTGACCTAAAAACAGTAGATTTTGGATAAACAAGGTTATTTTGTAATTACCGCGCTGCACTGAGTACATTATTTGCTGCACACTTATTCGAATTGTCCTTGTGTGACTCCTTCTCCAGCACAAACACATTTGTCCCACTTGACGCATCCCTTCCTGCTCGTACCACTCTATCTCTCTTCTCTCTGCGCTGATATTCTTTTCCTCTCTTTTCCCTTTCTCTTCACAGCTCTCCAGCTGTGATCAGACACTATTTCACATGATGCCTGAGTGTAGATTTGAGGGAGTGGAGAACATCCCCTCACAGTAAGCCCCTGCTGAGATCACTATCGCTCCCCGAGTTTCCGACTTTTGAATCTTCCACTGCGTTTTCAGCGTCATGCCTGCAGCTGTTTTGCAAAATACATCAGGGATAGAAGAATAGTTCACGGTGCATCCGAAGGCTTCAGAGTGATTCATCTGTAGGTGCAGAGGCAGGAAGCTGAGGTGACGCAGGAGGTTCAATACTGTACAGTATGTTCCCTGTGGTGTTAAAATGGGCAGAAAATAATATTACTCTGCAGTCTGCGACTTAGAAAACTTAAAAATAGTCATAGTAATCTCCCTTCTTTGTTTACTATGCATACAACCTCCAGAAGACTGCTTTGCCTATAATTGTTTGCCCACTTACACAGACGAATTTCCACTGAAGAAAACCACAGGAGATGATTTCTGTAAAGACACAACAGCTGCATCATTTTATTGTTCGCCAGAAAGACAGAAATGTTTAGTAATTACATGCCTTTGACCTCTGTCTGTCCTTATCTTCATCTGTGAAATAAATCTGGAAAGGATGTATTACTAATATTTCTAGTATTACCAGGCAGAAGCTGGAGATTGTGAGCTTCATGTACAGCCACATGTTTGAGGTGAAAATGGTCTGTCCAAGTCCAAAAGCTACATCTAGGCACAAAAAAACTTTTAGGAATAAATGATTTTATTAAAGTTTTCTTTTAAACTATTTAGCTACGCTCGGAGTATGTGCTGCACAAACATTCATTTTTCCTCTAGTTTACTTTCATTCATATACTCTGGTGAAACTACATGGATTTGACAGCCTCTTTTTTCTGCCAAACATTTCATGCTGCGATAACATCACGTTGAGAGTATGAGTGGGATTTTTTTGTTTGTTTTTTTGTTTGTTTTTTTCTGTTTGTTCAACTGGCACTTGAAGAAAACTTGAATTTTTGTTATATTTATCCAAGCAGTACATCATGGAGATCATGGTGAAACCTCTTAATTGACAGTTGGGATATAATGACAGTGAATGGTCTCCCCCCCTCAGTCACAGAGTCACCTCATGTTACCGACATTAGCCCTTGCTGAGAGAGCATAACTGAGAAGGATTTAACACTTGATCTCATGGAGACAGCTGCATCCAGGGAGATCACTTTTCCTACCCGTCCATGCTCCTGGATCACCTACTGAAGGCTTAACGTCCTGCTTCCTCCAGTCCCCCCGAATCAATTTGGTTTAACTGTGGGTCTTTTAAAAGCTGCAGCTGAGGCATAATCCTGCATTTCTGGAACTCTAAAGAGTTTCTTCACCCAAATCGCAAAAGGACATATTTTTCCGCTTAGCCCCAGTGGTATCTAGCCATGCAGATGTAGAGATAAACAGCAACATGTCTGTGGATTATCCTGAAATTGTGTCTGGAAAGATGAGTTTCTGATGAATATGTCAAATGTCATTTTGGTATTTTAGCTGGAAAATAGTAGATAACACTATTTATGAGTGGGGAAATGTGTGGGTTTTTTTGTGATTTGTATGACTTGACCATTTAAATTCAAACCCTGCATTAATGCCTCCACTTTTTGGCTGAGTCCTGAGTTCAGCGTCTTCCATCTTCTCAGATGTGCATTGGAGCTTACACAATTAGGACTATTACACTGCCACTGGGCTGCTGTAGCCCTTTAAGGGCAAAGAACAGGCTATCACAAAGGACACGCTTCCACTCACTACACAAGCCCTGCGTGTCATGGTTGACCTTTCCTTTCTCTTGCACTGTCTGAACTGATTAGCTTTTCTCAGCTTACCGCCACTGTCTAAACTCAGTCTGATAACAACTTGAGCAAACTCCTCCACTCTGACACAACAGCTGAGGCACAGCATGAAGGGGTGGTGGCTGATAACTGTTCTCATCCTCAGTGCCATATTCTAACTGCCCTTGAACTCATTTGCTCTTTGAGGGCAGCAGATAACTCCTATCTACAGATGTGTTAATTGGGCTTTCAGAAGGAAGTCAGCATATTAAAGTAGTCTGGGGGATCGCCGGCGTACCAGACGAAAGCCTCGGGAAATCACATGTGATTCAAGCTGACCTTCATCTAGTGTGCGGTCTAGGGACTATACAAAGCTGGGCTGAATTAGCTTTGCCTACACTTGCAGAAAAAAATACCACCGCAGTATTTATAACTACCCACAAAAATACCCAGGAGCCATAAGATGTGGTGCATGAATTTATTTCAACATATATTAACATTTTGTTTATTCTTTTTTCTGTTTTATTAAAGACACAATACGTATTTACATAAAATTCTACAACAACATTTGCTGGCAGAAAAACAGTTTGATTATTGGATCAGGATAAACCGGGTAAGTGAAAGGCTACTCTCTAGAGCTTAAATTAAACTTGATATAATTTGACACCTCATCATTAAACTTGACAATTCCTGTCATAACAGTCCATGAGAAAAAAACACTGGTCATTGCAACAACTGATGGCAGTCTAATGATGCTAATGGCTGTGATGTATAACAAAGCCACAGCTGCTCACACCAGAACACTGTGTTAAGTTGGGGCTACATGTACACATAAGTTATATAATGTTTGTGTGTAATGTTTTGTCGCGTTATGTCGCGTTATGTTATGTTGTGTTACGCTATGTTGCGTAATGTTACGTTGCGTTATGTTACATTATGTTACGTTGTGTTATGTTACATTATGTTATGTTGCGTTATGTTGCGTTGCACTATGTTGCATTATGTCATGTTGTGTTTTGTCATGTTGCGTTGTTATGTTGCATTGCATTATGTTGCATTATGTTGCGTTATGTTATGTTACGTTGAGTTAAGCACACCCTCTGACTATCACTTTAGATCAATCTAATCTAACCCTGCCTTTCTCTACTATGTAGATTCTACGTTATCGCGCAGACAGAATAGCAAGATGTAAGGCAGGGCTAATTCACATTCGCTATAATCTACTGCCGGATTACGTTTCGACAAATCCTATGAGGCAGGCAGCATTACAGCATACATCTCTTTGACAAGGCTTCCGCCTCAATCAGGTCACCTTTGCAGAGTCAAGAGTGAAGATGGAAAGAGACAAGTAAAATGATTCTGACTATCAAGAGCTTTTATTGTGCCTGATGACACTGGATAAAGACTTTGGTCTGTGAACTGGTTCATAAAATACAGGAAAATGTCTGCAGAAATGTCTCTTTCACTATAACAAACTAAGCAACTGTCATGAGAGACTGCAGATGACTGGGTGTGGGGTTAGTGACCAGATGTTTCATTTGGGCTCAATTAGACTTGATGTTCAAGAAGAGGACAGAAGCCAAACCAAGAGAAGCACCGGCGCTGTCAATATAGCGACAGAGTTGATGGGCTGTCATGGGAGGAGTGGGGGGAAATAAGGAAAACAAAGGCAAGCACACACACTCCCATGTGCACACACAGACACTGGCGTGCACACCTGACTGACATAACAGTAACACAATTCAAGCAAGAAAAATAAAGGTAATGAGCAATCATTGAAGCATTCAGACTTTTAGATGCTGTCATAATTAGCTGTAACTCTTTGGAAGCCGAAGCTGTAGCTTAGCGCCGGTCAGGATCAATCATCGGCTCGCAGAGCGGCAGTGGCTGACACAGAGGTCATCCCTCCAGACAATAAACACCTGGGCTCTGCTATTCTAGAGATACATTTGGATGAATTCCCAGAGTGAGAGAGAGAGAGAGAGAGAGGCAGGAAGATTAAATTAAAAGTGAGCATAGAGGGTGAGAAACAGCATATTGAGTTGCATGTTGCATTTTGATAATCAAACACTGGAACACCTTTTGTGATGCTGGGTATTTAATACGTAAGGTGTCGACCTGCAAAGCAGCCCTCATTAGTTCTAATGGATTGAATGAAGACAGAATGGGCTGTACTCATTGACAGCTAGGAAGCACGGATGATTGTGCACAGGAAATGGATGTTGCTCATGATAATGGTGACAGGAAAATGCAGGAATGAGTGATGTCTATTCACCAATTTGTGTGTCATACCTGGGTCAACTTCAGATAAAGTCCAAAAGAAAAAAAGAGAACAGCAGCTGCTACCATGTTATACATCGTGATAGGCTTTAGATCATATTTCTATATAATTTCTTCATTGTGATATACTGTACATTCTGTCATATTTTGTTGCTACATACAATGCATTGCCCCGACAGTAACTGTAAAACCCAAAAACCCCTTTCCCTGTTGTAGAAAATTAGTACAGCTACATAGTTGAACTACCTGATATTACGGTGCACTCCTTGAAATATCAAATTATTTACAATACAGAGTCATAGTTTCCTCTAAGAGTTCTCCTCCTTTACAAAAATCTTGTGCTTTAGCATTTGAAACACCCACATACACGTCCAAACACACACAGCAGGTAGAAAAGAAACAATAAGAAGACATTTCTTCTCCTCTTTGTTCACCACCATTTCACTCAGAAAATGTACAATCCCTGTATTCTATTGTGTTACATTGGAAACGAAACTCATTGAGAGCAGTTCAAAAGTGGCAGATGTTTCTTCCAGTCAGTCAATGGCTGGCTGATTTCCATTAATAATAAAACAGGAAGTGACCCACCGAAGTGTCCTGAGGTGATGCCTATCGCTGAGAATCTGTCTCTCAGTGTAGACACCTATGAAAGCATGTCTCGTACAAACTGCTACATTGAGGTTTCCTTTTTTTTTTCTCTTTATAACACTTTGAAAACAGTTAATGACTGAAGTTATGCATTGGAAGTTGAAAGAAAGTCTGAGAAATGGCAGTCAGATGTAGTTGCGTAGATTGCCCTCGGATCACTGGCTTCCGACTGAACAGCATCACCTGATCAGATGAAGATTGGCCTCCCCGGAGCTTTTTCTGAGATATAGAGATGCTAAAGTAAAGAGATATAGAGTGATGAGTGAGAAAACACAGAACTATGTTTATGGAGTCTCTAATTATAGAATCATTAGCACCACCACAGTGTATGAGTAGAAAACACAAATGTCTGGATGGCAGAATGAGCTGCTGAGAGGAGCAACATCAGCGGACTGTTAGACGCTGCCTGCATGGCCTCTCAGCTTGGGAAGCAGTCTTTGGTCACAAATCAGAACCTAAAAGGCATGTGCCAGTGATAGGCTGTCTAAGTGTGTACCGCTGATTGATGATGTCCATTTCCAGAGCCGGGGATTTGATCCTGAGCTTCCATTTCATGGTTAAAGTACTTCTCCTTTTTCACTGGAGTCTCTGTGGTAGTCATTAACACCTCTTCACAGCTTGTTATTATTGTGAAAAGCCATCTAGTTTCCACTGCTAACATTAGTGTGGTCACACACAGATTTCGATGGCTGTCGCCATCACCATCTGGCTTTTGTTCTTGTCTCGGCCTGGAGACTGGTGCTGTCCAGACTCCTCTCTGGGAGACAACGGGTCGGAGAGGACACTGCGTTTGAGTGGTGCCGGGCGAAGACAGGATGTTCCTGGAGGGGTGGAGGGCTCGGGGTGTCTGTGGGAGGAGCGTGATGAAGAGGATGACGAGGAGGAAGTGCAACTGCCAGTGCACACTCCCGAGCTTGACCTTTCACCTCTCTTGGCTCGGCAAGACGCTCTGCGCCTGAGCTCGCTGACCAGCTCGTACTTGACAAAGCAGAAGACGTCCTTGACTCCACAGCGTTTTTCTGGCTCAGCAGCTAGCAGCCTCTGAAACATGCGCAAGGCATCATCAGTGAAGCGGCGCCACTGAGACGGGTACGTTCCTACAGGACACCCTGCTTTCTGCCAGCGCCGAAACTCCTCGTAGAAGGCATCGGCCGGCAGCGCCGCCTCCCAGGGGAAATTGCCTGTCAGCATACAGAAGACCAGCACGCCGAATGCCCACACATCCAGACTGGTGGACACCAGAAAACCCTCAGCACGGCTGGCGCGGCACACCTCTGGCGCTGTGTAGGGGATGGTGCCACTCACCCGTTTCACACGGCAGCCCACGCGTCGGGTCATTCCAAAGTCGGCCAGCTTGATGCGCCGGCACTCACGGTCAAAAAGGAGCACATTCTCTGGTTTGACGTCTCGATGTACCAGATTTTTACTGTGCATAAAGTCCAGGGCCAAGCCCAGTTGCTGCATGCAGCGCTTTACCATTTCCTCTGGCAGACCCACCTGAAAGGAAGAAAGAGTGAAAGCGTCAGAAAGTGCTGAGAAACAGAAAGAGAGAGAAAATTCAGATTAATGCAGTCCAATAGATAGAATAGTACATTGTGTAGGAGGTGAGACTATGGGAGGTGATACAAGAAAAGAGCTTCATGGTGAACAGGTTACAGTACTGTAAAAAAGAATAGGTGATGGCTATATTGAGCGGAGGAATGAAAGTACAGGATGAAAAGTGATATGCTCCAAAAAGAAAAACTGAAACAAAAGTTCTGCTGCCGCCATTTTTAATGACTCTTTAGAAGAACCTTGATGTCAAGCGCTCCCAGCACATCAGCTGGAATAGCACTAAAGCAAAGTGAGAGCTCTGCGCAGAGAGAAAACCGGGACGAAGACAAGGCTCCAATCCCAGGAGAGCTTGTTAAAACCGACGTGTCTGAACATGGCGACTGATTGGAGCAGCTCTGGCTGAGTGAGGATGGTGATTGGTGGAAGGGAGAATGATAGCGTTACCTGTGGGGGAATGATGTCGAAAAGGTCCCCGGCGGGGGCATATTCTTGTCCAAACACATAGCTGTCCTCTGTCTCAAAAAGCACGTCCAGGACTTTGATGATAAAAGGGCTGCAGCTAAGTGATCCTGTTAGACTGTATTCCCGCAGGAAACTCTTGAGCTTCGTCTTGTTCTTGGTAACAAACTTCAGCGCCATTTTGGAACCTACAAAAATCAGATATAAACATGTAGAGCAGATACATCTTAAGCACCAATACTAGTGTATTATATACTATAAATACTGCAAATATTGCAGTTGCTATTAAAAATAGTACAAATTTAGAAGGGAAATGATACTCTAAGGGAGTGGGGAGATCATCGAGTAACCAACCCTGTCCTTGTAACAGCTGCTACAGTCATTAATATAAACATGTACAGTATGTATGACTGGAGGAATCTCACCTCCACTCCCTATTAAACACACACAACCAGCTGTTTGCAATCACAGCTGCAGACATACAGAGGCTCTTTAGAGTGCACATACAGCACTTTTAATCTCCGATGCCCTCTCAGCCTCTGCACTACTTTACAATGCTCAGCTATGCTGCTTTCAGACTGAGCCGGCTCTCTAACCTTGATTCTCTTACGACCAAGGATTAAACAGTAGACCTTGGTCTACTGTTTAATCCTTAACAAACCCTTTTAACTGTGCTGAAATTAATTTCTCGGCACAGAGCCTTGAGACTTGCTGATCTGCCTTAACTGGTTATCCTCAACTGTGAGGCATGCAGAACAATTTGCTTTTAATGTTCTCTATTAACAATTCTTTTCTGCGTGTGCACCTTATTAGATGCATTAATTGTCAGTCAAGGAGAAAGGACTAAGATCTTTATCCACATTTGGAACCCCGGGTGACGTACTCACCTTGGGTTCTGTGTGCCACCAGATCCACCTTGCCGTATGTGCCCTTCCCCAGCTCGCGGATGTGCTCATATTGTTTGGCTACATCTGCTGCCGACAGAGAGGTGATAGCCAAGGCCTGCATGTCCTCCACAGGCACCCCTCCGCAGTAGCCCATCTTGGACGTAGGGGAGCCCCCGCCGCTGCCCACCCGTCCTGGCCCAGATGGAGAAAGAGACAGGCTCGCCTTGACGCTGTGGGGCAGACTGAGGGGAGAGGAAAACACTGCTTAGAGTCAGGTTTTGTTCTGCTCGGATGAGCAGGCAATATAAATGCTATGCATGCGTGTGTTTATGACTGAATGCTCTTAAGTATCTTTATGTTTGTTGGCACATATCCATATGTTCTTGTTTGTACAGCTTGTCCTCGTGGATGGTCAAATCAGGATGGCTTTAACAGACATTCATTTCCATACAATCAATTCAGGGAAGGCATCAACAGGGGAAGTGCTTTCAGTAAATGTATTGGACTTCCTGCTGTCCCTCTAGATCACTTTGGCCAGCTTTCAGATATGGCTGGTCTCAGACAGCACTTACTGGCAGACAGCTATGGGAAAATCAATATGGCCAGGTAGAAGGGCTAACAAATGGAAAGCATTGACAGTTTCAAGGTGTATACACGCCAGTAAGGCACGCCACACATCATCCGTGACCACACTAAAAAGTGACGTGCATATGCATTTCCTCTACACACAAAATCAGCATGTATTGTACCAGTACAATTAAAAGCATGGCTGTGAGAAAATAGGTTATTAAATTTTGCTTGGAAAACACATTTGGTTTGCACAGCGGTTGCTCTGAGTATTTCAGTCAAATTGCTGAAGCTGAAGAAAAAAAAACAAAAACAACTGCAACAGAAAAGTAATTGCTGATTTTCTGAGGTGCCAAGTTTGAAATAGGTCAAACTGATCCTGGGAGGGAAAAAAAATATAGCTGTTTTAATTGCAAGCTCAGATGGAGTCAGGCACACTAAATATACTGACTGACAACAAAGTGAAATCAGAGATGAGTGACTGTGCATGTGAGGTTCTGTTACAGCGGTAAGTAAACTGGAAGAAAAATAAAACTGTGTTATAACCTTCACAAAATGGACCGTCTGATGAAATGGAGTGGATCACACTAATGATCTTATCCATTGTCTCTGCCTCTCTTCAACCCCCTCCATACACACACAATCAAATTAAATCACCCAATCATGCACAGCACGCATACACACACACACACACACACACACACACACACATATGCACTCTAATAGGCACCAAATCAGCACAAACAATTTTGCTGATGGCCTTTTTCATCCATCATTCAAAGCCAACCTCTTCACTCTTTGTTCTTCTCTCCCTGAAGCCAATTTCTCAGCACTATCGGGTTCAAAACACCTGAACATGAGCATCACAAATGTATATGTGTCAACCGTTGGGTTCATTTTGGCAGAAACGCTGAATTCATGCACAGTTCCGAACACGGCACAGGAAGTTTTGTTCTGTTTTTTCTTCAGACAATCTGAAGGTGTTGAGGTTCCTCAGCTATCTTGTGGGAAGCTTGATAAATATAGCTATTAGACAGCGGAAACTAAAATAGGATGTGACCATTTGCAGCCTTGTGTTCTTGGCTCATCACTCTTTGTCGAGAAAAAAACAAAACAACACTGCAAATAGAAAGAGCGCCCTGGGTACTGTATATATTTCTGCAGATCACACTTGCTTCTTGATTTTTATCATAAGCATGGAGATAGTTATATAAGAGACTATGAATATTGTAGCCTACTCATGCTGAGTGTGCCCACTGTATATAGCCTACAGCGAGTCAACACAAAAGTTGATCATTATCCAGACCAGTCTGTGTGTCCAGGTTTGGTGATTAAACATTTAAACAGGACAGACAGACTGGAAGCATTTCCTATGACCGCCCACCCTGCATGGGCCCATAGCCTCCACCAGCAGAGCAAAGGGAGCGCTTGTTTACTGGCACTCCTTCCAGTCAGCTCCACGGGCAGAATGTGCAGCACTCCAGCATGGATCTTAATCACATTACTCAGCTCCCACAAAGACAAAAGCCCCCCCACCCAACAGCGCAGGATGCTTTGCACTCATTTCCTTTGCAGAACTGGATTAAGACTCCTGAAATATGATGAGTGGTTGGGAGACGGTGCTCTCTCCGCAGCTGCGATGACGCTGTAAATGTTAACCAGAAACTGCATTGTGGTGCCTTGGAGGTGTAGGGATGAAGTTATGTGGCTTCTGAGATGATTGTGTGTGAGTGTATGGAAGGGGAGTGGGGTGGGGGGCTGGGGGGGCTGGTGTATCAGTCACACAGTGACACTCTATCAAAGGCCCTTTGTGTTCCTACCTCTGAGAGGGAGCAGCTGTGAGCCCCAGCATTCGTGCTCGACCACAGCCACATGCCCCACTGATCTCCCATGCTGCCCTCTGCTCCTTTCCTGTCCTCTCAGGCGGCTAAAGACAAGGTAGCATGAACACGTTGCACATACAGATGAGGATTTGACTCAAGACACATTTTAATGTTTGTGGGTTTTTAAGCCAGTCCCACTCATTCCAAATCATCTGTAAGCCTTTTTAAAAAAAGGAATCCTGGGCTGCTCGCTTATTACTGTATTGTTCCTGTCACTGTTGTTGTGAGAGGACCTCACAGCTTCAATATTGGTGATTTTCATGTTTTTATTGTGATGGCAAACCTCCTAGTATCTGAAACTAGCACAAAAACCCAGTGAAAATCTCAATAAATAAACTCAAGTCTGAAAGCAGGGACATCCGCCTAAAAACAAGGCCATTTTCCTAATTCCTGAAAAGTGGAGATACAAGGTTTTCGCTCAGCAGCAACAATCTGTTTTTTCAGCCACTAATTTCCGTCCAAATACAGATTGACTATCTTGCTCCATTTAGCTTTACTCAAACGGAGACAAGTGCATTCGCAGTGTAACCCTCTTAAAAACTAGGCTGCTCCCAGAGAAAAGGCAAAATATCCAGTTTTACCTCCTAATAACCATAGAGATGCTCTGGAAAACCTGTTATGGCTGACTCCACGTGTTCCCACATGAGATTAAGCCACAGAAGCAGTTGACCTTTTCTTCTATAACACTTTGAGATGAGAACAGAGATGAACCCTTGTGATGCCCCTGGCAAGCGTTCCCCTTGTCACAGGCAGGCTGTGTCTTTACAGCCTCAGGGTGTGCTCTTGACATGTGCCCTCTCCAGTGTGTCCATAGCCTCTGCACTCCGAGGGTTACGCTTTTGAGGGGGGGGCGTTTTTTCCCTTTACTGTGGACTGTGGGCAGGTTCACATTTGTGGTTTTGAGTGAAATCTCGCAACAGCTATTGGATGGATGGCCATGAAATTTAAAACATTCATGTTCCCCTCAAGCTGAACTGAAACTTGGTGGTGGTCCCTTAACCTTTCATTAGCACCTTCATCTAGGTCAACATTTCGGTCTCTCCAGTACTTTGGTTTATGACCAAATACTTTAAAAACTAATTTAATTCCCAAAAGCCTCAACTGTACCTTAGGCTTAATGCTAATTAGCAAATGTTAGCATGCTAACACCCTGAACTAAGATGGTAGTACATACATACATACTAAAAATGAGCATGTTAGCATGCCGATGCTAGCATTTAGCTCAAAGCATGCTAGCATGGCTGTAGACTCTTGTTCACGATATTTCAAGGTTGGCTTTAATAAAAGGGCTATTTGCTCTCCAAAGACTAACTGTACATCAACAATTCATCACCACAGAAAAAGGCAGCTCGCAGGTGGACAAATTATATCTGCGGTATTGTCATGTGACTCTCACCAGGGACAATAATTGTGTATTCGATCAGCTGTTCCATCTCCGATCACAAACTATGTGAGTAATACAGTTGCAATGAATTGTGACATGACACTGATTGCCTCATAAAGACGTTATAGAGAAGAGATTCAAACATGAATACAGATTAAGATATAGGAAATTGGTTCAAATGTTCAGCAGTCTGAGGTTTGCATATCAAGTGGATATCTGCCACATTTACAGTCTTTTTAGCATAAAATTCCCTCTTTGTGTTTCCTCGGACAATGTTTCCCTATTGAGCTGCGGTGGAGGGACTTTGCCACTAAAAAGATGGTAACATTGAAAGATATCTATTTGATTTGAATATTTAGATGTCTGAAGCTTCGTATTAGTTTCAGATAAAGTTTTAAATACATTTTTGCACAGAAGGCTTGTGGATTTTGGCCCCATCACTTACATTGTAAGTGCATTATAAAGGGATCTTCTAATGGTCAGTATGAACAGGAGGAATGATTACAGCAAGAAAAACCTTTCTCAATGTTCACTTGGGCACCTGACTATTGTTTTAAGAAAGACCTGAAAAATTGTGAACCTATCCTTTAATGTTCAGAAAGCATATATCTAAAGTAGGAGAGGAGATCAGAGTCAGCAGCTTTACACACAGCGTTTGCCCTTTCTTAGTCCAGCCCTCATTTTTCCTCTCCTCTTTCCCTCTTGTCTGTTCCTGAAAATGTAAACAAGGGACTAATCAAAGAAATAGACTGCAGAGCCTGCCTCACGTCTCTACCTCTCTCCATTACTAATGGACTAGTTGCTTTGCTCTTGGCAGAAGAGTCATTATGGGTGAAGACTGATCTCCTGTGTCCAATTTACTGTCAAAATGCACAGCGCGCCTTGCCTCCGGGTCAAAGTGAAAACAGCGGCTGAAATGCGATGTGACTGATGTGGTTTCTCTCACTGTCCGTCTCCAAATAAAACAGTTGCAAGCATGCATACACATCTTGACAGGATGCATTTTTGTCAGCCTGTCTGTATCCCTCTCCTTGTTGCCTCAGTGTGGACGGGTGGAATAAAAACAAATCACTTTGCTCCAAAAAAATAATAAAAAATCTATAATTTGATCAAAAGCTAAATGGGCTTCCTCGTGACAGCCAGTAGCAGTTAGGACACTCTGTTCCCTACTCAGACATAAAAACACTGAAATCGCCTTTAGCAGCACAGAACATCAGAGCTGGTGAGTTGGTGGGTTTTAGTGCCTCCGTCGACACACGGCTGAAGAAACCTCCCACTGTGCTGTGATAGGTGAGCCAGTGGCCCAGGCCACGGACACTCACTTTGACAAATCACCTGCTCTCAGCTGTGCCTGGCTGCCCATATGGAGGAGCCCCGCTGGGGCCTGAGTGCTGCGTAACCCGTCCCTGACTTATCTCGCCTCGACTCTACTTCCCATCATGCCTCTCTCTTTCTACATCCCTCTCAAACACTCCATGGAGCTACCGCCTGCTGGAAGGTCCTGGCGGAAACGCTGGCAGCTATCCGCCCCCTGCTTGGATGACCCAAGACCCGGGAGGGATAAACCAAGGTTAAATAGATCCAAATAACGACTGAGAGTGGAGATTAGTTACGAGTGATGATGCCACTAGGACACTGCGCTCAAATACTGTATGTTGACTGTCAAAAAGAGAAAACAAAGAGCAGGGAAGACAATGACATGTCAGAAATCATGCCACTGCAGAATCCATCAATATTGTAATTTGGGATTAGAACCTGCAGAACATCTGGCGGTAAATGCCAATCATAATCAATGTCATCATCATCCTCATCTTAATCATGTCCTGCAAAAATCATTCAGCAGTGAAATATCACCGCAATAAGCTACCCAGGGAACATACTGTACCTAACCCCCCACTCTATCACAATCCAGTAGCCTCAAGTTCCAATAGGGAGGCTTCGTGCGTGCGTGCATGCATGTGTGTGTGTGTGTGAGAGAGAGAGAGAGAGAGAGAGGAAGAGCAGGATTGGGGAAATCCAATGAGACGGAACTGAAGCATCCCCCCCCCCCTCTTTGTACCACATGCTATACAGTAGACTGCATCCCTTTGATGTCAAATACATGGGGAAATGTGACTCTTGTAAGAGCTCAGAAAATGGGGTCTAAATGGGGGCGTGGCTAAATGATGTAACTGCACTGCTAAGGAGGACACTGCTGTTTTTGTTTTTTTTTTGTTTTTTTCTTCTTTTCCGGGCCATTTCGCCCTCCACGTCAAGGCAAACTAACAGTATATGGTGATTTGTGACGCTGCTCATACACAGTAACCTCTAAGTACAATCGATGCAGTAATGTCGATTGCTGAGGCTGTATTCAACCCCTCTCTCTCTCTCTCTCTCTCTCTCTCTCTCATTTTCTCTCAAATTCAAATTCAGCTATGCCTTAATTGCATGACTGGGTATTAGCCATTGCTGCAAAAGCAAGTATAGCAATTATAGGACACAATTAATATATGACAATTAAAAAAACAAGTACACCAAACATTAATTAACCAATGATAATATGAATATACCATATAATGTATGAATATATTAATGCAATTTGCATTTACAGTACAGTCTACTCTCATAATTACACTATAAGTACACACACACACACACACAGCCAATATATTATGTACATTTGATTGACAGGGCTATCATTAGCTGTTTTCCTCACTGAGATGATGGCAGGTTAGTATGTAATCTGCAGTTTCTTTATTGTCACTCAGCACGGCACAGACTTGCTCTCCACAGTGTCATTCACAGAAATATTAGTTTTTTTAACATATTTCTCTGTTATGTATACAGATTTTGAACAGACAGGAGAGTAAAAAAATGCCGCTTGTCCTCTGTGTGTCCTACTTGATGATGTTTTGCATCCTTTTCTGTTCTTTGGGCAGCCAGATGGTGTTTTTTGTCTGTTTTCCTTTTTCTTAAAAGGATCAAAATTTGCTGCAGTTTCTTGTTTCAATCTTATCGTTGTCATGCTGGAACTGTCAGCTCATGCTGGAACTGTCAGTTTCTTTGGTATTTGTGGCTATGTGAGCGGCGAGGACTGGTTTCGCTGGTGTTTGTGTGGCAGCTGTTAGACAGGGCCATCTGGATTCTGTTGCTTTCATACAAAAGCTTTATATTGCAGCTCTTTTATGTGTTTGCAGTATGAGAGGACATCTTTGTAGTCCTGCAGGGCATTTTCAGGACATGTCCGTGGACTCCCGTGATGTTTGTACTAAATTCAAGGTAGGATGTGGCCTTGTTTACGAGTTTTACGAAATGGGGGCCACTCTCATTAAAACTTGCTTGTTTGCATATGTCAGTAAGGAGAATTTATAGATTGCTTGTTGTTGATCACCAATGTTTCCTGAGGATACAGTTGAATGCATATTATAATTTCTGTTCATAGAGCATCAAACAATGACAGCATTGTCTGTATAAAGTTTTTACTCTGTTCAGTTCTGCACATCGCCTGCTGCAGGTAGAGCAACCTTGACTCTGTATCCCCTACCTCTATCCACGATACAATGTTTGTAACAAAAGCAAATCCAGGCTGCTGTATGTGTGTGTGTGTGTCATTCGGACTCCATTACCAGCCTCCAGGCTTTGCTTTTACAGGTTTCAGTCTATCAAGTCAGCTGCTCATTTAAATGCATTAGACGGCATTAACGATGAGATATCACCTGTCTGCCCTGGACAAAGTATAAAAGGGCCATTAAAAGTGAAGTGCCCCGGATGCCCTCGCATCCATCTAGCACAGACTGAATCACAAATGCAGAGTTGGGAAACAAATAGGAGCGGGGTATCTCGAATAATGTGGGTGAAAATACAAATTAAGTCGCAGCTAAACCATTAACACTATTAGAGCTAATCACATCCTAATGGTATGGTGCTGTACAATAGCTGTTGACACTGCTCTCAACTAGAATTTATTAGGTATTAGTGGGTCAAAGTTCAGACAACACAAAGTTACTCAGGAGGGATCAACGTGTGAATCAGAAACAATCCAACAACTAAACAATAGAAATATATATAAAAGAAAACCATTTTTAATCATTTTTTCTTCAAGTTTTCTTTCTTTTTTTCTTTGCAGATTATTGTGCCCTATAGACACCAGGTTTGAGGCACCCCAGGGTGTATCTAGGTGTCACTCACTCACCTGCTGGCGACCTGTCTCTCTCCTCCATGGTCCTGCATCCGCTCGGCGAGCAGAGCTGCTGCGCTCCGCTCAGCACTGATCCGCTTCGGTTTGCAGGAAAACTGATGGAAGTTCTCGATCGGTTATGATTACAAAGAAAAACCGTGCAGGTCCCTCAAAAAAAACCTTGCAGTTTCACAGCTGATGATAATAAAAAAAGGGGGGGAGGATGAGGTCCGTCGTTGTGCTTTGCTCGCTGCAAGCCTACGATGACTCTTGTTTCTGGAGATGCTCCTCAGTTTGAGACTTCTTTGGAGGCGGATTAAATCAAAGCATCATCTGATGCTGGATGCTGAGATGAGGACACAGGCTGGGATCCCTCCTCTGAGCGCCCACCATCTCAACCTGCCAAGCAGCGGGAGGAGAGGGTGTGTGTTTATCTTTCGCTCCTCCAGTGGTCCGCATGACCCAGTTCAGCACCACACACCACACACACACGCACACACTGAGGCGAACCCATTCATTCACATCCACACAGGGGGCTCAGAAAACCTCCACTTCTCTGCAGCCTGCATGGACAAATCTTCATGTTTCCACTCCCAACTCAGCTCTGCGTCTTGCAGTTACTGCCGGGCGATCAGTGTGTTTTGTCCGTCGGTTCAGCGGGACTCTTGGGTTGAGGGGGGGGTGGGTAGTAGGGGGGGAGGGGGTGGGGGTGGGGTGGTCTCAGATGTTGCTCCTCTGCTGGTCCTACCAGTCAGCTCCCTCATTGTTCACCGTCTCCACCCTCCGGCAAACCACCAATACGCTCACGTGTCCCGGGTCCTAGCGCCTGGCCGCTCACACACGCACCATCCAACCTCAATGCGTCCATGTAAGCTTTTAGTTTTTGATTCATGCTCTGAAGGAACAAGCTGCCCCACTCTTGCATAATTCAACAGCTTATAGCCTCAAGTACTTCACATGGTGACTTTGCCAACTGTCCTTATTAGGTAACAACGAGGCAAGACATTCAATTAATTCACTGCCCTTGCAGCTCCCCTTTACTGTACATGTTTAACAGCAGGCCTCCCGCCAGACATGTTTGCCAACCAGAACAGATTGGACTGAGAAAACAGCATCGACATAACAGGGATAACCTTAGTGCATCATCATCAAAGATCACTAATCAGATGGGTTGATGGGTGCATGTTTGTTCCCTGGTTAATGTTTTTGTGTCACCCCAAATTTCACACAATAAGTGTATCAAGGAGCAGCTTCTTTTTATGTCTATTACTTGCTCTTTTTCTTTCCTGCATCTATCTTTTCTTTCTACATTTTCTCTTTTCTCCCAGCGCAGATTTCCACTGAAGAGATGCAGGTCAGGCTCATATCTGAGCAGAGAGTGAAAGATAAGCTTTTTTTTTTCAAGCTGTCCGGGATCAGCAGAGAAAGGGGAATATGATCTTCCTGTTTTCCTGAAACAAAATCATTTCATCATTTCTATCCTCGCTGAGGAGACGGGTGGATATTGAACAGATGCACTTCAGCACCATCTTCACATCCAGGTGTCCCACGCAGCGGAGTCACGCCAACAGTCAGTGAGGCGAAGAGTTTCCTCAGGGGTTATCGTGGGAACATAGCTGTCATAAATCATACTGAAGGTCAAGCACTGTGGGCTGACAGCAGAGAGCAGCGGGGGTCAAACACACCAGGGGGACACACCCCTGAGCTGTGAACAAATAGAGCAGCGCTGCTCCTCCGCCCCATCTCTCCTCTCCTCTCCTCCCTTTTCAGACGCCAGACTCACGTCCTAGTTTTTAGTTTTTATGTGTCACCTCAAGTTTTCCACCTCTGAGTTGCAAAGGGGGTGGCCTTGTTTTTTTCTCTGTACTCAAATGTACTGTATCTTCCTGCAGAGTTTACTGTGTGTGTCCTAGCTGCCCTATATACTGCAGTGTCATGGTGGGGAAATATTCACACAGAACACAGTGTTTGAACTAAAATGCCTTTTGTGGATCTCAATTAGATTGCACTTTTATCTCACCATGCTCTGTTATTGAGACAGAGGATGGATACAATACAACACCACCAAAAAAGAAAAATGAATATGAAAATGATACTGCAAATGTTATAAATGGAATAAACAGAACAAGCGTTTTCATGGTTTCCTTCCTGTGCATACACAAATCATGTGTTCCCTCTCATGGCCAATCATGAAAATATGGTGTCTAATGTTTAATGTGTCTATTAATTGATTAATGACTAAATTCATCTTGCGGATGGGACCCACAATCCTCAACAATGTCTTATATTAAGACTATCTAGTGTGAAAACCTTGACCTCTCTGGTTTACAATCTTTTTAGTGGTTTTAACAGCACTTATAACTCAACTTATAACTGTAGAGACATTTCAACTTTGGAGAACATTTGGACTAACATTTAGGCAGAGAAAATGATAGGCTAAGTATTGAATTTAGGCGTATAAAGCTATACCTCCAAACCTCTGAGTCTGACCCTCCACAGAAACCACGTCTCTGTCTCGTACTGTAATTCTCTCTTTCTGCTGCTTTCACTTCTCCAGTCTCACTTGATGGTATTTTACGACTGCAATTACAACAGCAGTCATTTCTTTTTTAACAACCCCAGAACAGAAAAAGTAACTCACAGTCATATCACTCTTCCCAATGAATCACAGCCATTTCTTTCTCTGATGACTCTAGTTCCTCTTAAAAAGAAATCCCCACCATCTCATACTTGGCTCCTATATTTTTATTTTTATGTTCAACCTGACCTTTCCAGAACTATTATGTAGGCTCATTAAAAACAATAATAAAACACATCATATGTGCTACAATATTCCCTGAGCTACTGTAACACTTCAAATAAATCAGAAGTAAAAGCAAATGTTAGAAGTGAAAATGAAAAACACTCAAACTAGTTCATGCAGGGATTTCCAGAGAAGTGATCTCTTGACAGAAAAGTCAACATTCACTCAGATAACTGCAGTACTTTTTTTTTGGGATTATGTTGCATACAGTTTGGAAGTAAATGTCAAAACGGGACTGCATTTCCCACAATGCCATTTGTCTTTTGGCTCAACGCGATTGGGCAGATTCATCGATGACGTTAATTAAAAAGCGACGGTAACCTTGTGCTGGGGGAGTGTAGTCACATCACATCTGCCGTGGAAACTGTTGTAAAACATTTTTGAATGGTCTGTTCTGTCGTCAGCATTATTCTGGAGTAATGAGCAAATATATTTTACCCGTTTCTGCTTTTGGAACCGTGTTTGGATGCGCTGTTTTACTGAAGTGAGTCACTCTTCATATTTTGACATATTTTATGGTAATGTAACTGTACAGTATAGTTTACACTGTATGCATGTGTTGATATGAATATTCTATAAAGTTCACATTTGGACACAATATGTTGAACACCTATATCTAATGCATACAGCCTCTAATAGCCCTGTAACACATGCTGCCACTGTGTAGCCCATACAAGTCTGTTTTTGTTGAGATTGTGTCAGACAGGTGTTCAAAACTCTGCTGTTGTTGTGCTGGATTGCATCGTATTGTTCATCAATAAATTATTCTTTTGAAATTTCTTTCTCCCATAAGAAGGCGAGGCAATTTTCTTTGTATAATACATTTTATACCCAGGGCAATTCAAAGTGCTTTACAGGAAATAGAATACAACTATGTAGACACTCATGTAAAAGCATGATAGAAATTAAAACACAAAAGTAAACACATAAAAACTAATGTATTCATTACTCGCCTCCCTTTCTGGAGCAATTGTTTGTGTGTGTGTGTTTTGTGTGTGCTTTGCTTTGTTATTGTGGGCTTTGAATAGTATAAGAACACCTTTAAAAAGGCAGAAAGTAATGCTTGTTTTTCATTTGATCCGTTGAGATGCACAGTACATTGATTATACTGTTATTATTATGTTTTGCATTACGAGTTTTAAGTCTGGACAGCACTACATTATACTATACAATCCAGTACAACAGCCCCACAAAGTACAGCCTTATTGGCTGGATTGTATAGTTGAATATGCTTCACATAGGCTGCATGTACAACATGGTGATCATGTTGTACATAGCTGTGACAATTAACTTCAAGTCAAGGTCCAGGACCAAATGATGGTGCACATCAGGTCCTAAAGACTGGGGTCAAGTCAAGACTACACAGGCGCAAATGTTTTAAAAGTCCATATTTTTCATAAAACTGGAGTCATGGCTGGATAGACACTTTTCACAGCAGCCATTTTGACTTGTCAAAGCAGGAAAAGCACAGGTGTAAATAATAATAAGTAAGTTTTGTCAGTGAGTGAACATTCACAATACCAGAGCCTGGAACTGGCTCACCTAAATGTAAGTATCATTTACACCTCTGCTTTTCTTGCTTTGACAAGTCAAAATGTCCGCTGTGAAAAGTGTCTATTAACCTGCTAAGGTGCTTCAGGGGGAAAATTAGCTGTTTGGTATCTGTTAACCCCTCGTTCCTCCCACCCTTTGTGCAATGTGAGCACAGTCTTCCTGTGCTGGGATATCTGATGGCTGCTTCCCAAGGAGAGAAGGTACCCAAGGTACCTGATGAAGAGCCAAATTCAGATTTAAACATACTTTTTCTCAATGTAATAACAAACAAAAAAAAAAAAATTATAGTGAGAATTCTAGTGTTTTTAGTCCTTTGGAAGCAGAAATCACAGTACAGTTTTTTTGGACTCAGAACCTGGACAAGAAACGAGTGTGTGTGTCTGGACTGGAGTAATGCTTATTCATACATTTCCCAAGGATAAACAATGATGTGTAACAGGAGCAGCTTGACATCTTACTGAAAGAAAAACATTGATTAATTGGTGAATTGAGGTTTGAGGACCGTTGTATAGATCGTTTGGGTACCAGGTGCTGTAGAAAATTAACAATAAAGTGTAATTAGATGGAAAAATGTGTTATTTTTACAAGTGCTACACTCAGGTGCTTCAGTAAGACGACACTAAATTTGGTTTTTATTGCTCTCATAGGAACCATGTGACTGGAGGCCGGTGTCCTAGTAAGGCTACCATTAATGGGAAGACTGTGGTAATAACAGGAGCCAACACAGGCATCGGCAAAGAGACAGCCCAAGAACTGGCCAAGAGAGGTGTGAAAATACACTATAAGGAATTATATATAAGATCTTGAGCAGTTGTTTTTTTTTCTCACTGACACACTCCTTTTTCCCTTTCTCGCATCATCAGGGGGCCGGATCATTATGGGATGTCGAGACATGGAGAAGTGTGAGACGGCTGCAAAGGAAATCCGAGGGAATACCCTGAATCCCCACGTTTACGCGTGTCACCTGGACCTGGCCTCCATGAAATCCATCCGAGAGTTTGCAGAGAGAATCAAACGAGGTGAGGAAACCAAAACACGTTGCATGCAGAGATTAATGTTGCGTCTACAGTTATGTGTTCAATAATAGAAATAAAACACACTCTGTAACAGTTTCTTGAATATTGTTTATTGCTTTGCAGAGGAGCAGCGTGTGGATATACTAATAAACAATGCAGGGGTCATGAGATGTCCAGCGTGGAAGACAGAAGATGGCTTCGACATGCAGTTTGGAGTTAACCACTTAGGTACTTATTACTTAATATTGAACAAAGACACAGTTCATTCTTTTCTGCTTTGAGAAAGTGGTATAACAACACTATCTTTACATTGAAGTGAACTCTCACTTGCTCCATCACCACCTGATTTCGACAGTTTCTGTCTACCTTCAGGCCACTTCTTGTTGACAAATCTTCTGCTGGATAAGTTGAAAGAGTCCGCCCCCAGCAGAGTGATCAGCCTGGCCTCACTCGCCCACATTGTTGGAAAGATCGACTTCGAGGACCTGAACTGGGAGAAGAAGAAGTTTGATACCAAGCAGGCGTACTGTCAGAGCAAGCTTGCCAATGTTCTGTTCACCAGAGAGCTCGCCAAGCGATTACAAGGCAAGTCCTAGTGGCTGTTGCATATGTGGGCATGTGTGGGAGGGAGTACGGCCTATGTTCTTATTTGTAATTGGCCAGTGGATATATATTTTTAACAATGCTGCGTGTGTGTGTGTGTGTGTGTGTGTGTAACAGGCACAGGAGTCACAGTGAACGCTGTGCACCCAGGTGTTGTTGCCACGGAGCTCGGGAGGTACACCGGTATGCACCAATCAAAGTTCTCAAGCTCTGTGCTCAGTGAGTATCCTGCTTCCTTGTTAGATTCTGAATTTAGAGAAATCAATAAACCCAGTCGGGTTCTACTTACTCAGCGCATATGCGGCAATTAGCTCAGTCTGTATAAGCTCTGATATGTGGCATTAGTCTGCTAAGTGAATTGTCTACAGTTATCTACTTATTCTGTATGAATAAGATAAATACAAACATAAATGACCATGTTTCTATTGAGAAAAGAGCCTATTTACAAAATTTCAGCTTTATATCTGCAACTGAGAGAAAAATGCATTGATTTTATGCTTTGTAACTGTGATTTCTGATCTTACGTAAGCCTCTTGGTTTTAGGCTTCGTAAATTCAAAGCTTTTCAGCGATTTTTGTCAGTCGAGGAGCATGTAATATTTAAACTGAGGTTAAAACAAAATCAGTGTTACAAGGTTCCCTGCAGAGCTACAATGTTCCACATCACCTCAATCACCCCTTTAAAAAATATATCACAGTTCAAATAAAACCTCTGAAATATGAACTCAAAGTACGCCAGGGATACCAACGATGCTGCTGATGCAACCTCTCAGTACTCTGCTAGAATCAGTGGATTAATAGGTTTCTGTTTTTGTGGTTGTTGTTTTTTTGTTTTTTTTCACCTGCAATGAGTGGTTTTTAATTACATGCACTCTGGGGTAATAAACACCCTCCTCTATGGGGAAAAAGTGTTTGGTATTGAGATCATTTACAATCAATGAAGACGATAATAAAAATCCACAATGCAGCTTGTGCCAGATTTGGATATGAACACATATAACTGATGCACACGTTCATCTAAGTGTTTCATTTTGTAATATTCCACAGATAACAGCATGAATCCAGTTAGTATTTGGATTGGTGCTTGACATCTGCTAATTTATTCAATGAAATTGAACTGGCATTCTGATTGGCTCTATAAAATAGTTCAAACAGTGGTATCCCAGCTGAGTTTAAACCATCAAACCTTACTGTGGCCTCCACCCCCACCCCCCCCCCTACAGGTCCCTTTTTCTCCCTGTTGGTGAAGAGCGCAGAGCTGGGGGCCCAGCCAAGCGTCTATCTGGCCGTGGCCGAGGAGATGGAGGGGGTGACGGGGCGGTACTATGATGTGTTGACAGAAAAGGAGCCAGCGCCCCAGGCCCTGGATGAGGAGGCGGCTCGCAGGCTGTGGGAGGTCAGCAGCAGGCTGGTGGGTCTGGAGGAGGAAGGACAGTCCAGCAAGTCAAACCCACCAGCAGAAGGCCAGAGCAAAGCTGCACAGACAGACTCCGCACAGACACACGGACAGAGCCCAGGACCAGCTGTCAGAGATTCGGGGCTGTAGGTCTGCTCTTGCCAGTGGGCCAGCAGGGGACGATGGACCTTTTATGGCTTGAACTGTGCCACACCCATAGGAACAATTAACTGTCTGAGTCTGTGATTATGGTTTGCTGTATCATAGCAATCTTTTGCACATGCCTGTATGTTCCTGCATCAGGATATTTCTTTAAAACATATATAACAGCAGCCTTCGACAATGATGTCTTCTTTAAGTTATGTGCATTGTTATCTGCACAAACATAAAGGAAAATTGAAATTAATTAATTAATGATAGACATGTATTCAGATTTGTGAGTGGGGTAATTTTATCTGAAAGTAAACAAAACACAAAAAAAAAACTGAAAATTAAAAATCTCCACCATAGCACATGAGAATTTTCATATTTTCTTATAATCAAAATCTTCTTGCCTGCAATATCGTTACCTTTTTGTTATCATGCCTGCTGGAAGCTTTCACCCCTAAAATCACATTACACACAAGCACAGACAGACAGTCTGCTTTCTCTCACACAGAGACAGCAGGAAGATGAGGTACAGTAAGGTCACATTTGGACTACTGCAAAGGCTTTAATCCGTGGAAGACAGATAGCGCCATCTGGCTGTCAAGCTTAAGTTACAGATACCTCAGAGCCAATCAGCATGAAACTATAATTAGCATTTTTACTGTTTTTGTACAGATCATGTATACATCACTGCTAAGCACTTTTCTCTTATTCTACATTTTTGAATGTTTTTCCATTTTGGAAGCCATTGCTTTTTATGTTCACAGTATGAACATCAATTTGTAGAAATTTGGAACTAACTGCACTTTGTTAATCCATCCCAGAAGCATCATCTTTTTTTGGACAGAGCTGTGTTGCATGGTAATCTGATGCAGACCACAGCACTGCAAGTCAATCTGAATTTACAAGCACTTTATCATGGATATTAGAACTATGGAAACATTAAAGCGGGTGTTTTTCCATACATATACTAATTTAAAAAAAACTAATTGAAAGAAATTAGGAAAAGCACACTAAATGAAATATAAAAAGAGGGATATGCTTTGAAAAACTATCAGCAACAATGTGTGCTAAAACACTGGAACAGTCCTGAAAAAAATGTGTTGTTTAAAAAGCCTTAGCATCCATTATCACTTATTTTAATGCACTTTTTAATGTGCACTCCTGTTTTTGCCCTTGTTTCCTCATGCCTCTTGAAAAACTAATTAACTTACAAAAGCTCTCATCTTACATTTCTGCTCCTCTCAGACATGTATCTGCAGACATGCAGCCTAAGTGCAGAGGAGAATATCCCAAAAGTATTTGAGGGATCCATTGCATAGGGCTTTTTCCCAACAGTAAATCCCAAAGTACAAATCAATAAGGACCACTCTCTGCACTAATGCACACTGATCAGCATCGACCCTGAAACTGAACACCCTGGATTGTTTAATTCAGAGTTGGTTTACCAGCGGAGCGCCTCATTGGTGCCGTCTTAAAGGCTGATGGTTATTGGAGATGAGCAACAGAATCACTGGATTTTCCTTTGCTCTCAAGACTGACCTGACAGTCCCTAGAGCTTGTTGATGTCTGATATGGTTTGTTTTTCTGGCATGCTTTGAATAAATCCTGACCTCTAAAAGTTAGTGCAACATTTTCTGAATTTTTAGCCTTTTTACTTCCTATTATTATTATTAGTAGTAGTAGTATTGTGTCCTAAACAAGTCAGAAATCTATCAAGGAGAACACACAAAAAAGAAACAAACGAAGACAGGTCTGGACTTCGACAACGAGATACAGTATGTGTGTGTGTGTGCTCTTGAACACAACCCGGACGGACTTCATTGCCCATAATGCACCACTGAAAGACGACAAAACAAGCGTCCAAGGTACAAGTAGTTCCTACTGACAGAAGCAGCTAATAAGTAAGGAATAAACGTAAAGCTGCATGGTCAGACTTAGGTGACTGCTTTGTCTGCCAGTCGTTTTTCAGCAAAGAGGAGCTGAACGGTCCTTTTTTCAGCGCTACGTCACAAACGTGTTTTCTTCAGCAGGTAACTCGACAGCAACAACTAGCTAACCGTTACATGACAACTGAACTTCACTGAACAGTCCTGACAGCTAAGTGCTACTATTTGCTGAAGACTAACTTTGAGTGTGTTAACGGGGATAGACAAAATAAAAATAAAACAGAAACAGCCCACATTAGCCCTGCAATGTATTGAAGCTATTTTGAGTGTCAGTTGATACAATTCAATCAGTGTTAAGGCCATAATCTACTGTGTTAAAGCAAATATCTAAATCAGAATCTCTTTTCAGCCAGATCTGTTAGAGCTGACATATAATTAGTGCTAATTAGCATTCAGTTTGACTTCTACACAGTTGCTGATATTGTGACTGTTCACTTTGTGTAATGTGGCAGAGGGAAGGTCAAAAATCATGTCAGCATGTGCACACAAATACTTTAAAATTAAAGAGAAAAAACAGGCAACACCTAGAATCTAGAATCCTAGAATCTCACCAACAATGACTCAAAACAGTAAAAACTACAATTAGTTGAATTTAAAACAATTAGGGTTGAAACTAATTGATTAACCTGCCAATTATTTTCTCAATTAATCGATTAATCGCTTTATCTATAAAATGTCAGAATATAGTGAAAAATGCGTCAGAGGTGACCCTCCTCAAATGTCTTGTTTTGTCCGACCAACAGTCCAAAACTCAAAGATAATGAGTTTACTAACATTTATTACAAATAAATCATTTGTGAGAAGCTGAAACAAGCTAATGTTCACCGCTTTTGCTTAAAAAATGACTTAATTCATTATTCAGTTATCAAAATAGTGGCCAATTAATTTTCTCTCAATTGACTAATTGGTGAGTCGACAAATCGTTGCAGCTCTAAAAAAAAAATCATCATCTTAACCAAAATGCTGCGAAGGGCAATTGTATTCTGTTATTTTGTGTAAATCCTGCATTTACAGACTAGTTGTTTACTCCTTTTTGGTATTTGGTGATGTCCGTGTGATTGCAGTTATTTTATCAGCATGGCAGAGCCGCGGAGAAAGGGAGAGCTGCTGCCCGAAGATGTCGGTACGGATGACTGCCTGACTTCATACACACACATCTACAGTCCCGATTTACTCAAGTAAGCACCCTGTACAAGCAGCGCTCTGAGATGTATGTCCCATTGCCATGTGTGATCTTATTGCGTCACTGCATTTCACATAGCTGTCTGTAGATGGCTTTGAACATGATTACTTTTTGTTGACATGCTTAACGATGTAGCAGCTATATGAAGTGACCTTTGAGGATTTGCATTTTATTTTTTTCAGAGATCAGGTTGCATTTATCACAGGTGGTGGATCTGGTATTGGACTCAGGATAGCTGAAATCTTCATGAGGTGAGAGGGATTGCATGCTTGTTTCTTCATAACAGGTCCAGATCTAACAGCTTGTAGTTACATTTAACTCCTCTTACAGATGTTATTGTTTGTATAGTATAATAATAAATTAATTGTAAATGAATAACATGCAGAATAAATGCTCTGTCAACCTTATTTCTTACCATTAGTCTAAAACAGTAACATGTGTGACAGGTAGTTTGCTGGTGTACTTTAAACCTTCTATTTGTGTTATCTGCACATTCACTTACATCATCTTGCTTGTGTTTGTGTGACAAAGTTGAAATAGTTCAATAATTTACCCATGTGACAGAATTAATGTATCTTTGACCAAAATCAGCGCCACGCCTTATAACTGTATCTGTTAGTCGTCTCGCTATCTGTCTTGCCAGCAACCAGATTTGTGGATTTGAGTTTCCCACCAAGATGAAGCTACTGTACATGTGCTTGATCTCTCACCGTGTGTGTCTGTGACCTTTTCACCAATCATCGTCACCGTCTCTATAATGACCTTGCATTCATGATAATGAAATGCACTATCAGGCTTTTGACCTTGCATTCGCTGCCTCCTCTGCCTCATCCTGTTGCATCATAAACGTCTTCTCATGTGCCTCATCTATGCAGGGATTAAATATTCACATTCTTATCAACACAACGCAGCATTTGCTCTTACTGTTGTTTCTTTTCCTCTCTGCATTGTTATATGTCTTTATTTTCTCTTTTTTTCTCAGGCATGGCTGTGACACA
Organism: Scomberomorus guttatus; assembly: GCA_038419695.1. Classification (NCBI taxonomy): domain Eukaryota; kingdom Metazoa; phylum Chordata; class Actinopteri; order Scombriformes; family Scombridae; genus Scomberomorus; species Scomberomorus guttatus. Next base: position 14,896,439 of record CM076465.1, on the reverse strand, counting down.
GTGATTGCCAGCAGGAACTTGGACAAGCTGAAAGAGGTTATTCCTTTTAGCATAATGTGTCCACAGTCTTTAAAGATAACTGAATGTCAGTTTGTGGTCCTTATGTAATATGATTTCATGTCTCCCCAGGCGGCGAAAAAGCTGTCTGCTGTTTCAGGACGCCGCTGTCTCCCTTTGTGTTTAGACGTGAGGCAGCCTGAGAGCATCGCAGCTGCTGTGGATGAGACACTGAAAGAGTTGGGCCGCTTAGACATCCTTATTAACAGTATGTGACCTCTCAGGCACAAGCCTTAAAAATGTTTATGTGCTGATGATTAGTGAGTTTGTGTTGGGAGCAGTGCTGCACACACTCAGTCTTTGCCATTATACATTGTGTCCTGCCAACAAAAGTTCCAACTACAATACATTATAAGGTTTCTGTAGGATGAATGTGTGCAAATGTACTCGGAACAAAGGTCAAATGTGAAAGGTTTTGGCTTAATCATCAACTTTTCTGGTGCTGCATCTATCTTAATCTTCTATCTTTACACTCCAAGGCCCCAGGCCCATTAGTTTTATCATATCAGATACAGATCACCAATGCAAGGAGATCTGCACTCCATTAATGTACCACATAATTAATGGATTTATAGCATTACCGGGGCATTTATAAAACCTTAATCATCAATATTCAACACCTTTGCCTTTTTGTTTCACAATTTTCGCAATGCTGTTTTCTCGACAGATGCTGCGGGAAACTTCCTCTGCCCGGCTTCCGCACTCTCCTTCAATGCCTTTAAGACGGTTATGGAAATTGACACTATGGGGACATTCAACACCAGCAAAGTGGTTTATGACAAGTGGTTCAAGGTACAGTTCGTCTTCTGTCTGCCTGGGTGACAAGATAGTTCTTACATCCATGATAAAAAGCTATAATTAAATTGTTTTGTCCCCCATGGTGCAAAAATTATAATACTGAATCTGCAGGGAAAAAATTAGGCTATTGATCAATACTTTTGGCTCAGTGATTCATTAGGTGTTCAAATTTTCTGACTTTCAAACTCACCTTCTTGCTCATATTCTGGTTTAAACAAAATGACTGACAATTAGTAAGACACTCTTAAACCTCTCTCTCTCTTTGTATTTTGATAGAGGTTTTAAGAGTTAAAATCGGTATTACAAGACTTTCTAAAATGTCCCCCCCCCCAAAATGTCAAGGCAGTAGTATTATAGTATTTTGTATGGTGTATGTATCACAACTCTTTAACAGGAGCTACTGTTGGATCTCTGCTCTGGCACCTACTCATTTTACTCTTTGCAATTCTCTCTGGTCACCAAAAGAGGGCAGTAAATATCAGATTTCAACTGCTGTCTGAAGCTGATTTGATCATTTACTTATTGCCTTTATTTTGAGTCTCGTGTCATTTTTGTACGCAGGATCATGGTGGAAACATTGTGAACATCTCTGCAACACTTGGATACAAGGGACAGGCCCTCCAGGTGCATGCTGGCTCTGCCAAAGCTGCAAATGGTAAGAGCATTTTTAGTGTTATTTTATGATATCAACAAAGGAATCTTTTGACTTCATGCTCCCTCTCCCGTACCCAGATGCCATGACAAAGCACCTGGCTGTGGAATGGGGGCCCAGTGGGGTGAGAGTCAACGCTGTGGCCCCAGGTCCTATCTCTGGCACAGAGGGCTACCGCAGACTAGGTAAAGCTAATTTAGAACTCTTACACATCACAACTCTTAAAACGATTATGATTAAACATGTATAGTATAAGCATTGGGATACCTGAGCATGGAGTTTTCCCTTTTAAATCTCTCAGGTGGCCCGAGAGGGGAGGCTGCTGGTGCGTTCCAGTCCATTCCTTTGCAGCGAGCAGGCAACAAGACAGAGATGGCCCACTGCACTCTCTTCTTGGCCAGCCGGGCCTCCTCCTATGTGACTGGAACCATCCTGGTGGCGGACGGCGGGTCATGGCTGACCTCAGCTAATGACGTCTCCCTGCTGTTGGGTATAGCCTCCTCTAAATCCGCTAAACTCTGAACAGGAGCTCTCCTGTCCTCCTCCTGACACAGGTGTGTAGGGGGAGGTGCAGCTTGAGGGACATGTGGAGCCAAAGTGTGACTGAAAATGAAGTTGCTAATTTTGTCATCCCTATTCATATTGTAATGGGACTGAATTATACTTGATTAATTGTGCCTCAGTAGAGTGTTAAAGAGATTGTTTACATGGCAGGAATGCGGTATGATCTGTATTAATCAACTTTCTCTTATTTTCTTTCAGGTTATTGGTCATCTGAAAAGAAAAGAGACAAGTAAACGCTGAAAAGAATAGTGTACGAGCCATCTGTAGCGCTGATGCTACATGCACAGTATTTGCGGTTTGTCTCACCCACTGCTGCCTAATGTTTAATACATTAAAAAGTGTCTGGAGGAGTTGAACACTAACATTATACTTACTGCAGAAAAAAAAAACTTAATTTTTTTAAAGTAATGGATAAAATTATATTAGAAATCAGGGATTTTTCACCTCTTACATTGCTATTTTTTGTCATCATGCTTTTTATGTACAGTCATTTTATGTAATTTTCAGTACCTATCTATTAATAAAACTTTTATAATTACAGTTAATGGTGACTCTGGTTTCCTTTTACTTTCAAAAGTAATTTGTTATTTGCTGATACCTGAACAACTGCCTTCCTCTGGACCTACTGGTTTTATTATTACTGTTAATGTTGTTGTATTTTTCTGGCTTTCCTCATTTGTGGACACATTTAACTCTCCATGCATATGAAAATGCTACAAATGAAACCACACCAAGGCCACAAACTGGTAAACAATGATTTGTACTAAGGTGTCACATCCCAAGAAAGGTTGGGAACCACTGGATTAAATGGCCAAGATGAGATACAGTGAGCAGATGCAAACATGAAGAAAATACTGCTGTAAAATACAATTGCATCTATTTAACTATTTTCTCGAAATGATAAACGTGTCCACACTGTCCAACAACACCATGTTGCTGTTTATTATTGTTTTATATGTTATTTTACACCCACTGTTGAGTAATTAGTGCTTACAGAAACAGCCTTTTAATTGGTGGACTTCAACATCCACCCTGCTGAAGTGTCATTTAGCAAAACACTCCCAGTCCCTGCCAGCTGAGAGTTTCTCTATCTGATCCTGAACTTTAACCCCTGCGTGGATGAGTTACACATTTTAATATTTAATACTGTCATCCGCTGACACATTAGTGCGGGTCATATTTGTGTATATTAGCCAGTTTTATGAGTTTTGTACACAAATACCGACTAATAGCTGCTATAAAGCCAATGATACTGCGGGGTGTTTTGTACGCTTGCGTGAAACGTAAGTGGTGTGTATGCGGCTGGAGGAGGAGGAGGAGGACGATGAGGAGGAGGTGGAGGAGGAGGAGGAGGATGGGACACTGCTGATGCTGATGCGAGAGCTTTCGGTGTCTGTGATCAACATCGGTGGAGTGACTGCCAAATGATGGAACTTTTTCGCCCTTTTTAACACCCTTTTCGTTTCGGCGGGGGTCTCGACGAGGGGCGCAGAGACGGCTGTGTGTTTTTGTTTTTTTTTGAGACGAAAATAACTGAAGAATTTGAAGAAGAACCAACGGTTTCGTCTCGTCACTTCGTCTGGCCTGTCTTGTGACTGACACAGGTGGATTGCTGCTGGAAAACGGCAAATGCAGATATAAATCTTGGACTATCGGAGAGGCGGGAAATATCCATAATTACGTCTTAAACCGTGGAATATTGACGCTAACATTGGGTTTTATTTCATTGAAAGGGGTAGACGGCAGACTGTTTGGCGTGTTAGCTAGCTAATAGGCTAATTTGGCTAGCTAGTCAGTCAGCAGCTTCCCTGGCCAATGGCAGGAAAGAAGTGGGATGCTCGAAGGAGGAGTTAACGTTAGTTGCTAGCATAAATTCATTTTTAGGATAGACGCTTGGCTGTCCGTGTTATATTTAGTGAACCGCGTTGTAATGAGAGATTTAGCGTTACAATTTTAGGAGAGTTCAGGCTTGTGTGACGCTGCTGCTCACGCCGTTTCCTCGCCGCTCAGCAAATTAGCTTGCGATGGGTAAGATGAGATAATCGGCTAAGAAAGCTAATGTTGACAAACACTGGTGACTTAAACGCGTTGATTCGTATTGTTTCAAATTGGCTCCCCAGCTGAGCAGAGATGCGGTCGGTCGCGTTTGTCAGTTCATTTCTGAGATGTTATGTCGCTCATTTGCCAGCTTTCAGGCCGAAGTGAAGGCATGTTGACGTTGGATGTGCTGAAGCTGAAACATTTGGCAACAACCAGGAGTGGACCTGCCATGACTGAAGAGGACATAGTGAGTCAAAACCAGCTTACATCAGTAGGATTTTCAATAAGGCTAAGAAGTTAATATGAATTTTGAATGTAGGTAACATTTTTTGTCGATATGTGGATGGCAACAAATGAAGCTTATACTGCGCACAGTTTCTTAATCCGTTGCCTCACTGACTTGTTTCTAGATTTGCCTACCTTCTGAAAACTACCCCTTCTACAACTTAACCTAACATTTATAAAATCACAATGCCTGCCAGCATTTTTTTAAATCTCAGAGGCAGACAATGCTTGTAGGAGTCGCACACATTCATTTCAAGATTTCAGTGGAGATGTTTAGTGTCATTTAAAAACATGAGATTAAAATTGAAGAACTGGATCGTGACAGCAGCAGTGAGATAAGACGTCACCAGCTTTCTCAACTTTGCAAAGGGGAATAGCCGATATAAATGGAGCCGACGGTCCTGTCTGGCCCTTTGGGGCACACTCAGTGGGAGTCAGAACAGCCATTTCCTCTGGGATTTCTCACACTGGATTCAGACAATGGAGGTGTGCTGTGTCAAAACAAGACTGGTCAGACAGGTTTGGATTTCCGAAACAGTGACCAAGATCAAACATCCCAACATACTGAAGAGGGAAATGTTTTCCAGGACAAGTCAGTAGAGTTGGACAACCTCATAAATATCTGTGATTATTCTTGTGGAGATTTGCTGTTTGAGGAAGATAAGTCCACTAAATCCCAAGCTACTCTCCATAGTACACATATAGAGGAATTGTCTTGCACAGAAAAAAATGAGGGACTTGATGAAATCACTGACTTCACTCTGTCGTGGCTATTTTCTCCCAGCCTCACTGATGTGGTTGGGAAAAACTTTACCTGTGAGAAACCGACGCAGGAGGGCTCTCCTGAGGGCTCAAATACCCTCAGTGGCGAGGCTGAGCTAATCAGCCTCAGTGAACCGTCTTCTCCATCAAAGATTTCCGAGAGGATTTCCGAGACAAACCCGGGGGATCCATTTTTGTTGGTAGATCTCCTCTCAAATGAACCATCTTGTCTCACCTCAGAGTCTTCACATGAGTTGAACCCACAGGGTGTCAGTGAGGAGCTGGTAGACCTATCACAGGAGGAGCAGGCAGGTCTCCCTCCCGCACAGAGCAGGGGGACTTTGTCACCTGAAACTGGAGACAAAGGTTTATTCCCTGATCAAGTGACTGATCTACCTGTAACCAGTAGCTCTACCTTACAAGGTTTACCTGAGAGCTGCCTCCCACATAACCACATCAGCACGCCACTGGAGTGTTTTGAAGGATTTGTGCCTTTGTTGGATTTAGAGGTTCCCGATTGTGACAGCAGTCTGAGCCTGTGTCCTGCTAGTCCTGCCTCTGTTATCTGCACAAGTGCGCCATTAGATTTATCAGCAGAGGAGTCGGAGGTGGAACATGCAGGTGCTACTGTAATTAGAAAGCTGACTTCAGAGCAACAAGGTGAGAATGACTCATTTGCTCTTAGTTTGTCAGCTGAACCTTCATTGCTGACGGTGCCTCTGGCTGAAGATGTCTTCATCCAGGGTGAATTCACCAGTGAGAGCGACTCTGTGGAGAATGAGTCTAAGGATTTGATGGAAGACAAAATTAGATCTGAAGCCAAAAATCAGGGGAATGAGGAAATGGCTTTGGATCTGTGTTTGGCCACTGATGAGGAAACTTGGGACTTGAAACCACTGGAGCGTGTACAGAATGAAAGCGTTGCTGATCCAACAACCGAACAGAGGGAAGAGGAGAGGTTGACGGACATTAACCAGCTCCAAGGATCAGACTGTCATGAAGAGGCTCCTTTTGATTTTTCAGTCCAGGAGTTGAACAGCTCTTCTCCTGAAGCTGGATGGACTAGTGAGCAAACTGTGGAGACAATTTCCCTCTCTAAGATGGTGGTAGATGACTCACTGCCAATGGTCTCAGCTGTGAATACGAGGGAGGAAGATGTCTCCCCACTAAAAGCTGTGTTCGATGCTTTAGACCAAGACGGGGACGGCTTTGTCCGTATTGAGGAGTTTATGGAGTTTGCTGCCGCCTATGGGGCCGATCAGGTGAGATGATGGTTTTTCTGTTGATTTACCTCTTTTGAGCAGGGAGCTTATTGGGTAATGCATGCTGAGTGAAGTTCTATGTAAAACCATATAAAGCTCCATATCCATAAATGATTTATCATTGATTTTCTGCTTAACCTCAGAGTGCTTCCTGCAAAAAGCCAGTGTAATTCCATCAATTGAAATCCAACCGGATGATGCCACTTTGTGCTCATGATTGTTTGTTGTTTAGGATCCAAATGAATTTTGAAACGTAATATTATTGGAAGTAAAATGAGTAAATTTAGGTTTAGTTATTTTGAAATACATGTGCATTCCTAAAATGTTCTTGTAGAGATTAATATTATGTTAATATTTCTGTTGTTTGTCAAAGTGGTCCCTGGTTATGTGTTTAAATATTTCAACAAACCACATCAGGTTTATGTTGACCTTACACATTATAAATTAGAGGTAACATGGACCCCACTAGGATTAAAAATGCAGGAGGAAGCAATACACTGCAAGCCTATTTATTTCTTTTTAGGTGTCAGCTTTGTATATTTACCATCACCAATTCTTCTTCTCCCGTGAGTCTTTTTGTTGAAGCAGCTCTCAAAATTTGGTGCAAGAGATTTGGCTAATACAGCAGCGTATTATTAAAACCTGGATTAGTTTGTCATGTATTTGGTGAGTGTTCAAGAGCTGGGATTTGGGTTTTCATCCAGATAAGTCTGTCAAGCATATTGGCTGTAATGAATTCTGTCAGGCCTGGCGTTCCTCCATATGTCAAATGACAAACACTCATCTTCCCATTTGCGTAGCCTGTGGTTTGGGGATAATCTCTTGGGGAAATGGTTGATGCTTCAGTCCACCCATGACCCCCACCCATTTATTGCATCTCGCCCTATGCACTAAGCTTTCCACGTTATTTTGTCAAAATTAAGCTTTAGTTACCAGCGAGTCAAGAGATAAAATAATCTGTAAAAAAAAAATGAAACCTTATTAATTAGAAGGTGTCAGTAATAGTCTAACTTAGGGGTGTGATATGGCAAAAATATCACAACATCATTTTTTTTTCAGGTTGGTTTTTAAGACTATTTTGCAAGTTACTGAACAGTACTCAAGATTCAAAAGACTTTATTGTCTGTCACATGATAGCAATTTGTCTTAGGTTAGGGGCTCACAAACAACATAAAAACATACACCCATGAAAGACATAAAGACATAAAATTATATTAAAACCCAAACAATTCCATAAATAAATGAGAGCAAAGCTGCATTTTAAAAAGTAGTGAAAGTCTATTTGGCCTTATTTAAAATGGACATTAAAGTGGGAAACCAAACTAATTTCACAGCTGAAAAGCAAGCGGTTGATGTTGTGTAGAAGCGTTAGTGTGTCATTTCAGATAACTAGCAGGATGTTTTTGAACACGATGTGTTCAAAAAAGAAAACACAGTACATCAGAGCTGACATCACACTAGCTTGACAGAAGTTAATGTTACCAGTTAGCAGGCGAGCTAACCGCTAAATGGTGGCGTTTACCTGCGGCCCAGCTGTCAGTTTAACATGATGTGCAGCAGGTTAGCTTCCTAGCAGGACGTTAAAACTGCTGTAGATTTCACCAGCTGATTGGAGATGTGCTACGAGGTGCTCGCCATGTTGGCGCTGTTACCCGTTAGACATTTTAATTGTTCACGATCTAATACCGTCATATCGCACACCCCTAGTCTAACTTCATCAGTGATTCTCTCTCTGAGAGACCCTGTGTGCTTTTTCAGTCCATTACAACGTGTGAATGCTTTTTCCCGGTGTGAATTTATTGACTACAGTTTTACTTAGTTGCTTTGAGCATGGTTGGTTTAGGTGTGTAATGTAAATTTATACCCTTATGTCCTGTCTTATGTTATACTATATGCACAGTGTGACACTTTTTTCCTTTTTTTAATCCTTGCGTGAGAAAGTGCTCGACTGCCGGTTCGCAGCAGGTGTGGATAAGTTATGAAAAGCGAAGCTGTGTGATTTGGCCTTCAACTTTTAATTCTCAGCAGAGAGAGGCAGATGAAGAAACCCCCAGGGAAGGAACGGATAGAGTTATGAATGAACAAAAGGGCAACTGTATATTAATTAAAAGACACCTGTTGGTGTCTGAGGGTGACGAAATGCTCTGTGACGTACGAGACAGTATGTACAGATATGATAGCTGAACTTCACTACAGCTATCTCTCAACCTAACAAGCTTGGAGATCCATTTGCAAATGTTATTCTGATGATTGCAATAAAACTCCAAAAGACAGCTGCTCTCTGTCAATTCATCTTTAAATTTCCACGCGAAGGTGTTAGTCTTGTCTTCACCCGTAAGTTATATTCAGAGTAACAAAAAAAATGCAACAAGGGTCACACACAGAGCTCCAGAGTAAAAATGAAGTCAGTTTTTTTTTCCTGACACGCTTGTCTGTATGCCTGTCCAAATGTTTATAAGAATCAGACTGAGCTCTATCAAGTGATCACAGCATTTGCAAATACCAGTAAAAGGATGGATGCAAATGATGATGTAGCCTTACTGGTAACAAAAAAAAAAGCAGAATTGTGCCCTGATAAGCATGTATAAGATAACTTTTTCAACTCATACATGGGTCCCTATTTGCTTGTGAAGTGATAATAATCTTGTCACTGACACTGTTTATAATTTATATTAAAATATCCACCTCCTAGTTTTTAATGTTGGTTTAGATACGAGGATGATTCAGGAAATTGTTCATTTAGAATATATTGCCCAGTATCAGTTGAACACTTTTAGCTGAACTTTGAACAAGGCCTTTTGGAGAGTACCCCACATACAAAGTGTGATGCTGGCCCACTAATGCTTTTTAATCCCTTCTCTCCCAGTTCAAAGCGCCTCTTTCGCCCCTGATCTGTCCCATGTCTAGCCGTAGGTAGAGGCAGGGAATTGTGAAGGATTAAGAGTAAAATGTATTTTCCTGAGTCAGAGGGACTTCATGGTTTGGGTGCTGTCCACCGACTGCCCATGACCTTATTTTGAGGTACAGAGCAGGGCTTTTGTCATGTTCGTCAAATGTATATTGATTCCACCTGTTGTTATGTCAGGGAGGGTTAAAGCTGCTACATTTGCATGACACTGGGAATTCATTTTATTTCATAGGTGTGGTCTGTTTTACTGTTATTCCAGACTGCTTGGTTTCTGGTAGAGTTTTCCCTCCTGCACCTCCCAAATATCTAGATTCCAGCTGATTCCTCTGGATCCCCGTTTGTTCAAGGTTTTCCTTGGACTGCCGGCCAGATTGTGCAGATTGATTACTCGTGTGTCTTTCTTTGTGTGTAGTTATCAGATATCTGGTTTCTAAGAGCTAATTTGTGCTCTTGCAGGAAACTCCTCTCAGATTTCTATCCTTTCGTGACCAGAGAGACATACAGAGTCTTTGGCGTGTTTGCCTTTTCCATTTACAATAAGTAAGCATACAGGAGATGGACTTATCTAGAATTTGTGGAATGTTATATAATGCACGTAACCTGAAAGTGGATTTGGCATTCATTAGGTGAACTGAAGGATCGGTGGGAAAAGTCGGGTCTGATCTAACAAGGCCTGCGTCCAGCAGCCAAAGGTCAGAGTGCTGGTTGTTTCTTTGCTGAGTTAGCAATGGTTCATATCATTTTGAAGTGAATGTGCTTTTCATATTTGAATAAGCTTTGCCCTGATATGTCCTTGTATTTCAGTCATCTGGAGATAAAAATGGTTTGAATAACCTGCACGCCTGAGCGGCTCTGATTAGAGAAATTGTGTTGACCATTGTGGTTACACAAGTATTTTAGCAGTGCAGTTGAGAAAACCTCTATAGCTATAATTTGTACTAATTGATAAGGACGTCCATAAATAACACTTGGATACAAATATAAAGTTTGAAGTGGAGGTGGGGTTTAGTTAGATCAGGGTGTCATAGAGAGGTTTATGAGCAGGAATTATTTCAGAATGTGAGTAAATGTTCATTTGTGTTTACTTCAGAACTTAAGTACAGCAGATCTGTTTTCCTTTTGGTGTATTCTTTCTGCTAAGCTCATGTACAATAAGCATTCAGTCAGATTTTGTATTCATATTCATATTATAGGACTTGGAGTACTGTAGGCCTAACATTTGTATTCTCCTGTACCTCTTTGCAAATATCCCAGCGACATGTCAGAGACAGCAGGAAAGTATTCATGTAGGTATTTGCATGCATGTTCAGTCAGCTTGTGTGCTAAGCATGCAAATGTGTTCACCAGAATTATTCCAGGATATGATAGTGACCATGTGCATCCACACACATACTGCATTGTGTGTGGTTTGAAAAAGGGCTTCATATAACCTTAAAGCAGAAAACCAAATTACAGTCCATGATGTGTTCAGCTGTCAGACATGTAGCTCTGTAGGAGAAACGAGATTCATGCTCGCCCATTTGAGCTAAATCAAATAAATTCCCCCCTGAACACCCATCACTTGCTCTTTCGTTATTTTCATTTGCAAATGCTGGTAGTCAATGCAACTGCCTACCAGTTTCAGTGTGAGGCATCTCAGGAGAACCATTTTGAAACAGGATATAGGTTTACTAGTAGGTAAAGGTATCTCATTGCTATCAAGTGGGAGTCATGAAACCACTGGTTTACGCAGTTAAGTCAACCATCTGATGTAGTTTGTTGATATCTTGCCTGTGTTTGGAACACTTAAAGCTGACCTGCTGAAGAAGGTTTTGAGGAACAACAGGAAAAAAAAAATTGTCCTCAAAAGTGAAATGTTCGTCAGGCATGGGAGTTCAGCTACTGAAAGGATCTTTCTAACCGCCACTCAGTGGTTTCACTCACTGGTTTTGACCCTCATTCTGCACAAAAGCCATACTGAACTGCATTGTGGTGGCAGCTCTCTGTCAGTCGACTCTCCCAACCCTACTTTAGCCAGCCTCCCTCCCCTCACCCGCTGCTTTTATGTACTGCCCCTCTAATCCACAATGGAATGTCCCATGCCCTGAAACGTCCCCTCTCTTGAGTTCACTTTGTGCAGTAATGTTTTATATACCAAGATGATGTGATTTTTTTTTTTTTTTTTTTTTTGTCGTCTTTTTCCACTTAAGATCACGGTTATCAGTGTTTTGTTCAGGAACTACTGTAAAATCCCCTCCAGGAAAGTCTCTCACCAAAGGGTATTCTTCTCCATGGGGTGATGCACAACAGCGGTCTGTGTGGAGGCGGTCAGGCGTGCCCCGGCACTGATTAGACACAAATAGAGGAAACAGAAAAACCACAGTGCCTTCACTGCTCCGCTAAGCAGGGGAACTGACAGAGTTGGCTTTGAGTTCACTTTTTTTTTATTTTTTTTTTATTTTAGCCTTGTCACTATCTCTCAGGACTGTGCTTGTTAGGTGTAATTATGTATATTGTATAATACAGTAATATTATGAAGTACATTTTGAAAAACAAGGGCTAAAATGTTTAGCATTTAGCATTAAATGACAAAAAACAAATGCAGTAATTTCAAAAGACGTCTTGCAGGTAAACTCTGTAAGTGTATGACATGTTGAACGATCCCTGCAAAAAAACAATAGAGGCAGTCTAAAGGTAAAATATACACAGAGTAAAGACTAACAATCAAATCAAAGAGTGAATGACCAGACACAGTGCTATCAACAGTGCTAAACAGGATAGGCTCTTGAGGCCTTTCCTGGGTCTTAAGGTCAAAAAAACTGACATCACAGTCACCTTTAGTTTATAGGTTAGACCTAGAAATAGCCAATAGGGTCTGTCAAAAGACCTGAGGGGCCCGGCACAACTGTACACACTCAAAAACTCTGATGTAGGCCATGGATAACTTCCACAGTATAGCGCCTTTAAACTGCTATGGTGGCTTTGGCTTCACAGTGGTTTATCTAGCTTTAGTGGTGTTTTTTTTACACTGCCTCAGTCTCTTACTGCAGACACAGTAAGTAAAAGTAATTCACTGTTTATTATAACGGTTATGGAAAAATGTCTTCATGATCAAAGACCCCCATTGTCTAATCACACCTCAGTTCTTTCACCTCTCCCTGCAGAGGGGTTTCCGAATAGCTGCATGGAACAAAATAATTTCCTGTAAACTGCGATGATTCATTGTGAAGCGGAAAAGTAAAAGGCAGCCACTCAGCCACTTTTCACACGTTTTTAAACCTTGCAAGACCCTCTTTCTTTACCAACCCTCTCTCTAGCCTGTAGCGAACCTGCCTACTGTCTGAAAAGGTTTTAACATAGCAGAGATGGCGCTGGACGGGCCTTGTTTCAACTTAACATTGCAGCGTTAACCACCATTCAGTGAGACCAACCACTCCTCTCCTCTCACTAAATACAATACTGGGTTTAATTCACCAAAACCCAGATCATAAGCCACAGGGGTTGTTGGATTCGGTTTATTAGGAGTATCAGCCTTCTCAGCCTCCTGAGTCAGAGATCAGCGCAGCTAAGCAGATCAGCTTGTTGCTTTTTTTTTTTTTTTTTTTTTTACCGATATAAAAAGTGTACAACAAGAGAAGCCGCACAACAGAATGAAAGTCTCAGTAAAATGACCATGCTCACATTGTGTGCTTAGTTTCTCAAGAAAAAGACCACAGAAACCTCACCCGACATACTCTCAGGCTCCCTCCCAGCTAATTTTGTCAGTGATACACGCCTGAAATTATACTGTAATAATGGGTTAGTGTAATTGTGCGATGGATGGCATTTGGCTTAGTCTATTATTTGTGTCAATAGATTGTGATTGCTTGGCGCCAACCGATAATTCAGTCTTGTTCCCAGGTTAGGTCTTTGGAAGTCAGATAAGCAGACAGTAGCTTCAACTGGGTTGACGTGCCGAGGAATTTGTTCAGGCTTTCTCAACACGGATCTGATTTAGATTGAATTTCATACACTCGGAGTCAATTTTCACCTTAAAAAAATGTTGCTCCTGGGTTTTCTTATGCTCTGAGGTCCTGTAGTTACTGAAGCACATGTCCCCTTGTTGCCAGGTTACTGACTGTAGGAATATACAGTATGCAGGAGCGCTTATGTAACCATCAGCAACACAGCATCTAATGTGAAAGAAACATTCAACAAGTCCTCTTTTATTTATTGCTTAAAAATGCATAAGAGTCTCTATGTTGGAAACACTTTGCAACAAGACTTCAGTAACATTTGTCTGTCTTTGTTTTTCTTGTCATACGCAAAGTGTATGAAGACAGTGCCCTTTATACACATTAAAATCCCTGTAAACTCAATATTGCCCTGAATCCAATAAAACCAGAAATACATGATGTCCGCAAAAGTAGATTTCTCTCTGGAGGTCAGAAGTTTCTATCAGTGACTTTTTGCCATTGTAATCAAAATATTATTGGAGTTCACATAATCTGCACTCTGCAGTAAAACTGTCATGTGAGTTTTAGGATGAGTTTTTGCAGGTTGTTTGTTTTTTTGTTTTTTTTTGTATCTTATGGCTCATCTGGCATATGATTTATACACTTTGGATCTTGTGCTGAAAACTTGCCCTGACGACATCTTGAAGCATCTAGGCAGTCAAATGATTGGGCTATGGGGGAGTGTTTTTTTTTTTTTTTCTGTTGCCATGATGAAATACGTGTTGAACGTTTTGTTGTTCTTGTCTTTCAGGTAAAGGATCTGACCAAGTTTTTGGATCCCAGTGGCCTGGGAGTGATCAGCTTTGAAGACTTCCACCGTGGAATTTCTGCTATTAGCAATGGAGGTGAGTCATCAGATACATTGTGTGTGTGTGTGTGTGTCCACAGTGGTTTCTTTTTATGTTTTATATTTTCTATCTTAATCTTATATTTTCCCAGACCTGGTATGTCTCATGTACTCAGTAAACCTCTTTCATTGCTTTCCCCTTTACACTCTTGACCTAGTGTCCCCTTTTTGTGGACTCATTCAGCCTGTTGTCTAAGACCCTGGAGATTCCACATTTAGTAAAACCTACCTATTAAAAATATTCTGACATAAAAAGGTCTTGCTCGTGCCATGCGCAATAAATGCACGGTGAATCCATCTTGTGTGTACCAATGCTGTTACTGTAGTATTCCATTTGTAAGAAGTTACCTTTTCAATTTATCTCCCCATTTTTTTGCTAACCTGCCGTTAACCTAATTCTGGTGTCAAGAATGCCTCAGCAGCAAATTCACACAGCTACATTTAGTCTCCAGCATCTGGCTTCATCTCTCCGCATTCCCCATGGCGCCAAATATTGTTGTCAACACAGTATGTTCACATCCATCGTTCAGCTGAGGTGAGGTGATTTTTTTTTTTTTTTTTTTTTTTTTTTTAGGGGAAAAGCAGAAGACTGACCCAAATACTTTGTTACTGGACTCAAAATGCTCTTATTCTTTCTTTAACCATTTTGCTGCCCTCTTGGCACATTTGTTAAGCAATTTAAAAACTGCTGCAAGTTGTAAAGACTCAAATATTTCCTCTTCAAATGGGAACAATGTGTATAGTAAGCCTGTGTTGACAGCTGTGCCAGGTTTTTCAGGCTTCACATTGTCTCTTTAATAGAAGAATTTAAAGTTTCTAAAAAGAAAACATTTGAGACTTTTTCCCTCCTGCTACACCAAATGTCAATATTAAATTAACTTTAAGTTTAAACTCTTTTCTATGATCACACCAGTAAGTGAAGTATGCATGGTGGATTTATTTTATCAGAATGACACCCTCAAAGTGACATTTACAAAGAGTTTCTGCAGCAGCACACACTGTTGACATCCTGTACAGCTTTTGGTGACGTCACCGCAGTAGTGCGCTGCTTGCCTCAATCCGCTCGTCCTACTGATATGTAGAACTCCTTCCCAACGCTTTCTGGGTTGCATAGCTCCGGTTACTCAGAACATTAATAAATAATGCACTGGAAAGCATGAGATACGCGGCCACATGGGCTGATTGGCGAGGTTTCAGAGCGCGAGCGGGAAAGAGATGGGGGTTTGGGCAGAGAGTCCTATTCACCTAAATAATTTACTGTTCTCTCTGTGCTGTCCTCTCTGTTTCTCCCTTGTTTCTTGTTTCTCTCTCACTGTGGTCAAGTAAATAGTAGTAAATAAAGGTAGTCTCAGAAATCGCAGACATGTCACTGACACTGTGTAGGACCATATTGACAAATTTGTCAAAACATCTCCTTTAAAAAAAAAACTCTAAAGATCTGTAGTGTGCTTGCTATTTTACCACTAGGGCTACAACTAACGATTATTAATCTGTCGATTATTTTCTCAATTTATTTAAAAGTTGCTTGGTCTATATGTCACTGTTTCCCAAAGCCCAAGATGACGTCCTTGAATGTCTTTCTTTGTCCTGACCAACAAACCACAATGCAAAGATATTCAGTTTACTACCATAGAAACCTGTTTGGCTAACACACAAATCCTGTGACCATGATGTCATGGGTCTGAAACCAGCCTGGGATAATTTTCACTTGTTGAGGAACCTCCGTAGCCTGCTGCTAAAGACTCCACATAACCACAACGCCCGCGTTTCAATTCTGCTTTCATTTCATGTCATATCTCCCCCCCCCCCCCCCCCATGTTTCTCTTTCTCTCTCTGCACTTATAACTATCAAGTAGATGCTGAAATGCCCAAAAAATTATCTTAAGAAAAAAAAAATGTGCTGAATGTTTCTGTAACTTATTGTCCTTGTCTTTTCTGCCTCTCTTCAGTATTTTCTGTGCATTGAGCAATGTGAATCAGATATTTCCAGCTGTAAAGACAGTTTCTCATTAGTGTGTGAAGATCAGACCTCTACTGTAACTTCCCAAGTCGCTCACACCCTGCTGTCAAAATTCCAGTATGCTTGTAAAGGCTGCATACACTTTTTCTAGACCCCTGTAAGCTAAACTAGATTTTTAGGTCCATGTCTTATTCTCTGCCATTGTTGCCACTACCTCCACTCAAATCAGAGAGAAAAACCTGCTATTCCAGCTCCTAACTGGCTATCTGGTCTCAAAACAAACTCTAATTCACTTTTTTTATTTCATTTGTGAAACACTTGTTACTGGCAGGGGTACCTTTTAATAAAGACAGACCTGCAGGCTATGGAAATGCCTCGTCTCCCTGTAGTGGCTATGGCATGCCTGGAACAAAACAAGTTAGTCATGAAAATATCTGTGTTCCCCCGATATTTTGACGTAATGCCAAGAGACTGCAGGTGTTCAGCTCGAACAGAAGCCAGGTTCTGTAGCGCAGCCCCCGCTCAGTGCAGGCAGATTTCACTTAAATGGCCTGCAATGTGTCTCGAAGAGCAACGGGTTACATAAAACCAGGGGGCACAAAAACCTGTGGGTCTACTGGCTCCGTTCGAGAACACTGTTTGTGTTCTATTCTCTCAGTAGGGTGCTATTCACGGCTCTGTTTACTAGATACAGGAGCCGCAGTGGCTGATGGGACTCCGTCTTGTTGGTCAGTCTCGGGTTACACTGCTTGTCTGCAGGTGCTTTCAACAGAAGCCTGTATTGACAAATTTGAATTGGATATGGCTCGCATCTTTCCCTTTTTATTGTTTTATTTTGCCCATACACTTATTATATGACATTCTATAGCCCTTGAAATCCGAGTGTAAAAGTTACATAACCTTTACAGCCACATTGCTCAGATTGCTGACTGTAAATATGCCAAAGTAGGGCAGCGAGGGTACAACCTCTTAAATGTGCTGATTGCATATTTGAGCAAACACATTAAAGGCAGAAATGTCAGCTTGTCAAACATCCTGTTAACAATGGAGTTTATTCTTTTGCAAAATAAGGAGAAATTGAAAACCTAAAAAGTGTTGCGGCCTCAATGTGTTTGAGGAAATGAAAAAGCAATCTCCAAAATGGTTTACTTCCTTATTTAAGTCAAATTTGAATTTTAAATGAAATAATCCACTTACGTAATCTAATTTACATTTGTTTTCAACTAAAGGTAGGGTCCAGAGACTGCGTGAGGTTGCCTTTGTCACATCGTAGATCTTTAAGAATCTGGCAGATATTTGAATCAACATTTTAATAGTTTTAACCAGAAAGTGGAGAATAAATGAAATAATATCTGTGTCATTGCTGTTTCATTATCATTTTAAGTATTTTAGAAAAAATGGGTTGCTGTAAACATGCATGAATATGGTACACATCTACACAATGCATATGAATTTCCATCCATGACATTTTTCATTATAGGGTGTCGATTATTAGTGGCATGTTGCATAAAGAAGTAGAAAATGAATCACTGTAAGAAAAGATTTTTGTATTGACACTTGAATACTTAAATGTACTATCATGATACCTTTTTATAAAACATTTACATTCATGGATTTCCCCTCTCACTGCTGTTGTTCCATATAGCCGCTGTGACCCCTTCCTTCTCTTCTGTCTTCATAATGTCTGTTTGTTTGTACATGGATATTGGTACTATACACACCAGTCCTGTGTTTGTTGAGCCTTCTTTGCTCGTTGTTTATTATGCACACATTAAACCTGTCCTCTTCCTCTCATATCTACAGGTCCAGAGCCGCAGCTCTACAATGTAAACTACAGTCCAGGGGATGGAGCTGTGGGCTGTCAAGAGGAATATGATGAGGTGAGGCGCCGTACAAGAGGCTTAGCCTCATTCTAGTATGTGGTCCAGTTGTTTTGCCTTCAGTTCCCATTGGCGCACACAGCAGCGCAGTGTGAAGGTCACAGGCTTGAACTCCCTGTGCACTCTCACTCTTCCCACTGTAATTCACCAAGTGGCTTGCAGAGCTATCATTACCACTCTGTGAATATTCCACAGACTGAACACCCTGGTTTGGCTGACACTAAATAGCATCTGGCACGCTAGGCTGTTGAGAATTCTTTGACAAATATTGAATTAGGTGGAATTTGCCAGTTTTTACATGCGTGTTGACTTGTGTTTTTACAGTTGTGGTTAGCATATCTGGAATTCCTTTCTCCTCTTGTGCACAGATCTTGTATATTTAACCATCATTGTTGCTGGCCTCTGCGAAATTGAAATGTTTCTGCTATTGTGTGCACTTTGTGCAACACAGAACTATAATTGCAGATTGTTTTAGTAGCTGCACACTACTGTACATAGTATCAGCGCCCTCACTTGGTATGGGTTAGAAGTTCAGGCATGAGTACTACAGTCAAGAGAGCAAATGGATTCCCTCCTCCTCCTCAATCTAATTCACTTGCTGCATGAGTTGATAAATGTATGATTGAATCAGACATTCATCTGAAACACTTTGGCAGAAAACCACTTACAGTCACTGCATCCCCGTGTGTTTTTGTTAAGACTAGTTGATCTATTACAAGAGGCACTAATACAGTGTCTGATGCATTGTGGAGTCTTTTTGGATTCATTGACTGCTCCAAGGCTCCACAACACAGTGGAGGTCCTGCTACAAGTGTTTGACTTAGAAATTAGAGATCTTTCATATAGTATAATTGATACCACTAAGTTGACCAGTGTGAAATAGAGATAATTGATGTTAGAGATTAAGTGATGTTAAATAGCATGTGTCCTAATTGTTTCATTAAGAAATAGATGGAACTCCTCTCCTGTGGTTCATAATAGCAACTGAATGATGTGTGATATGGCTCCAATGCTTGATGTACCCAGTTATGTTGCTTTAGGTGTCCGAGTAATGTGTAGAAAAAGTCTAAATGTTAATGTGCGTCTGTCCAGAGTAGTTTTTCTGCCAGGGTCGAATTGTTTAGATGATTTATAGTTACTTATCATTTTATAAAGTGCTGAAGTGTTTTTAGTTTGTATTGTTTTTATTTGTGAGATCTTTTATTGTAATATTAAGTGTTGGACAGTTTTTGCCTGAAATGCAGTGCAGCTAAAAAAAACAAATGGATCAAAAAATGGCCACAAACAAAGAGGGATGTGTTCTAAATGAGAAAATGAACTACTAGTGTGATAGGTCCTTGGATTTATAAAATATTTTCTACATTAAATAGTCCGGTTGCTGTGGCGGCTGTTTACTGAAACCCGTAAGCAGAGTTTTGGGGGAGGTTTGTGCATGTTTTAAGTAGACGCCACACCTGTGTCCATGGCCTTGTTTTTCCCTCGGGTTTTCTGGCAGAAAAGGGTTCCTCTCTCTCAATGGCTGTGCTGTTCTTGCCCTGTTTGCTTTCAAAACAGGCAAGGTGAGGCTGAGGCCTGGCATAAGAGAAATGCGACGCCCCATCCACCCTGTTTTTCCTTTACTGAATTTTCTCCACCAACTTTCACATTTCCATCTCATGTTTAATTCATACATAACAACAGTAATGTTGGGTCTAAGACATGCCATAACCCATGTTTTTGTGCTGCTAAAACTAATTATGCGCTCACTTTGACTGTGTGCCAACAAAACACTAACACGCTGTGAAGCTATAACATTCTGAGAGGCAGACATTTATGGCAGGTTGTTGTGATGTATGGTCCCTCATTCACTTTGCAGCCAGAGACCTGTACAATATGGCTTAATGATTTATTCTGTCACACCGGGCCAGGAAGTGAAGCTCCTGGGACCTAAGAAAGATTAAACAGTAGCTGTGTGGTGTTTTAACTCGGGGCTGACGGGGAGAAAGCATTACAGCTGACTCCTGATATTTTTTGGACTTTGTCCCTGTCTCCACCCCTCTGACCACCCAGTGGAGCTGAATGAGGTGTTACTTTCTTTTCCGTTTTTTTTTTTTTCAAACACACTCTCTCTCAGAGAGTGAAGGTAAGGAAGCATTAGTGGGAGTGATTAGGAGGCTCTAATGGCAGGCCAGCTTTCCTGTCAGTGACACCGGGCAGAGAGAATAGTTGTGGGCATGGTGGATAGCCCTCTGGGCCCAGCTTCTCCTGGCGCTTCATTTATACTGGTACGTGACGCTTTCCAGCATGACTCACCTGTCTCGACTTCACTGTTGCTTTACAGCCCTGACACCATTTAATGTAGTCAGCTGTTTTTTGTTGTTTTTTTTTATATCAGGTTTTGTGTTGAGCTTTTGTTGTCTGTTGCTTGGAAAGCCTTAAGCTTGCTCATTTTGTTGCTTAGAGGTGTTGATGCAGCAGGTTCTGCTTGGAACAGCCACCCGAAATGCAGCAGAATGCCTCTGAAGTCTGTTTATGCTGTATGATTTGTTTGGTCGTTGGCGTAATTGGCACCAGTAGCTGCTGGCTAGACTTGAGGCTTCAAAATAGACCATCTCTGAAATGGCTGTTTTTTTTCACACTCTTTGATCAACCTATAGGTTTATTGTCTGCCTTTTCCTTCACACAAATGCAAAACCTGATGTAATTCACTGTGGATCATCTTGTTAGTCTTTGTAATGATGGTAACAGCTTGTTGAGGTTATTATTTTGATCATCATATATGACTATAGAAAGATATAAATATGTTTTCTATATTAAGTTCATTCCACAAATGAGCCCTATTGTTATGTTTGTAAATGATTTAGATCATTGTGAAGTTGCTTGATGATATGATGCATATTGTGATGTTGTTATTTTGTTTCTGTGACTGCAGCAAAATGAGGTGACCGACAGCGCGTACCTGGGCTCGGAGAGCACTTACAGTGAGTGCGAGACCTTCACCGATGAGGACACAGGAGCCCTCGTACCCCCTGAGATGCATGAGGATGTGGAGACGGACAGCGGAATCGAGGCAACGCTGCACGACCCTGAAGATGGCGGAAACAGGTCAGTATAAATTGGAACCTCGGCCATATGCAGAATGTCAATTTTGGCTATTTTGCTCTTATTTCCTGGATATCCTCAGCTGTTGGGAAATCCTGGCTTTGACCCTGAATGACTTCTGTGATTCATCATCAGTCGTAATCCATTTGTCATGTGAACCAGATCAACGTAATCGTCATAATGCTGTGCGTAATCGCAGCTGGTGAATGCAGAGCTTGCTGTAAATGTGTGTCAAATCTCCAGCTAAGGGTTAGCTCTGGAGAAGCGCTGGACTGACCCTTCACACTGATCACGTGATTTGCAAGTCTTTGCATGCCCAATGCTGGATCAGTGACTGCTCGGGTTCTATTTGGGTCACCAGACAGGCAGATTAAACACAGGCAATAAATAGACAGCTACCACTTTATTGACCTAACGCCTTAAATTACCCTGAATACATCAGTGGGTAGAAAATCAAAGTTATCTTACTATTCTTCTGCATTTGGGTTCTGCAACATTTTCCTGAATTGCCAGTGAATTGCAGCTCCTGATTCACCATGTATTGTCACAGGCAGTTGGAAGCAACGTTTCACATATTCAGCTGGGACATTGCCTGTTGATGTTTTCTATGTGTGGCTGAACAGAGAAGCTCTCTCAGAGATAACTTGAAATGTGTACAGTGTAAGCACCAGAGACCTTGAACACAGAAAGCCCTTCCACCATTCTTTACCCAAGCCGGTGTGTCTAAGCGGATCGTCATTTTTATTGGCTGGAAAGAGACGGAGATCTGCTCCTCTTTTCTAAATTCTTCGATTATGGCATAAGATGATAATGATGACAGTAAGTGAAATATTTATTTTATTTAAATATATTTTACCCCTTTCTGGTTTGGAAGTTGTTTTTTCAGGAACCACTTTGGACATTTTTCAGTGTCAGTGTCACAGCTCTTTACTTGTGTCTCCTCTTTGGTTGACAGTTGCTTTGGAGGTTAATATGATCCGCTGGAAAGTGCCCAGATATCCCAGTTTCCCTCAACAGCAGCACTGCCTGCTCACAGTAGTCAAAAAAAGGGTGATCCTCTTTACTGACTGCTGGGTTAATAAACTGCATTCCAGATCTCTTGCAAATGGGCTGACGTTTCATACTGACACACAGCTGTCAGTCTGTGTGACACAATGTTCGAGTCAATCGTTTTCAATGACTTACTGATTTCATGCTTTATTTATGGTAGAGTGTTCAAATTTTAATTCTTACTGAATCAGATAAAAAAATGGTATTGATCAGATTGAATTACCTTCAGTAGATGTGATTATGGATTGGTTTTGAGTATGACCAAGGTGTCAAGGAATTTGTCTAAATCAAAAAAGGAGGGGGGCTTATCTATTACAGCTTTAATAATGAGAAAAGTCGCTTAAACGTTGCCTGTTTGGGGAAAGTTAACTCCATCTTAGAAGGAATACCGTCCTCCACACTAAACTGAGGAGGACAGTAGTGAGTCATGTTGAACCAGAAAGAGAGTGACTGTCTCTAAATTGTAACTGTCATCCATTATTTGCAAGTAGGATGAGTAGGACATGTTAAATATTTTAAGGTGCCAACCCAACCCAATTTCTCTCATTTTGATTGGTTGAATAAGTTTGCTACTTTATCCTGATTTGATAAATATTTTTGGATGGTTAGGAGAAGCTGCAGGTTAGCTGCTGCAGGTTAGGTATATATGTCTGTACATGAGTTCTTGTTGATATAGTATCTTGGGGCAAAGACAGATGAGGAAGTGCAGAGCACTGAGGCCTTAACTGCTGACTGTGTGACCTGTCTGTCCGGCTTGATGACGGATTGGAGTGGTCTGCCTGACGGGGATATGTTTGGACTTCCCATTCCATGATTGACCCTGAATTCCAGGAAGTGTTGAGTTAGCTCTTTTATTGTTGTTTTCCAGTTTTTTTTTTTTTTTCTTTCTTTGGCATGGAATAATCTGACTCTCCCCCACTCACTCATACCGTCACTCTTCCAAGTGTTTTGCTGACTAGAACACTATAACAGTAATACTCTATGACCTTTATATTCTCTCTTTACCAAAAATTGGGAAACTCATTGCTCACTAGCATACCAGAATGAAAAAGCGCTCCCTGTTGATTTGTCAGTGACTTCATCATCATCGAGTGTAGTTCCTGTGTACTTCCAAAAATGTGGGCAGGTTTCTCTTATCCAATGTGCATGTGTCATGTGCATGCAGAACAAGGCCTTTCTAAACTTTTTTAAGGGTGCTTCCAAGTCAAAAACAATTTGCTACTTGCAGTGATTCAACATTGATTGATTGGGGGGGGGGGGGGGATCAGTAACTAAACTGAGTTTGTGCCATGCAACCTGGTTAGCCTAGCTAGCTCTAGAGTCTGCAGCCAAAGACGTATGCAATGTAGGAGTACTTGACTGGGGATTAAGAATCCTAACAGGATTAGCCTCCCCCACCCTCCTCTGTCCTACCCCTGTGTCCCCACACACATTTGGCCCTTGGACAGTCAGCAGGACTGTCTGTTGGCCGTTGCTTAGTCCCAAATCTGATTAACCCACTCACAGTCAACCCTTTCTGGTACGGTCTCAAGTCTACGGGGCGGCACAGACGATGCACAATCAGTCACCGGGCGCTGTAGATTGGAAGTGCATTAGGACCACAGACTTGGCTGTTTTCAAAGGCCCGACCCTTTGTTTTGTCCAAAGTGGAGAGTCGTGGTTTTGTTTTGAGTTGGTGTAACCCGTGAAACTTCAGGATTCCACTCTGGTTGTCTGGGGTTTTAACTCCAGTTGCTCCTAGGCTTTCACGCCAGGGCAGCGGAGGGCGTTTAAAGATGCGTTCTCTTTCCTCACCGTCCCTTAATGTCAGGGACCTCAATGTGGGGCCAAGTAGTAAGAGCCTGAGTAAAGGGTAAGTGGCTTCAAAATTGGTCGTGTTACTATTTAACCAGTTGAGCCTAATGTTTGTTCAGGGCATTACTGCAGCTAAAACTGCATCTTTGTCTGGTTAAAAGAGACAAAATGTCCAAAGTGTAATTTGCAATCTGAATGCTTTTTTTATGTAACAGTAATTGATTTTGGCGACTTTAAATATCAGCTGAAATTACAGTGTGAAAATTCAGCTTTGAACTGGAGAGCTGAATGGCAAACAAGCAAAATGGGCTGTGTCATCATATGCTGAGAAACCAGCTTTACTGCTGATTTGGACATCCTCGTCCTGTGTGTGCTTAAGACATCAAACATATCCTGTCGGACAACAGGAAAGGCCAGCTTTCCAGCTTTCCTGTTAAATAAAGATCAAGGAGTTTGTATACTAAAACTCTTGTAATTCTGTCAAATTCACAGCAAAAAGCTTCAGATACAACCACTAGATTTGTGTTGAGTTGTGTAAAACAGCGAGGCAGTTATGAAAGCCGGAGTCATAGCTGTTTCTCTCAGTGCCATTAAGGACATCTCTTAAGCTTGACCCACACGATGGCTCCTTTAACCTGTGTGCCAAAGTGTTGCCATCATGGTTTTGCGTTACCAGCGAGGCACACGACATTTTGTTTCAGCCAAAGCAGCCTTTAGGATTAATGTGAATTAACAGATTACCTTTGAAGACAAGTGATTGTCCAACTTGTCCAGATTGCCGCTCTTTCTAGGGGAAGATTAATTGTAGTTGTTTGGGATGTAGAGTAGCTGCAAGTCATTTCCAGGCTTCTGGGTCCAACACATAAACCCAAAGTACTATAGCATGTTTGTTTTCTTTGCATGAAAGAGGCAGAAGATGGGCCTTTTTTTGGTTGGAGTCTGCGGTTTCTTAAATGGACGGTTCTGTAGCTGTTCTGTACCCAGCGGAGATATACGGATGTCCATTTTTATTCTGTCTAAACCTGACCTCTATTTTTTTGCCTCAGAGCTAAAGTTAACCGTGGTGTTGTTTGTATACACAAGTGGACACACACAGTAACAGAGTAAACCATTATTATGTGCACCCTCAGGTTTTCCCTGAACTCGGACCACCATAACCACTCCCTGGTGACGGTCATCGGAGGAGAGGAGGAGCACTTTGAAGACTTCGGGGAGAGTAATACGTCAGAGCTGCTACTGGAGAGCAGCGTTGAGGGAGGTGGGGGGGAGGGTGACTCCCCTCTCACACAGCCCCCTGAGCAGGTCAATGGCTCCTCACTGCTCTCTCCCAGGTACGAGCCTGTCTTCCCTACACAACTAAATGTGCCTAAATGTGCCAGAATCTCAGGGCCGGCTTTCTGACGAAAAACCCATTAAAACCTTTTACATGCTTTAATTCCATTTAATCTAATCTTGTATGAGGACAAAGCCATTTTGAAATGTAGACATCCTGAAGGTTATTTAACTGATTTGAAAATGAATGCAATTTGCACCAGGCTGTCAAATCACAACTTTCTTTTTTTTATCAACTCTTGTGTTACATTCTCAGCTGTATTGTCCTGGCTGAAATGCCCCTATTTACATTCTTCAGGGGGAATGTTTTTCTTCAGTAAAGACACTGAGGTCAAACAGTGATAAGAGCTTTCTGGAGACGTCCTTCGCACCCATATCTGCCTCCTTTTTCTGGCGAAGGGCAAGATAAATGGAGAGAATACAAAGTTCATTCCATCGGCGTAACTCTCTGTGTTGCATAGTTATTGAAAATGCGGATGCTGGGCTACGTTCTGTTTCAAAACTGTCATTAGCTGCTGTTGGATGACCCAGAGTTTTGTCTGAGTGAATGTTTCACACTTTTAATCAGAAGGATATGCCCACTGTTGCCAAGTCTTCTGGGGCAGACAGAAGGTGGATGTTTTGTTGGATTGAGTTCATATATCTTAAAGAGTATCTTAACAAGCTTTACTGCTGGGCTGCCAGATACAGATACCAGATCGACTCTAGCAGTGTGAGACATCTGTCAAACACCAAAACACAGCCAAACGCATACGCACACCCCTCTCTTATGGCACCATTTATTCGTGTTGAAGCCCCTACTGTAGTGTTTTCCCAGTCATCTTTTTTTCCTCCCTCCTACTCTGTTTTCATCAGAGACTTAAAGCCGGATAATGCGTAGTTCCCACTTGGGTGACTTGGATGATTTGCCTTACCAGGAAGCTCTTAACAGCCTATTTTTTGTAACCTGTTGACAACATGGAATTAAGCTGGTCTAACTAATAGTAACTTTAAAATTATCACTATTTATGGCTTCATTGAAGCACAGCCTTACTGTTTATGTATTGTAGCAGTATTTTTTATTAAAAGTAGGGCTGCAACTAACCATTATTTTCATCAATTAATCGGCCAATTATTTTCTTGATTAAACGATTGATCCTTTTGTCTCATAGTGATATCTTCAAATGTCTAATCTAAAGATGTTCAGTTTACTATCATGTGCGACACAGAAAAGCTTCACGTCTTCACAAGAAGCTGCAACCAGCAATTTTTCAGTGTTTTTGCTTAAAAAATGTCTAAAGCGATTATTCGGTTATCAGAATAGTTGCAGAATAATTTTCTGTCGATTGACTAATCAATTAATCAACTAATTGTTGCAGCTCTAAGTGAAAGGAAGTCTAGGTAGCTAAAGCTACTTGAGTATAATATGAAGCTTTGATATAAACTTTATGATCCTTGTGTATATTTTGGTATTGTAAGAGAAAGTGAGATAGAATATAAGAAATTGTCGTTAAAATACATTCATAATATCAGTATTTCTGAATATAACATTTTATATAACATTTTTAACTTGAGATATACAGTATGTAAAAGTTTGCTTCACATACAAGTGCAGAAATCTGTTCAGTGCTTAGCTGGAAAATCACACACATGCACACACACACACACACAAAACTGCATCCCACAAACTTCACCCACTCAGTGTGAATGCGTCACTGCGTTTTGAGCCAATCGTGCTCACTGTTGGCGCATGTAACAGCCTACACACACCCCCACAGTTATCTATTTACATATTACAGCACTCTAACACTGCATGTACACACCGTTTGGTTGCTGCTCCACATAAGCGCACATTATTTAACAAAGTCATCAGTGTCAGAAGAAAATGGCTCAGTGCAGCAGTGCGTATGACCATAAGGTGACACTCAGTCTTGTCATGTCACGCAGCCTTTCTGCCTACATAAACAGGAACCTGTGCCAGTTTGTTGCATAATTCAGACCTGCCTCGCTACCTGAATGAACAATCAGCTGGTAGAGGTGATGTGAGGAGAGGGCACAGGCTTCCACGATTATTTTTCTTTGCTTCAGAGCTTATGTTATTTTGATGTAGTTAACTGAATAGTAACTATATCGTAAGTTTTCTGAGCTCGCCACAAAGATGCCAAGGTTGAAAAGCCAAGAATGTTTGGCCGCAGGGGGAAAAAAAAGAAAATCTTATCAGCACCGAAGAGAGATCAGCACATTCTTTCTCCTAGAATGTTTTGTTTCCTTACGCTTTCCCGAAGAATAAATCACAGCCGCACCGCACAGTCTGTTTCACGTCTCCTTCCCACTGTAACCCTCACACTTTACTCTTTCAAACTCTCCTGTGAAATTCACTACCCCCCACCTCCCCCCACCCCCCTCAGAGGTGCCCTGTCCCACCTCAGTGCACCCCTTCTTGTCCGTCACTCACCACTTCCTCCTCTTCCTCCCTCTTTCCTCTTTCCAGTGCACCTGCTCCTCTCCCTGACTGCTTTCAGAGCTTCCTCAGGGAGGAGGCGCTGGACTTTTTCTGTAGCCAGTGTCACAAACAAATAAGTCGTCTCGAGGACCTCTCCACTCGCCTCAATTTCCTAGAGATGACTAGGTAACACATCATTCACAACTCACTCCGATCATACGCTGTGTGAATGTGTTTGCAGTGTTGATTAGATGCAGTTATCACTTATGTTCTCATAAAGCATGCATTCTGTGTTGGACTTGCAACAACATGGTGTGCGCTGTGTTACGGATTGTACATGCATTCATACATTATGGTATATTTGCGGGTCTATTTTACCTCAAACTGTTCCTAATCATATTTCATCTGCACCTTCTTTTTGTGTGTGACTTGTTAGCATTTTAGCTTATATATGGAAAACCTCACTTATGGCATTTCTGTGGCTACATTCCACTGTGTAGTTGTTGTTTTATCACTGTTAATTTGAAAGGCTGTAAGAATATAAAACAATAACCCCAGGTATCACAGGTAAGTGGTGTCTTTTTTTTGTTGTTGTTGTTTGTTTTTATTATTATTTTTCATGTCATTGCATTCACGCTTTATTTGAGTTGTTGCAGAATGACTGCTGGTAGTGGAGTAAAGCTTTTCAAAGGACCTGCTTTTATCGGAACAGACTTGCTGATCCAGGATTACTGGCCAGTAGCTGTATTACAGAAACTTAGTAACCCTGAAATCCTATTTGATCTGTTTACCAATCGTGTAAATTTCAGATAGAACAAGGTTCAGAGCTCCATAATTTAAGAGTTTAGAAATCTATAACTCCTACTTTACACTTCAGTTTGTAAGTTTCTGTTGTGCAGTTACAGGCGACTGATTTTTTGTAAGGAAAAACGGATCCTGGATCAGCATTTGATAGTCGCTCTATAAAAGTGTGCTGCTGTGTTTGTGTTAGTTTGCTGTGAATATTTTGCAGCTATGCTATGCTGACAAAAATCTAGTGAAGAACCGCCTCATCATGCCCCCATTTTTTTTTTTTTCAGTGGGGGTCCTCTACTAGCAGAGAGAGGGCTGGGGGGGGGGGGGGTTGGATAAGAGGAATACCAGGAGATGGTGTCTCTTTCCTCTATCCTTTTTCTCTTCCTGACCATTTTCCTGTTGTTCTATCTCCCCATCCAGCGCAGGCAAGAGGCTGTCCAGCAAGAAAGTAGCAAGGTAAGCAAAATAGTTCTTATTTCAGTAGGTAATGGTTCATTTTTTTTGTATGATTGTAATAGATAGTTTATGTCTGGCATTAGGAAACAACTGTTTATACAATGTGAACTGGCTCCAGGGGTTGTTGAGTTAAGTGTTCCCTCTCCCCATGTAGGCACCTCCTCCAGAACAGCTCGATGACTCTGGACACAATGAGCGACTTGACGCGGGACATCCTGGAGCTCGCCGACAACGACATCACAGACAAGGTGAGCGCTCAGCGATCAAGGGAGTTAACTGTTTGTTTGTTTGTTTTTTCAGAAACACCTGCCTTCACCTGCTCGGTTACACACTTTCACACCTGTTAGCTGACAGTTATCATACTTTATTGAAATTCCGGTTCTGTTAACCGTAACACTTGAACCTTCTGCAGGTGCTCCTCCTTGAGCGTCGAGTGGCAGAGCTGGAGAAGGAGTCAGAGGCATCGGGGGAGCAGCATGCGCGGCTGCGCCAGGAGAACCTTCAGCTGGTGCACCGGGCCAACGCCTTGGAGGAGCAACTGAAGGAGCAGGAGCTCCACGCGGACGAGCAGCTACAGCAAGAGACCCGTCGTCACAAGGAGGCCCTGAGCAAGCTAGAGAGGGAGAGGGGGCTGGAGATGGAAAACCTACAGGCCAGGTATATTTTATACCTGGATTTTTTTATTTTGTACTAGATTTTCATGATACATAAAGGCCACATAAAGGTAACCAGAAAGGGGATATATTTGTTGATTCTGATGCCAATGACTGAAATGTTGTTTGTTGGAGGAATAGTGGCTCAATACTGCCACCATCTGGCGCTCATCTGCCACTGAGTACATGTTGTTTCTCTCTGGTATATTATTGTCAACCATCAAAAAACAGGGCTGATGTACAGTTGTGGATGTGCTGTGGGTGTTTGCTTTGTGTGTGTGTGTCTGTGTGTGTGTGTGTGTGTATCTAAAAAGATTTGTTTGTGTCACAGACTGCAGCAGCTGGATGAGGAGAACAGCGAGCTGAGGTCCTGTGTTCCCTGTTTACGAGCGAACATCGAGAGATTAGAGGAGGTGAGAGAGCGTTTTTCTCCCTGTCGCTTCTCTTCAATTCCACCCGTCACCGGTCTTAACACTCTTCTTCATCCTTGCCTCCGTTTTGTTTTTTTATTTTCCAGGAGAAGAGGAAACTGCAGGATGAGACGGAAACCATGACGGACAGGTTGACGGAGGAGACGGAGACCCGCAGGAAGATGGCTGACAAGCTGAGCCACGAGCGCCACCAGGGCCAGAAAGAGAAGGAGTGCACGCAGGAGGTTGGACTGGTTTCTCTATGTACAACACAAGCAGTACTCTGTTTATAATATCACAACACAGTTTAGTGCTACACAACTTTTTTTTTTTTTTTCATCGGTCAAATGAAATCATATGCTATTCCCCAAATATTCTGTCTGCCCTCTACCCCTGACTTTATAAGATTCCTACTAACATATTTACCTTTATGTCTTTGTATCACAGCTTATTGAAGACCTACGTAAACAGCTTGAGCACCTACAGTTATACAAGTTGGAGGCTGAAGCAAAGAGAGGCCGTTCACCCGGCGCAGGGCTGCAGGAATATCAGACGCGCACCCGTGAAGCGGAGCTAGAGCAAGAGATCAAACGGCTCAAACAGGTAACACACATAATCTGAGTTTCCTCACCAGTCATCTTCTTCACTGATTTTTATTTGCAGTGTTTTCTCATTTTGTCGCTCTAACTATACTGCTTTGAAATGGAGGGATGGTTTAGGATCAGACATGTGTTACATGTAACTTCTCTGTAGGACAACCGCAGCCTGAAGGAGCAGAATGACGAGTTGAACGGCCAGATCATCAACCTGAGCATCCAGGGAGCAAAGAACCTGATGTCGGCCTCCTTCTCCGACTCCCTGGCGGCTGAGATCAACTCTGTGTCTCGTGGTGAAGTAGGTTTCGAGAGCAGGAGGAACATGCTTAGTTTAAATTATATGCGATTCTGTTTTTTTTAGTGTTACTTCACTGACCTCTGTTCTGTTTGCAGTTGATGGAGGCTATCCACAAACAGGAGGAGATCAACTACAGACTCCAGGACTACATTGACAAAATCATCGTGGCCATCATGGAGTCCAACCCCTCCATTCTGGAGGTAAAATAGACACCACCTCGACTAAAGGGCCACTCACAGTGACTCCACATGCTGTTAAAATATCGGAGACTTGGCTAAAAGAAAAACATAAACTACCAAAAGAGGATGTAAAAATATTCTGACATAATTTTGGTAGAAAAACAACAACGCACTCAACTCATCCAACTCCCTCCCTACCCCTCCACCCCTTCACCCCAAAAAAAGAGAAAGAAGAAGTCCATGGCTGTCAGTGAAAAATAAGCTATTTTTAGTTCCCTTGACTCTGTGCTTATTTGTGAGTGTGTGTGTCAGCCCTCCTGGATAAACTTGGGTTCTGATGACTTCCATGTATTTGGCTAGAGGGACCTGAGTCTCCCCTGTTGAGTGAATGAACGTGTAAATGTGTGTAAGAGCTCAGTAAGGATTAGAAATCTTCCCGTCCCTCTCCTAAAAAAAAGTGTCAATATTTGATTGAGCTTAAAAAAAAAAAAAAAAAAAAAAAAAAAAGATCAGATAATTATACCTAAAGGCCTTAAATCAAAGGTGATCAAAGTATTCATGCCTCAGTTCAGTCAGTAAAATGTTACTGGGATGATGGTATGTGGGCTGTAATCTTCTGCACCAGGCTGAATTGTGTTTTAAATCACAAGCGACATGAAGCGCTGGTCAGGAGTCGAGGAGCGAGCAGCAGTTTCTCTTTTGAGTTTGTCCTTAATATGTTTTAAAGCTTGCTGTGCTGCCGATCAGTCCTTAAAACAGTGTGTTCTGTCCTTTAACCAAGTTCCACTGTCTTTCCAGTGAACCCAAGTGAGGGACATTTCCAGGTCATCATCGAGGATGAGAAATGCCCGGAGGGTTTTTTTTTTTTTTTTTTGTGTGTGGTGTTTTTTGCTCTGTATTACATAAAGCTTGGTGACACTAGAATGAGTAACAAGAATGACACTGTTGTTCTTGCAGCGTCCCAAATGAAGGAACCGGTTTGTAATTTGCTTCATCTCATTTATTATTATTTTTTTACAATGAAACAGGGTCCCGGAGCTCAGGTGGGCTGGAAACCTCAAGTGGGAAAGCACTACATTTCCCATCACTCCCTTAACACCTCTGGCACAAACTATAGATAACTCACACTTATCTCTTAAATGTAGACTTGGTACTGTAACTGATAACCTGCTCATACTGACAAGTTCGCTTTGTAAGCTCTCCAAACGCTAAGCATGAAGGGAAACTGTTGAGTGATCCTGGGAATTGTAGTGTAGTTTTGTTTTTGTTTTTTTTTTAAAGTACAGCCCACCTGATCCTAGTGTTCTCTTGCAGAGTGAAAGTGACAGGAGCAAGCTGATCCAGGTTACTTTTTGGGTTGTTTTTTTTTTGCCGCACAAGTGAAATATCGTCAGTAAAAAACATTATCGAGAAAATTGCTGACGTTTGACAGGTTATATGTGAAGAATCAAATGGTTGTACTTTGCACTAAGTTTTGTTTTGATATTGTTTTGTTGAAAGGAGGAGAAAAAAAAAAAAAGTTCATTGTGAAGGGATCAAATCATAAACGAAGGTGGTTTCGAAACCCGTATGAAGATGAATATAAGAAGTGTGTGGGATTTGTTTCTGCAGGCTCACAGTACCAGCAAAGTTGGGAGCTGGCGTGGGCTCAAGCTGCAGGCGACCCACTCGCATGAAAAAACAAACAAAAAAAAAAAAAACACTAACTTGTAATGCCATATTTAATTGGAAATATTGAAGAATACTACAAACAGTTCTGCAGCCATGTCTCAAGATTACATGATCTGCAGTAATAATATAGAGGAGGCATGGCAGACTTTGGTAGCAATAATGCTTGGCAAGAAAGTGGACATTGGTGGAGGGCAGATGAAACAAAGCTGCTCTGTATTTCCTCTGCTGAAGCAACATCTGCTCTTTCACTTTAGTATCGCGAAACGATGCAAGGACCGACGGCGGACTGATGCTGTGCTCATGGGTACTGTGCAGCCATCTGTCGACACTTTGAGGACATATCTTTCTGACTCTGAAACTGGACTTTTGTGTCGGATTTACCTACTGCACCAGACGTCTTGATGGATTTATAGTTGACAGCGAGTCGTCCTGTTTTTTTTTTTTTTGTTTTTTTTTGTCCAAACAGCTTGGCGTTCTGCACCAACACACACACACACACACACACACACACAAAAAACAATATGCTCAAGAGAATTCCTATTTTTCACCCTGCTCACCTCTTAAGTCTATCTCACTGCTCCTCTTCACCTGCCACTCCATGGAAAATGGCCTTGGATGTAAATGACTTGTACATGTAAAGTTTTTTCTACACTCATTCTAGATTCTAGGTATTTTTATAGTCCGAGCGGGAGAAAAAAAAAAAAAGAGAACATTTCTTTTTCTCGTCTTATGCTGAGAAACAGCTGCCTGTATTCTTCTCTAGCATGTAGCGTGTACAGTATTTGTTGGATTTTTTTTTTTTTCTTGTTTTAAATCACACGCAGATATATTTATTCCTCATTTGACACGACGACTCACGCACTCAGCGATCTGTGCTGCTGAGAATATGTTGGTGTTTTTTTTGAATTCACATGGGGGAGATGAATTCACAGTGGGGCGACGTCTGCGGAGGGAGAATTCAGTAAGAGGAGTGTTTAAAGCAATGTTGTATTGTCTGCGGACGAGTCGCCATCGGGTGCAGAAGCTCGAATGTCACCTGCTCGGAGCGGCTGCCTGTTGAGGTCACTGCACTCTTCCATAATGATGTTGCTGTGACTTCCTTCAGGGTTGTAATTTGAGCTATACTGTATGGCAGAGTCTGCAGTTTCTACTGTTGTCTTCCCAGATGAGATGGAGTCAGGTACTGCATGGAAACACTGATTTTTTTTTTTTTTTTTTAAATTGTATATCTGATCCAAACCTATGTTTTTGACTGACAAATCATATGCTATA
Source organism: Scomberomorus guttatus (assembly GCA_038419695.1). Classification (NCBI taxonomy): domain Eukaryota; kingdom Metazoa; phylum Chordata; class Actinopteri; order Scombriformes; family Scombridae; genus Scomberomorus; species Scomberomorus guttatus. The sequence goes on along the minus strand of CM076465.1, from coordinate 14,862,441 downwards.
ACATTTATCAGTGGGGCTGTAGGTTGTGTGAGACCTCATAATGTTAACACATGCCACCTTAGAGCTCATTTTCAGGCTTTCTGAGTTCAGCTTCCTGCCTTTTAGTGTGACTGAAAGGTTTCTTCCCCCCCAACAGATTTAATACTTAATTCTTTATATGAATGAATCCTTTTATGCATCACAAAGAGGAAACCGTATGACACCTGAACACAGCAGGCTCTACTACACTCAATTCTCTCTCTGCTTCATATTTCCGTGTCTGGTTCTGACAGACGGTTAGAGGATTTAACATGACAGGCAACAGAAACTAGACCACAGGTGAGACCACAGAGCTGACAAAACATTCCCTTTTAGCAGAGCTGAAGGCGATTGCACTTTAACCAGATCCAGTTTCTCCATTTTTAACTTATAAAATGACCAAAGACAGATGTTTGAACTTAAACCAATCATTAATCAGGGTCCACGCTTTTTTTTTTTGTTTTTTTTTCCTGAGCTAATACATCCCAATCAACAAACTCTCAGTTTTCCTTAAAGAAAAAGAAAAACTGGCCTGCTAGTCTAAACACTGTGCCTCTGTGTCTCAAACTTTGCCTCTACTAACCTGATGATGAGCCCTGGGAAAAGCACTGACCACATGACTGTCAGTTTGTTAAATTATAACGATGAAACCTGAAACTGTAAATATGAATTGTCATTTTTTTGTGATTTTTTTTTTTCTTTTTCTTTTTCTCTCTCACGCTCACTTCCAGTGTCCAAAGAAAGTTTGCTCAAGGCACGAACATCACTACCGGTGTAGTGCATGGCTTGCCATTATGTGACATGGGAAGATAAAAAGAGAATATTGTAGAAAACAGAAATTGTAAAACTTAAATTTATGCCTATTTTCAAAGATAAATGTATAAATTATAACAGTATTGGTTACAGCTGTATATTATTTTTGAAGATCCCCACATGATCTAATCCTAATTGTTACTGGGGAAATATAATTTCAGTCATTGTAAAAAGAGAAAATATAAAGGTAAGCAGTGAAAGTAAGATTAGGAAAATAAATGGAATAAAATGACTCTGTGTTTGGTTGTCTCATTTATTGCAAGATTTTATATTGTTACATATGTTTGCATGTGTTGTACATGTATTTATAAAACAGGTTCTTTTGCCTCCAACCTACCAGCTCCACCTGCAGGTTATCTATCAGCACTATGTTGAGTCCCACAACTGCCAGGATAGGTTCACATTTTTCAAGTCTGTATTAAAACAGGAGCCAGTAGTGTAGCAGACTATTGTTTAAACACTATGGAAGCAAATCATTGCCATAATAATTTGAATTATATCAGCAACTGAAGACCAACATTTAATGACATTTAATTACTACTGAATACTTGATGTTGAAATTTAATTTCAGAAAATATTGCACTGAAATATTTGGCTTTGAAAACCATCTTTCTGACTTTATATGATTGCTTTTCTTTACTGTCCCTGATGTTCAGATCTGAATTTTATATCTTGAATTTTAGCATCAGAATTTGACCAAGCATATTTGAGCAATCTGTATTGAGCTTATTGAATTAGACCAGCTTGAATATAGCTTTTGAATATTAGGCACGTGAATTTTCTAACTGATTTTGAGAAACCTAAAATAAATATATACTGGAAATAAAGTTGTTGAACTTGCACAACTTGAAAGTGACCAAATTCAGACCATATAAATTCAGGAAGATGGTTTTCAAAGTCAAATATTTCAGTGCAATAAATTCTGTGGTATTTAAATTTCAGCAGTAAGTATTCAGTAGTCATTAAATTTAAACATTAAGTATTCAGTTGCTGATATAATTCAAATTATTATAGCAATGATTTGCTTCCATAGAAGACAGACATGGAAAAATTGTGAACCTGTCCTTTAAAGGAAGGGACGAAGCCCATCTGTCTTCTGATCGTAACCATATCAGCTGCTGGTGGATCAATAATACAGGTTTGCAATATAAAAGATTTTCAACCTTTAATTTGTTTCATAAAATGTATGGGGTCCTCGATGGGTTAATCAATATTCAAATAACGAATCAATAATGAAGAAATGTGCAAAAAATTGGAAAAGCAACAGGAAAATAATTAATCTGATTAATTCAATAAAAACACTAGATAGATGAATTGGTGATAAATAATGAAGTAATGATTTTCTACAATTTTCCAGGAGGTGCGACTGAAAGTGCTGTCAAAAAAATATAAATATTAAAATGTATTTTTTAAATTTAATTATTTTGTAGCTAATGCTTTTTTTAAATGTATGTTTAGATACAAGTATTTATTCATTCATTTTAGGTAATTGAAATATCTAAGACTTGAACAGTTATTCAGTTAGCACATTCCTTCTTTTATCCATGTTATTTTATAAGCACTGAGTTGTATGAATTCATGAAATTTTGGATAGAATTAATATGAGACCCAACAAAATATAAACAAATAAAAATATGCATACAAAGAAAAGAAGAAAGAAAATAAAAATAACATGAAGATAATGAAAAAAGAAAGATATAAAAAATAAGAATAGTAGAATTAATTTGTATCTACAGCAGGTAAACCTGCTGCCTCTGGGACCTAAGAGACCTGAGTGCACGTTTCCTTAACGGATTAATCCACCTATTAGGGTCGGTTAGGTGATTGGTTAACTCATTTTTAAACTGATTATTGATTTATATAACGACTGTTCAAGTGTTACTGAGTAAACGTTGGTTTCTTGAATGCCACACCGGACGGACTGGCTGTCTGTCCACCGGAACCTTCCTCGTCCTCCTTGCCTTCCCACGAACGTGTTTTAATGGAGCACACAGAGCACCAAGCGACGCCATGGCGACACGGCGGGACGTTTCCTTCTGTCAAAACGTGAAGTGATAGTGGAAACTGTAAATTTCACCTCTAAAAGAAAGGCCTTGAAGCTTTCACAGCCGCTTCATACATTTCTGTTAATTTCTTTTTTAAAAAATGCAGAGGTGCGTATGAAATGAACAGGCTAACAGTTAGCATTACAGCTAATTCACAGAGTTTACTTGTTATTAGAAAAGAATACGTATATATATTTTAAACATTAATCTGATCTAAAAATAGCTAACGTTAACGCTACTTTGCTTAATGACTGTTAGCTTCAGGAGTGTTTATATAAAAACAGAAGGACATTCACTTTACGTCTTATCATGAATACACCAGATAGTTTTGTTGTGATATTAGTTGCAGCTAAATCCAATACAATAAAGCTCAAGATCTGAAAATATACTCACTCTTTGTTGTGAACAGTTGGTTTATTCTGTGTAGATAGATAGATAGATAGATGGATAGATAGATAGATGGATAGATGTAGACTGTTTTTGAGTGAAATGTTCCTTGTGTGTTTTTGTGCAGGATGTATGACTAGCTTTTCAAAGATGAAGTCCCTTACCCCAAATACTGAGGTTCGTCTAGCAGTGGCTCAGTGTTTCCGGACTCTCTCTACATCCACGGGTAACAAAGATGTTATCGCCGCTCTTGAAACACTTGGCTCTCACTTGGATGAAGGATCAGAGAGTAAAACCACTCCAGTTCAGCGGGCAGAATTCAGGAGAGCTCACTTCACTCGTACCCTTCAGTTTCTTGTAAGCAACATCCAGGCTGACTGGCTGCACAGCCTCACCGCAGCACAGCGCATAGAGTTATGGGACGGACTGTTCCTCCGAGGCCCTCCGGAGCAGGCTCTGCTGGTGCTGATGGAGGGAATAGGAGAGCTGAGGTGGGTGATGCCGGAAGAAGGGTGTGAAGCATGTTCATCATGTTGTCTGTTCACTAATCGCTCTGTCCTCTGCAGACCCAGCGCAAATCTGAACCACTTGGTCAGCATCACTGAGAGGTTCCTTCAGAGTGGTCGACTCGCCGACCTGCTGTGGTCCTACTGTCTGGAGGAAGGTGCCTCTGACTCCCCCCAGCTCCGAGAGACTCTACTGGGACGGATAGTGGCGCTGCCGGACCTCACTGCCAACAGGTTACATCCCAACAACAGGCCTCTCTTTCTTCCTCACCAGTACTACCCTCGGCTGGCCACAGAGATGCTCGCTGCCCTGGAGAGGACCTGCCAGGCACTCAAAGGTGAGAGATCATCAATTTAGCAAGAACGTCAGCCATCACATAGCATGTTCCTTGTTTCAAAGATTCTTTTTTGTACTCAATTCCTCATTATGTCTTATACACTGTATTCTAAATTTTAACAGATGGCACAGACTGTTCCTTAACATTTGTGGCTCAGACACTTGGAAAACTGTGTATCCAAGGGCATAGTGGTGAGTTTATTTACATTTTATGAAGCTGTGCAAAAAACATTGGGCTGTAATTAGTCTTTTCTACATTGTGTCTCCTCCCATAGGAGGGAGAGGGAGAAGGGAGAAAAAGAGAGGGAGATAGGCACACAGTTTGGATGCTTGTGTGCTCGTGGTTGATGGACAACAAATAGAGGATTTTCAGAAAGTTTGCAGTATTCCTGTTGCCAGGACAGAGATGGACTTTAACATTGAAACTGAGAAAAACCCACCAGAAGGATAATGGTAACAGGCACGGGCCAGAAGTAATCGAATAATAGGCAACTAATTGAAAGTTAATGCAAGAGGAAAATAAGATTTAAGTTTCTATTTAAAGGACTTCAGAGTCAGAGTGTGTGATGTGAGCAGGGAGATAATTCCAGAGAAAGGGGGCACGATAGGAAAAGGCCCTGCAGCCTGCTGATTTTCTTTTAACTCTGCATTCTGAGAGCAGAGAGCACGGGATGTAATATAAGGTTGAAGTAAATGAGACAGGTATGAAGAGGAATGCCCATTTAGAGTTTTATAACTCATGTTGTCATCTTGTATGTGATGTTTTTCTGTTCACCAGACTACATAAGAAATGACTGGACTCCTGTTTATTTATTGAATCCCTTATATTCTCCTTTTTTCACCTCTCTGCAGGGTTGGTGCTGGCAGTGATGGCTCCTCGGCTGTCTGTCTGCACGCGCTCAGACATGGTGTGGCAGAGGGTTTGTTGGAAGCTGCTGGAGAACGTTCCACAGCGATGGATGGAAAGCGTGCTCACCGGGCTGGTGCAGGCTGTCAGTGGGTAAGGATGGTTACAGCTCCGGTCACATGCATTTAAACAGCTCGCAGTTTATCTGGCATCCAGCTGTCTGTTTTCTGTCTGTCTATAAGTGACACCAGTCTATTTGCTCTTTTTCAGGCCTGATGCTTTGGCCAGGATCATAGGGAATCTAGTGTTAACGAATAAAAAGGCCCAGTTTGTCATCACTCACAAACTGCTTTTACTACAGTACAAGTATGAGGTAAGACTGTACTTTCAGCCTGATAGTAAATCAAATATCTTATAAATACCACATGAAGCATATGTTTTTTTTTCCCCAGACTCAAGTCTTGAGAATTGTCCTGGGTTACCTCGCATCAGACAGGGATCGAAGGCCACTGCTCCTCCAGGTGAGTGGATGGGATGTCTGTCTAATGGTATCGTGTTACATGATTTTGACATGTGACGTGCTGTATTTGTTTGTGTTCTCAGGTGTTACGGTCTGTGTCCCAGGCCTGGGCTAATCCCAGTGCAGTGAAACACACACCTCTAGAGCAGCAACTGTATGTCAGCAAGGCTCTACTGCTGTGTGTGAGCCTGCTGAAAGACTCTGAGCTGCAGGAGCTACGCTCAGGTACAATTCTGACACCATCCCCCCCCAAACACGACTTAACAGGTTTTCACTCAGTATCAGCAGCAGCAGCAGTAGACATGTGATGATAGACGTTGAATAATATAGATCGTTGCTTTCTGCTCTCACCCCTCTGTTGTGTGCCTCTTTTCTCAGAGCTGCTTCAGTGTATGCTGGGCGGCATGCAGAGCCACCTGGACAGCAGTGTGGTGCGTATCAGGCATATGGGGATGGTGGTGGGAGAGTGCCTTAGCTCCCGCATGGATATCAATGGAACCAAGCTCAAGTTTGAGGTAGCGTTGCTGTGTAATTTGAAAGATACAATGATGTTGCTTCAACCACAGTTTTTGCCCATGACAGCATAATTGGCTTCAGAACATTTGACTCATCCCTTAATTAAAATGCCATTTTGGTACTTGTGTCTGTGTTTGTATTGTTCTGTATTGTGTGTTGCAGTATGAGCAGGATGAGGAAACTCAAGAGCTGCTTTCTCTGATGACTCCCATCACTGGTGATGAGTCAGAGCCTGAGTCTATAAACGGGTAAGTGTTAAACATCTCTGTAACTGTTACTTCTATTATCTGCAAAGTGTTGAAGTTGTCTTTAAATTTGGAAAATGAGTAATTATAGCATCTCTAAATTCTGATATGATATGCAACAAAGTATGACTTTGTTTTGTGTAGGATTTACACAAAATAACAATGTAATGTAATGCTAAAGGTGGTGGGAGACGTGTACAGCTAAAAATAACTGTTGTTGCAACTGTTTGTTCTTTTATGACTATGTTGAACAATGGATCAAAATTCCCATAAAACTTAATAGTATACAGTATATCTGTGGGCACCAATTTTATTTAATGCTAAGTCTGTCATCTGCAGAGTCAGCTCTCCTCAAGAGATCAATAAAGTGATTCCATCTACTCAGAATACATCATCCCAAAATAAGTCAGAAACCCCACCATCAAAAACTGACCCAGACTCTGACCTGGATAGGTAAGTATTCACTCTGTCATGCATTCAGTAATGCTAATATATTTTAAATGTATTTTAGGGGGGGTTTGTATGTATTAAAGGACATTTCAGAGGTGTTTTATTAACTAAAAATCTTTCGATGCAGCGATGATGAGCTCACTCCGTACGATATGTCTGGCGATCAGAAAATAAATGAAGCGTCTCCTCCTCGCTACCTACGAGACTGTCTGGAAAGTATGGCTCCACAGATCTAATCTCTTAGACCTTATTGATCACCTGATGCATTTCTATTTCAATGTTGCGGTATTTGTTCCTGCTCCTGATATTTTCTTATCTGTCAAACCATCCAGGTTTAATTTCCTCTGAAGATGCAGTGCGCGTGGAGCTCAGTTTGAGAGTTGCTGAGGGTTTGGTGAGAAAGAACGTCTTTGCAACCAGAGAGGTAATGACGGCAACACGCAGCAGAACTATGCAGTGTAATTTAATAAGTATTACACCTGTAGTTATTTTTGGTCAGGAGATTGCTCCACAAGTATTCTTCCAGTGCTTCAGATTCACTTCTTTTCAAACAAGTAAAATAAGATACCAGTAGCATTTATTCTTATGCTTTTTATAAAATACAATCAGACCATACTGGTTTGGTTTCCTGTACAGAAGCAGCCAATATCACTACAACAAAACTGATACTCGGCCAGAAGATATTGCATTTTTATTGCCTATTAAGTGTCATTGCACTACATGATTGATTACTTACAGATTACTGTTGACATCCCACTTTATGCTCGTTTGAAATGCCTTTTCCAGATCAGTGTCCAGCTAACCAAAGTGCTTCTTCACATGGAGGATAAATACAGCATAAATGGCTTCCTGACTCTGAGACAAGCGACCATGGTGGCTCTCACTGTCACTGACTGTATCCCCGTATGATTTTACACCTCACTTTCAACTTTCAACTTAGTTCAGGTTAATTACCACATAGCTTTATCACACATTGCCTGTCTTTTTACAATCAAACTGTCTCTTTTTTTTAATAGGTGACTCAGTATTTGACCACAGAGTTTTACTCCTTGAACTACAGTCTTCGCCAGCGGCTAGATATCTTGGAGGTGAAAACAACAGCTTTTCCAATAACAACAGTTTATTGATTTGATCATTGCCACAGGCGGTGCAGTTATGAGGCTGTTCTTGTTTTGATGTATTAGGTCCTTGCTCTGGCAGCTCAGGAACTCTCTAAGCCAATCACTGACAATAGAGATTCATCCCTGGGTGTAGCTGCCACCACTGATGTGACTCCATACCCGGGTGACAACCCTGTCCACTGGCGACAAGTCGTCGAGAAGCGGATTCAAAGCAAGACCAAGCGTCTCAGTAAGGTACTCGAAGCGACATACGTGTCTGTAAATGAACAAGTCTGTAAATGAAGGCTTACCTCTAAGATCTAATGATTTGTCTTGTTGCTACAGGGGGCCACGCAACCCCCAGCTAAGGCCACCCCCAACCGTTACGCACCTGTTGCTGGACACTTCTTTTTTCCTCTGCTCAGGAATTACGACAAGTTAGTATGTTTTTGTTATGCAAATGTATAGGCTCAACACTTTTTTTTTATGTTCCAGTTTACAACAGCACGTTTCTTAAATTAAATGCAACACTTGTCTGCCAGGCCTCAGGTGACCTTTGACCTGTTGGGCAGCGACCACCTGGTACTTGGCAGGTTGATCCACACCCTTGGACTCTTCATGCATCTGGCAGTCAATGCACCGGTAGTTTCATCCATCTGTTCGTGCTAGTGCAACCTGATGAAATGTACAGGATATACAGTATAATCAATAGCCAAGAATTTAGAGGCATCCACTGTTCATTTTCCTCAGCTTGAACAGTTCTAGCGCTGAAACTGTAGCCTTTAAGGTCAGGAAAAGATAACGGTGACACTACAGTTTATCACAAAATTACAATTACAAGATATACCCTTATATCACAATAACAATATTATAGCAATATTTTCTAACTCTACCCCTATGGGGCGCTCATGATTTATTTTTTTTTCTTCTTGCAGATAGCAGCACAGATGGGTCGTGCTCTGCTGGACTTTGTGTGGGCGGTGCGCTACCACGTTGACCAGTAAGTATGATGTACTGTATATATGGAAATATCTGTGGTTGTTATCAGTGCTGTAGTGTAATATTCTCTCTACTAACCAGCTGTTTTGTAATCAACATGCAGCCTTTTCCTAGAAACATATTCTGACAAAACAGTCTGACAAAAATAATAGTAGGCATGAACTAAGGTCTGGACAGGATGTTTAATCATCTTATCTCAGTCCTGCGCTGTAACCTGAAATGTGTTTGTTGAAGGATGGTGAGACGAGGTGTCCTCTTCGCTGTCTGCTCTGTGTTTCTGAGCATGCCCAGTCAAAACCTGCTGGTGGACCTCAGTGATCAGCTGTTTGAGACCAGAACTTGGCTGGCAGGTAAAAAAAAAAAAAAATCCGGTCATAAGGGTGAAATGAGAAATCAGTGCTCTTCATCATAGAACCTAGATAAAAATATTCAAATTTTAAGGGCTATACATAGTTTTTTTTTTTACACATTACTAATAAAAGATTTACCAGAAAACATGCGATTCATATAAGAGCAATTAAGTCTGAGCCTGCACCTGCATAATGTAATTCTGTCAGGGATGTCCCTTGAAACATATCCATGGACACACAAATGCGTTCAGTACACACATGCACAGCTGGACTGAACATTTCTGGGAAGCGGCTGAGGAACCAGGATGTCCTGTACAACACAGACTGTCTACGACGTGACTGGCTCATCAACAGTTGGAATTTTTTTATCCCTCTGAGGATAAAAGTAGTTTCGCTTGCACGTGGTGCTGAATGACTTTAAGAGTGCAAAGGACACATTTTTCCTCTAACGTAAGATGTGCAAAGTGTGCAAAGAAAATGCTAGGATTAAGTGTAAAGTTTAATTTATTTTTGCTTCTGTAATTATACTTACACTAACAATCTTTTTTTTTAATTTACTGTCCACAGATGTGGCTGAAGGGGACCCTGATGCAGATTGCCGGAATCTGGCTGTGCAGAGTCTGGTGCTGCTGGATAAGAGCCTAAAGAGGCAGCTACAAAATCCACAAGCACTGAGCCTGGAGTCTTGATGACAGCATCAACTATAAACAATGATATACTGTGTGTGTCTCTGACGTGGGGTGGGCTTTACCGTACCACCGCCTGGTCCTCACAGCGCTTGGAGACTTGAGTATCGGGGCCGATGGAAACGATGTTCCGGATACTTGCTGGCAGAGGGGCTGGTCAGGCGGAAATGGATGAACCCGGATACTGACGAATGTCCTTTTAGCTGCAGGTGCTGCAGATTTTTTTTTTTTTTTTTTCATATCCTGGAACACACAGCCAATTTGAGGAAAAAAAGAGGGCACATGTCTTCTCACACATGTCTGCGCTTTTCTTTTCTGCGTGCCTAAACCACACACACACACATTTTAATACACTATCTTGTTTAGATGTGTATGATTTATGAACCCGATAAAATATTGATAGAATGGAGAATAGGATGCCATTTTTATCTGCAAATAAAATGTTATGAGGATATCCTTTTCATCCTCTTTCCTGTATGAGCAGATCTCTCAGTGCTGTGGTTGTTTGTTTGCAAAGGACATCCTGTGAATATTCACATGCATACATGCACACAAAAATAACAAAAATTCTACTACTACTTCCTCTGGTGACATACATGGAATGTGTGTTCATCTGTATGTTCCACAACAATAAAACATTTTTAAATATAATTACTCATCAGTAGAGGCCTTGATTTGATGATTTTGATTTATTTAGTAAGATTTTTTTCATATTTTCAGGCAGAGCTACTTGTCTTTGAGCAAATAAGGCTGAGACTAGGTAAGGATGTCACTAGAACAGAGGATAATTTAAGGTATACAAAAACACTGGAAATGTACAAGCCAGGGTGTTCTAAAATGTATTAAATGAACCGAAGTCCTTTTATAGAAGTTACATTTAAAGTTCAAATTAACCCAAATTAATGTAAAAGACTGAAAGTCAAATGATGAAAGCAGGGTTTGGAGCTTGTCCATTTAGATTTGTGGATATAAACTTTATACAGAGATCAGAAACTGGAGTGTATAAGAAATAGCCACCTCACAACATCAAATACACAATCTACACAAGGCCCAATTTTCTTTGATAAAACTGCACAAATGTGAGCACAGTGAAAATTATATTTAAGCAAAATCTTTCAAGCCCTTCCTTTACAAGATTATTTAGATCCCCTCCACACATGTAAGACATACAAAAATAATCTGCTTGGAACAATAATGTGTGTCTGATATGTTTGTTTTTTCCTCAGAAATTATAATTATCTTGTTAAAATCCACTCCTTCTCCCTCCCTGAATATTCCAAACTCTATAAATATGTAAATATATTTCATCTCAGAAGTTTAACTGCTGGACACAAGATGTCTCCTACTTCACTGTAAAGTCCATTCTCAGTGTTTGTGCACTGGAGGCTTCAAGTTTCCACATCACACTTGTGTAAGTTGAATAACTGGACCATGATTGGCTCCAAACTATTTGTGATGTGAAAAATCCTGCTCGTAGGCCCACCCCTTAAAATTGGATTTTCAATGAGCACAAAGAGACTTTCTGTGTTCAGCAGATGAATGTGAAAACAGCCTTCTAGTGTCAAGCCCTGCACATACATCATCCTGCACAGTGAAGCTCAAACATTCAACTGTAGGAACAAGAAGAAAAACACATTTTTGAGTGGAGGGGGACTTTAACTTTATTACTATTACTACTAACGCATATCATCAAGCAGACCAAAAAGAATTTTGCTGGAGGCAATTTAACTTTCTGATGTTTATGTGACTGCATGGTTATACTGAACATCAATATCTCCACTAAATATGCTTGCAGAACTAACAATGTCAGTCTAAATGTAATTAAATTCCCATAAAAACAACTAAAGAGAACCTGTATGTATTGCATTAGAAAAATAACATTATTGTGTTTTGATGAGACTGCTATCAACTTCTCACTACCTTCGGCAACTCGGGTGGTATTCGTTCTTTTCCGTAACTCCTCCTCCGGTCCAGTCCTCGGGGTTGTCAGGGGCAACTGGCAGAGACGCTTTTATGCTCACACAGGAGGCTACACATCAACACTGGAAGTTACGGTCGACGCTTTAAGCTGTTTTGAGTTTTAACAACTAAGTTGGCGTTAACTTTAGAAAAGCGACGGTGAGGTAGGTCTTGAGATACTTTATCAGAAGGGCTAACCTCGCTCTGCAGTTGCGAGGGCCAGCAAATGAATGCTAACTTTGGCTAGCTTATGTAGCCTAGCTAATGTTAGCAGCTAAAGCTAACTTACCTTCTTACCATCTGTCATATAAGCTAATGCTACTAATGTTTGCTGATAGGGCGAACTAATATGGTGAATCTGTAGCTAGTGTCTAAGTCTACATTGTTTATTTGTATCAGTTAGTGAACTAGCGTTAGCCCAAGTGAACTACATACAGTATAAAGTGAAATCATACATTTTGAATCATTGTCATTGGATGCTATTTTAGGGTACGGTCTTGAGTTAATTAGTGATTAGCGAGCTTGTGCAACATGAAATAGTCAAGTAGATACAGTAACTAGCTAGTATAAGGACATGAAGCTGCACAATAAATACAAACAATACAAATCAAATAATGCACTGTACACCACGTACAATATTGGATATCTCGTGTTTCTTCTTTCTTATCTAGAGAGGTACACTGGGGACATGGCGGTGTATTTTGACCACCGTATTGAGGCCCCTGAAAGCAGTGATTTGCCCTCTCAGCTGACATGGCACCCGGCTCTGCCTGTACTGGCTGTGGCGTCAAGCAACTCCACCGCTGGAGCCAATGTAGATCTCTACTTACAGCAGGTGAACAGTGGGCTTTGCACTGATACAGAAGAACCCTTTGTTATATTCACAGTGCATTAATGATATCTACTAGAGCACACTCTAACACTGCTTGTATACTTAAAATCATCCCTGTCCATATGCAGGGAGAGTATGTGGAGAGCTGCCATGTAGAACGTCCTTACCAGCCCATAGTGCTTCGCTGGCATCCTACAAAGCCAGTGTTGGCACTAGGCTGGGAGAATGGAGAGGTACTGCTGCTGACACACCCCTCTGGAGATCAAACAGTCCTGCCTAATGCACATACAGCCTGCATCACACTGCTGGAGTGGAGTAGCTCTGGTAGCCGCTTGGTAACTGGGGATCAGGTGAGTGTCTTTCAATGACTGTATACACATAGTATTGTATGGACTAAGCCATGGTTGGATTACCATCATAGCAGGGTAATATAGGCATGAACTGAATTAATTGTGTATGTGAATACAAACAGTTTAAACTTCCCATTTGTTCTTGTTGAACAACATAAACACAGTGTGATTATTTATTGACAGACTGGAGCTCTAGCAGTATGGAAAGTAGATGCCAGAGGGAGACTTCAAGGAAACCATCTGGTGAAGCATGAATACAACGAACACCTAACTTGCTGCATCTTCAGACCTGCCTCACCTGGGGAGTAAGTAAAAATGATGCTATGTGTAGAGTTGGTCATTCTTTTTAAGTCCTTAACAGTAAAATTATATTGAAAACATAGTGACATGACTATGCTCTCTTGGTCTGAATGCTGTGTTGCTGATAGTAGGACCTATCTCTTGTTACAGTGATGTGGCAATGCTAGCCCGGGCATCAGTGAGTGGAGATGAGAGTGCTCTGGACATGTTCAGCTGGAAGGGAGCACCTCTCAAGATGGGCCCACAGGAGGGACTTGCATTCTACGTCAGCACTGCGAATGGTTAGAGTTTGTTTTTGTGCTCAGTATTTTAAGTACACACCTGTCTTTTAGTGTATTGGTATCACCATGAGTATGTTTTCTTAAGCCACATTGTGTAGCTCGTTACTTTTACAATCTCTAATGGTGACCAGCAATTTCCAGCAATGACAGAGCTTTGAGACGGCTCATAATGGCTAGCGATAATATAAAAAATATTTTGTGGCTTGAGAGTATGTCTTAGTAAAAATCATATGGTTCTCACTTAAATGAAGATGTTCAATCCATGTTAATAAATATTAAGCTCACCACTCACATCAAAGTTTTTCATTGACGAGAAAATCTGCAAAATATGATAATTTTTTGTGATGAGGCAATTTTTTTGAAAATCTTTAACCCTTGCGTATAGGTAAGGTCCACAGCGTGGATGAGCATGGTAAGACAAGCACACTTCTCAGTGTGGAGGGCGCCATCAAGAAACTGTTTTACCTTGAGAAGAAAGAGGCTCTCGCTGTGATCACGGAGACTCTGATGCTGTCACAGTACACTCTGGGACCTGATGGAGGAGCACAGGAATTCACGAAGGTATACTAAACCATGGTATTTTTCATGGGTTCTGTTCATAGTAGATCACTGTAAAGATCCCAGTGAGATGAATCATATACTGTAGGTAAAGTTTTGTTTATGAATATTAACATCATTGGATACTAATAAAAAGATTGATTGGGACAGCTGTGTGACAGTGACAGGTCTAAAGATCAGTCTGAACTAATACTAACTTGGTTTGTGGATATTTTTTTCATGACAGGTTAAGCTGAGTAGCAAAAGTGGACAGAACACTGACATTGTGTGGACCGAGAACGGCCTCCTCATCACAGCAACAGGGGAACAGCTCATCAGGTCAGTATACACCTACTGAACGCACACACATACAAACCCACTGGAAACTTGACTAATATTCTGACCTGATAATTTTGTAGGCTGTGGGATCTAGAGCGAGATGACAATTATGTTTTGTCTCTTGACGAGACTCGGGGGTTTGAGAGAGGAGAGATGATCAACTGTGTTTCATACTGTGCCGGAAAAGGTGAGCGTTAAATGTTTGTCCCACTGTGCAAAATGTAAAAGTATTGCAAATCTGACAGCAAACTGCATGGCTTGACTTCACATTGCTGTGCATCTGGTATTTTTTAGATGTTTTATTTCACTGCATTCCCAAACTCGAGTAGATTTGATTCAAACCTAAAAAACCTCATCGTTTTTGTGTAATTTTGCGGTCTCTCCAGAAATCCTGGCAGCTGGCACCAGCCATGGACGCATAGCAATGTGGAGGATGGTGGTGCAGCCAGACAGCAGCAGAGGTGACACCAAAGCCCAGTGGAAGCTACAGACACCCACTGAAACAGGGGGAAATGTCACTCAACTACAGGTACTGACTGGACCAGCATTTAGTCAACACACACCACTGTTCTATTATTCATGAATGAATATCAGTCACATACTATTTCATTTCAGTGGGGCTCCAGCCTGAATCTGCTGGCGGCCAACAATTCCAATACGGTGCTGATTCTGTGTGAGCATGTGATGTCAGCCCACTTTAGCCAGCAGGTGGCAGCAGTGCAGCTTACCCCGACCCAGCTCAGCATCACTCACTTCACCACAGGAGTGCACCTTGCCCTGCAGTCGGACATCCACATCAAAGGTGTCTGCGTTACCAAGGTAACTGTATAGTTGGAAAGGGCAAAGTGTAGAATTAGTTTTTTTTTTTTGCACTTTAAAACATAGTGATGGCCTCTATAAAAGTCAATGTGAACTGTAGCTGTGTTGCCATACCAACAGGATTCAGTGACAGTCTGGAGTGGCAAGCAGATCACTGTGTATGAGCTTTCAGGGACAGTTCTACGCAATACAGGTACAACTCACTCAACAGTCCAAACAGCATTTTACAGACGTGGCACTTCAGAAACTTAACTTTTTCTTTCTTCTTCTCCTTTTTTTTTTTTTGCTAATTTCACAGGATCGTTTGCTTGTGACTCCCGTGTAGTAGCTGTACATGGGGAGAACCTCTACACTGTGGAACCTAACAGGGTCCAGATCCGCACACCACAGGTCTGTTGTCCCACCTCGAAACCTATGACCCTGTACTCACTTAAACACAGAGATTTGACAAATGTTTGAGTGACAGTTTTCAAAAGGCATCTCATAAGGCAAACTGCTGTTTTTCAGTGCTGAGTTGATTTTAAATTAGTATGACCATGTATAAAAGTGGTATTTGTCACCATGAATTAGGTTTATTGCTGAACCATCTCATCTCTTTAGGGCACAGTGAAGCAACTATTGACTTTCTCCAAGGCAGAGGGCAACCCTGTGCTTCTCAGTGTGTGCCAGTCTTTCCTGGTTGTTGGCACGGACACAGCACACATCAGAGTGTTTGACCTCACCCGAAGGTATAATGTTAATGTGGAAGTTGTTATCATTTCCTTCAGTTAAAACACACTGAAAAGAATGGCAGCCTAATTTCATGCATCTTAAATATGTGTTTATTGGCACTTTCTGTGTTTAAAGTACTTTGTCCAACATGTGCATGTCTTTACTGTATGTCTTTACAGAGATGCCAAAGCTCACTGCAGTGCTAAGAACCTGGCTGACCAGATTGCTAATTTGGGAGCCCTGAGGTCAGTCAAGTGTAACGCCAATGGCAGCCAAATCAGCATCCTAATCTCTCAGGTGAATGGGCAACACTCTCCTTGCTGAAAGGCAAAATACAGTTCACTTATACATATATTCAGCATCTTAAAATCTCAAATAGTCACAAACTTGTGTTTTTCTTAAATATGTTGTCTTTGCAGTGTGGGAGTAGCACTATACACCGAGTAATCATTTCAATCTCCAATAAAACCTATACTCAGTGATGAAATTAATTTATAAATTGATTATCTGACAGAAAATGTGTTTCTTACTTTTTGATAGTCATTTAATCGTTTCATGTCATTTATCAAATACAAATATAGATTTTATGGTTATAGCTTGTCAAATATGATGTTTTGTTGCTTTCTCCTGTTTCATACTGTAAATTGAATACCTTTTTAATTAAAAGCAATAATATTCTCTTCCCTCTCAGGTGAATGGACGACCCGATCAGAAAGTGTACTTTTATGACGTTGAGATGGACACTGTGACACACTTTGACTTCTTCATTGGCAGACCGTCCAGTGGTATCTCACAGCCTGAAGACAGCGAAAGGTAACCAAAGCTGCTTTTGTCTGTGTTTGTGTTGTGTTGATGTAGGGTTTCTCTCCTCAGGTTGTCTTATACTGTACATGTCTGTTCTGTGTTTCAGGCAGCAGTTTCAGGGGACGGAGCTCAGTGGACGCTGCCCCATATCTCATTTCTGGGATGAGAATGAACCTCGTCTTTTTGTTTGTGAGACAGTGCCAGTCAGTTCTGAGTCCTCGTCAACTAGTTACTTGGATACGGTAAAGACTGCTGTTTAAAACTGAGATACAGCTCTATACGAAAGCATGACGCTTTCACTCCTGGAGGAATTGACTGCCTGTGCAAAAAATTCATGCAATCCACTCATGCTCATAGCTTGTCATTTTGTTTCCTTCCTTCTGCCCAGGTGGATGTGTCAGTGGTGACATTCTTCTGTACCCAGGAACATGGGCTCCTCCTGCAAGACTGCTACCCCAAACCTGCAGGCCTGCAGTCCCTCCTCGCTCTGGATGTGCCCTACTATTATTTCAGCTGCAAGGTGAGGACAGACACTCACTCTGCTTGTGTGTTGTCTCTTCAGTTGGGGGTTTCTCATACAGCATGTGGGGCTTCTCTCTGGAAAGCTACAAGTTGGCTGTTACAAATCTTGAGTTTACATATTTGTTGTGTTTTTATTTGCACCAATCACTATTCTTATATGTTTGGTCTAACGAACCCCAGATATTATTTCGGAGGGGTGGTGTCTTTCGACCGGAAGTAAGTGTCTACCCCCTACAGATCACTCAGAAAGCTTCAATGTTCTTGATTCCCAACTTCTAGCAACTGTGATCGTGTATGCCTTGTGCTGCATTTAAGCACAACCAGCAGCACAAATGCATCCCTGTGTGGTGAAGTGAAATATGTAGACCTCACTATGCTTTGTCCAGTGCCCATGCACCTTGTCTTGATGAATAGATTTGTTCTGTAATGCTTTGTTGTTGTTTGGTTTGCCCTGACTCCTACCCATTTCCTAAAGCCCATTGCATTTGACATCTAATACAATCTTATTTCACAACATGCTTCATTCATTACTGGCTGTGAATCACATGGTTACCGATCGTAACACCATGTCTCCCTACCTTGCCTCACACCCTCTCAGCCCGGTGAGGGAGATCCAGGTTTAGCAGAGGTTTCAGCACCTCCAAACCACACCCAGCCGCCAAGAGGTACTATCGCCCAGTTCCCCCATATGGTATCCAGACGAGCTCTCAGAGACTTTGTGGGCCTGGAGAACTGCGAGAAGGCCACTCGCGACGCCATGCTAAACTTCAGCTTCTACCTGACCATCGGCGACATGGACGAAGCCTTCAAGTCTATCAAGCTCATCAAGAGGTAAGGCGTCCACCATGTCCTTGTGTCTGCCCAGTGACGTTTGCAAAGAGAGAGGACGTGCAAGGTGGCAGGTAGGTTCAGACACTGTCATCACATTCCCCACCAGTCATTTCAACAGGGGCTCTAGTTCAAAGTCTAAGCACAGGCCACAGGGATTGCATTGTTACTGCAGCCTTGACTCTTCTCAGAATTCTCCACAGTTGTCTGGAGTGGGAGAGCTGTAACAAATAGCTGTTGACTTGTGTTGGGAATGGGGCATTGTTGCCACTTGCTTTTCCTCACCCCTCATTTCATTCAGCACCTTTTGATGTAGATAGTATAGAGGAGGCATTGAACACAGCCTATTTTGTTATTTTCACAAGTTTTGTCTCATCTCTATGATATAAGAACACTTTAAAGCAGGCGCTTCACAGGTCAGAAATACCACACTGATGTATCTATCTTTAGAAAGGCCAGTAAAATTTAAATATATGCATATTTTAATTATATATAGCCTACACACAGGTTTTTGTGATGCTATTGAATCTGATCCACCAAAGCAAAACTTTTTAAACACAGGACATGATTAAGGGCTTTTACTGTCTGCCCTGAGGGAAGGAACTCTTCCATGTGTATATATGTGACTGTTTCTGTTAGTGTGTGGGTGTGTTCAGAGGGGATGTACTTTTCTAAACACACTGTGACTCGCACACACACACACACACACACACACACAGGTCCCCCTGCCAGTTTGCTCCAAAAGGAGTGCCCTTTTTCCATTCTTGCAAACTTTGAATCAGGTCACTAAAAGGATGTGGGTGTCCGTTCCTGTGTGTCTCTGGGAAACGTATATGTGATTTCAGTGAAGATCTGATATTATCTTAAGGAGAACAGCTACGTGATTCGGGGCACTTGGTTGGTCTGAATTCTGCTGTAGCTTTACTTTTGCACGTACAAACATTGCGTAAATGGGAAAATGGCATTATAACAAATCCGCCCCCGCCGGATGTTCCAAAGAATTTAATAGGTATGATGACAGCTTTACTAAGTTCCTCATTGATGGCTATTTTTACTGCTGCTTCTTTTTTTCAAAAGATCAGTATTGTGTTCGATTCCCGCATATCTCCACCCACAGGAGTATACATTTCCTGCAGCATTAACCTGTATCTTCTGGGACTTATCCCTATGATGCAGATCTTTGGCTTGACAAAGGTTCTCATACCTAAGTCAGAGACTGGCAAGCAATCCAGAAATCATATAATATCTGTTGGAAACACTAGAGACAATACATACATTTCACTTCACCCAGACACAGAACAACAGAGCCCTATTTGTGTGTACCAACGAGGCATCAGCCGAGAATCAAGTCGAGAAAATTCTGAAAGTTGTAAATCACGTATTGCACTTTCACAGTGCTTTAAGTAAAACAGATATCAGTATGAAAATCTCTCCCTCTCTGCCTCCTGAAGCAGCATGTCAGATACAGGTTGGAATGCCTTTATTCAGTCTAGACTGCGCTACTTCCTCTCATTCATGTTGTCCTTGACTTTAGGTGACATGCTGCAGGGTTATCTACGTGTATGAATGCAAGCCTTCTTTTACTGTCTTATTGCCATTGCAGTGCTATTTAAAAGCAAAAGTCTCTCCTTTTTCCATCAGGAACAAAAACACCCAAGGAAGTGTTCAGAGGTGAAGCTGAGACTGATGTATGATGTAGTCATCATTAACTGGCTGTAGTTCATGTGACCCCCCGGTGCTCTCAGTTTATGCCATTTGTCACCGGAAAGTATATAATTCACATGAAACCATTACAGTTCTTCCCCATTGCAAGCATTAAATTTTAATCATACAGAATGTAGATTTTTATATTTATCTCCACAGAATAGCTATTGTAAGACATACTTAAGAAAATCTGTATCATCTTTCACCCTTGTCCAAACAGTTTTGGCAGTTAACTTATAATGATGGCAGTGTTGGAATTTTAGATTATTCTACCAGTGCACTCTAGATAAGAGTGCTTTTGTAGTGTTATAGCTGCCGTGCATTGCTGAGATGTAGCTTTTAAAATGTATGTACATTTTTCTTGTTTCTTTGAGTACAATAACTGAAGCACACATGACCTAAAGCAATATATGTGTAGCAGTTTTTCTTACTCTCTCGTTCTCTATTCCTGTGCGATTTGAGGCAGATACATCCCACATGTACTGCAGCCTTCCACAGCCCCTTCTTACTGTATAACTGTATAACTGTTACTGATGTTGTAACTTTAAACTAGTAGGTCAAATAACAGTCCATTTAGTTTCTTAAAAAATCTCGAAGGTTGAACATGGAGGTTCATTCTTGACCTTGGGAACACATATTTGTGATAAAATATTTCAACCTCAAGGTTCAGTTATTTGCTTCTTTTTTTTTTGGAGCTTTTGACTACAGCCTTGTTCAAATGGAACAAATGGAACTTGATCAGATCTAAGAACTTCAATCACGTGATATCAGTTAGTAATATATGGGGGAGAAATCATAATCCCTGGCAGGGACTATGAGACTGAAAGAGCGCTGGAAGCAGACAGTATCATCTGTCTGTGAGCAACAGACCAAAACTGGTCACAACATTTTGAAGGGGAAAGTGTCAAAGTCATCAGGCAGGAGTGAAAGATGGAGGAGGCCATTGACAAACCAATGTTGAAGACCATCCCTGAGCAGATGTCCCCCCCATATTCTACCTGTAATCAGGTAACAAAAGTTCTGTACTTGGGTCATGTTCTCTTCACTGAAGAGGGCTGTAATATATGTTCAAAAGCTCAGGAAAAAGGTAGTAAGTGAACCTTAAGTTTAGAACATGTTTTCACAATTACAATCTAAAAGGTTGCTAAAAGTTAAACTTCACTCCATACCTTCTAGTTGCTTCTTGTTCAAATCTAAATCTAAAAACTTTACATTTTAAAATTATTTAATGACGTTTAGTATTGTTCATCTGCCAGGAGCAGTGTTGTGGACACTAAAGCAACAACAACAACAACAACAACAACAACAACAAACACTACTGTGACTGAATATTTCTCAATAAATTTATTGAATTTATATGATACTTTAATATTTTCACGTGCCCCTATGTCTGGCAATGTGGAAGACCCACAGATGGAGTCTAGAGTTCTTTGCAGAAGTGGGATATGATCCAAATAATACTACTACTAATGATAGCACTATTCTTTATAAAACTATATAATATTAATTTAAGTATACAGTATGTACCACAAGCGAGCAGAGTTTCATACGGAAAGCATCATGAAAACTTAACTTAAGTATTAAAATGTGTGTGTCATTTCAAAATGCAGTGCATCGCCAAAACAGTTGTTACCCTTAATTTAACATATACTGCTTTAAAAAAAATTCAAATTAATTTACACACATTAATTGATGGGTCATATGTTTTGGGGTTTTTTTGTCCCATTTTTCTAGAGGAAATATATTCATATGGTAATGACAATCTTTCCTCAAAATATCACCTCTTTTCAATTAAATATTGTTACAAATTTGGGTAAACTCAATCAAGAACAAGGTTGACTGATTATTATGTTTTTACCTTATTAGTTTACCTACTAACTTGTAGATATATCATTAATATTAAGATGTATTAACAGTTTAATGAGCTTTAAAAGGATGAAAACAAATATGAGGTATTCTGGTATTATATTTTCAACATCTTTCATAATTTCCAATTCATAATTACGCAGGAGGAAATTTAATAAGTGCACATATTACAATATAGGTCAAGTTCCAGCTTGATCTTTTCCAAAGCAGGATGTTTCATATAAGACAGTCATAGTCCAGATTCCATATTTACCAATAAGCTCACCTAAGCATGAATAAATGAAACATCATAATTTGAATATGTTTGGTAGTTGCAGCTGCTTGATACTTAAATTTGTGTGTAGAATTTAGTGGCATCTAGTGGGTGGTGAGACTGCAGATTGCAACCAACTGAACCCCCCCCCCCCCCCCCCCCCCCCCAACATGGCGGCGCAACATGGTGGGCTATGTGGAAGGGGACCCACTCCCTATGTAGATATAAAGGGCTCATTGTAAGGTAAGGAAAACACAACGATTCTTAGTTTCAGGTGATTATACACTAATTAAAACATGCTTATGAATATTATATTCCAGTTCTGCCAAGTCTGTTCCACTAGGTGCCACTAAAATCTACACACTGCACCTTTAAATCTGTGACTTCTGAAGACTAAGCAGCGATATAATTCTGACATTTTTGTTTATGATGGGAGGAGTTGTGAAATATAGAACTGAACAATTGCAGGTACATGTTAGTCCAGCTATTGTAGAGCCACAGGAATGTCCTCTTCT
This sequence comes from Scomberomorus guttatus, assembly GCA_038419695.1. Lineage (NCBI taxonomy): Eukaryota > Metazoa > Chordata > Actinopteri > Scombriformes > Scombridae > Scomberomorus > Scomberomorus guttatus. Next base: position 14,840,002 of record CM076465.1, on the reverse strand, counting down.
CATGAGATTCACATTTGAGGAACCTATAGCTGGATTAATACAAGAGTTAGAGCACAGTCTCGTCAGTGTGGTCTTCACTCCTATTTTCCCACGGCTCAACATGGTGACTCCACATAGTCATTGTCTAGGCGTGGGTGGAAAGGTGATGCCACTGAGCGACTGATGATTATAACCCGGGGCGCGAGGCAGTCATCGCGGCGGTGTAAAATGTTCCAGATGAGCATGGCTGCAGCCATCGTGGCCAGCAGGCAAGCAGCTATGTTTAAGTAGCAGGAGTAGGACAGGTGTGTGTAGGGCCCGATCCTGTAGAAGGTCACAAGTCCAATCACCAGCACAAAACCTGCACAGAAGCAAAAAGAGAAAAGAACTCAGTCAGTGCATTGTCAGCCTCATGTTTCATATTTGGACAAATAGGCAGTATCATGTTTCATATTAAGACAATTACTGGGAGCTGCCAAGTACAAATACAGTGTGCTGTTGTTGACTACTGAAAAAATATTCATAAAGAATCATTTTTCAGTCCTGCTGAAGTGAAACCAAGATGTATGTATGTAAAAAGAATGCAGAAGCCAAGTGCTCTATCAGTTTCATACAGCCTAGAACTGCAATGATAAGTCAATGAATCCATTAGTCAGTTGACAGAAAATGAATCGCCAACTATTTAGATAATTGATGATGTTATTTTTTTTAAGAGAAAAAAAAGTAAAATTTATCTTCCACCTTTCAAATGTGTTTTCTGGTTACTTCTATTATAGTAAACTGAATATCTTTGGGTTGTGGACAAAATAAGACATTTGAAAATGACGCTCTGAGAAACACTGGTGGACATTTTTCATCCTTTTCTGACATTTTCTGACACTAAATAACAAATCGATTAATTGAGAAAATAATTGACTGATTAATCGACAATGTAAATAATAATTAGTTGCAGCCTTAGTTTTGTATAAATCCAGAACATCTTAAAGTGCTCTTGATGACAGAAAAATTGTCCATGTATAGCATTTCTTGAATATTTGGGAAACCACAGTTTAAAAGTACAGTTATTTAAAAGGACGTGTTGCAGGTGGACCTAAAGTGTCTTTGAGGATTTTTGATTGGGCCTCATTCGTATGCCATTTTGGTCAAAAGCATCTGCCAGATGAATAAGTATGAAATCCCACATGCTTCCATTTAGACACCCATCCCATGTATTTCACAGTTCAGCTTGAGCTCTGTGTGGGACCTTTGAATTAGAAAAACCTGTTTCCTCCAAGGAAGAACTTCTGAGATCTCAAGATCAAAGTTCTCAATAGCGTAAAAATATCAGAACGTGAATATCTGCGGAAAAGCCTTTGAGATATTCTCCCTGAGGGAGTTGATCTCCCTGATTTCTTTGATTCACGGTCATTGAACTCACGCAACGAGGAACTCCTGTTTGCATGCAAAGGTAGAAAGCCACGCGTTCTTTAATTTCATGCTGTTTCTCTGATCTTTGTTTTATTGACATTATCTGCAGTAGAGAGTTGTTACTCCATAGCCCACACCTTTCCTCATTCTTTACTTTAAGAAGTGTGTATGAAAGCCCACACAGATTGATTCTTAGTCAGCCTCTCATTCAAGTGTGATCTGGCTATTCAATAGTTCAACAATAATACATGTCTAAAAACTTGCCCCATCCACAATGGTATAAATACAAAGACCAAAAATAATCACTGGAAATAGGGATGTTGGTGCTTTAGGATATGAATCAGTCCATTTCCTGAAGCAGTCAGTGGCAGCAAGGGGGGGGAGTACATTTATATTTCTTTCCCTACCTCTTCAGTAAGATGGCTGTCATTGTTTTAAGTGAGGATGTGGATAATTGTGTCTCTGTATCATTGCGTGTCTACCACCATGTGTACGCATAAGAATGCAACTGTTTGCTCAGGCGACTCATGTTTAATCTGCCCGGCTCCTTATCCAAGAAAATGAATAATCTCCTGTCCAGGTTTCAGCCAGGGTGGGCTGTGTGAACCTCTTTTTTGGCACAGACTTATCTGTCAAGCTTCCTTCCCCTTCTTCCTCTTTCCATCCTTCCTTCCCACCTCTCCCCGCCCTAAGCTTCGAGGTTAATATATTTGCTGGAATTTTGACATGATCTGTCACAAGGAAAATCTAAACAAGTATTATCTTGAGGCCAGGTCTTGGAAATTCATTTGGCTGGTCTGTTTTCCTTCCAGTCAGTGGTGTCTTGGTTCATTCTTGAAAGGCACAGGATTAATAAGAATGACCAGCCCACTTTGATTTCTTGCTCAAAATGTTATCACTCCCTTATTACCAGGAATCTCTCACGTCACATACATCTGTGGGAAAAGTTTGTCTCCTTGCTGAGCCACATTTCTCAGGCCTGAATTCAGTCCCGCAGTTGCAATTCCTTAAATTCACTTGGGGTGATTGACAGCCATTCACAAATTTCACATACCGGTCTCCCTGCATTTTTGTGGTTGTCTTATTGTGAGTAGAGAGATACCATAAGCATAGCCCCAATGTGGACATAGTAGGAGCAGCAGCAACCAACAAATATCTCAAGCATTTCACATCTAAAGAAATGATAGTCTTGGAGGGAAATGACCTCACTCTTGACTTTTGACACATTAGAGCCGTGTCCATTCAGAAAAACACATTCCAGAGTTGTCTCCAGGAGTAAAATAGACAATATTGGGCTTTCAGCCTGGACTTGCCAGCACCACTGAGATATCACTGAATGGAACTGGATATTGTTATTCCACAGTCTGCTTGCAATAGCTGAGCATTTTGGCACGTCCGAAAATGAAAACATTCCCGAGAAAGAGGGTGAGAGGGTAAAAATATCTCCATTCATTCAGAGCTGAAGCCCATTCACTGAGTCGGTGGGGGGCGCTTAATAAGGGAGCAATGGGGAATGGATTACTGAATGGTAGAGGCCTATACAAACTATCTGTACTCAGATTTTACTTTCAAGATTTTGTTAATTCTGTATCTATTCTTATGGAAAGTTCATTTTTGATCCTGGAAATAGTAGTTTGACACAATAATCCCCAACTCATAGTCCACTTACTAGCTTTTTCTGGAGCTTTCACAAGGTCTCTATAAGCAGATGGAGTTTGCTCAGTTGTCGTGAAAATTGATATCTTTCCACACATTCTCATTAGCTGTTATGATTTCATTCACACCATGTCCGTTAAGCATCAAGATTTATTTTTGAAATTACTTAAACTACTATAAACTACTATTTCCATGACAACTGAGGTTTATGCTCTCAAGGACTTTGTGAAAGCCCTGAAAAAAAGTTAGAGTTATTCTTTAGATGGAAACTATTCTTACTTAGGTTGATATCTTATTAAAACTCCCAACAGATGAGCCAGTTTAAGATATAGTCAAATTTCCCTTATGCGACTGTCCTTTTGATTAATATCCTCTTGAGTGTTCTGTTTTTGGTTGGGATCATCTCATTTGCCAAGATACGTGTCATCCTATTGCTCAGCAGCTTTGTTGACCATATATGGTAAGAGAGTAAAATTGGAAGATGCCACTTTTCCTGAGAGCGTCACTATTTTTAGATGTCAGGGAAATAGGTGTGCACTGTTTATTTCTTTTTTAACTTTGCCACTATTGTTATCAAAATGTGTCTTTGACCGCATTATCAAAGAGCTATAAAAGTCCGCAGCTCATGTTGGAGATAATTTATGGGATCTGAAATCTGTTTATTTTGCCATTGTCTTTATTAATCATTCCTTGGTCAGACAACTTTATGGTCACTGAGGTTTGGCTGGTGGTGTTATTTAATATGGGAAAATAGTGTAATGTTGGGTGGGTCTCAATCCTCCCGCCAAGGTCCTCAGATAAAAGACTTCATCCTTGCTGCAATGCGTGCCGAAGACGCTAACGATAAAAAGGAGATTCTTTATTCGCTGCTGCTCTTGGACATTTTGTAAACACAGACATAAAAGCTAGGCCAGCTTATCTAGACAGGGGCTATTCCCACCCTGCTGTTGCTGCTGCTGCTGCTGCTGTGTGTGTGTGTGTATGTGTGTGTACCACAGGACATTTCTTTACCAAAACACCCTATAAACACACAATATCAACACACACACTGGCAGACACAAACATGCATGCACATTATCCCTCCTGCCAGTGCGCACACACACAAACACACAGTCCCTGTCGAAAACTGTCTTTCCCGTCCGTTCCCCCCCCTCCCTTCTTTTTCCTTCTTCAGCTCGGGGGTTTGCATAACAGGTAGTCACAGACATTTCCTCGTCCTGAGCAGGGATATCCTGGCGCCCGACAGTCGCTCCCTGGCTCGCTGCAGCTCTGGCCCATGGATTCTGGACTAGGACTAAATTTAGAACCCATAGCAGACCCCCATGATGCCGCTCTGCCACAGCGATATAGTACCAAGGGGCTGTGCGACCACTGCACACAACACAACAGACTTCCTCAGCAGGGGCACTGGGCCAGGCCATGCCAGCCAACTAATGTGGCACAGTTGGATGGATAGATGGGTGCTGGTTGTGTTACCATGACTGCTCTAAGTCATGTCCCATGCTGATGAATCCTAAGGAAGGCCCTCCTTCTGTTCTCTGGTTTCCTACTGTAGTTTTCCTTATCTTCTTCCATGTCAGTTTGACCAGTCTATTACTTTATCAAAGTGGTTTCAGCTAACCATTTTAAAATGAAGAAAAAATGAAGTATGCAAAGGCACTACAACCCATGTATAATCTATATTTTGCTAGTTGCGCTGAAGATTCTTGCCATAAAAATTGTAGTAGATAGTCTTTTGCTTGTATTGGAAAGTTTTCACAGAGTCTTCCAGCTGTATTATTCTCCCAAGTTTGAGAGTCAGGCAGTCTATCTATGTCTGTAATTTTATCCCCTTTTCCTGGCACCTAACCAGAGAGTATGTGAACTTTACTCTGCTGCATCTGGATTTCTTTCTTTCTGTGTCAGACTCATATAATGTGCATAGTTTGTTGGATTTTCATCAGAAAGGTGCCTCTTAAACAAACAAGTTGTAAGAACACCGGTACTCACTGGCTAGCTGGAAGAGTGCAGCAATGGCTTCCTCCCACCACTGTGATTCCTGTGTGATGAAGGGTAGCTCCATCAGGCCCAGAAGGAAGATAAGCTGACCGGCAGTTAGGGCCACCGTCGCCATCAGGTTACAGGCCCGCATCATGTCAAACTGCACTTGAGGGACCAGGAGAAGAGTTGTGTTATATTTCCTGCTCTATGATCTAAATGCATTCATTTGATATGCATGACAAGTTAGGTCAAGTTTAAAGCAGACAATTAGTAAGATAATAATAGCTTAGCATAGCTTAGCAACAGCAATCTTGTATGTTTAAATGCTGTAATGCAACAGGAAATTTTGGGGGGAATAAAGCATACTGGATATTTTTAGCAATGTGACATAGAACACTGACACAGTTACTATATTATCATGAATGGTGTCACGTGTCTTTGTCTGGCATTGCTGCCCATTGTGCCCAGTTAAGTCGGCCCGGTGGACATTCAGCTTTTCCCAAACTTGTTCTTTAATGGAGATTTGTCAATGGACTTTTAATTAGTAAAGCGTCACAACACTCACTGTTTTTAAAAGCTTACCCAGACAAAGTTCATACTCAAACCATGTCCGTAACAAAATGATGCACTCTGGCTTTTAAATTCACTACATACTGTACATTCTTGGCTGGCTGCCATTGGCTAATGTTTACACTAACAATAGACTTCCATTAACCCACTGTAAAATAAAGCACTTTTACAGATTTACAGATGTGCATATCAAGCTGATCAGGTGTTGTTGTTAGTCCAGTGATTTGAATGTTTTGGTTTTGAGTTCTGACTTATAGTCAGTCATTTTCACCCCCAATCAGAGGCCCCTGAAAATAAAGTTTTTCTTTACTGACTCACACTACAATTCTTCTTCAGTATGTTTCATGTGGGAAATGCAAACAAAAAAAAATGGCTTCAGCATGACATAGAAATACCCCTGGCATGCTGTTGAGCACTGCTACATCATTCCAAGATAAGACACTGTTCTAGAAAGCATGCATGAATAATATCGGTATGTTACACAATCAAAGTTTGCATAAAAACTTACATTTGACAGTGCTGCGGGATTCTTGGTAGCCTGCATACTCGGAGCCCCATCCCAGGCTGTCGCATTGCCTCTGTGTCCCCTGCCCCCTTCGCCCAGCCTGGAGGTCATCACGGCCCCGCTCCCCTCCTGCAGGGCACATCTTCCATAGTCCCACACTCCTCTTGCGTCCGTCCTCCAGGGCCTGCAGGACCCAGCTGGGGGTGAAGGCTGCAACATTGTTTAGGACCAGGGACAGCAGGGCTACCGCCACCGCCGCCGCCACTAGCCTCTGCACGGCCATGCGACGCCCGACGCCCGCCACCTCTCCCCCTCCCTCGTGTCCCTCCTCCAAGCCCCGCTCTTCCTCTGTGTCCTGCCCGCTCCCTTGCCTCTCCTCTGGGGCAGTAGCACCAGCAGTGCGCTGGGCCCCGTGGCTCCTCTCCACCTCCTCCGCCACCACCACCACCTCCTCCTACTCCTCCAGCTGATAGCTTGTGCTCTCCCTGCTCACGCAGAGGTGGAATTGGCAAGAGTGTTGTCTTGAGGCTTAGCTAAAGAACATCTCCATTCATCCTCATTCAGATGTTGGTTGGTTGTCGTTGCAGCAGATCATCAGCCCTCCTCCTCTGACAGCACTGTGGGTACGCGGGGATTAATCCAACAGGCACCTAGGTCCATTCCACTGGCTCCAACTGGCTGCAGCTTGACTCTTGGAACTCGCTCCTGGCTTAGTTTTTCCCTTGTGCTTTATCGTCTCCTTTCCCTTTCTTCGGTGCTCCGCTTGTTGCACTGGTCTGACTTCTGTTTGTGCAGCTGGCTTCTCTGTGTAGACAGGAGTTTTTTTCTTCTTTCTTTTTCTCTTCTCTTCAGCCACTCCACAGTGCCTTCAGAGGATGCAAAAAAGCATAGATTTTCTGGACAGTGTTGCTAGGAGCTGACTTGTTGGTGGCTTTGCTGAGGCTTACGAAGGCTGTCTCTCAACTAGAAGAGCCCCAACTGCCTGACTGGAACAAGAAGTCCTCAAGCCCACCTCCCTCTGCTTCTTTCTGTCTTTCCCCCTCTCTTTTTCAATCGCAATTTTCTCTGCAAATCCTTTAGGTCAGAGTTGAAATGTGGGGGAGTCACTGTTCGTCATAGTCCGAGACATCAGTTCGCAGCTGCGGCAAGTTTTAAACAGACAGCTCCCTCCTTCATGATCACTTTAAATGTGTATGTGTATGCCAGCGTGTTTGTGTGAGAGAATGTCCAAAAGAGCCCCTCTTAGACGTCACTGTTGTGTATTCTTTTGTCTGGAGCCCAGGGGGCGTTCGCTAAAGTCCTCTCTCTCGTGTGCAACAAACATATTGGCCACCACAGTCAGCCAGCAACAGGATGTGTTTCCTGAGAGGAAAAGAGGGCTGGGAAGAGGGGCCAAATGTAGACCTGTTCCTTCTCTTGTCTTTCCTTTTCTGGCTCTCTAGATCTTGCCGCTGTGTGTGCAGCGGGCTCTCTTTTTTTTTTTTTCCAGCATTTTAAAGTATCTCACTTATTGGTTTTCTGTGACCATATAGAGCAAGATTTTGGCTGACAGTTGCTATATAAACTTGTTATTATTTGGCTCTCATGCTCTTGCTATATTTCACTTCACTTGGATTCCATTGCCCCTCTTATACCAGGGCCCCTAAAGATTTGGGGTATTTCCTGTTGCCTAACTTTAATAAACAGCCCACATCTGTATCAGCTAAAGCAAGGAGGAGGGAGGGGACACAAATAGAGACCAGATGGCTGAGGAATCTTAAATTTGGAAATGAAGCAACAGAAAAGGGGGCTGAGGGGTTGATTTACGTCAGCAAGACAAAAAGATGAAAGGAAAGACACAGAGAGAGAGAGAATTGGGCCTCTCTCTTTGAGTCCTGCACACATACTTACATGGTTATGCTTATAATAGTGTTAATGTGCAGGATATTTTTGGTGGGTTTTTTTTGTAATCATGATCAGTGTTGAAGTAATACTAGAGTACTAGAGGTCTGGCCAGTGAGACCCAACTGTATTTACATATTTGGGTCAGTTTTGTCACCATTTTCACATGCATACCAAGGGTATGTGTCTAAAATATAAACCTACACTCAACTGTAAATAACAACAGCATTGTATTTCGTTCAAACAGGAAATTTCATATCGGATGTGCGTAAATGTTGCAACTCTTTTCACTGCTGAATAATAAAATGCCTATTCAGTGACTAAACATTCAGCTTACAAATGAGCCACGTTTCTTTTCTCTATAGCAAAGCGGTATGGGAAAATATGGCACGGATGTGTGTGAAAACCCGGCGGCTGGATGTGGCACGTGTATGCCTTGGGAATATGGGAAATGCCAGGGCAGCAAAAGCACTGAAGGAGGCAGAGGCTGAACCTGAACCAGAAGCCCAGGTGGCGATGTTGGCCATTCAGCTGGGCATGCTGGTAAGATATTCAAGTATTAGAGTATTAGAGGAGTGTCTTGTGTCCATTTTTACTTGTGACACATGTTTACTTTGTAATTGTTTTCATTAAGAGAAAAAAAATGGACAAGATAGATAATTCCATAGAGAAAAGACAACAGGTAACAAAAGCAGAAGTACAATTCATAGAATCCATTCAGAGATTAATTCTTTTTTTCTGTTAATAAATAACCCTAAAACTGTCGTCCAGCATAATTCCACATCCAATGGCTACAAAATAACAAGTCCTTGTTTTAGCTCTAAGCATTTCACCACACAAAGATCACGGGACTTTCCAAAACATTTATCTTTCCATCATCTTTTCCTGTCTTCCAACAGGAAGATGCAGAGAAGTTGTACAAGTGCTGTCAACGCTATGACCTCCTGAACAATTTCTACCAGGCATCTGGCCAATGGCAGCATGCTTTGGAGACAGCTGAGAACCATGATCGCATCCATCTGCGCACCACCTACTACAATTATGCCAAATACCTGGAGTCCATGGGCAACAAAACTCTGGCCCTCTCATAGTAAGACAGATGCAACGTGCTTTTATATTAATAATACAGTAGTTTGGAGTTTTGTGATTTTTCTGCTTATGGACAAAATTGCCCTGGAAACAAATTGTCACTGTCAGCCTTTTTGTTTCAGTTATGAGAATTCAGACACCCACCGAGTAGAAGTACCCAGAATGCTGCAGGATGACACATTATCTTTAGAGAACTACGTCAACAAAATGAAAGACAAGTAAGCTGTGATTATAATCTACAGAAACATAAGTTGTCTGACAAAAGACATCACAAAATACCCATATGCTGTTTCACGTATACTAAGTCCCATGGGAGGTCATGATGCATGCTCTGTAAATCCAATCATCCTTTTAATCCAGGAACATCTATAAGTGGTGGGCCCAGTACCTGGAAAGCCAGTCAGACATGGATTCAGCGCTGCGTTTCTATGAATGTGCTCAGGATTACCTCTCCCTTGTTCGAGTACACTGCTACATGGGGAACATTCAGAAGGTGACTTCATTTGTAGGAGCCTTTATAATGTTTTAATGAAAATAATTGGGTAATGCTTTATTTTACAGGTCCTTTAAATTTATAGTTATTTCCTGGAAAATTGGGTAAGGACATTTTATAGAAAGGTGGTGCAATTTGGTACAAATTATAAGAAGAAATGTAAAAAAGGGTTAAGTTGGTTTAGTTGGTAAATGCCCACTCATTATTTTCTTAATAAACTAGACTCTTAACAATTCTTTAACAGAAAATACTTCGTTTTCAGTGTGTAGTTTTGTGTGCAAATGCTAATATATTGTTATTAATGAGTACATTTCCCATGTACTGTTAAATTACATAACCCCTTCAAAGAGATGTCCGAAGAATTAACAGCTACACAGCAGCTAATCTTAGGAAATTATTGAAAAAAAAATCCTATTTTTAAGAATCTAATTTATTAGGAAATTTTGCAAATTAACAACTAAATATGAACCCGAGTATAATGAGGCAACTAAACCAACTTAACACTTTTTTCCATTTTTCTTATTATGTAAAATGTCCTAAGAATAAGCCGTTACATACCTGCAAATTACTCAAGACTGAAATATGTATAAAATAAAGGACCTATAAAATTAAGTGTTACTAATAATTACATTTTGAGGACACAGTTTTAAGTTTTTATATTGAGTATTGCACACAAGAAATTAGTTTTCTTTCAAACATAAATGTAAATTGCTTCAAAATGACAGCCTTCCATATTGATTTTACTCTGTATTGCTGTAATAATGAGATATATTAGTAAGTTATGCAATGTCTTCTTTTGTTTTCAGTTTAATTAGTGGGGCGACTAAAAGGTCTTTGTCAGATGAGTGTAAGCACAAAATATAGTCCACAAATGTGATAATGGATTTATTTATTTACCAGGCATCAGAGATAGCCAATGATACGGGAGACCGGGCGGCATCATACCACCTGGCTAGACACTACGAGGGTCATGATGACATCAAACAGGCTGTTCACTTCTACACTCGAGCCCAGGCGTACAACAATGCCATACGACTTTGTAAGGTAAAATACTCTGTAATGTGCCAGCAGCACAATTAGTTAGAAATCTCTGAATTCCCAGCATACAGGTATTTATTGGCAGAAATACTATCCCATTGTACTTTGATTTATTAATATAGATTTGTCTAAATTTCTTCAACATACTTTTTCATTCCCTGTTGTTGGTGTGCTTTAGACCTTTTGTTGACTTGTATGTGTCTGACCAGGAGAACGGTCTGGATGACCAGCTGATGAACCTGGCTCTGCTCAGTAACCCAGAGGACATGATGGAGGCCGCCTGTTACTACGAGGAGAAAGGCACCCATATGGACCGAGCTGTCTCACTCTATCACAAGGTCTGTCACCACTGTATGATTTTTCCTGAAACACTCCACCTTCATTATGAGCATACATTCCAAATCATTCCACAAGAGGGCAATATTGCAACAGATACTTATAGAAGACAAGAGGAAAGGCAAATCTTATAATGAACATACATTCACTTTCTCCCATCAAGTGAGTTCTGTTGGTATGGTTTTTATTGGTTTATTGATTTTTTTGCTCCTTTCTCTGTTGTAGGCTGGTTATGTCTCTAAAGCTCTGGAGTTGGCCTTTGCCACCCAGCAGTTCTCTGCACTTCAGTTGATTGCTGAGGATCTGAATGAGAACTCTGACCCTGCCCTGCTGGCACGCTGCTCTGACTTCTTTATCAAACATTCCCAGTTTGAGAAGGCTGTGGAGTTACTGGTAGCAGCCAAGAAGGTACCTATGTGTGTGTGTATGTGTGTGTAGACATGCTGCACCTACACACTGACCAATGAGTTCATATGTGCTCGCTTATGTGTATTTATGGATATCGTTTTGTGTATGTACATGTGCCCAGTACCATCAAGCCCTGGAGCTGTGTGTGACCCAGAACTTGACCATCACAGAGGAGCTTGCAGAGAGAATGACCGTAACTGATTCAAAAGACTTGTCTGAAGAGGCCCGCAAGGATCTGCTGGAGAGGATAGCTGACTGCTGCATGCGTCAGGGCAATTACCACCTGGCCACCAAGAAATACACACAGGCAGGAAACAAGCCCAAGGTAATAATGCAAAACATCTCGCATGCATCTGGGCGATAAGAAGGGATAAAACTAAACTTTTTATATTAAATATTCAGTCTGTCATGTAATGTCATGTGGCATGAGCAACATGTATAATACATACATTAATACATGCATAAATACATGTCTATGTGAAACCTAAACCATGTTTTATTGTATCTTTTTTTTTTAAACAGGCTATGAGGGCGCTCCTCAAATCAGGCGACACAGAGAAAATAGTATTTTTTGCCAATGTTTGCCGTCAGAAGGAGCTCTTCATCATGGCTGCCAACTACCTTCAGTCTCTAGACTGGCGGAAAAATCCAGAGATCTTGAAGACGATCATTGGTTTCTACACTAAAGGGAGGGCACCGAACCTGCTTGCTGGCTTCTATGAAGCTTGTGCTCAGGTAGTGCATTATACTGTAGAAATATCAGTCAGATTCATTAAGGTCATCACTGGTATTTGTGTGGTTATGAAGTGACAATAAGCATTTTGGGAGACGTTTTTTCTCATTTTAGGACGGTGATCTTGAAACTGTTAAGCATAGAAATTCTAAGTGGTGATACAAAATTTGTAATAGTTGCAACTTCAGAGTAAACCAAGCAAAATACATTTTCCAAATAACAATGTACTCTATGTTTACTGTGGTATTATTTTTGTTTGTAAAAATATTCAAGAAAGATATTAAGCTGAAATCAAATGAATAAAATTTTTTATTTATTATAAAGGTGGAAATTGATGATTACCAGAACTATGAGAAGGCTCTGGATGCTTTGACTGAGGCTTTCAAGTGCCTCTCAAAATCAAAGGACTCTTCAACTGGACAACAGGAAGCACGACTGGCTGACCTGCAGCATAAGATCACCCTAATCAAGAAGTTCGTCCACGCACGCAGGTAAGAGTATCTTATTTTTTCTTTTTTGAAATCCTAACTAGTCCCTCTGTTCTGTTACTGTCTGGCTGTGACCTTCTTCTGAACCTTGCTTTTGTCTTTTGTCTGCAGGTTGTATGCGGAGGATGCTGGTGAGGCGGTGCAGTTATGTGAAGCCTTGCTGGAGGAGCCAGAGTTGGACCCTGCTGTCAGGATTGGGGATGCATTTGGTTTCCTGGTCGAGCACCACTGTCAGCAAGGCAACTACCAAGTGGTGACTGTCATTTTTTTTTCTCATATTATTAATAGGTGAAATGACAAAAAAAAAAAAAATATCTGCATCAAGTCAAAGAAGGTGTTAAATGTGGAAGCATCATAATTTTCAATCAATTTATCAATTTACATCTCTAAAGCCTTGAAAGTCCTTAATCAAACACTCAGCTTTCTGTCTTCTTTCCATTTGTCTTCTCCAGGCCTACCGGAAGCTTGAGGAGCTCCAGAAGCTGTTGCCATCGCAGAACGTTCGGTACTATATTAGCCAGGCCAGCCTAGAGGCCCTGCAAAAAGAGATGGGCATCCCCATGGACCATGGTGACTTCAAGCACAGCATGAAGGAGGAGGATGAAGTGGAGGAGGACTTAAATGTGTCCTAAAATCTCGCGTGTGATTTCAATCTTGCTAAACAATATTTTTCTATATATATTTAGCTTCCTTATCCATGCAAACCAAGACCCTGCATTTTCACACTGATGAATATGCAAGAGTCTGCACTTTCTCTTACCGGGAATGACTGTGCTGTTGGTTCTGAAGAAAACAGCAACATGGGGATGTGTCAGAAACACCAACTAAAGTCGCATTGGTAAAATCAGCACAGTAGTTGGTTGTAATATGTAAGTAGAGGGCACTTAATAATCACACAATGGAAAAGCAATGTGGAGCAAAGACCAGAGAAATAAAGGGAGATTAGGTCTACATTACATACAATTCTAGTAAATCGTCACCCTATTTTCCAAAATGTTGATCACTTAACCTGTATAATCCACAAAAGAATTATTTTATTACTTTATGCAGCTCTTCTTTTCTACCTTAAATCCCGGTTTCATTATTTTTATAGCTGCTTTTTGTTTGCAGACTGGTACAGACTGATGAACACAGGTTTGTATTTCCCAAAAACGACGTCAGGAACAAGGTTAAGAGGGCAATAACAGCAACAGAATCACCTCATGTGTTGCTCTTCTGGCTGACAAATGATGAAGTTTCTATTTTAGGTTTGGCTCTGAATGTGCTGTTTGTTATAGATTTATCCACAGATCTGACATGCATTTGGATACAATGTATTTTTTATTCAACTGGTATATTAATTGTAAATATCCACTTAGTGTCAAAGCATATATCTCTGTAAAGTATTTTGCAGCTATTTTTGATAAACTGGGAGGCCATTTCTATGTAGCATCTGAGATTGTGAATTGTATTTTATGACATTGCTCTGTTCCTATATATTGTAAAATTCTATAAAACATTTTTAAACATTTAATTGCACTTTATGACCTATATTAGAAATGCTATTCATAGGTTGTACCTCAATAGACGTAACACACTGATGAAAATGGCAAGAGTGTCCACAGTTTGTGTTTAGTTCTCCAAACCTGTCAGTCACTCACACACACACACACACATAATAAAATGTTACCTGATTGCCAGGTCACATGACACCCACTCATTAACCATAACATGAAGCTTTTCTTAACGGTGATATAAAATTAGTAATTTCCAAAAGAAACAAAGTAATTCTGAGAACATATTGTCACAGGACAGCAGTTATCCCACTGTAGTCACATGAGGGCGCTGCTGTCAACGACATTACCAACCTACAGACTGAATAGACTTTACAGGGGAGGGGGCTGCATGGGAATAGGCCTTGCTGTTCTTCAGGCTAAAAGAAAAATTACCAAATCATTTATAAGCAACAATTAAGCTCAGAGGTTCCTACGCAGTCTGTTTCTTGTGATATAATGGGGAAAATATGAAAACGAAGCCTCTTGTAAATACTTATAACCTTACAGATCAGTTTCAAGTTAGTGGTGAAAGTCAAAGACGCCATAATGAGCCTTTTTCTGACTTAATTACATTTACAGTGACATTTGTTGATTTGTTCTTTAAATACATGAGTAAACAGTAATTGTCTGTGTAAAATGAAGTATAAAAAAACTGCCCAGACCAGTTATATTTGTGCTGTTGAGCCATGGCAACATACTGTTGGTAGAAACAGTGAGGCTCGAATCATCAAGCTGTTGACTCTGAATTAAGATGGACGCAGACACACAGGACCACCAGCCATCTTCAAATGGACTTCAGGAGCGACTTCATGCTCTGACAGGGGAAAATGTAAGTAAATGAACAGTCTTGCTAGTCAGGCTTCATATGGTTGTTTTATTATTATTTTTATTTGCAACACAGTCAACAGGTGATTTAGGCAAATAATTCTGTTAACTATGAGGGTTTTGGGGAATGTACCTTCATTGTGAACAAGTCTTTCTCTTTTCACCTCACTGTAGTTGCAGCTACGTGACAAAAATGAACAACTTTTCACTAAAGTGGGCTACCTGGAGAGCAGACTGGCTCATCTGGCCAGCTCCAACACAGATCTGTCCTGCAGGCTGGTCCAGAGTGAAGAGGAGAGACTGAAGGTACAGTATGTCAAGCATACATTAACTATAGGTACAAAGTACTGTATATGTTCAGTATATATAACCTATAACCAGAGGCATTTTTTCCTGGGATCTTTCAGATATCTAAAGAGCTTGTGGAGGAGAAAATTCAAACAAACAAGATGAGAGAGCAGTTTGAAGAAGAGACGTTTGAGCTTAAAAACAAGGTGAGGTTTTATCTGAAGCATTTATTGACACTTAAGGGATTAAGGGAGACATTTGGTCTTAGTGCACAGAGTTGACACCATGAGATGCTGCCCAAAAAAAGTCTGCAGGCAGAGATGTGAGCAACACCTAAAGTCCAGACCAGAATATGTTTAGCACAGTGGTTCTCATACTTTGTCATGTCAAGGACCCCTAAACTAACACATATTGGACAATGGACCCCCGTCTGATAATATTTTTGCTTTTAGATTATTACAGACCAAAATAGTTATACATTCTGTCATTGTGTTACTTGTGTAAATAAATGATTCCCCTTTTTGCTGGGGACCCCCTGGAACCCCCCAAGGACCACTGGGAGTCTCCAGACCCCACTTTGAGAACCACTGGTTTAGCAGACAGCTTTGGCTCGAGTGATAACATAATATACTTTAGCTCAAGTTCCCATGAGAACGACCATGAAGAGAAGTCAGCCTGACCCGGAGAAGGGCAGACAGCTGGCTATATGGAGAATTCCTTCACATTCTAAGGGTTAAATTGCATTTTCAGAGGTTTACCGTCCACTACATCCCTGCTCACAGTGTAATCCCGAAGCAATGAGGCTGTCTGCACTTTATTTCCCCCCGCTCAGATACTGAACCAAAACGGTGCGATAACAGAGCTCGAGATGGAGCGAGACAAGTTACTCAGGGAACTCCAGTCAGCCGAGGCTCGACTGAAAGTGGGAGAGAAGAGCGGCCAAGACCTGACAGAGGAGTACGCCACACTCAAGAAGAACTTCCTGGCTCTGGTTGAGGCCCATGACAAAGAGCTGGCCCAAAGCGAGGAGCTGAGTGCCGAGTTGCTGGCCTTGGCCCAGGCTCAGGACACCCTCCGCAGACAGCTGGAGGAGCAGCAGCAGAGTGTTAAGAATACCACCCAGGGCCTTCACAGGGAGCTGGACAGGGTGCGGGCCTTAATCAGCCGCATGTCACATAACAGAGTCAAGGTGAGACAGTGAGTAGTAATAGTGGTACTTTAAAGGAAAATGACATGTATTAAGACATTTAAAAATACTCTTGTTTGGAGCCACGATGTGTGTCTGACATGTTTTTTCCACCAAAAAAATCATTGAGCACAGAGAAACTTTCCACTTTCAGCAGCCGAATGTGAGAACAGCCTTCAAGTTTCAAACTCTGCACATACATCATCCTGCACAGTAAAAGCTCAAACATCCAACTGTAGGAACAAGAAGAAGAACACACACTTTGAGTGGAGGGGGACTTTAAGATTGAATCATTTTTTAAATAAACAGACACAACTTGAGTCATCCAGAAGAAAATTCTTATTGACGCTCCAACAAAAGCAGAACATGTTTCTCACATTTCTACATGCAATGTGAGGAACATGTTGATGTACCTCTGGGTGCAAAAGACTAATATTTCCCCCTTCTTGTGTTTTACTCCCTGAGAAAGCCTCGGTCGCACACAATTAAACCTCATTCTGGGATTGTAAAAATATTATGTATATATAATATTCACATTTGGCCAGTTTTGATTTTAAGGTGAACTAAATATTCAATTTAACAGCCCGAGGATCTGGCAGCTTTGGACAAGGAGCAAAAAACTATGGAAAAAACTGTGAGTATCTTTGCACAAAAACCCCCTTGTTGGAATAGTGGCCAACTTGTGTGTTTTACAGTAAGAAAACTATTTAACTGGAGTTTCAGTAGCTGCCCCTTTGCCATTTCTTTCCTCTGTTCTCACATAGCTACTTGGAAACCAAGATGAGATCAAAGACATGCTGGAGAAAATGAAGAACAGCTACAAGGAGCAGCAGAAGAAACTAGAAGAGCAAGTGTAAGGGGCCCGCGAATGTTTGTCATTTACTCGTGCACAAGCCTAATTAAGACGAAACGTCATTATCCTTCCATTTCCAGTCACTGAACGGCCATGCCCATCTCAGGATGTACGTCCTGGTGTTCATCTACTTTGCAGTTCCCTCTTTGATTTGAGTTCTAAGCTGCGGCTTTATTTGCTGTGTGTGTGTGTGTGTGTGTGTGTGTGTGATGTGGTCTCTTTGCCTCCTCCTGTGATGTGGCTGTCTGTGGATTTTGGTCACTAGTTTCTTGTGGTTGAGCCTGTGTTTGGTCATCAGGGAGGCCATGGGTAAAGAGCACCAGGAGAACAAGAGAGCAATCCATAATAGCCAGCAGAAACTATCAGAGCAGAGTGCGGTGAGCATGAAGCTAGCTGAACCCAGCTACTGAAACTTTACATAACATTCCTACATTTATTAAAGATACTATCACTGTCTCGCAGCTCCTGGTTGTAGGTTAAAGAAATTTCTTTTGCAAGTTACAGAAGTTGGAGGACATGTGTTGATATTCAAATCACTTGGATGATTTTGTGTTTGTGTTGCTTCCTTTTGAGGCCCTAATGTGCTCTCAGAGCCAAGTGAAGGAGGCAGAAGAGGAGAACTCAAAGCTGCAGCTGCAAGTCAAAGAGCTTAATGAGGAATACCGCGCAAGGCTGGTGTGTTATTTACAGGACTTAGCTGTGAGTAGCGGTACAAACACTCACATGTCTATAAAGTCCTTCAGCACAACATCCGTCCCCACTATGACATCCATCTGCGTGTGGTTCATTTAGGAGTACATTGATGTACTTGGAGAGACTAAAACCCCTTCAGAGGGAAGTAAGATGAAGGTGTTTGTGGACGACATGCTGCAGGATGTTCGATCGTCCTACAAGGTCAGGGAGGAGCAGCTCGCCTCTGCTGCTCGCTCCTATAAGAGGAGACTACAGAAGATCACCAAGACCCATCACACCCTACTTATTGCATACAGGTGACAGTTCAGGTTATATACACCAAGCCATAAACATCTTGCTACACATATTAAGCTATCTTTGCAAATTGAACTGACTCGCCTAATTGATGCAGTGTAATTAAAGATAACTTCAATGTAATATCTCAAGACATCAACGATTAGTCAATTAATCAATTAGCCGATTGACAGAAAATTAATCTGTTTTGATAATTCATTGTTTTTTTAAAAACAGAAATGCCAAACATTTGCTGGTTTCAGCTTCTCAAATGTGAAGATTTGCTGCTTTTCTTTGTTTTATATAATTGGACAAGGAACATCTTTGGGTTCTTGACTGTTTTTTTGGACTGTATGCATCATGATATTAGGGTTCAGAGGGAGCAGATTTTGGCTAAACCAGAGAGCAATCTGGACTCTGGACCCCCAGAAGCCCACTTCAGCCTGGATCCCAGTGAGCTGAGAGATGAAACCGAGAAGGAGCTCCAGCACCTTCGGCAGGACAAAGCAAGGCTGGAGGGTCAGCTGCAGGCGGCCCGGGAGCAGGTAGAGCAAAAGAAAGATGGCTGCTTTGAAATGGATTGATCTGCTTTTGTTTTGTCTGGTGAATGCTTGTATTTGGTCTGTGGGGATTCTTCTTTGTGTCCATATTTCCCCTATTATAAAGCCTGAGGGCATTTGTTTTGTGAGTGCTGAACTGGAAGAAAATGACTTCAAAGTTTATGTCCTACGGCGACAAAAAGCATTCCTGCTGCAGAGGCAGATTGCAGTTCATGTAACAGCAACACTGATAAACGTGAGTTTTGCTGGTAAATCTTAACTTGGATGATTGGATGATTTATTGGGCATGTAGGCCTATATGAGAACACCAGTTTCCTAATTGGCTTTTTAAATGCACACATGCACATGACAAAGACTTAAGAGAGGTAAAGTATTGCTGTGACAGCAGAGAGGGTGGATGGAACCTGTTTAGATGTTTCTTACTCAATTACCTCCACCAATAAAGTTCCTACAGGAAAAAAATCTGAGAACTGAATTCCAGTGAAAGCCTGAACTTCAAATAAACAAAACAAATAACAGTTTTTCCACTTTTTAGAGACAAAATATCACACACTTCACTGCTTTACACGAATGTGTTGATGGTGATTCAGGACCTTGACCCTGACTTTTCTGTTCCAGGTGGCTGCCCTCAAAATGCCAGTTCAAACTCTAAGTCATCAGCAGTGAGTCATTTTTGTATTTTAATAACTGACAAAAGTGGTCAGCTGTGGCTGACATAAAAATTTATGAAAAATGTGACTCCATCAGGCCAGCAAAACTAGAGCAGATAAGCGAGGAATCGTGGCTGGACATACAGAAACAGCTGAAGGAGATCACAGACTCTACACTGGTAAACAAAACTCTTTCACCCCTTAAAATCTTCCTATTTTACAACCTCGCTTCTAAAGGCCTGATGAAATATTCAATTTCCTTTCATAAAGGTGGTTTGAAGAGTTCCTTTGTTTCCAACAGGGGAGCTTCGAGAAGGAGCGCGCTCTCCTCATCACCAGAGCCACAGTTGCAGAGGCGCAGGTGTCGGAGTTGCAGGAGTACATTGACAACCACCTGGGCAGGTCAGGAAGTCGCCTGATGTGTGAGTCCATATAATGTTCACTTTCAGAGGAGTTGTTATATCGAGCTTTACCCCTACCTGCAGGTATAAACAGGAGATCACATATCTGCGAAGGCTGCATGGGATAGAGGAGGCCGAGCGCTCCCAAAGTGCTCATTCATCACTCAGTTAAAAAACGAAATCTGCACTCCAGTCATGTGCAACAATATTATTTAAACTATCACATATATAAGCTGAAAATTAAACATTTATTTCTTTAAAATCCTACTTCAACAAATCAAATCAGTAAGTGTAAGCTATTTATAATCAATCCTTTTTAAATGGATTCTCCATATAAATTGAATTAAATCTGTTTTACTCATTTAAACATGATGTGTGGGAATTGTCCCAGCACTAGGGGGTGCTGCTCATATTAGTGGTTTTCTCTATGAAAGCCCCCCCAAAGAAATCTGGCCTTGAGAAAAAAATGCCTGGAATGTTTGTAAAGCTTATGTCAATTTCACGAGCCCGGGAGAAGAAAGCATGGTGACAATGAGGGGTCACCCTGGTGAGAATAATGTCATTACATGTTACCCAGACACGTACACACCCGTGAATACTTTCCCCTCAATGCCGTGCTGTGAGCTGTGGCGCAAACAAGCCAGCCTTTTCCAGAAAGAGGGTTTATATATATTTCTAACCTCAATGTTGTTGTGAATAGACATCCATTCCCTTTAAATCCCTTTAATAGTGAAAGAGTCTGCTTTTTTTTTTCCTAGTGTGTTTGGTGGCTGGGTTCATGCCATAGTTCACAGCTGACACTACTTTAAAAGCGGACAGCCCATTTAAAAGTGTAATTAATTGAAAGGTTTAGGTAAAAAAGTGTCAAATCAATTTTTTTTTTGGTGAAAAAAACAAAAATCTTGAAATTAAAATACTCTGGGGAATGCTGGGAAAAGTAGAGGAGAGGGAAAGAGTCATACGCATGTCACCCCAATCCCCTTTTCAGGGGGCATGCCAGCCATGGGAGGGAGGGGAGCAGGGGTGTGAAAGTTTGAGAGGAATGGGAAGTGGGATTTTGTTGGTAATGTATTACACTCCCAGGGCCCTGGGAAAAGGGGTGGGGGGTGTTCAGCTTGGGTCTGTGCCAACATAGTCACTGTGCCAAAGCGCTGGGTGCTGGGGACCACTCCTCTCACCGGCGGATCTGTGGGAAAATCAAAACCAGGTTGCTCTTTGCTTCTCCGCCAACAAAGACAGAGAGGCGGTGTTGTGTCTGCAGAGGCTTCTGCAAACTTGTACAAATGAAATGTACTCTGAGGAGACAAAAGGCAGTAGGGGCAGTAGTAGAAATTGTCTCAAATGCATCGAGTACAAGTTGAGGTTTGCTGCAGCACAGCTGGTCCTCGAGGCAAAGTGCCAGGTTTTTTCCCCAACTTGGGGCATTTTGGAAAAGTTGACTTTTTGGACTGTGAACAGCTATTTACTGACCGCTCTATGTGGTCACTATTATGATGTAAATAATCATCATAATGATGATGATAGACGTGGCAAAAAAAAAAAGTTGCTTTAAAGCTTTAAAAATGTTGAAAATATGATATTGTTTAAATAGTTACTCTAAGATGAAACATTCGTGCCCAACATGCTGTGTGGTCAGTGGCTTTTGACAAATACATTCTTAAATTTGTAATAATTTCTTAATAAAATCTTAATAATAACAGTCAGATCCCTTTTCTTAACCAAACTGTAGACAATGCCCCCGCTTTCCAATGTCACACATCAACCAAACCTCAAAAACTGTTCACGATGAATCAGTCTGAGTGAAGCAATGATTGAGTCACAAGTTATTACTTGAATGTCAGCTCAGAGGGGAAGAGCTGAAACTCATCATCCTCTGTCAGTTTCACTCCAGGCGTGAAAACCAGCAACATCATCATGTAATCAGTGTAATAAGCTGCTTTACCTGTCTGTTCAGTTACTAATTCATCATATTAATACCATCCTGCAGAATGTGGAGGAATAAAATGCATGTACTGTATGTCTGGGTTGACAGATTTTCACATCCTATTGTTTGATCCTAATGAGTATTAATTTATCAGTTGAAGATTAAATATTGTTGAAAAGTAAATGCTGTTAAAGATGTAGAGCGTCACAAGAGGTTTCTAATCCCCTCATAGCTGCATTTAAAGCATTAAAATAAGCATTACTTGGTATTTATACAGGCACATTTTAGTATTGAAACTGCTGCGTAAATCTAGCCTGTGTGTTATTGAGCTCAATGGCTGCCTGGAGTAAAGCACGTTAAGATGAAGTGTCACAATGAAGTTGCCAATTAATGGTCATTACAGTGTTGGTTTTAATGTCTTATATCTGGTCTTTGGGGAACCAGGCTTTTAGTCCTTCAGTATAAGCCTCAGATATTACCTCAGATATTACCATGGAGTTGACTTAACTCCTTTCTGACACTGTCAACAAAACTGAACATTATACAGTAAGTACGGCAGGGCAATGTATTGATATTATAGCGATATTGTGATATAAGACTAGATATTGTCTTAGATTTTGGATATTGTGATATGGCATAAGTGTTGTCTTTTCCTGGTTTTAAAGGCTGCATTACAGTAAAGTGATGTAATATTCTGAACTTAGCAGACTGTTCTAGCTGTTCTGCATTCACCCTCAGTAGTGAAGAGTCCAGTTTGATTTTATCTTATATTAACAGGATAAAAGTGACTTTCCAAACATTGTTATTGTGTAATTTTCACACTTGACCTCATTTAGTAAAGTTGTTTTCTTTCCATTTTTTCCAATTTAGTCTAAAAATCAATGAGGTTGGTATTTTGATTAAAATTTGGAGATTAAAAATGTTTAAAACTATTAATTACATAATACAACATTAAGCTTGTCTATTGTCAAGTCTCAAATATTCAGTTTTTTACTATTAACTGCAAAGACAATTAATTTCATATTTAATTTATGTGAAAACTGTGAATGTTTTTAAGAAGAGAACACGGGACATTAGCATTGTTGTATATATAAAATCATGACATTGTAACACCCTGGTTGTATACTCCTCAATCACACTAATCAACATTACAACTGCAAGTAAACATCTGATGCTCATTCGCTTTCTCTACACTCAACTATTTTGTTGGTGATGCTTCAGGCACAGATTTGTTTTGTGACCAGCATAGTGGGAAAAATGGATGAATGTGTCGTTCTGAGGATGGGAAGCAGGGTGGAGCAAATGCAGAGGAAGTACCTCACATGGCCTGCGATGGGCCGCTCGTCAAGAGGCCCTTTGTTTTAGGAGGTTAATGCCTAATTGATACAGGCTTAATGAGAGCGGGCTGTGTGTGCAGAGTGTGTGAGCCGGGGGGCTGGACGGCCCAGCCATAATTGGAACGGACAAGCCTTGTGTGGAGGAGTGCACGGGGAAGAGATTTATGGGAACGCAAGGAAAGGAGAGGGAGAGTGGGAACAAGGAAGAAAAGGTGACAATGAGTACGAGGAATGCAGAGGCAGTGGGAGAGGAATCCGGTATGATAGTGAGAGTATCACAAGATCATGAGAATGACAATGGAAAAGTGAGCATGAAGGACATTCCCATGGAAGTTTATTCAATGCTCATTCAAGTTCAATGGGCTGTTTCTTGCACTATCCTTGATATGGTTCATTTTTAGATTGCTGCATATTGTATGTGCAATACACCAATGATAAGGTTAGTTTTAGTATTTTTTTTGTGTTTGATATTAATTGATCAATGCAAAGTTGCCAGCATAGACTGTATGCTGTTTTCTGAGACACCTGTCTTTTCTTTTCTGATGAGCTGTCTTTTCGCCCCCTTTTTTCAGTCTGACAGTCTCAGACTATTCATGTAAGAGTCCCCAGCTTCCCTCCAGACAAGCTTTCAGTATGAAGGCTGGAGAGGCATTAAGAGGGAGGAGGGAAGGGGCAAGAGAGGGGAGCACAGAAGGAACCGTGCACTTCAGAAAACCTTGAAGAATTAAGACTGAAAGCTATGGAGATTCTGGGTGGCTACAAGCGAGGGGAAAAAAAATAATGAAAAGAATAAAATATAAAGGAGGGCAGTGTGTATAATTATAAAGATGAGAGAGGAGCTTTACCAGGGAAACAATAAAAAAATATTTTTGGAAGTTAGGATTAAGAGCTGTGAAGATATATACTAAAAGGTAGAAAAATATGTGGAGGAAAGATGGAATATAGGGTGAGAAAAGAGAGGAGGAAGAGAGTTACAGTAAGGGTGAGAAAGGCAGGGGAGGGAGGCAGCTTGATGAACAAGAGCGAGTGAGAATGAGGCTGAGTGTCGGTGAGGGAAGGAGAGAGGGACAGACCCTCTGCTTTCCCACACTCGGCTGGTTCCCACAGTGGACCCGGCTAATCCCTGTCTTAATTGGGGGAGAATTCCAGCGCACATGTTCCCCTGGAATGAGCGTGGAGCGAAGGAAAAGGAAGGCTCGGCAGCTTCTGACACATCAGACGGGCCACAGCGGCTGGGCTGATGCACAATGTGTGAGTGCACTTTGTTGGAATATAAACATGCCGTCTGACTGTCAGCACGTCTGATGCATAAATGGCTTCACAACTTTCTCTTTTTTTTCACTCAATCCAACATGAAAAGTGCTCTTAGCAGCCACTTTGTTTTGCATAGTCACATTCCACCATGACTGAAGAATGTAACTTAAAAGTTTCATTGCATTAATGTTAAAAGGGTAAATATATCCTAAACCATTCTCAGACTGTTAAAGAGTTCGTTCACCCTAATTCCAAAAGACAATTTTTTTAGTGGTATCTAGCCATGAACAGTTTCAGTAATGTGTGCCAAAGTTTTAAGATAGTTGTCTCTATGATTCCTGGTTATGTCCAATACAATGTTGGTGAATAGAATTGTATTTATGGCGTTCAAAATCTTGTAAAATTACATTTAAATGCTACTTCACCAGGAAATTGTTGCTACAAAAACTGTTGACAATTAGGTCTGTGGATTATCCAGAGCAACTGGTATGTTTTCTGTAGAAAAATGTCACTGTACAGTTTTTCCACACACTTAATTCCCTTTACCCCCATTGTATTGGAGTGGCAGCAGAAGTTTCTGCAGATATCTTAAAATCTGAGCACTAAAACTGAAACTATCTGCATGGCCACACTCCTCCAGGGGTAAACAAGAAAACATATTCTTGTAATTTGGGTTAAGTGACCCTTAACTGTCCCAACTGGCTAAACACAGAGAACTTTGACAACATGTTAAGATGTTACTAGCGTAGCTTAAAGGAAAAGTTTGACATTATGGGAGATATTATTAGCTTAATATACTTAATGTGTTTACTTTCTGGTGGAGAGTTAGATAAGAAGATCCATATCACTTTCATGCTTCATGTCTACAGCCAGTAGCTGGTTAGCTTAGCTTAGCGCAAAGACTGGAAACGGGGGAACAGCTAGCCTAGCTCTGTCCAACATCAACAAAATCTCACCTACCTCACAATCATTTGTTTAATCTGCACAAAAACCAAAGTGTAAAAATGGCAATTTTCAGTGTGTATGGGGGAATATATATTGAATTAAGTGGGATTTGGTTAAAGAGTTTGAAAATGTTTTGTGTGATCTAAAATACCAACAGTTAACATCAGGTTTTTGAGGGTCTCCAGAATCAAAGTACAAGAGCTTCTTTCTACACTCACCATACTTTCTCATAAAGAGGAAATCTACTGTGGTACAAAGACTCATTTTCCACCAACAGTAGTCTCAATAGACCAGAATGCAATGCAGCTATAAGACATGTTGAGCTTTGATGAGGGGATTGTGATCAAAGATATGCAGCATTGGATTAGTTTATTATAAGTTACCAGTAAGCAAATCAACAACATTATAGCTTTACTCTGGTTATTGATGAAAGTAATTCTGAGAACTGTAGGAAATCATTATTTTGAAGTGAGAGGCTGGTTGAGAGACTAGTTTCGAGGACACAACATTGGAATTAACTACTTTGTCAATATAAATGTTATGTATTAATGATAGCTAACACATTTTCCATGTCAAGTGATGTATTTTTCCTTTAATACTAATAAACACGTGCACAAGTTTCATAATGAGAGTGGTTTTAAATGTCATCACGTTTTCACGTATTTCACAGCACTGTGCACCAGGCGTATCTGTTGACAAATCCTACCCTGAAGCTGCAAAATGCAGGAGAAAAATGCAAGGAGATACTAGTAACATAACAAAACAACTGTGAGTGGCAGTTTCGTTCCTGCCTACCTCTTTCCTTAATAAACAATTCGAACAAAAAGCAAAGTGCAAGATGTCTCTGAGGAGGTAACCCAAGACGACTTCTCTGAGGGGAAAGATAGCAGGCAAAAAAAAACGGGTGCAAATGGGGGAGGCCGGGCAGCACTGCGGTATTGCAGGATTAGACGGGAGAAACACAGGGGTGGGTGGCAGGTAGTGAGAGAAGAAATGAACTGATCTGCCAGGGAAGTTTCTCCCCTTTGTGTTGACAATCAGACAGGTTTTGTCAGAAAACCATAATCCTGCTGGTTATTTGGCATGGTTTTAGAGCCCAACAAAAAACAGGTGTGTTTCCCTGTAGTGGGTAGACTCTCAGTCTGGGGTTAAGTATCCAGAAGGCTGACGTCAGCCACATAAGGACACAAGACAGAGAATCCAAGTTGTATAACAGAGAGTTCTGCAGACAGATGAGGATTTTGGCACAGACGAAGCTGTAGGAAAATGCTATTTATCCTTAGGAAATGATGTTGATCTACCGATAGGTCAGTCAGTCCACCACTTAAGTCCAGGCTGAAATATCTCAACAACTATCAGATGTACTGCCATAAAATTGTGTCTAAATATTCGTTATCCCCAGAGGATGAAGCCCACAGACTTTGAGGATCCCCTGACTTTTCCTCTAGCGTCACCATGAGGTTGACCTCGTTGGATGCCGCCTGTTTCCCCTCATCCTGACAGTGAATGGCTCTAAGTAGCCTTATTAGTGCATGATGTCAGTGTTTGGAGGTTTTTGTGGTTGTACCCCCTGCAGGCTGATGTCAGCCCCAGGATACAGTGAGGAGATGGCAGCTGTGTTCAGTTCAAACGGAGGGGTAGCGGGCCTTCTTTGGAGGGGGTCGCAATTCATTCCCTGTCTTTCCTTACAATACTTTTTTTTTGGCGGGAAAGCACCAAAGACGCTTGTTTGACCCAACTTGTGTTTCTTTGAGGGACCCCCTCCCTGAGAAAAGTGTCGCCCGCCTCCACTCTCATACACCATGTCCACTCTGTCTTGATTGATTTTCAGTGCGCATTTTGGAAGGGATTACAGCCATCTGCAGGCTCTTGAGGAACAAAGGGGGCTCCTCGCTCTCCTCCCTTCAGTACTTCAGAGGGATAACATGGCCAGATAAACATGCTCTTGCACCAGTCTACACTTGTTCCCTATTCTACCCTGACCTCTCAACCCACCCAAACTGCCCACTCTACTTTAAAGCTGACCATGTTTTTCTCTCCCACCCTGACTCTCCTCCTTGAATAGGTTCCCCTCTTTACTCATCAGTTTTTACAAACTGCTCACAACAGAAAGAAAACTGTGAGTCATTGCCTTACAAAAACTTTTGTTTTCTGTCTGGTGTTTTCCAGGCCTGAAAACGAGAATTAGTGAGTTGCAGGTTAGTGTGATCACATAATTTCCATTTGGGGATCATCACTCCCAGCTGTGCGAGGGTGTTGTGGGAACGAGGAATCGTCAGCTGGGAATCTGGGATGCCAGTGTGGTCATGGACTTCATGCTCACACTCAGCTGGTGCCGAGCTGATGGAGAGGGAGCAGGATGCGCAACCACTGAGTCACAGGAAGAGGTGGACAGACCAATAGGCTTAATGTTTGGTTGCAGTGGGTTGGATTACCAGTTATGGCAAAATCATTTGTTTACATGGACAATAAAGCCTCTTGAAATCCACAGCTGTTTCTTCATAAGTATCTTCCCCTTGACGCCTTTTAATCATATTTGCTAATGCAGTCAGCTTTTTAATAAATAGATAAGACCTTTCCAGCTAATTAGCTTCTCAGCTATTTGTATATTTTTGGACAAACTTTGGCATACTCACAATGTGGACACCAAAGGCCATTTGAGTGTGCAGAGATTGAGAATGCTTGAGGGGGGGGAAAAAAATAACATAGATGGATTGTTATGTCTTGTCTGGAAGTGTTTGAAGGACAGTAAGTACATACAGAACACCAATCTCGCTCTCTCTTTCTTTTGACCTGACACTGAGAAAACAAAAGTGAAGTGGAAAAAAGAAAAGCAGCAGAAGAGCCGATTGTCTTCTTAGTGATTCAGAAGCCTTAAGTTTCTTTTGGCAAAAAGGGAGCAATATGATTTTGTATGATGTCAGAGCTTTGCAGCCACAGTTTCCAAATCAGCATCCGACACACCCAGCAGCTGTGGTCAACATTATGGGAAAGATCAGATTCTTAACTCAAAGTCAAACGCACATGATGAGTGCATGGAAAGAAAGTCGATTGAGGTACAAGTGAGGGATGAGTTTGAGAAGGCCCATCATGCACTGAAACAAATCAAGCTATAGGACAGGATATTAATGGTTTATTTAAGAAGCTGAAGCAAATCAACTGATATTCCTGCAGTTATACAACCTAAAGGTTAGAGAAGCTGGTTTCTGATTTGGCATTTAAGGACAAACAGCCAAGATAAAATCATGTAAAATCCTTAGACTGTAAAAAATAATGGATGTTGCCACCATGATGTCACCCACTGGTTTGTGGACTCCCGTTTTGAATAAGCCCCCAGGAACAGCGCCAGACTTTGAGGCCAATACATTCTTTTGAGTGTCACAACCCCTGCGAAATGACTCGTTTCAATATCAGAATTTGATCCATTTGGTCTGATCACATTTCGAAAGTCTAGAAGAGCCGCACGATTGAATCATTTTATCCCCATTTGAGTTAGCTGGAGGGTTAAACCAGAAGTTAGCAGTCTCGACCGGCGGAAGTCTCTACTGAGCATGCTACATGCGACACATTGGGCCCATAGAGCGTGCGCAGTACGTTTTCATCTGGGTATTTCTTTACAGCAGGAAGAGGCTTTTTTGGCTTCATGCGCCACTGAGCAACTTTCATACGAATGAACGGGGCCCTGCCTCCAACGCTGTATCCAGTTCTCTTTGTTTTGAAGCCTCAAGATTGCATTTTGACCGTCGCCATCTTGGATTTTTGGAGCCAGAAGTGAACATATTTGGACAAGAGGGTGGAGCTGCTAGCTTGTTTAGCACAGTGTATTTACAGTCTATGGTTAACTGTGCTAATGCTAATGCTAATTTTCACTAGTGAAAAACAGGCTTAAAACCATTAAGACAAAATGTACTTACTGGAAAAAACTGAACATCCGACTCCTTAGAGGGTCTTTTAGTACAACCAAACGCTGAACAAGACATTTTCTAGGTGACCAAAATGTTACAATTAACTTTCATGAACTGAAAACACACTGAAATAGCATCAGCTACGGCTACGCCTATACTCTGTGAATCTGTGCTTACGCCATAGTTATATTACCTAACCAACATTGTCACCATGGTGACGACACCCACCTGTTATTTAAAGCAGCCACGCCCTTAATTATGCATAACAGGTGAATAAAAACGGGTAAAAATTCATCCCCCGTACAGTTGTCATGAAAGGGGAAATTAGCTATAGAGACCAAAACCATTTTTTGTACCACGCTGTAAAGATGTTTATTTCTGCTGTAAAGTTGAGCATTTTAACAGGGGGGTCAATGGGGACTAACTCACTTTTGGTGCCAGCCTCAAGTGGCCATTCGAGGAACTGCAGTTTTTGGCACTTCGTGCTGGCTTCATTTTTCAGCTCCGATGGTTGCTGCTTGGTAAAATCATGTCCATGTATGCCAAATCTGACTTTGGTAACAATGATTTTATTGCAAAAAAAAAAGAAAAAAAAGAGCGTTACCTAACCTAACCAGGTATTGGTGGTGCAACTGATTCTATAAAGTTATGCAGATGCAAATATAATGAAAATGCTCTACCAAAGTGCAATATCATGTTAACTGTGTAAGTTTCAGCAATTTTGCAGACGATGACATTTTTAAATAATGTAAAAGTGTATTTGTGTAAGCCATTATGATGGAGGAGAAGGAAAATTGCTAAAACTCGTACGGGAGATTTCAAACAGAGATCCCCCACCCTCCATGGATGGCTGGAGTTGCAACAGGAGCTATTGAAGAGGTATAACAGTTACAAAAATGAAAGTAGATGCAATGTATACATATAAATAAGTCCCGTTTTAAACTAGATAAGGAAGTCTGTGATCAGTCTTAGTAGAAGTCTAACATCAGAGTTTTGCAGGTCTGATTTATAAACCTTTATATAGTTGGTTATTAGGGGAAAGTTGCTGCTAGAAACACAGGACCTGCGTGCTGGGTGGGGTGTTGTTATGCCAGACTACAAGGGAGTGACCAGGAGTACTTTGCCCCTGCCTGTGCTCTCATCTCTGGAGCTTTGTCTCTGGCTACTTCCCTCAAACTCCCCCAGGGGCTGACGGAAGTCCACACCCAACAACGCTCTCCCATCTCTTTGGATTCCCCTTTCCTGAGTGCTTCCCGCTATGCTGTGTCTACATCTCACCTCAGCCGCACAACAGGACAGAATAAAGAGAGGTGTGGGGTGGATGGGGGAGGAGGGTTTATTGTGCGTCTGCAGCACTCTGCGGGGCCACCAAAGAACAGATGAAAGTAAGTCAGCATTCAAAGAGTGCGTGCAGTCATTACCAGTGTGCAATAGAATCATAAATAAATTGGATTTAAACACTAGATGTGAAAACAATTTTTATCTGAATCGTGGACTGCATGCGTGTAAACAGTAGTAATTCCAATAGCTTTTTTTAATGCGCAACTGTGCCACTGTGTCATTGTGGGTACACTGACATAAATACTGCAGTTTTAGGGGTTCAAGCTGAGGTCACAAAGAAATGACAACAATGCAGGAAGTTGAGCTTTGTCAAAATGTCACATGATGTATTAGTTGAGGGAGTATAATTTGAGTGCTCTTTGTTTTGGCTTATCAGCCTTGCAACAGTAACCTCAGATGGACTGGAAGGGAGGGGGGCAGAGGAGGGTCTGTGCAGGGCTGAGCAGCTCGGGGCCCCCAGCTACGGGATGTTTTAAAGGAGCACTGAGGCAGTAAATAGCTGGGGAGGTTGGAGGTTCACTCACATGAACTACTGATGTGGTGGCAAAGCAGTGTCAGGGTTTCTATGGGAGATAGCTTGCCAGACATGGGAAGCATGTCGTGCTTTTGTGATTCTTTTCCATTTAAGCTGAACACCATGTTAATACCCCAGCTGCTCTTTTTCAAATGGATTTACTGCTTACAGTAAATCTGATTTTACTGAGGTGTGTACATGTTTCTGCAGAATTTTGCAAAGAGGAGAAACAGGTGGTGAATTTATCATAGAGGTTCAGTCATCCGGGTGTTTCTGGATTATCTAGCATGCAGCTCCTCGTCTGTCGGAGCAGAAATATATACCGTGGTCAACCACAACAGGTAACAGATATGCTATGTGATGCTGTAGATAAAATCCAAGTTGAGGTTGGAAACAAACTTTTGCTCCAGGCTGAAGGCACATGGCTAAGTGGAGTGGAAAAGAGATTTGGTTTGATTGTGTCTTTGTGCACACGTGGTCAGGATGGAGTGAGCGACTGTGTGGCACCTCAGCTCAGCCCAGTCTGCCATGCCGCTCCCTTAATGGCAATTTATTGCTTCCTGAATCCTGAAAATGGGAGGCCGAGGACAACAGAATTCCAACCTCTGTTTTCTACGTCCTTCCCTGTCCAAATGCGCTCAGGGTCCTAAACACTCCCTAAATCTCTCTCTCAGCTCGCTCTCTCGGGCATGCCATTTGTTCTGAGCTTTCAGGGGTCTGATTCATGGGTACTTGAAGTGACTTATGTCTGAGAAAAGTTTACCATGGTAGAAACCCTTTGGTCGCACATACTCTAATGTAGGTTAAACAGTTTTGATGTGTTAGGTGAGAGTTATTGTGCTGATAAACTAATGAACCAGCTGCATTTTGTTTATGGAGCATGAAATGATCACATTGAATTAAAAAGCATTAAAGAATCAGCTAAAAAAGAAAATAATTACATCCCAAAACATCCAGAGTGTTTTCTTAAAGTATATTTTAATGACACAGACAAACATGAAAATAATCCACAATACTGAGACAGTTTTTTTTTCCACAGGCGTTTTTCATGCCAACATTTCTAGAATTTCTTATTGACATATTTACATTCACATTGATATCAACATAAATTCACATAAAAAAAAAACAAACAGCAAAATGGCAGTGTACGCATTTAAGACATAGCGCTTCAGCATGTCATTTGGTATGATCCCCTCTCTTTGTTGATATAGTGCACATTAGATATGATATTTTACAGAACAGAATTTTTACACATTAAATGCATATTTTGTGTATCTCTTGAGCTAGCCTTGTTCAGTGTGGTAACTTGTTTTTCCACCAATAACTGCTCACAGGATTCTTCTGTATATTCCTCCATTCTTACCTTTACAGCGCAGAATATCACTGGACATCAGTTATGAATGGCTGTTGTCGCCAGTTCTATGAACATTGCTGATTATATACAGGTGAATAAAATCTTTTTTTTTTCTTTTTACATCACAACATAAAATAACTTCTTGGTTTTCATTTCTTGTTATGTGTGTCTTGATGATATGCGGCAGCATCATTGGAGAGCAGTGATTGACTTGACAACAACCAAACTTTTAACTGCTTTGGCTACACTGCTGCAATTTATCTCCAACACATGTTTTAAATAATTCTCTTTACAGTCCAATTACCACATTGGATGGCTATTGACATGAAACCCATTGAAGGTGTGATATCTTACAAAATGACTTATTTAACACACTGCTCTTAAAAGTCTGCATCTCCTTACAGAAGCAAAATCTCAGAGTTGGCGAGAATATGAAAAGTGCTTTCAGCACTAGTTTGAGCTGCTCAGGTAGCCTCAGATTTGTGTTACTTCTGTATGTGCTCAAATTATCTGTACATATATTAAAATTCTCAATCGCTCCACTATGCTACATATAGTTGCTTTTTATTTGGTTTTCAGTGCTTGCAGCATCACTTTCCAGATCATTCCCTTTCCTTTATCAGTGCAAATATTTTTTTTTTTACATTTCCTTTTGTGAGGACCTTTTATAATCTCCTTAATAATAATAGTAACACTGAGGAGGACCCCAGCAAAGGGGTGACCGCCAAAATATGCTAAACTCACTGTCCTGTAGGCCAGACATTTTCCGAACAAAAACACTGTGGGAAAAGGCAGGAAATTTGAAATCTTGGACCACAGCAAAACCTGCCTGAAATTTATCCTCACTGGGATAGCAACTAAGGCAGTAAGCTTTCTATAGAACTTTTCATAAATTTTCCTGAGTTTCAAAGCAATGACTCTCAATAGGCCTGAATTAATGGCTTGACTTAATTTATCCCAAATGGAAACCTTTTCAAGAGATTTCCTCTGAACCTGCATAATGGCATCACTCAAACTGTCCAATGCCAAATGCGCATAATCTTCATTTCAACCATGTCCATCATGTCACAACCTCACCAGGTCTTGGGGACCTGGAGACTGCATATTGCACTGAAATGGTGTTGGAAAAAAGCCCATTTCACTCCTCAGTCCTTTGGGGAAGACGTTATCCATTGGTGGCACTATGGCTACATCGGCCATTGCTCTTCGTGGCTTCTTCCGAAACATGGAACAGGGCTGAGTTTGGCCTGGCTTTCGGTACAGGCTCGATTCTGTGTGGTAGACAAGCTGCTGGAGAGTTTTCAGCTCAGTCTACTGGCAGTTCACAGGGTATCTGCTGGGCTGCTTTGGCCATGATGTACGCCTGCTGGAAGTCCTTGTAGCGGGGAGCGCAGCCCAACCAGGCCTCCCCAAAGTGGACCCGACCAGTGAAAAGGAAGCTGCCAGGCCCCGGTTTGACGCCACACTGCAGCAGAGTCCTGATCTCACCCCGGGTGGTCAGGCGACTGTTGCCGGTGAACAGGGCGTACTTTTGACGAAAGACCCGAGTGGCGCTGACCTTGATCACTGCCGCCCGTAGATTCTCATCTTCCTCCACTGACTTGATGTTACCTCGCACAACTGTGGATAAAGAGCACATTCGGGTTAATTTACCAATTTGAGTCTTTTTGTTCACATAAAATGCTTTTCTGTATTTTTTGCCATCTTGCAAATGTTGTGTTGTCGAATTTCAGCAAGAGATGTGGATCTTTGTGGGCAACTAATGTTAAAAGCCATCCCAAGACCCAAGCCTGTCCACTAATCTTTCTAACTTTTGTTGCCAGCTGAACTTCTCCTTAGTCCCATTACAGCTCAATCAGAGGCCTGCAGATTAGTCCACTGCTTCTTCTCTGGGGGGGTGGGGGTGTTAGGATTAGTCCACTACAGTGCCTTCAGTAGGGGTTCTTGTGTGTGTGTGTGTTGGGGGTGCAGAGAGCTGCTGTTTCACCTTTAACCTTTGCACTTTTGAGAAGAGAGGATTTGGAGGCACTGGGGTGCTCCACCTTTAAACCGATTCGACACAACCGATTTGTAGATCCTAACAAGAAATCATTATTTTCTGTGGCTTTGCTGCAAGGACTTCTTGCCGTTTGGTGGTCTGGTTAAATATGATAATCCTGACTGAATTAGAGGGAGGGGATTTCTGTGTGACAATGACATATCATTCGTGGTCTGCTGTGTTCTTACATGTGTGCTCGGCAGCTCTTTATATCAGGTAACTTACCAAAGTCACTGGTACAGACAGCCATCAGAATCTCTGTGTTGTTGCAGGGTCTGCAGGCTTCTGGAGAGACAAGGAGAGGAGGAAAAAAGAGAGAAAAGAGAGTCAGTTGGTGACCTCACATAACACTCTAAACTGTTAGAAAACACCTATATGCTAATACTTCGGAAATCAAAGACTGTGTTTTTCCAGATAAAAGATCACATGCACAGGAATGTGAGATGTGAATCTAGACCTAAAACTCTGCGCAAAGACGAGCAACAAAGGAGCGACCAACCACCGCGATCTAACAGACAGCTGCTACTTTTACAGTTGGCAGAGGAGGACCAGTGGAGCTTTAAGGTGTGAGGCTCTTCCACCCCAGACAATTTAAAGGCCAGATGAAACTTCCCCCCTAAAGCCTTCCAGGGTGTCTACAGTCACACCTCATCAAAGCCTGCGCGACAGGGGCTGAGGAGAGGGAGTGGGGGAGGACTTCAAAGATTTTTTTAAGGACCACAATCCTACTTCTAATAAAATACTGCCCTTCCTTCCTGCTGACGCCTTTTTGCAAACTGGAAAAAAATACTATCTATCTATATATCTATATATATGTATATCTATATCTATATATAAAATGCCAGATGTCCACAAAAAAAAATGATTAAAACCAAACCAGCAAAGCTCTGACTGACTGTCTGAATGACTGAACTGTGGGTAGAAAAAAAAAAAAGAGTCCTGGCATTTTTTAAAGTTCTCTTCTCCTTGTGGTTCTTTGGAGGCCCCTTGCCCACCCCACACATTCTCCTCCATAGTGAAAACCTCTTGATAAATGAGATTCCTTCCTCTCTAGTCCACAGCAAACCCCCATCCAAACCTAATCAGTGTGTGTGTGTGTATGTGTGTGTGTGGGAGAGAGAGAGAGAGATGTAGGGGGGGGAGTACACTCCTACAGACAAGTCTCCCCACAGAGAGGCAGCTCAACAAAAGAGGGGAGCATCTCAGCTGGGTAGAGGCCTCCCTGTTGCCTAGGCGACGGCAGTAATCCCAGAATACTCATGCGGCACCCATTCAAAGGGCTCTGGACTCTGGAGAAAGCCCCACATACTGTGCTTTTGTCCCCCTCCCTCCCCACTCCACGTCTCCCCTTCTCCTGCTCCAAACCAGCACGCCTCTGGGGAAAGTTTGGCCACTTCCTCCTCTCTGCACTCTGCATGGGCTGTGGAAAGTCCAGCCAGCCCACAGAGGCCTGTTATGAATTATGAATCATCTACGTAGAGTTTATAATATCATAACTGATGGGTTAAAAACTTGCATCTCCTGACCTTTTCAGGGAGGAAGAAAAAGCACTTTGTCTACATTTTGGTGGTTTTTGTGAAGATTTTTTTGTGAACAAGAAGAATATATTTTTTGCTGTTCAAAAAAAAAAGTTTTGACCTGTTCACACAGCAACAGACACATAGATTAGTGAGATTAAAGTAAACTTAAGACTTAAGTTTCTGTTACAGATTTCCCCGAAGTTATTCTGTACTTCCTCTGTTCAGTAAAAGCTTACTAGAAGTGACACATTAAAGTGAAAAACTTCACCGTGTCTAATACTGTTTGATCCAAAGCAGCCTTGCTCAAACCAACATGGCTGACTAATGCCTCACTGACTCACCTTCACTGCTGATGGGGTTGGAGTCAAGTGACAGGCGAGCAGTCCAATCCCCTCTCAGCTCATAGCGAAAGGAGGCGATCCGCCGGCTGATATCTTGGTGAGGTGTAGCTTGCAGGAAGAGAGCCACCCTCTCCCCTGGCAGGCGGCTGAAGCAGCGAACCCTCGGCGGTGGAGAGGACTCCAGGCGGTCCCCTACCAGGAGCTCCAAGACCCCGTCTCTCTCCAGGTATAGCTGGGCTCCGTGGAACTGCTCGGAGGGCTTGACGCAGGCTGTGATGAGGCCCGAGCTGCTCCCGCCGGGCCCCACCGCCACAGAGGGCAGTCGGGGTGACAGGGTGAGGCGCAGGGCTCCTTTGGGATACAGCCAGTCCAGAGTGCCCTCAGAGCAGTGGAGGGAGATCTGCTCCACGCTGCCCTGCTGCTGGGACAAACCACTGTGTGAGGGAAAGAAGAGAGGATGGTTAAACGAAGGTTTTGGTATTATTTTTCCAGGTAAAAGTTGTCTTCACAGTTTGGGCTTGAACCCTTCCTAAGTTCCTAACATCATCATCATCATCATCAGTGGATAAATTCCTAAAACAATCACACTGATTAACTGCATGCAAACAGCTAACCAAAATGCTCATAAGAAAAAAGTAGAAACCCCAAATCACTTTTTAGTTAGAGAGAAGTAAAAAGTTTAATAAGAGAAAGCGCCGCCTACTGGCAGCTCTGTGGAGCCAAAGGCCCTTCACAGCATCTTTAGAGCCAAACTTATATGTAAGTATATACATATATATATACACATATATATCTTATATATGTAAGTCCTCTGCAGGCATTTTAATAATATCGCTATGATGAAGCTGACTTCAATAACGACATCCACAGTGTATCTTCTCCAGTTATCAGAATTAATCCTTCAGTCTCCTGCCTGTCTGGACCCTTCATGCCTCCTGCAGACAGCCCGGAGGCGCAATCGCAGCAGAGCTCTAGAAACATTTTAATTGCGTCCTAATGGCAAGTCTCAACATGTTGTTGCTTTCGAACAAGCATTGTCCTTTCACGCGCTCCAAAAAAAACAAAAACAACAACCACCTGTGGCATCTCTGAGCGACATTTTAAGTCATTTTTTTCATTTAGCAAAATGCAAAAAATAACAAATAGAGGAAATATGAAGTACTTGCCTGCCTCTCCAGCTACATTGGTCTTCCGAATAGTTTGAGAGAGCCGCGTCAAAAAGGGCCAAAATTAAAATCCAAATTGTGTAAATCCGAACTCCAAAAGCAGACATTTTCGACAGTTGGTGATGCAAAGTAAAATGTTTCAAAAAGATTATTCCAAAAGCTGCAAATTCCCCTATGAAACAAATCTAATCCTATCTCTGATAACCTCCATAGCTTTGTATCCTCTTACCCTGATGTATAAGATAAGAGAATACTGCTGCAGCTCACAACGCTCCGAGCTGCTGTGCGTCAGGGGACGCACGGCTCTGAAGTTTATTCCCCCTCAGAAAAACTTCAGCGACCAATCAGAGCGCGACCAGAGAAACTTTAAACCACTCACACAGCGGAGGGGGAGGTACGTCTGACCTGCAGAATGAGCAACAGTTTGCAAAAGACAAACGATGTTACAATTCGCTATTGTGTTGGACATGTCTGCATAGCAAATACTAATTAACTGATGCTGAGTGAGTTTGAGGAAAGTTTAAAGACCCCCTCAGACATGTTTTAAGACATATTAAAATGCTCTGCTTTAAGTAATAATTTGTGTCTGACATGTTTTTTCCAAAAAGTTTTATTAACTTGTTTGCATATCCTGCTTCTGCCTCAGTGAAAATATACATATATACAAATATTATTCATTTCTGGAGCTGAATCGATTAGTCGATCGGAAGAAAAATAATTGTTCCAGCTTTTCAATTGTGAGGATTTTCTGCTTGTCTCTGTTTTATATCGTTATAAACTGAATATCTTTGGATTCTGGACTGTTGGTCGGACAAAACAAGGTATTTGAAGATGTTATCTTGGGCTCTTGGAAATGAATGGACAGTTTTTCATTCCTTTTGACATTTTATAGACTAAACATGTAATCAGCTAACCAAAAAGATATTCATTCTGCACAGTGAAGCTCAATAAACATCCAAGTGAAGTAACAATATGCGAAAAAACATTTATGAGTGGAGGGGGACTTTAATTATAATATAAAACAAGAAAGTATGTTTGCTGCTTTGTGATGCTGCTTCAGGCTTTAGAGCAGAGATATCTTAGTTTTCAAAATGTTCTTTTCTTTTCCTTTATAATCACTTATAAACACAAATGAAATACTTTTTGTAATTATAGAGTTGTGTTTGTCTTTTTTAAAATGCCAAATCCCCTGACCTTGCATAACCTTGTCATAAAGCTCAACATGGCTTTGATCAGCAGCCCATTTTACATCTGCTTCATTCTGCAACATTTTATACTTAAAGAAAGCTTCTGAAATATATTGACTTCTTAAGATCTGGAAGTGATATTGGTGAAACAGACAAAACAGGAGACATAAAGCACCGGTCACAGTTCAATAATGCTAACCTGATTATTCAGGAGCAACATATATGATGGTGAGGATGATGAAGATTTTGCCTCCTCTGGTTGTCGTGCCCTCTGCCCTTTCCCCCCCCGCTGGGCTTCTCTTTCATGTTGCGGTATTTATAACCAAATCAAATATTCTTTTGTGCCTATTCTGCCTATCCATCTCCCCGAGCCAGTGACTTTCGGTATACTTGTGTGTGTTTTTGCGTGTGTGCGTGTGTGTGCGTGTGTGTGCGTGATGAAAGTCTAGGCCCACTGATGGAGTTATGACAAGGCCTCAGACCAAGACAAAGGCACATGTGCAGAAATCCAGCTGCTTTATTGTCTGCGGCAGCACAGAGCTTTGTTTTCCGCAGGGCATTTCAAAGCAGCAGAGTTTAAAGCGCAGAGCGACAGGGGGGTGACCCAGTCAAAGAAAAATGAATACATTAGTGCCTAAACTTAGTTATGGACTTCACAAATATGTCAGAGCATCCACGTGTGCACAGTGTTTTTCAGACGCCAATACTCAGATTTACACACTTTGTCAAACACATCAGTGTGCATGTATTCAAACGCGTGTCTATTAAAACAATAGCACACACGCGCTTTGTGACCTGCATGACCTGAACTACAGTCTTATCCAGTCTGGATCATATTCAGCGCTTTCATGTGGCTGTTTAGTGTTCTGCCATGAACACAAGGATCTTATAGTTCCAGCATACTGAGATTAAACTCACTTGATGTGGTTAACTGTTTCAAATTTCATTCCCACTCCCATTTGCTGAGGGTTTTCTTCATGAAAAAATAGTAACGGAGCAAAAGATGGAGAAGACAAAGCTTATGTGAAAATGACGTTTAAACATACATGAACTCATATGCAGAGTAAAATCAGTATATGTAACATTGTCATCAAAAACTGGATGCCTTGGTGCCAGAGTCTAATGCACTGAGTGAATAAAAGGACATTTTTTATGAAGCTACGGCCAGTTGCCAGTTAGCTTAGCTTAGCATAAAGACTGGAAACATGGGGAAACAGCTAGCCTGGCTCTGTCCAAAAGCTTAAAAAAGTCTGCATACCAGCATGGATTAAACCAACGAGATATAACATGTTAATTAGTGAACTTTAACTTTGTTTACTTTGGACAGAGCCAGGTTGGCTGTTTCTCCCTGTTTCTAGTCTTCATGCTAAGCTAAGTAGAGCTGCAACTAATGATTATTTTCATTATTGATTAATCTACTTATTATTTTCTTGATTAATCGATTAATGGTTTTGTCTATGTCAGAAAATAGTGAAAAATATGTTATAGTTCCCTAGAGTCCAAGGTGATGTCTTCAAATTGTTCGATCAACAGTCAAAGACAAAAAGATATTCAGTTTAACATCATGTACGACAAAGAAAAGCAATAAATCTTCACATTTGAGAAGCTGAAACTAGCAAATTTTGGGCATATTTGCTTAAAAAATGACTTAAATGATTATCTGTCGATCGATTAATCAACTAATTGTTGCAGCTCTAAAGCTAAGCTAACTGCCTGCTAGCTGTAGCTTCATATTTAACGGACAGATAGGACACAAGCATCAATCTTCTCATATAACCCTATTCCTTTAAGTTAGATTTTGGCCTAAATCATTGATACATCAATATATCAACTAAAATTCATGTTGGCTAATTATAACAGAAACATTTCATCTGTTTATCAGAATTACAACAAACTTTATTCGGCGTCACTCGAATCCTTCATCAACATGTTGTCAAAGGACCATCGCATGCACAGAAAAGAATCGCAAATTACACACCAGTGTGCAGAGATGCAATCAAACAGTGTGTGAGTTACAATTCAAGGTCAGTACGAGTGTGTGAACTGTCAGACCTGGTTGCTTCCGTTCTGCATCGAGAACAATGCCATCTTTGACTGTAATGGCTGCCCTCATACTTTAACCACTGAACCAGATTCCCGCTGTTAAAGAGTTTCAGCTCTCTGTGTCTTCTGTATTCTCACCGGCCCGCCAATGAGAGTGTCTTCAAACAGTGCTGCTGTACGCATACGAGAGTTGCATGCATGTGTTAGAGCTGTGTCTATTTGCTTGGTATTCTGTATTCCTCTATGTGTGTGTGTGTGTGTGTGTGTATGCAAACACAGACAGGGTTGTAGTGACAGTGTGGTGTCACCGGTATTTATGGGACTTTGACATTGTGTGTAACTTTCTCTCGCTGCCTCTTCTCGCTATCTCGGGCACATAGAGACTCTTTTCAATGCTTAAAAAAACGAAACTTGAATTTCAGCATATTATAAGAAGAACTTTAATGGTAGAAGTGCATCAATTATTTCAGTAATTTGAATGTTTGTTGAGTTTTTTCTTTTGAATTAGCTTGTAAAGCCCCTCTGTTGCATGTTTTAAAAATTAATCAGTTAAACACTTCCTGTCTAACATGGCTGACATGTAGAGACCTCATCCTGTGGCAGGATTATTAAAATGCACACAGAGGTTTGTACCTTTAGTCAAGAGAAGGCCGATGGGGTGCAGAGGTTCTATATTATTCAGACAGGTTTGGTGTAAAAGTATTATACTATCCAAAATGTCCCATCTAAAACACCAGAGAGAGACTAAACTGAGTTGGAAAGCTGAGATGTCGCCGTTCCCAGGCTTTTCAGCAGCTTCCCATGGCACCTCGGTGCTAATCCGGCTGATCTGACATCGCTGCTGTTTGTTTTCCAGCACAGAGTCATCTATCTGCTGGTAATGAGATCTAAGACCTTGTCGGGACACTTTGATAATCAGCTCACGTTCAGGGTGGCAGAAAATATGCCCTTCCCTTCACTGGATTGTGCTGTGTCTGGTTAGTTTGAGGTTTGTCATGGGAAAAAGATGTTAGATTGACCGATTTTTATATTAGTTTAGGCTAACAGGTGAAAAATCTTGATATCCTGAGTGCCAGAATGCAGAATACTTTTAATGAAGAGAGTCACATACTTTACATACACGTGTTGAAGGAAACTGAAAACAGGGCCAAAGATAATTACGTTCTCGCTTTATTTCTGACTGAAACCCAACATTTAGTAGAGGCATGTGGATTTTGTTGCTATTACAGCTATTTTTCCTTTTCTATTTTCACTGTATTATTATGTCTCTGCAATTACAGTGTAGCTGCTTGGCTCACAAAGCATCATAGGCTCTAAAATGAATGTGAAAACAGCCTTTGATTAAAAAAAATTGACTTGAAACTTTAAAGCAAGACACCACTAATGGAAAAGATCAAACTTTTTTAGATCTGTTAGCTGTAAGGGAGCCTCTATGGTGTTACAGGACAGAGGCTAAGTAAACCATTCAAACTCCACTGGAGTTTGGTGTTGTGATGAGTCAGTGAGAGCGGTGAAGTTGGCATTTTCTCACCTCTCCATGCAGGTGAGGGGGCTCTTCAGTCAGAGTCGAATGGCAGCCAGAGGGCCTGTGAGAAGCACCAACGCTATTGGAGCTCGGAAAAACTTGCGCTGATATTTACCCTCCGAGCCCCCATGAGAGCCGCATGTGAAAACTGACACCTGCTCTCTCATTGCACTTTCTCAGGATCCTGATTGTGCTTGTGTTTGTTTGTATGACAGTAAATTTCTCTTTGTGCCTCCCATCTCGGTTCGTGTAGTTTGTGTGTATGTGTGTGCGACTGTGTGTGTGTGTGTGTGAGTGTTAGTGTAAAGCCC
This sequence comes from Scomberomorus guttatus, assembly GCA_038419695.1. Lineage (NCBI taxonomy): Eukaryota > Metazoa > Chordata > Actinopteri > Scombriformes > Scombridae > Scomberomorus > Scomberomorus guttatus. Next base: position 14,797,470 of record CM076465.1, on the reverse strand, counting down.
AGTGGGAAACCGAATACAAGAGGGCCCTATACCAGATAAACAGTCAGAGAGGGTTGATAGCAAACGCAGCTGGAAACGCGCAGACACCCTGAGAATGCTCTCTAATGCTTTTCTAAACATGTAATAGATCACTTAGCTCCACTGTCACAATACTCTCATACGGCCCTTGTGTGCTTTAATCTTCTCCATCGGGATCTCACATAACTTTTGCATGAAGATATGACCCACGTGTTGTTGCATTCAGAGGGCTCAGATGAATTATCTCATGATTTTGACACAAATCACAAGAGATTTGTTTGTGGCAGCTGAGGTCAAGTGTCAGTTTACACATTTTCTGTGAGCATATGCAGTGCTCTCTCACACGCATTCGCATTAGCTTGCTCCTCTTTCCGTGTCTCTCTCTCTTTTTTTTTTTAACTCACAGTCCACATGGTTTCGTTTTAGTTTATTGTACTTGTTCAGTGTCATTCGTCATTGCCATGTGTGTTTGTGTCTCTTTAAAGCACTTTGTGGCAAATTAATTTCCTTAAAAGTTCTTTTTTTTTCTTTCATTGTCTTCATAGTTTTACATGCTGACACTCCACTTTTGGCATTCGGCAGCTCCAAATATAAGCTAATTATAGTGTCTGAGGTCAGAGGTCACAGCTGGGTGCCCTGGGGACTTTTCATTAGCAAAATGGAGGGAAGAGGCTGCAGGTGTCTAAAATGGCCCTCTATATATTCTGTGCCCCACTTCAGGCAGTTCTTTATTGCTCTTGCATTTTGCGGTTTGTCTGTCTTTAAAAAGAAAAAAAAACTCTCAACAATAAATACACTTTTTTTCCACTTCAAAATTCAACCTAATCATTTGTGCATTGTGCATCAAAGACATTTTGACAGAATTAGCAATGAGAAATCTCAAAACTATTTGCTGTTTTTATATGTCTGGAGCAGAACAGTGAGCTTATTCAACCCTGGAATTGTTCAGCAATGCAGCTTGAAGTGCTGATTAATGACAGCAGAGAGCTTAAGATGCCAGTATCCCACTGCAGCATCTCTGCCAACTTACTTCTCTAAGAAACATCTGCAGACATTCAGTTTCATTTAGCTTTTGTTGCACTCCTTTTTTGAACTTAGCTTAGATCGACATGAAACTTCTTTCTTATTTCTGTTCTCTAAACATAAATTAAAATAATATAATGGTAGGATTAAGACATGTATCCCCACTGTTTGTGTACCTCAGCTCTTCTAAATTGTTCTAAAAGTGCTTTTGTGATAAAAATGAATCATCCTTGAAGCCTGATAATAATTGTATTCATATGTTGACAAAGAGGTTAGATCCAAACCCTTATCTCAGTTTAAGCAGATAATGACAGTATCACTGAACTGAGACTGACTCTAAACAGGGACAGCGTCAATAGTGCAGCCAACCTTGATGTCCTTTCGCGTTTATTCTCACATTCCTGTGTTCAAAAGCACACAAGGGAATAGTTTAGCTCCAGGGAAAACAGACCAGACTCTTTTTAAGTGGTTCTTCACACAATGTTGCCACCACTTAGTCGGAGGATTTTTCTTTTGACAGTCAGTACTTGATTGCGAGCAGCAGACGGGTGGAATAACAGATGAAGAAGGCAGAAGAAAACCCATCGCAATCACCACAGAATGCACAGGAAGTTTCCTGCGGTACATGAGGTTTGAGGGTAAATTTAGACTACTAAGCATCTGCAGCCAGCGCCACAGCTTTTGATTGTAGCCAGATTGGAGTAAACATGTGTCGTGCTACTTCATGAAGGCTGCATTCCCTTATTAGAGCATGGTGGTGCGTGGGTGAGCTTGATTGATCTGACATTTAGCAGCCAAATCAGGTCTGCGAATGGTGTGGTCTGTCTTGTTTTCGGAGGGAAACGCGCTTTGTTAAGACGGCATCTCCAGCCCCTTTCACTTCACATTTATGACTCTCATTAGCTGCAATTAACAGAGCATCATCCAGTCCCACTATTTGTAATCCAGATGAGAGTATTGTCACCAGCGGCCCAGCGGTGCTATAGCAATGCCTTGGGCCTGTGGGGGTTGATAAGCAGTGTTGTTGGAGCCCAGCTGGGGGTCAGACAGAGGTTCTCCGCTGTCTGTCTTGTTTGTTACTCCCCTACCCCCACACTTCTTCTAATTGGCTGAATCAATTTGGAGGGAAACTTAACAAGTAGCAGGATCCCTCCAAAATTCACAATAGGTAGAGTGTTTTACATATGTCCACAGGAAAGACAGATGTTATCGTTCTCCACCACATCCACATTTGAATACCCTTATTGGAATACAATGGAAGAGAATACAAAAGGGCTATATTTTGGCGGTCAAGGCAAAGGCATAATTTTGGCGGCCAAGACAGGTCCATGTTCTTAAAGTTGCAGCGATAGACTCCTTGTAATTTTGATCCTGCTGAGTGAATCATTTCTTATTAAGTTAAACAATCATGAACCTTTTGAAATGCTTTTAATCCATCAGTAGGTACAAACTCAATGTGCACATCTGTGCCAACATGTGTCAACATCAGTTACACAGGAAGGAAAGATTTCTCGTAAACACGGTAACTAAAAGTCATCCTGATCCTGGTAATGTGTCACACATCAACATCGTCCCTTGTAACTGTGGTCATTTTTGTTTCCTATACTTGAGGAAATTGCTTAATTTAGTCATTTAAGAAGTATAAGATTCTCCCTGTCTTCAGGATAGGTCTGAGATATTGAACTTTAAAAAAAAATCTGAATCAATTACATTTAACAGGGACGGGGCCTTTCTTTTAGAAATTACAGCCCTAAAAATCTCTATTTAAGAAATATACAACATGCAGACTTTAATTAGAATAGACAAATGTGACTAACTCAGTATTGACAAAGAAATCTGTAAAACCTTATAATACTATTGTCACAAATGCTGCCATTACACCACAAAACATTTAATGTGGATACAATATTCTATTATAATAGGTTTTTTTTAAAAACCTGCATAACATCCAAGTAAAACCTAGTATGACTTAAGTTCTCCCTCCACTCAAAAATGTGTTTTTCTTCTTGTTCCTACAGTTGGATGTTTGAGGTTTACTGTGTAGGATGATGTATGTGCGGAGTTTGACATTAGAAGGCTTTTTTCACATCTATCTGATGAAAGTTTTACTGTGCTCATCAAAAAACAATGTTTAAAGGGTGGACCTTTGAGTGTGATTTGTAACATCACACCTACTTTGTAAGCCAATCCTGGTCCAATAGGAAATTTACACGTGTGATGTATAAAACAAAGTCTCCAGTGTACAAACACTGAGAATGAACTTTACAGTGAAGTAGGAGACATCTTGTGTCCAACAGAAAAAAAATATTTGCACATTCATAGATTCTGGTATTTTTAATGAGGGAGAAGAAGTAGATGCTATTAAGGTGTGAAAAATCTTTTTTTTTAATGTGTTAAAATAGAAATATTTCTATATGTCTTAAAACTGGAGGGCATCTTTAAAAAAACCCTCCAGACATGTTTTGAGACATATAAAAACACTGTGATTTGATTAATAATGTGTGTTTGATATTATTTCCACAAGAAATTTCAATTAAAAATTCTAAAAATCACATCTACTCCTTCTCCATCAATGAAAATGCTCTTTTAAAAAGTTAAATGCTGAACATGAGAAGTCTCCTGCTTTACTGAAAACTCCATTCTCAGTGTATGTGCACTGGAGGCCTCAAGTTTCCACATCACATATATGTATGTTGCACACTGGACTACAATTGGTTTCCAAAGCTGTTCTGATGTCACAAATCATGCTGGTATGTGCATGTCTTAAAACTCTCCACTCTCTGTAGATGAAGGTGAAAACAGTCTTCTAGTGTCAAACTCTGCTCATGTTTGTCTCACTGAACAACAATTGGGCTCACACATCACATTCAAGCAGACCCACATCACAAACCCACATTGCAAAAAGCTACAAACTAAAAAACAAAAAGAACGGATGGTCAGTTTTTTTTTCTCCCCCTTTTGCTGCCTGACTGCACTCAATCTCCTCCTCCTCCTCCTCCTCTGCGCTGCATCCTGCTCCGTGAATTGAGTTTGGTCAGAGTAGGTCATCCTTGGCTGTGCAGAATATAATTAGCCTGCCTACACACATACACACACACAGGCACACATACAGACTTTAAAGTTTAAACCCCCCCACCCCCCCACCCTATACAAAGGCCTGCTCAGACAATAGACACATGCCAATACTCTGACCCCCTTGGCTATCTCCCCATGCACAAAAAACTCCCTGTTCATCCTCAAACCCTCCACCCTCCTGCTCACTCAGCAGAATAATGAGACTGATAAGATTACATTTTTACATATCAGATTTCACATCATATCATAGAAATAATAAAGAGCTTAACAGGTGCTGAATCTCAGCTGTTCCTGTGGAGATTTGAAATCTGGCCAGTGGTCGGACTTACACTCGACATCGTCTCGATGTATTACATTTGTGAAAGTGATAAAGCTAATAAAATTTTACGACTTCAAAGCTGGATGCTGTGAAATTTGTAACCAAAGATGGAGCTGAGTGTTACCTTCATAAACCACTGAAAGCCAAAATCTGATCTGACTTCCTGATCGGTGCTTTCTACTTTAAGATTTTGCCTTTTTTCGACTGCTGCATGAAGCTCTACTTGCAATATTTTTTGTTTGCAAATGTTACAAAGTGCTTAACACTGATAATATGATATAGCATGATCATAAACGTGGATAAAATGCAAACACCAAAGGATAAGACCTCAGAGAGAGACAATATGGGAATAAAAATAACAGGATTAAGGCATCACATAATAGTCCACGCGATGTGATTTAATGATCATTCTGCAAGCCTTAGCAGTAATCCATGAATGTTCACATTTGAGCCCCCCAGATGATAATTAAAATCTCTGAATAGGGACTCAGTGTGACCATAATTGCGCACCAAATCTGATTCTTTTATCCCCCCACCATCTTTCATCAATTCCATTCAGACTCCTTGGTGACCTGCAGCTTGTCCCTGAGCCCCTTTTGATCTAATTTTTAAAATGCCATCACATACAGGCACGCCCTCCCCTTTGCTCTCTCGGCACCTGCACTTCAGTGTCCTCCGGCTCATCAATGGAACCTGTCTTTTAAAAATGTATACATCTGTTGCAAATGAGGAGCCTTTGTTTGAGAGGGGGGGGGGGGGGGGGGATCCTTGAGGGGACCGCCAAAATTTGGTGTCTCCCTGGCTCCATCCATTTGAGTAAACCCCCACCCCCGACTTCTCTGCCACACTCACTCACACACACACACCTCTTACTTCAGGGATATCATATCACTTATCCCTTGGGGTATACTGGTGTGCAAGTCTGGATGTTCTCATGATAACAGGTGTATTTGAATGTATACAACAGGTGGTATGAATGTCGGAAGAGGAAAAAACAGATGTTTTTTTGGATTTTCCATAGTTTTCTGTGAGTTTTATTTGAAAGAAGCAATGCTGACATGAGTTTTGCAGCTACTTTCAAATGCTGGACTTCAATAATGAACACTTTGCAATATTTATCATTAATCTTTTACATTTTGGAGAAGAGATTGGTGGTGTTATTGTTACCTGTAGTGGCAATTAGCTCCTTATTTTTCTCTTTTGAGGATATTAAGAATTCAGCAAAGCATACCAGAGGCGATAAATATTTATCTCACAGCTCCATGGGGTTATTTTGCTTTATTTTCTTTATGTGGCCCAAGACTGAAGCTGATAGAGGTGAAAAAAAAGAGAGAGACAAAACAGAGCCTGTCTGAGTGACTCTTCAATAGAGGAGGTTTCTTTATGCAGTGAACCTTGTCGTCCTGCAGCGAAGTGCAGACGAGTGAGAAAGCAAAGGAGGGATCGAAAAGAGGAAAAGGGAACTTGCTGAATAATTAGAGCATGGAGGATAGTCCTGAATTGCCTGACACATTCATGCATGCACGCATACTTTTTCTCTCTATATTTGGTACATGCACGTACGCACACACACACGCATTCATATATAGTCCCGACTTGAGGATTTTGGGCCTATCTGCACATGTATGCAGGCTAATCAGGGCCTCTTCACAGACAGAAAGCAAAGGGTCACTCAGGGTGAGATGTTTGTGATGGAAATTTGGACGGCAGGCGTAGGAAAACAAAGCTAGAGACAGGACGCCCCAGAGACTACATACTTTACACATGAGATAACACACATTGAGGAGTTACCGAAAAAAATCCTTAAAATAGGATGACAAAGCCGTTTTAATTAATTTCACTGATAAAGAGTTCGACTGCAGGCACTTTCATGAAATTATAAGAGAATAGTTGGATTTTAAAACATTTGTGTCTGTAGATTTAATTCTGAGAGATAAGATAATATAGATAAGATATACTTTAACGCCCGTGTAGGGAAATTTGTTCTGGACTCCGTCCTGCAGTTCCACAGAAGATAAAATCATACATAGTGCATAGTAAAAGAAAAAATGTCAACATCTTAACAGCACATGGCTTCCATACACAGTTTGCACATACACATATACACATACACACCTACTGACAATGGTGACATATTGCACAACCCTCATGGCCAACATCTACATTACATGTTATTGTTGAGAAGCTTAATGGAAATAGGCAGGAATGGATGTTTATAATGGTTCAGCCTGCTCTTGGGAACCCTGAATCTTCTACCAGAGGGTAAGAGCTGGAACTCTGGGTGGAGAATGTGAGTTGGATCAGACACTATTTTCTGTGCCTGTCTCATAATAGACTGCTCATAAATTGTTTGGAGGGATCTGTGATTTCAACTGTACCGTCAAGTTACCATACCAGGCTGGCAAGAAAAAGCATTTCATCAAGTTCTAAGATAAGAAATTGCTTGAAGTTGGATTTGTACAGACAGACGCACGAGGTTAAGGATAAACCTCATCTTAATTTTGGTATGGATTGCACAGAATCGTAAATCCAGCCAAATGCATAACTTTCTTATCAGTATAATTCCTAAAATTGTTGATTGTTCAAAGTATTTAAATATGAGCTGTTTTCTTTCTCTCCAAGTTGCTTTAGACACTCTTGTTTCCAGCTCGTCTCCATCCAAGAACAAGCTCTCTAGATTGCATATGATCCAGTGGTGAAGGCATGATGCCGATCCGGTCATTCATTCCTTATTGGAGCCCAGAACATGTAGATTTTACTGGGCATACTGGATACACTGCGGGTATCTGATGGAACCTCCACGCCACTCACTGAGAAATCACACAAAGATGGGATTTAATGGCCCTTCGATTGAGCGGTTCTGAAAAGCCAACCTCTGACCCCTAGCCTTGACCCCTGGCAACCCCTCCCATCCTCCAGGGTCCAGTGCTTGTCATTGGTCATTTGTCAAACTCCTCACACTGATCTGATTACCGTCCAATTTGGGATCCGCCGACTACACACTTCTAGGATCAAGACAAGCGGCTTTCAGCAACTTTACATGACAACAAATAGCTGGATTGTTGCAGGAAGAGTAAAGGAATGAGTATTTGTTCTATTCAGGCAAAAGAGACGGAAAAACTTTGAATAGACGCCAACCGTGGTGTCTTCTAATGGCTTTACGTTCTTCATCTAATGAAGAACTGATACAAATAGGATACAAATAGGCAGATTTATATTAAAAATGTTCAAGAAAACACAACATAGTCATATTTCATTCTAAGTCGGCCAACAAAACAAGAAGAACGATGTAAAACTGTGGAAAATAAACAGACGAATCACCGAATTAATCATGAAAACTAAACATGTCTCACACTGATCCCATCCAAATCTGATGATTAATAGTATCCAGACACAGGAAATTTAAGTTAAAAGCTAAGCAGAAGCTAAGCAACAGCAGGCTTTCAGTGGTAGCACAAATGATCATGTTCACTTCAAATTTACTGTTCACTATAGAGCAAACCTATGGGTATATATACACTATATAGAGAATAGTGAATGACTGAACAAGGGAGTAATTTTCGATGGAGTGGTAGAGGCTTGGTGACGTGGGTACCGTGGGTAGAGTTTATGTCCTAATGCAGGTAGTGATCTAACGGCTAATACGCTAGCCAGCCGGAAACCTGTCAGAACAGCTTTCTGAGCTTCTTCCTATTTTCTCTGTACTGTGAGATTCAATCCTCCACAGCATTTTTTTCTCAGAATTGTCCTTCATTTCATACAATAAAGATGAAGAAGGGGAAAAAGCTCTCTAGCTAGCTTGCTACGCTGTTAGTTAACTAGAATTAACTGCTAGTTCTTGCCGGTTCTTCATTCCCTCAAAGGTCAGTACTATCATCCTAACTTGGCATTGGTCAATGGCACAAATTCGTGTCAAAGTTCACCAAAGTTGAAGTGGACGCACTGATCCCAGCAATTCCATTGAAATGACTGGTGAATGGGACTTAGTATTGAATTTTCTCCAGCTTTATGAGTGAACAAATCATCCTTTTGAACAGTTTAGAGTCAGAAATGACCACAAACAGTGGGAAAGGTGCTTCGTAGGTCTGAACCTCCTGTATGTACTTTGGATGGTCGTATAAATGTAAGGAGAGCAGTTTGTGTGGTACTATTAATGCGTGTCCTCATGATCGACTGCTCTGAAAATCTTTGGTAAAGGACTGTCAGTAAATCAGATAAATGTCTTTTCTAAGTTCTTCCTGAACACACACACACACACACACACACACACACACACACACACACACACACTGCTCCACCCTCAAAACAAACCTCTGTCTGGCCAACATGCACACACACACACACACACACACACACACACAATTAGCCCATACCTCATTATGTCTGCTTTAGCTCCTCTGGATTGTGTTGGATGGGGGGGGGGCTGTTGGGGGTTGGGGCAGGGTGGGGTTGGTGACCCCGGAGAGCATGACCTGAGGGGACATTCAGGGAGTTAAGGGGGGGGAGGAGCACAGTGGGACAGGGGGATGGGGCATCACACAGGGAGGGAAAGTAACTTCTTGGTGCCCCTGCTGGTTGTGTTCACTCCTGTGAAGATCCCCATTGATTTTCTAAGTTAAAACACACTGATTTGTCATCACTAGTTAACTGAATGAGCTTTACCAGAAACAATTGCTTTTGAGTTGATAATGTGATGAGATACTGCTAAAACAAAGCTCATTATAATTATAAAAAACTCAGTTTTGTCTTCTGCAGCCTGCAATTAATAACAACCAATAAACATATTGTTTCCATCTGGAAGTAGTTGTCAGTTGTATTTATGGTTACGTTATTTCTTTATATATGAAGGCAATGGTGAAAGGTGGGAGCTTGAATTTCCCTCCGCATCCCTGAATTAGTCAGCCACAAGAGTTTCGATTTCCCTCCAAAAACTCTCTATTGTAAAACTTCTCCCCCACCACTTATACAAACTACACAGCAGCCGCCTCCACCCCCAGCCGTCACACATCAATCCATGGTGTGTGTGTGTGTGTGTGTTTTGAGAAGTTGGGGGTGTCTCAGCCAGTGTTCTGTTAACCCCCCAGGGTGTAAAGGATTTTTGGACTAACTCGGCAGTTTTCAAAAACAAACTCTTTGATTTCAGTTTGCTTTAGCTTTTTTTTGGGGGGGTGGGGGTGGGGGATACGGGTCTTAACCCAACAGGCCTGTAACACTGACAGAAGTTGAAGTTATCATGTCATCCTGTCTTAATGCACACATGCAATTTCATTTGCTGGCAAAAAAAAAAAAATCTCATGAAATACCCTAATCGGTTGCTCAAGATTGTGTTTATTCACATTATAAAACAGAAGTTTAAATTTAATCCATTTAACGTGAGTACAGGAAATTTATCTCTCAGTCCACATTTTCTTGTTTTCCTCTGTGTGTGAGATCGAAATAAGGATCTGAAAGGAGATGGATCTATCCTTTAGGAGGTAGATGAGTTATTCCACACCCCCCCTTTGTCAGGAAGCTTAATCAGGGCTGCAGAGGTGTGTGGACGACCTTTGACCCCTTGATGTATCTCTGGCCTTTCTCTTACTTGCCTTTAGGTTAGCATCAGGATATCCCTCATTTAACCCAAAGGAGTCAAAGAAGATGCCAGAAAGAACCGTTTTGCTGAATAGTCAGATGTAACATGCAAGAATTAAGTGTGCAGCTGCAGCCCTGTTACTGTACACAAGTAGCTTTCCTGCACACTTTCTGGAGTGTAATTAATTTCATTTATTAAATACACATATACCAAAAAAGAATTCCTCACTCAAGTTTAAATACAATCTACTGAGGAGCACAAATGTGGTTGTCATCAACGAGCAAAATGGATATCTTTGAGGCAATTTTAGATTCAGTTATAAACTTATTGTGTTAGTTTATGACTTTATTATTGTATTACTTTATTGTGTTATTTCCAATTTCCCACTGAAAACACACCTCTTCCAATCCTTTTGAGGTCATTACAATCACACCCAACAATGTACTTATGCTAAAAGTGGCTCAGTAACTTTGGGCACATGTGAAATTAATTACTTTTTACTTGTAATTTGTAATACATCCACCAGACCACTAGAGCTCAGTGGAATTAAATAGTTTATGGACGCCTGTTGCATTCAAGTGTTCAGTTATTAAAAACTGGTAAAAATGTGTCTGCTCAGGCAGTTCTCTTAAGCAGCATTCAAAGTAACAGAGGCAAAAGTGGAAATAGGCAGCGTATTAACTGTTCATGGTTAATTTGTGCAGCTTTAAATACTTAATGAGTTGATTATAGGGGTGAATAAGTGGATGTAAAGGGGGAAGATGTGATTGACAGCAGGGCATGTTTGTGCATTTTGGTGTGTATAAGCAGATTTCTTTGGTGTCACAGCGTGACGGTTAGTTACAGAGTGTACAGGCAGGCGTATATGTGTTTGAATTGAGTATAGATGAGTTTGTTAAAAGAAGACAATTTGCGAACATTTTTTGTCAAATGAGCAGTGACATAAATGATTTATACTGACAGTACAACAATATAAGCTCAGGTCTGACTCTACCGAAATCAAAATGCATTTCCTTTCATTGAAAGTGTCTCTTTGATCATTTGAGACGAAAATTCAAACAGTAATTTCCTGCATCTTCATTGTCTTTCTGCTAAGACTGGAACTATTATTTTACTTTTTTGTTCATGTTGCATTCAGACCCACTTGAACAAACTGCAATAAGTCTATGAGCCTTTCCCCTTCTCGAAATGAGCAAACCCACCAAACAAAGAGCCACCATTGTGGATAAATACTGCCTTTGTTTTACCCATTTGAACCTGAGGTTTCCCTTAACGCTAAGGAGAGTGTGTTCACCCTTTTTCTCTTTTCAGGCGCTTTGGCGCTGAATAGCGGAGCCCACTGCCAAATGGGAAAACGACTACACAGGCAAAAAGAAAGACCAGAATCAATCAGGAAATGGCAGCTTTTCAGCTGTGCCAGAAGAGCTGGGCAACTTCCTGGTCACGTTGCCAAGGTGACTGGAAGCTCAGCCAGCTGGTGAGGTGGGCAGCAGTTGGATTTGATGGGGGGGGTGGAGGATGGCGGTTGGGATATTGGACACAAAAAGTGGGCAGATGACTGGTTGGTGAGTGAGGGAGAGGCAGTTTAAATGTAAACACTGAGCACTTCAAACAGTATTCATGTGAACCATCACAATGTGGCGAGTTTGTTTCTATTCTGTTCATAATCCTTTACAAACAAATCCTTCCAATTACCCCCAGCTTCTGGTATGTAGGGTTTCCTCACACAATATTTAGTGGTAGAATTTTGTATGATCTATAACCTTTTTCATGGCAGGAAAATGCACAGAAGTTCTATGAAAAGTCTGATTTTCATCTCTTTTTTTCTCTTAGGAACATGATCTTTAGAGAGGAGTAAATACTGTATAATTGTTCAGAAATAATCACATTAACTCTGAACAAGAGAAGCAGGGTGATGAAAAGAAGATTGTGGCACATACTGAGCAACATCTAAACCTTACTCATATCTGTGAGGGAAACTTATGTAGATGTTATTAAAAAATCTGTATATGACTATGTGAGAGAGGACATTTGAGTAAGAGAGGTTATTATTGCTGTATATGGATAATGGATATTGGATAAAAGATGATTTATGCTCTATTTATTCTTTGCATGATGACAATTTCTATGCAAAATATAAGTATTTTTGTATTTTTCTGAGCTCAAAATGTTCCAATGTGTGCTCAGAGTTGTGACACAAATATAATGCCATAAACTATACACACAGTTGTCAGTTTATTAGGTACTGAAAAAACTAATGCAATGCAATACAATGACCCTGCAATAAATCCTACATGAAGGCTATAATGATAATTTTTTTTGTTGAAACTGTTTTAGGGAGGTGTTGATTCAACTTTATGGTAATTTTGGGGACTGTTGGTTTGTAGCACTTCTAATATTTTGTCCTCTTTTATGTCAGTAAGGGTAGACTATTGAGTTTTTGTTATTTTATTATTAAAATGATTAATAATGAATAATAATACATTTAATTTGTACCACACTATTCATTCATAGTGAAACTCAAAGTGCTACAGTATTAATAGCATTGAACATACAACACAAAGGAAATAATAATAAGAGTTAAGATGAAAAAGCCTTCCTGAATAGAAAGAAACTAAAGAATTATTAGTAGTATTGGCAGTATTTTTACTTTGATAAAGGAAAAAAAGTATAAGAGAAGGAAAAAATGATTGTCATTTGATAACTGTCAGTCTGTGCGTCAGTCTGTGTCTATGGTCTAAAACCCCACTTTTACAGAGATGTTAATTGGGAATGGGTGGGTTGGTGGGTGTTCTGGGGGATCAGGGGACCAGACTGGTGCAGATAGGTAAACACAGCTGGGGACACACAGCGCTGGTGGGTCTGCGCCTCAGCGGCCCCCCTCAAACATTTATCAGTGTGTTTGCTCAGGGGATGTGCCTTAATCTTCATCACACTGATCTCTGTGCGGAGCCTTCACAGAAGCCCGCCGGGCTGGGTGACCCTGTCCACAGCCACAGCCTTGCTAATTCCTCCACGGCTAAACTTGAATGTTCTTCTTATTGTAAAGGCCTATTTGGACTCAGGGGTCATCTACGGATGTGTCTGTGTGTGGTTGAATTTCTCTGTGGGTGGGATGGCTCTGATAATATATACTAAATTCTTCATCATAATCTGACCGTTCTCTGCACATGCCTCCAACAAATAGATCATTATCCTGTCAGGCATTTACAGGCAAAAAAAGACATATAAAGTGTCAATATTTTGGCTACTGCTTACTGCTTTCATTATCTTTACTTATCAAAAGTTACAACATCAATCAATCACAGGTGGCTGTAAGTAAGCTACATTAGTGTGAGTTAATCCCCAGTTTTCAGGGTTGTGTTTGTTTTTTCAGATTTTTGCACCTAGTGCTTCAAAGAGCAACAGCTCTATCTATCTATCTATCTATCTATCTATCTATCTATCTAATCTATCTATCTATCTGTTTGACTATCCATCCATTCTTCTAGTCTGTCTGTTAGGATTTAGCAAAAACTTTTTCCAGTACACATTTGCACCTGTGTCAGTTTTACGGGTTGGATTAAACAAGTGATTATAGAGTGCCATCTGCTGACACCACTTTGAACTGTGCTGCTTGTAAATGGGCAGATGTTGTAAATTGGCAGCACTGGTGGAAGTGCAGATACACTACCGAGAGCAAGTCAAAAAATATATTTTTTTGTTTAAAACATGGTTAACACGAGGGGATCGTCATTGATTCAGTAGTTTTATTAAATGACAGCATTTTAAGATCACTGATTGAATTATTTTTTCAAAAAAAAACAAACAAACACCCTTTCGGCTTCCGTCGATGTCCCGTAAGCGCTTGACGTCAGCATAACAACAACCTGTCATGACAGCTCTTATGGGAGAAAAATAATCGAAAGATTTGATATTGAATTATATAAAATCAGTTTCCGTTTGATGTAGGGCTTCTTTTAAAAGGTGAGGACTGAAAAGTGCAGCGTTTGGCAGAAAGAATCAAACCATAACTTGCATCGAAAGAGCTAAAATAAAAGTGCCTAGCATAAAAGGTAACCTAGCGTTAGCTATCTTCTATTTTCTCAGGTTGCCGAGCGGCGTTGAGCCAAGGCGGCTTGTTAAGGCCCGCAGTAAGATATATTCCAAACTTTCTAAACAGCAGCTGCTCAAATTAGCCTTTTTTGTAACTGCAGTTAATGACGCTGAATGGGCATACTGGCTACCTGGTAGTAGCCACCCGCCCGGTGTAAACCGACAGCATACCTTATGCTAGGTAGCTAACAAGCTATCATTAACATCTGAGCACCGATCTCCTGTTTCAGTGATCTAAGGTTAGTTAGCGACATTGTCACTGTCTGTGCTTTATCAACTGTGTCTCACTGCTACATGTGAGCCATGATCTGTAACTTTAGCCTACTACAATCTCTAACTACTATCGTATACCAGCGGTGTAACGTTGTAGTTCAAAGCTTTGCACCGGTCTGCTGCAGCTGGCTGCTAACGGTGAGGACCGTCAGTGTACAGTGTTTCCCGATGGCTGGCCAGCTAGCTGTGCCGCTCATTTAGTCACCACTGATGTCCGTCACATGAATAGTTAATTCGCCGGCAGTGTAGCCACCTCGCTGTGTTCAGCTGTGTGCACAGTCAGCGAATTAAACGAATGCCTTTTGGGTGGCATCGAGGACTGCACCTAAGTTAATCCGCTCAAGACGCGCATTGCAGGTGCATTGCAGTGAATGCACGCCTGAAACACTGACTAAACTTTGCATGCATGCTCTCTGTCTGATTTAGTTTGTAAAATCCAGGAGGGACGGGGCATTCTTGAACCTGTCCAGTTAGCCAGCCGGAGAGACGGGGAACAGGATAGGGAAGCAGGGCGAGGCGGGCCCCGCGGAGCCGGTGGAGAAGATGGCCGGCAGCCCGGAGAAGAGTTCCACCGCGCAGGAGCTGAAGGAGCAGGGGAACCGGCTATTCCTCTGCCGCAAGTACCAGGAGGCTGCTACATGCTACAGCAAAGCTATTGTGAGTACCTCTTATTGTAAAAGAAATGATATCAGCGGTTGAATTAAGTCTTCTTAACTAAACCACATAAAAAATATGGCCATGTTCTTGTTAGAGGAACAGAATTAATACATTTCCCTCTGTATGTACTTGTGAATGCAAATTAAAGCAAATTCTGTGGTGCCATCTGTATGTGTGTTGTGATGTCTGGTATGTCCTGCCTCCCAGAACCGTAATCCATCCGTGGCAGTGTACTACACCAACAGGGCTCTCTGCCATGTGAAGCTGCAGCAGCATGACAAGGCTCTGGCAGATTGTAAGCACGCGCTGGAGCTGGACAGTCAGTCAGTCAAGGCCCACTTCTTCTTGGGCCAGTGTCACCTGGAGCTGGAGAACTACGACGAGGCCATTGGCAACCTGCAGAAAGGTCAGAGCAAACTCCTAAAGATGATAAAACTTTTGCAACCTTTTATGGCAGCATAGAAAGGTGACTTTCTCATGAATCGCATCATTTTATGCTTTCATTTCCTCCTGTTTTGTATTGTCCATGGGTTTCTTTTGAAACTTGTATATTTCCCACATCCCTTCTGTCAGTGGCCTCAGAGTCAAAGTGCTGATCCTAAAATCACCAGTAACCTCTTCAGGCCAGTCACACTATGGGCTCAGGATATGTTTATTTACTGGGTTGAATTATAGCAGGCTCTGTCAAGGTTTCCATCATTGTAATAATGACATTTTACAGTGAAGGGAGCAGCCCTATAAATGTCAGAAAGAAATAAAATGATACATTTGAATAGTAATTCAGCAGTGCTTTAATGACAATTTCGTTTACACAGCTTATAACCTGGCAAAAGAACAGAGGCTGAATTTTGGAGATGACATTCCCAGCGCCTTGCGCATTGCCAAGAAGAAGCGTTGGAACAGCATCGAGGAGAAACGAATCAACCAGGAGAATGAGTTACATGCCTATCTGACCAAACTCATATTGGCTGAAAAGGAAAGGTGAGAGTGGGGCAGTGGGGAGGCAGTCAAACATCTTGCTTGCTTATCAGGTAATGATCTGCAATGTGTCGTGATGGGAACGAATCTGGCACGTGGGGCTTCATTGTTATTTTGTTCTGAATGTGCAGAGAACTAGAAGAATACAAAGAAAAACAGGACGACAATCAAAATGGAGGCGATGCTGGCAAAATTGCATCAAAGCATGTAAGTTTTACACATGTCCGGGACCTTGCTTAGTTATCATTCATTTAATGAACAAATTTAGGAATTCTATGTTTTGATATGCACTTAACTTAACACTTAACATTTTGGTAACATTTGGAAATGTGACCTATTTTAGGACAAGTATCTAATGGACATGGATGAGCTCTTCTCTCAAGTGGATGAGAAAAGAAAAGTGAGTATGAAAATTATTATTTTATTATTATCAATACTCAGTGAACATGTAACGCAGAATGTATTTATAGATGCAGAAATAGACTCATGTTCAGAGTTGTGTACAGTTATGATCTCAGTGTTTCGTGTGTACATTCTTCCTGCTTAGTTCAACCTACGTGCTACTGTGAATGCATCCGTGAAAAAAATGCACCTATACTACATAGACAAACTGTTGCGTCCTATTTCCAGCCCAAGCTGTTTCTATGGCAACCATCAGTGTTTGTTTGCCAAGGCTTGCAGTGATTAATTATCCTTGCTATAGATAGTTGTTGGCTCAACTGAGGTAGTTGTCATGTAATTGTCAGTTGAAATGAAACTGCGCTGACGGGCAGCAGGGTGTTTCTCTAATGTGTGTGTTAGAGGGTGTACGAGCCGGAGGGTTCATTATAGAGATGAGTGATCCTGAGAAAAGAAAAGCCCACAATATTTCTGAGAGCACCTTGATGCCAGTGAGCATTGGTGCTTTCATACAGTATTTAATGTGAAATTGGAATGGGTGATGTGGGTTTTAATAGGAAAAAAAACACTAATATGGTTATGATTGCCAAGCAGCGGTTAGTTATTAAACTGTAATGAACCTTGTAAGATTATAGCAGTTGTGTTATATAATTTATCTCTCAGCATTAGATCAGAGAGAGACTCTTTGTGTGTGTGTTTTGTTCCTCCAGAAGCGAGAGATTCCAGATTATCTGTGTGGTAAGATCAGTTTTGAGCTAATGCGGGAGCCCTGCATCACACCCAGTGGAATCACCTACGATCGCAAGGACATTGAAGAGCACCTACAGGTACAGAACATCTCAGAGTTTACGTTCATTCCTTTAGTTCATGGTAAATGGTAAATGGACTGCATTTACATGGCGCCTTTCTACCTTAACGGACAAGGCGCTTTTACAATTTTTGCCTCTCGTTCACCCATTCTCACACACACACACACACTCACACACTGAAGGCGGCGGAGCTGCAATGCAAGCAGAGTGCATTTCAGCTGTGACCAACTTAAACTTGATTGTGACAAGTTCATAAACATCAGTTAAATGTGTACATAATACTCAAAACCTAATGTCTTCAGAGTTTTATATTAATATATGCATTTCTGAAGTACGTATCTTTTGGATGAACAGTAGATGCTTATTAAAACTATCATAAATACTTTTGGCAATTTGAGTCATTAAGTGTTTGGTAAGAAGAATCAGAACTGGTATTTTAATCAAAATAAAGACAACTTGTCAGATTCACCAATTTTCTTATTCGTAGAATTTTCGTTTAGATACGAACAAAATTCCTGAGTGGTCCAGACATCCTGCCATACGAGTCATATACAGCCTGTCTGCCTCTCTCTACGGGGGAAAAAAACAGTTGATTGACTTAATAATAATGCTTTAATCTGAATGAGTTTGTTACAGACTCAACTAAAAAAAAACATAATGCAAACTTTTTTTTATTTAATTGGCAACTTATACAGCAAAGTGGTTGTTGGAACATCCTTTGTTATAACCCCAGACAGTGTAACATACCTACTGTAAAGTATTTTCTTGTCCATCTCCATGATAACGTCTCCTTGACCGCCTCCTTTTTAAGTCTTGTTTCGGTTCCCCTAATAAAACTAAAAAGACACCACTGAACTTGTTTTCGTCCGCTGATTTCTGACAGCAGGACTTGAAGCTCTGCGGTCTTCTTTTTAGTCTCCGGTGACATTGTTGTGAAGGAAACTTGCCCGCAAACAGAGCAGAACAAGTAGCTTTGTAGAGCCTTTTAGGGGGTTTGGATTATGCTACTCATCAAAACACCTCGCCACATCGTCAACAGGTGGCCATCGTTAGGTTCAAACAAATGATTTACAACACGTTTGTGCGGTAAAGAGAAATTGGTGAATCCGACTTGGAATTTTAGGATTATGTGTGAAATCTTAAGGTGTGCCTTAGATGCTTTTCCGCAGTTTTAATATCACAACTTCTAACACCACCAATTAACCTGCTCTCTGTGCAGCGAGTGGGTCATTTCGACCCGGTTACCAGGAGTCCCCTGACCCAGGACCAGCTGATCCCGAACCTGGCCATGAAGGAGGTGATTGATGCCTTTATCCAGGAGAACGGCTGGGTGGAGGACTACTGAATGGTGCCCCCACCTCTTCCCATTTCTCCACCATACCCCGATGACTCAACACAAAGCCTGGACAACACAAGACTTTAGAGAACCGATCACCCCTTGCCTGGATATGTACTTTACACAAGCGGGAAAAACCACACTAGACTGGTCTACCAAACAGGAGCCATGTATCTCAGTCTGCCTCTCTTCTCCGCATCTTCTCTCCGCTGTAAAACTTCCCTATGAGGCTCAGCGTTCATGGCCTGCTGCTCCCTTTAAGACTCCTTCATTCTACTCTGTCCCTACTGTCTCTCTTACATCCTCTCCTTTTCCGTCGTGCTGTTTCCCCCTCCTCCAAGCCTGACTCCTTTCTTTGCTCAAAACAAGGGGCCAAGTTCTCAGGTCTCTCTCGCCTCCTCCCTTCTCTCTATCGCTCTCTCTTTCTATCTCCGAGTGCCACAAAAATCCTAGCATCAGCATTGCACTCCAGTGTTTCATATAAACCACCAATATAAAAACATTTTTGGTGGCAGAAATCATTAAGACATTGGCCTTTTGTTTGGCGTTTTCTCCAGTATTTCTTTCATTGAACAACTTTTGGAGCATTTGCCCTCATTTGCTGAAGTGTTGACTTAAAAACCTGTTCTCACTGAGGGTGACCAGTTTGTATGCAAGGTTTACATGATGATCATTGAAAAAGAGTGTATCATAAGTGTGTCAGCTGGCATGATCGGAGGGAACCAAGTCCTTCTCCACCTCCAGGTGGCGCTCCAAACACACCCATCCACGTCACCATACTGTAAGAGTTTGAGAAGTTCTTTTTTTTTTTTTTCTTTGCATATCAATCACACCCCAATACAGACAATTGAAATAAGTTGAATGTATGCATAATGTACTCTTCAGTTTTCTCTTTGACCTACAGTAATTCAAAATGTTTTTTATCAGGACAATGTAAGATTTTCATGAAAAGCGGCCTTGAACTGGATACAGAAAATGAATGAAAACGACCGCTACATACATACAAAAAAAAAAGAAAAAAAAAGTTTTCACATTGCTGGATATTAATTCAAAATGTTGAAGTGTTTGAATTTTCCATAGATGACATCAGCTGTCAGGGTTGATGCTACAATGTGCTTTAAAGAATGGTCTGTGTGTCGTTGATAGAAGCAAATATGTGCTTGGACATTGTGCTGTTTGCCTGGAATGACAGTGGATGCTCCCATCAAGCATGAAGTGAATTGTTTCCTTTCCTTCGCAGAGGCAAGAAGATGTTTTTTTTTTTTTTCCCACACCCTGATCCTCTTGCTGTTCATTTGATACACCTCCTCCTCCTCGCGGCGCCACAGTTATGAAAAAAAAAAATGGTTGCAACAACTAATGTAAAACCGATCGTCAGTGTGAAACTAACTTTTAATTAGTGGAATGTCCTGTGACAAGGATTGAGGTTCACTAGCATCACTGTACCAACCCCCTCTGTGTTAGAAATGCTGGAAGAGTTACGACCATCTTATCTCATCCATACCTCAGCCCCAGTTTCTCGCGTGCTGGTTCACTGGCATCCTCTGTAAAACACATTTTCAGTTAAGTGCTATTAGTTTACAGGGTTTTTTTTTTTTTTTCAGCTGAATGTGTGTCTGGTGAATAATTAGGCCTGTTGGTGGTTCGTGTCGGGGTGCAGACAGTGTAAATAATTTGCTTGTGTATCTCAGATTTTATTTCTTGACAAAATAGGGTTCTTTGTTTTTTTTCTTGAGAAATCCTAGAGCTTGAGAAACTGTATTAAATGTAGATATGTTGATAACATAAATGCCTGGTTCAGTTTTCATTTGTCCCCATTAAACCGTGATCTTTGAGTTTGTTTGTTGTGATGTTTCTGACACTCGAGTATCATAAGAGACACTAATGGCATTAATAACTCTGCTGTACATTAGAATAGTATTAATTGGCACATGACATGAGATTAAAAAAGTTACTATAGCCACACTACAAAACAAAATAAATGATATGAGCCCAGAAATAAATGTTAGTTTGGTGAACACTGTTTTTTTTTTTTTATTAGAATTTGAGGCATCTGACTGGACTCACTGTAGTCTGTTATAAATAAATTTTTAGACCAGAAAAATAAAAAAATCCTAAACACGTCTCTCTCCCACAGCTTTAACTCTCCAAGCACATGAGTCACCCCTGAGTTCTCATGGAAAAGCGCTGGACCGACACTCCTGTAGCCGGGACGAGGTTGAAGTTGGCATCTGATTCACAGCTTCCGATTGGAATTTTCCAGTCCACCTTAAAAGTGGCATAACCCCTATAGTCGGGGTTGTTCAGTCATTTTCAAGCTAATTCGGGAACTGAAAAACACAACAAATAGGGGGGAAATGAAATGAGAATGAATTAAAATATGGAATTAAAGTGTCTGTTTAACTGTAGCATATTTTTCTTATTGCCCTTACTCATGGTAAACTGATTTTCAGTCTCCATTCAGTCTCAGTTTTCTTACCTATTAAACATCACACAGCCAGAGGCACCATTCTCTGCAGGCAGGATGAGGCACATCATAAACTATGAGGACCAAGGTGTTGTTACTATGAGGGTAAATGAATGACAGGATTAGCCCAAGGCTTCAAGCATTTTTGTCTGAAGGACTCACTTTATAATGTTTGACTGAAAAGCATATAAAACAATTTGCTTCCAAAAACAAAAACCTCTGAGTGGTGAAAAGGCCGCTCCTTTAAAGACATTTAGCATATCCAGTCATTAGAAAGAAGTGTTAAAAAAAGTACTAGTGCAAGAGACAGTTAGACAAAACCACACAGCTATAAAGTTTTATCTTAAAGGAGACCACACAAGCTGGGCGCAAGCAGCACATTTCATCATTTATTTGAATTCAGATCTCTGCAAAAGTAATTCTGAGATCTATATTTAATATCTCCAAGCAACACAGTGGGAAAATATCTATAAATCCTTGGAGCTGTATGCCAGAACATGTTTTGGAATACGGCAAAATTATTAGATGTTGGATTTTTAATACTGGAGAAAAGAAAACAATTTTTCATTTATCCACAAACTAGCACACAATAACTGTGCATGTTTCCAATGCCAATCTAAGACCCTTTTCTTTGGTATCAGTAATGTTTACTCTTTTATGAACGGTCATGTCCACCTTTTTACTGAAGCCTTTGTGACAGCTGCTCTCCTCAGTGAGACTGTTAGACCAGCAGGTAACAAGAAAATAATGTTTCTGGGGATTTGTGTTTGTTTTTTTAGTGTATGATTTTCAGGGAAGAGATTGCACTTCAGTGCAATTCAAAATGTATAACTTGATTTATTTTTAACAAATTATATAGCCAGTTATGACAAAGACAAACAACACAAATGAAATGTACTGAAAGAAGAAAGACAATTGCACTGAAAGAAAGACAAGACAATTGTAAAAAAAACTGCCTCTCTCTCCTTCTATCACTCAGGAGAACAATGGTCCACTTAGTGAGTAAAATTTGCATCAGATCTCTCTACCATGCAAACACCCCTCACAAATTCTTAGATATATGAAATATTTCCATAATGACTTGTTGGATCGTTAGATGTGTGGCCATAGATACTCAACATGATTAAACAAGACGTAAGTGCAGACATTTGTTACACACCTTTCAGCTGTATAGACACTCACACACACACACACACACACACAGATGCACAGACAATTTCTCACACACACATGCACATACAGTACACACATTGATGCACACACACTATATCTTGATTTTCCCCCTGGCTCTCATCACTTGCATGATGGGTATAAATGTGTAGATGATTAATATGTACTCACTGTTTGTATTATGTTTTTAGTTCATATGCTGTGCTGCTTGAAATGTGATGGCACCTTTTAAAACAGGATATTGGCCGTGGACAGAGGGCCACTGAGGTCCCTGTCCCATTTTTGGTCCTCTGCTTGCTTCCTTGCCCACTGCACACTTCCTGTGAGGGAACAGGACACTAATGAAATGGGTCTCTGGGGTCCCATTATAAAGAGAGGGGGACAAGGCCAGAGGAATATGCAGATTTTGGAAGAATTTGAATTCTGCTTTCAATATTTTCTTTGAGTGCATTGTCATACTTCCAAAATTCCTATTCTAAAATACTTAACCACTTTGGGATGATGTGTTAAGTGTTAAGTTACACAAGGCTGCAAAATATAATTTGACTTAAGCACAGTGTCTGAGTCTTGTATCCACATGATACAGCTCTCAGCTCACTCGCTACAGTGGTGGTAGTGAGAAAGCCGGCGAATCAGATAAATAAAACATTATTTTCTGATTGTTACCCAGCGGTTATGTTCTATTGCCCAAATAAAAACGCCCATACCCCCACACACCTCCATACAACCCTGTTGGGGTGCACAACGCCTGATTTGGTCTGAATACAGCCTATCTCTTTCTGCCTCTCTCTCCCAGCCCCCCTCTCTCTCGTCCCCTCCCCCGCTCTAAAACACACCTGGCGGTCTCATGACCACCTTCCAGACACACCTCCTCCAGATCCTCCCATTTGCATAAAAATTTGCAAGTCACAGTTACACACACACACACACACACACACACACAAATCCACACTAATTCTTTAATTCTGAGTTTAATTCTGAAAGACTTTAATACTCTGATGATATAAAAACTCAAAAAAAATATATTATAGCTACTTTATAAAACTGTTATACTAGTTCTCTATAATACAAACAGCTCAAGCATGTTCAGGCTCTGAGGGCACTGGATTACATTCTTTCTCTCTCTCATTAATAACAGTGATGAATTACCTGCAATGAAAAGTGCTTCTCTAAATAAAGAAATACTTTCCTTCATCTGTGTTGATAAAGCTCCATTCAAATCAGCTTGAATGTGACATCATCAAACTCCCTGATATTGGCTGTAAATCACCTGATGCTTTGCCTAAAAACGATCCTTACACTATCACAGGGTGGCTCTACACAGCTACTGATTGCTGGTGAAAAAAAAGTGAGTAGGAGCAAGAAATTTTACTCTCTTTTACTGTCTCACTCTCTTTATTCTCTTTCCTCTCTCTTCTCTTTCTGACTGTCGCTGGTCCCCACAGGGATTTCTTACTTCATGGATGTCTGTGCATACAGGGACTGGATTGAAAAAAATAACTGTGATGATTACATTTTTGTAAGGTATAAACACTGCAGCTGCTCAAGTATGTTACATTATGGAGAGAGATAATGTACTCTGGAATTTCTCTTCTGCACTCATTATGGCCTTTATGCTTTTCAAGTTTGAGGATGGTGATGATGACTGTAGTAATGTATGATCATTCATAATTAAATACAAATAATTGAATGCTGCCATCAAATGACGAGATGAGGAGCAAAGATCAACTCTTACAATATCAAACGGTCTGCACTCACAATGAGTTGTTTTTTGGGGGTCATTTGCATGCATCCGATTTGCAAATTCATTCATGATGGAACCTGATTGGTCCAAGCAGGATGAGAGGTGATAAAGAACATTTAAAAATGAACAACATTTTGACCTAGACACCAGAGAAGTGGAATGAGAAGGAAGACCATGATGAAGAGTTTGATCCCTCTGCTCCTCTTAGCATCAACAGGTAAGGTCAACCACTCACTCTGCCTGTTACAAAGTCTTCACCTGCTAATCCACCATATATAGGCAGCCTACGTATGTTGTAGCTGTACATTGAGAGAGCTGTATTTTAAGATGTTTAGCCATTTTCAAAGTGATTTGAGTCGTGAAGTTGGAGCCAAGCTGACAAACTGCAATAGGGCAACTTTTGTAGCATTCACCACCTGATTTCAACAGCTGATATACTACTTCTCCACAATATAATGTGAGGGTGGGTCATCTGGGTTTGTTTTCTCTGTAGCTGCTGGTGTTGAGGACATCCGGAAAAGAGTATTAAATGCAAGTCCTTGCCCTTCCTATGAGGGTCAGCATTACGTGGTTCTGATGGACGCTGTACAGGACAGAACGTTCTGTGGAGGGAATCTGATCGGTGAAGAATGGGTCCTCACTGCTGCGCACTGTAATAAAGAGTAAGAATGCTTTTTTTTAGACTAGCTTGCAACTGCTCAGGATCACCATGGTCTGGGTGAATACGCTTTACTGATTGGCCGGCAAGTGTGCGTTAAAACCGTGTTTTGCACACGTAGTAATTCATCCGTAACCCAACCTGTAACCATAGCAAAATTAAACAGCACAGCTGTCAAAGCTACAAACGGCACAAGGAACTGACACCTGAAGAGCTTCTAATGACACCAAAAATTTGCAAATGCATTTATATTGTATTGTTGGCAAATGACCATGGTATAAGCGGGATAATCAACTTGTAGGTGTGCGTTAAACGGTTTTAAGGCACCTTCGTTTCCACGTCGTGCCTTAAAACCGTTTAACGCACACCTGCTCGTTGGTTAGGCTGTCCCTTACCTATTTTTTATTTGTGCTCACTTTGTCACGGATATACTAAACAGGTGTGAGCATTTTAAAAAAGATTTGAAATGATGAATTACAGAGAGAGAGACAGAGAGAGAGCACTATTTAATTCTTTCAATGTTCATCAATGCAACACTAATGTGCTGAGAACACGTTTTAAAACTAATTATCAACAAAATTTACAGTAAAACTGTAATATACATTGAGTGAATAACATTAAGTTTCGCCTTTGTCTTTCCAAAAGTACTCAACATATGCCATATGCTTTGATTATTGTTTGTCTTGTTTGTTTGTAATATATTTGTATGTATGAGAAAAAGTGAAAAATAATAACAACAAAATAAACAGGAATAAAAGCATCAACTAGGCACTTAACAGTGAAAAACCTCCCAAAATATGCAACCTTGAATTTTGCTTGAGAATATGTATGTCTGGTTAATCATTTTACATTTTTTCTTTCTCTTCTCAGTGCGTTCCGTGTGGTTTTAGGCAGACATACAACTAAAGGGGAAATAGAGATGAAATTTCCCGACAAAGATAAAGGCAGGCATTTCTTTGATGATGATGATGGAAACCGTCATGACATCATGCTTCTTAAACTGCCCGCAAAACCCTCTGTGACACTTCCCTTCATCGACCTCCCTGCTATTGGCTGTAAATCACCTGATGCTTTGCCTAAAAACAATCCCTACATTATCATGGGGTGGTCCTTCACAGCTACTGACACTGCTGGTGAAAAAAGTGAGTAGGAGCAAGACTTCAAGAAATTTGAATATTTCTGTAATACAAAAATCTACA
Source organism: Scomberomorus guttatus (assembly GCA_038419695.1). Taxonomy (NCBI): domain Eukaryota; kingdom Metazoa; phylum Chordata; class Actinopteri; order Scombriformes; family Scombridae; genus Scomberomorus; species Scomberomorus guttatus. The sequence goes on along the minus strand of CM076465.1, from coordinate 14,771,678 downwards.
TTTGGCTCTTTATATCCACAGACCAGAATAAACCAGCCAAACTGCAATGTGGTGATGTTCCACTGCACTCAAGCTGCACTGGTCGTGACCAAAATCTCAATACAAAAACCAGAAAATACATAAAAGAACATCTGATCTGCTCCAAAAGCGTCCTGTCATGTGAAAGCTGCCCAGTAAGTATTCTTTAACATCTCCCTACCATTGGTCAAACACATGTCTTAACTATGAAGTTTCACCCTCCATCACAGTCTCACCCTCTCTCTCATCCATTCAGGGGGACTCTGGTGGCAGTCTGGTGAAGAATGATATTCTGCATGGAGTAACTGTCGCTAGTACTGAAACCCCCTCAGGGGTTACTTACTACATGGATGTTTGTGCTTACAGGGATTGGATTAAAAAAATAACTGGCATCTAAAACTGTCTATAACTGACCAAAGGTCAGTCAACACTGTCACACTATCTGGAAATAAATAGATCATAGATCTCCCTAAGAGCAGCAATCTGTCTGTCTGTTTGTTTGTGGATGATTGTGAGTGTGATGATGATTTGACACTGCAGCTACACAAGTATCTAGTTAAACTGTTCTTCACTTGGGGCATTATGGAGAGAGATAATGTACTCTGGAATTTCTCTTCTGCACTTATTATGGGCTTTATGCTTTTCAACATCAGGCATCAGATTCGATCTCAGTAAGTGCGAGGATGGTGATGATGACTGCAGTAATAATTAAATGCTGCCATCAAATGACTAGACGAGGACTAAAGGTCAACTCTTACAATATCAAACACAGTCTGTACTCATAATTTCAATCCAATGTCACTTGCTACATGAAACATCTAATGTCACATTGCGAATATTGACATAAGTTGTAATAAAAGCCCAAAAACTGCTTTATAAATGTGTTATGCAACACTTGTGCATGTTTTATGAAGTCTTTATGAAGCCCATACCCTTCAAATAAAGTATTACCAAACTGACACAAAAACATAGCAAACATTGAGATCTGACTCTTGTCATTTACATGCATGTTATTTGATTCTGAGGAAGGCACACTTTATTTTGAGTGGTGTAGGAGCCAATTAGTGCTCGATTCTATAAATAGGAATCGATCTTTTTCTGGTCAACAGTTTTTGACCACACACGCTGAGGCAGCTTGTTGCTGCAGCAGTTACTTGTCGTTCTGGATGATTGTTATTGGAAATATGTTTGAGTTTAATGGACACTAATAAGTTAACAGGAAAAGTAAACGGACTGAGTGTTCAACTGGAAATTTTGTCTCAGACTTTGATTCGGTAATCAGTCCCTTGTAGATTACCTACAAACTATCAACAGACTAGCTAATATCATTTGACTAAAGCCATGTATTTATCTGTTGAATATATAGTTGGAGTTAGAGACTTTATAAATCATCTACAAGAGACCACTAAAAATAAAGTGTTGCCCCAAACTCTCATATAAAATACATGTAGGCCTACTAATGACTCTTATACTTATAAGATTGCTGTTTGATTGCATTTTGTCAAAATGAGAAATTGTTCTATTTTCAAAACAATTTCAAGTCTTTCTGTATATAGAATGAATCTGATTACCTTTGCTAGACCCTCTGGTGGCTCACTCATTTCAACTATTCATGTTGAACTTTGTTCAAAGCCCCAGAAGTTAGGTTTCCCCTGTCAAAGGACCAGCAGAACTTGCACTTCTTTAATACTAATACTAATATATTAGAGCTGCAACGATTAATCAATTAGTTGTCAACGACTAAATGAATTTATTAATCGTTTAGATTACAGTTTTTAAAAAACTATTTTTGAGTAATTTCTTAAGAAAAAAAAGACCAAATCTCTGATTTGAGCTTTTCACATATGAATATTTTCTGGAGAACAGCCTCAGTCCAACAGTCCTCAGCAGCTGGAGCATAAACACACTCAGGAGGACCGTCTGGACAAGAAGGCAGAGGAAGAAGAGGATGAGAAAATAGAGCCAACAACAGGGCAGCAGTGTGTCTAAATACATTAAAGCAAGGCAATGAGTTCAACAAACTATCTCAAGTAGAGTTGCAACAATTAGTAGATTAATCGATTAGTTGCCAACTATTAAATTGATAGCCAAGTATTTTGATAACCAATTCATTGTTTTCAATTCATTTTTAAGAAAAGAAATCCAAATTCTCTGCTTACAGCTTCTCCAATGTGAATATTTTCTGCTTTCTTTAGTCCCCTATGACAGTTAACTGAACATCTTTGTAGATTGTTCTTCAGGACAAAACAACATTTGAGGACGTCACCTCGGGCTTTGGGAAACAGTGATCGACATCGAGAAAATAATCAACACATTAATTGATAATGAAAATAATTTACTTATAGACGTATAATATATTCTATTCTGTGTGATCATTGGTTCTATGTGTTTGTTTAATATTAATTATTTAATTATTTAATATTATAACTGTTACTATTGTCTGTTATACTGTTACTATAGTGTTAAATAAACATTGAATCCATTAATGTCTACATGTCTCATTAATGAATGAATAATAACTGCAATTTCAATTTAAATGTGTTACACTGAGTAAGAAAAGTCCTTAATAATAAAGTTTGTTTTGCTTTATTATTTTTGTCTTTATGCTCATTTGCATAAATATTTTTTTTCTTTTTAAATGACTAGATTACTTAAAGATGCCAAAAACATTGGCACTTACCTCTCTGCCACTACAATCTAATGATAATCTGAAGGAAAAAGTGCACAACAAAGTCATGTTTATTAATTCAAAATAGCTGTTCATCTTTGATAATGTATGACAGGCTTTGCCCCGACCGGGATTTGAACCTGCGTCCAGATAATCAGTCTTAAATATTCAGGTGAAAACTCTGCTGCAGGAGAGAACGAGTCAGTACTTTGGACAGTGGGGTGAAAAATGTCCAGAAAACCTTTTGTCTGGACAATGTGTCTCAGAGGAGTCAGATAGCGATCAACATTAAAACAATCCAAGTCATGATGAAGAGAGATATGCACATTACTGACTTGCTGTGTACTGTCACATGTGGGTTTTCTACAACTTCATCTGTAGATGGTGCTACAACATCAAAAGAAATTGTTGCTGCTGCAGCAGCAGCTGCAGTCTAATCAACTGGCACCTTCTAAATGCACATTCTAGTTGGATTTGCACCTAGCAAGGTAATCAGCTATTTACATACATTGACAACCAATCAGCATCTTGCACTCAAGGAGGTGGAAACTAGTTCTCTGTAAAAAACCGTCTACTTGCTAATCCATGTAATCTCTTCACATATCAAATGTTAATACACATTAAAATAGTGAATAGACATCATATAGTTTAACGATTTTAGCAATATCTCTAAAAGTGTCTACATTTTAATATAAAGATGGGAAGGACTTGTATAATATTTAAAACGCTATAAAAAGATAGTTTAGACTATGGACATCAGGTGAGAACCTGTGAATTAAACTGAATACCTGAGTCTAAATGCAGAAATAACAGAAGGAGTGTCACTGTCAGTGTCTCTAGCAATTTAGTGTCCTGAGGTTTTAAGCTTGGTTAAACAAATGCAGTTTTCCTCCTCTGCATTAAAGATATTCCAGTATTCTCAGTTAACTGATATCCTAAACCGAAACTATCTGCAGGGCTCGATACCATTAGCAGTAAGTGAGAAAATATGTCTTTTTGTCATTTGGGTGAACTGATCCTTTGAGATACCTGGACAAACATACTGACAACAAACACAGAGTGATGTCACAGCCTAAAACTCTACCTCACTCTGAAATGTCATAGATATAAAGCTAGAGGTTGTTGAAAGTGCAAAAATCATTTGCCCTGCTGTAGACACTGTAGGCCGGTCTATCATGTGATACAGACAAACATAGGTGAAGTGTGTGTGTGTGTGTCAGTCACACGGACAGGACAGTGTCATCCAACCTCACACACCAGGCCTATTGTCAGAGCATCCACTGAACAGCTGACGTCATGGCCCGTGCCAGGAGGGAAGAGGACTGAGCGCGGGGGCATTATGGGACTGACTTAGCAACACAGGAGAACAACAAAGCAACAAAATGGTAAGAAAAGACGTTTTCCTTTCTCACTTTTAACGTAATTTGGTCTCTGACTTCAGTGTTTGATAATCAGCATGAGTTTGTTTTGCCTTGTTATCAGATGATGGCTGATCATGGATGTCCTGTGTGTGTTTGCAGAGTGTCAACAGTGACGTGTTTGCCGTGGTTCTGCTTGGTGTCTTTGGTTTATCTTTGACTCTCCCCTCAGCTACGCAATGTATGGTTTTAAGAACAGAATTCCATTAGAAAAAAATATAATTTTACTTATATTTGTGCATAAACATCATCTTCAGAAGTATACCTATGTTGGTCGCACACTGATAGAGTTACAGTCTTATTAATTCTGTCTTTCCTGTCTGTTTTGGTCCAGTGGGTTTAACTGACAAAGTCCTGGTCTTCCCATATGAGACGGACTTCAGCTTCGTGGCCCTGATCCCGCAGAAGGAGATGGGGCTGAGGGCCTTCACCCTCTGCATGCGTGTGGCCACTGAGCTGCCGGAAGAACGACAGATCATCCTGTTCGCCTACCGCACAGCTGACTATGACGAACTCAACGTGTGGCGTGAGAAGGACGGACGCGTCTCCTTTTATATGAGCGGTGACGGCGTCTTCTTCCACCTGCCGCCCCTCACCACCTTCCGCACCAGCCTCTGCCTGACCTGGGAGTCTCGCACCGGCCTCGCTGCTTTTTGGGTTGAAGGGAAGCGCAGCACCTACCAGGTCTACAAACCTGGGCACTCCATCCGCCCAAAAGGCACCATCATCTTGGGGCAGGACCCAGACAAACACCTGGGGGGCTTGGAGGCTGTGCAGAGCTTTGTAGGGGAGGTGACCGATCTGAATATGTGGGACTTTGTGCTCTCCAGGAGCATGATCCAGGCCTGGCACTATGGGCACAAGGTCCCTAAAGGCAACATCTTTGACTGGGGCACCATTGAGTATGAGCTGAATGGAAACGTGATGGTGGTGGATGATGACTGACTCAGTGTGGAGTTGAATGCGGAGAAGGATGAGGCTTCAGAGATCTGTGTTCGACTGATACTGATATGTGTGATTGTCTTTCTTAGATTCAGTGTTGCTTTATGTTAAGACCCTTCAGTTGTTCCTCTTACACATCAGTTACTCTATGCATCACTCAAATCTTTTGCTAAATGTTAATCCAATTTATGATCTTTTTAAAGTCATACACAGCAAACTGGTGAGAATTAAGCACAAATTGTTGATGTGCCGGGTGTATCCATACGGTGGCACTCTGCACTAGTTCACATCAAACAGAAGCAGAGCTTTATCATACAAGCATCCACTAATTTGATTTGGGAGAGTTTATTAACTGAGGCCACAAATAGCTGATTAAAAGCTTTTTAAAAAAGTGCTTAATTGTTACTATCCAGACTCATTTGGAATTTTTCAGTTTTGTTTGCAGTAGATGAAGGTTTTGCAGATAAAGAAGACATCAGCTTTTATTACCATAATGCATTTAAGTGCAAACCACAACAGACAAGATGCATTTTAAAATTTTAAAAACTGCAATGCTACTTTAAAATTTTGTTTAAATATTTCAGCTAAAAAATGATTTCAGTCAAATTAAAGCATTTTTTTGGTCAAAATATAACATATTGTAACAAAAAAAAAGAAGGAAAATGTTTCCACATTTGTTTTTGCAGGCTGTTTGTCCACTGATATCGATTATGAAAATGTGAATGAGATATTGATAGAATTCCTTTATTGTAATTGCACAGAGTACAATAAACCTGAGTAGTAGTGTGCATTCACACATAACAGCAATTAAAAATAGAAAAAACAGTTCAAACTAAACTAATTTAAGGTGATAAATATATAACCTATAAATATGTTGTATGCTGTAACCTATAAAACATATAAGACAATACAATAAAAAAAAGAAAAATTATTAGCAGTAAAACATTAAATAAATTAAAAATTAAAACAGCAAACTGGGGGGATGCATTATTTCTACAGTAGACTTAATGATTTAACTGCACTCAGAGACAAATAGCAATTATCATGTTTAAAATCCATTGCCATAATGTTGCCTTTGGTTAGCATACTTACTCATGAATTTTCCATGTTTCAACTGATGTAAGAACGCTTTTGGGTCTGAAATAGAATCTTGCCATGTGCATAACTAATAATGTTTGTAATTAAAGAGAATATTTCTTCTTTGAACTCTTGCAGCTTCCTTTCTATAATCATCGTCTTTTGACGTATTCTAAAGATATAATCACTTGAATACATAATTCCAAAAGGGGAGTAATTATATTTGTTTTATTTCTTTTTTATTAAGGAGAAGAATTGCACTTGTTCATCTGGAGAAGTCCTTAAAGATATTACTTGATGCCTCTGCACCTAATCTTTAATGGCCCCTGTCATCTACCTAAATAATAATTTCTGTAGCCATATTTTCCAATTTCTCCAGTATTCCTCAGTAAACCATGGCAAAGAGACATAATAAAATGGATGTGTTACATGTTACTTGCAGAAAAATCAAGTCATATGGAGTTGCTTCACTAACAAGGCCCCTCAGAATAAGCTCAAGGTCAGATCCTCTCCATCCAACTGTAACACAGTAACCCTAAGTTCCAGTGTGACGTCTGTGTTCGTCTCCATGGCTCTGTGCACTCACTCTCCCTGCCTGCACCACCATCGTGACCTCCTTGCAGAGACGAGGGAGAAGAAGTTTCCAGCGCGCAGCCCAGGCTCCCTTGAGGGTGGGAAAGTGCTGCGTTCCGAGTGTATGTTTATTCCGACCAAATCACCCGTCGGCTCTCTCGCAGCAGCTAAATAAGGAGAAGGCAGGGCCAATGAGTTCTGACTGCGGGTCAGCAGCCAAATGTTCCACCTTCTTGGATGTTGCAATGCATCAATCGCAGTGCCCACTCACTGTGTGGTAACACCTTTGTGGACCATCTGCCCAAGCCTGGCTTCTCATCAGCCCTCTGGTACACACACACACACACACACACACACACACAGAGCCTGCTATGTATGTCCTTCTCTTTGCATTTCTGCCCAAGAGGGCTACTAATTCTTCATACATGCGCATGAAAAAATTCCCACTTATAAAGATTTAACTTATAGTGGCCTCGTGTTTCAATTTAAAAAGACTACCCAAAAGTCTATTTTCTACACATTTCTTTTCATATAAAATCATATTTTTCTTTGACAAACACTTGACATCTTTTCATTTCATTGCTTCAGATTTTTTAAGCAGAAAGCTTAAAAATAACGGGGCCACACACTCCACTGTTTCTGCACCAAAAAAAAAAAAGGGGGGGGGGATTTTAAGTATTTAACAGCAGGACACAATCAGTGGCCGGTCCTCTCCACTGAGTGGATAATTATTCCTTCTGTGTCCTGTATTGCATGTATTATCCAACTGAGCAAACAGTTGCAGGGCTCCTTGTCCTGCTTGCGGACAGGGCCGCCAGTGTGGGCCTGTGAGATCTGCATATTGGCCCATGGTGGTTTAAGCTGTCTGAGGCAAGGCGGTGCCACTGACTGTATGTCCATGCGTGTGGAGCTGGTGAAATGTCTTCCACGCGAGAGGAGATAGACGGCAAGAGAGAGCCCCGCGTGAGCTGGGCGAGGGGAGACAGAAGGAGGGCCGTTCTGGATTCCTTCGAGCAACTCCAAATAGATTTCCAGGCAAAACATATTTGCATACGCAAGACAGTGCTACGAGCTATCTGAGTGAGCTGTGGCATGTGTGCATTGAACAGATGGATAATTTTTTTAGAGCTTTCTTGCAGAAAGCCCATTAAATTGAGATCTTGGGCATTATTCAGTCTGCTTTTGTTCATGAGGCTGACAAAGAATCATCAGGATCAAGTTGCTCTTGTTAATCAGATTTGGCACATGATTCCCAAGAGATTAATCAAAAGCATCAAAGAAAATCTATATAATTTAAAGCTTTCTTCAATATATACAATATATATTGTGTGAATCTGTACATTATAACAAAGCCAAGACATGTGAACACACAGCAAAGGGAATTAAATAAGACTGTGTCCCCTTGTTTTATCAAATTTGTGCCATGAAACCATATCTGCAAACACTAACAACACAGAAACTTCACTGAACTGCGAAACAACAGAAATTCATCCCTAAAAATTAACCTGTCAAAAAGATTACAGCTTGCTGGCTGCTGTGTGCTCGCTCATGATCATCTTTGGCCTGCTATAGGAAACTAGAGGTCAAAAGAAGATGGATACAGGCTGTTGATTTGTCCCCAACAGTCTCTTTAAATTTTGTCTGGCCGCAACTTTTGTGAAAATTTGCACGTTCAGAGGTGAATCAAAAAGTGTGAAGATAAGACCTGAATGTCAGTTTCCTCTCTTACTCTACACTGCTCTCTTTCTCTCTTAGAGGTTGTAATCTGCCAGTATGGTCGCTCGTCCTCCCCCCCTGGGCTGTATGAAAAATTCACCAGGCCTTCCCATTAGAGTCAGTCTGAATCAGGGAGCAGGCGTTACAATGGCCACGCACATGACAATTTTATCACTCGACACTTTGCAACGCAAATGTTATGTTTATGAAACACAAAATCACAGCAGTTGCAAAAAAAATTTCGCTGCAGGTCAGGTCAAGCCCAGGCTGTATATACTGTACGTACAGATGCACACACTCAACCATCAGCAGTCCTGAGCTGTTAAAAACAGATGGACTATAACCTTTTCAGTGCAAGCTTTTCACACTGATGGTGCGAGGCCTGACCTTTACTGTGTGGGACTGTGAGAGCAGTTGGCTCCGTCCGGTGCGATACCTCCGGGCAGGACGGCTAAAACCGCACTAACTACCTCTGAGCATGTCCAGTGTCAGGAGGACTAACGTTGAATCAGTGTGGGTGAACAGATAGAACAACAGGAACACCTCACGAGACAATAGTCCTGCGATAACTACTACATTAATGAAAGATAAAATGTTCAGAGATTGTGTCAGAAAGCATATTTGGTAGTTTTGTAGTCCATTACTTTCTCATTCATTATTCTCAATTAAACTGTTTAAAATCCATATTCTTGTTGGCGTGGTCTTGGTTAGTGAAAATGTTTGTGGCTTGGAAGGAGAAAATTACTCAACATCATGACCTCGTCAGAGACAATACTTTTTTTTTTTTTTTTAACAGAAAGCCTGTCAAGTTGCATTATGGGAAGTGTATGATCCAGTGATTTTGGATCCAATAACAGACTACAAGTCTAGATCTCTCAGCCTCAGCTGCTTCGATTTTGACTGTTCTTTTAAAAATCTGTTTCTTGTGAGCCCCCCAAACTTTATGGGAGAGAAATATTAAATCACTGGAGTAACCCTTTAATTGATTTGAATTGATTGAAGTCATTTTTTTTCAAGCAAGATTCACTGGTTCCAGCTTGTTAAAGATAAGATTAGTTTAAAGGGAAATTTGCATGTGTTGCAGCAGCACAAGAAAGCTGGTGGGCATAAATATGCTGTATGTGCAAAACCAACAGCACAATTCTCTTAAATCCAAATCAAAGTGACATAGTAGATAGTAATGGATACAGTATGTATGGAATTAATATTAATAGAGTCTGTTTTATAGATGTATGTATGCATAATCAATATAATGTATGTTATTTAGTGAAGTATAATGTGAATAAAAATTATAAATATATACATATAAATATACAGTATATACACATACATACAGTACATACCGTACATTGTGTCTATAAAACACATAACAATGAAATAACAAAAAAATCCTTAACCTGGGTTTTCTCAGATTTATGTGTTTGCAATTTAAATTTCAAGATGCCACTTTGGCTTCTTGTGTTGACATTTTATAGATGAAACCATTAATTGATTATAGTAAAAAAAAATGACAATGAATTAATCATTAGTTGCAGCCATAATTACACTGGCAAATGTTCCGCGCTTTCTTTATTATTTTCATAAGACAGCAATACAAACAGTAGTGACTTTGGCGTGCATGCTAACAGTGCAGGGATGACTGTCTGACAAAAAAAGAAAGCACTGTAATGAAAAAGCAAAGAACATGTCCTTACACTATGTACTGTAAAGAGTATATTTAACAAATAAGTACCAACCCCTCTCACTGTTTTCCTGCCTCCTCCACCCCAAAGGAACAAGGCATCAGAGAGTAAAAGAGAGCAAGTGCCTCTGTGGTTGAATGCGTTGTGGCTTTTAGCGGTGAATTCCCCTCCGTCGCCTCTGGGCTGGCCTCTCCTGTGAACATATGAGCCGTGCCACAGCGTGTGGCGCTGGGAGACGGTCCAGGGCCTCCTGATTAAATATTACAGCCCTCTAAATGGATGGAGATTAGCCTCTGTGGGAATGTTAGGGCTTAATTTACCCCCCGGCCAGAAGTGTGTGAGAGAGTGTGTGTGTCTGCGTAGATGTGAAAGGAAAAGCAGGGAGGGTAGGGGTTGTTGTACATGTGCCCCAGTGTAAATGGATTGCATGTTTCCAGGAGTAGGTCAGGGGAGGATGTACTGCGGTTTCATGGAGTCAGTGTTCTGCAGCAGTTCAGAGGTGCCAGCAGGATGACAGGATCTGTCCTGAAAAAGTTCATTACATGTCAACATGTCAAGCTTTTCATTTTTTTTCTTCATTTTGCCTCTTTTAAATTCGATTGTGTGCAAGAATTACATTCTCTTTCACTCTTTGAGTGAAGGGGCGTTCAAATTCCGGTACACAGGGTGTGATGAATGTCTTAAACCGGGATATCAAACTGAAGAAGAAACATAGTTTAATGGAGAATAAACAGGAGAGCAGCTCAGTGACTTATGAAGACCCCTCATAACAGACATCGTTTGATCACAGAAAGCTCAGTGGCTCTGGATCTTATAACCTGTATCATCCTTACACAGCACTCAATAAATCTTTCTCAACTACACTTCAGCTACACAGTGCCGTCTGTGTAAACAGCACTTCAGAATATCCACTCTATGAATACTTATTTTCATGTAATTGTATCACAGGAAGTGAAACAGACAGAGAGAGATGACAGCTAAAATTTTGATGAAGGAAATATATCATCATCTTTTTCATGTAGCAAGCAGGCTCGAATCCATCATACTATAGGCGGGACAATGGATATTCATTTATCTGACATATTTTCAACATAATTAAAAAATATTGTAGGAATAAAGTAGAAAATTGCAACAAGAATAAACGATCTAAATGATCGTCAGTAACATGCTCATGAAGATATTTGCAGAGAGAAGAGAACAGATACATGGATAAATAGAGAAACAGATAAATAAATAAATAAAATGTATACACTACTGTATGTACTATTAAGATTCAATAAGAAGTAAAGCAAAGAAGAAAATGCAATTTAAAACACAACAAAATTTGAGATTTAGTCAAGTTTTTTCTTTCTTGGTTCTGTGTGCTGATGTATTTTGGTCTCTGACCTGATGATAAGATGCAGCGCAGCGTCAAAAAAGCATTTCGTCTTCAGAATGATGGTCCCATAAAAAACTTAAGCTAGCCAAGGCCGATATATATATATATATATACTTGAATATTAATACATTTTTTTAAGGTAATATTTCTCTTTTTCTGGTTCAGAGTTATTCTGGCCACCTCATTTTGTGCACCCTGCAGTGTCCCTCCACCGCAAAATGTTGCTCATGAATCCATTCTGTTTGACTGCAGGTGTTAGTCATAATAAGGAAATTATTTCATTCACACATATGGAATAAATGGCTATCATTTTAATTGCATGCTGTTTTCTGTGTTCTGTTATGCCATCTCAACATTGGTTCTGAATTATTGATCGCTTGGTTTTGTAGTTCACCACATTTAAAATGCTTTTAAGGATGCGAGTGCGTGTTTTGAGGTCTTTGCATGAAAACCCTGAACTTTATTATTTATAAACACGCGTAACCTTTATGGGAAGGAGGATCTCTTTAATCATCCACTCTATCCATTCACCTTTAATGAGCATGCGCTTACATAGACAACGTGGTGGTGGCAGTCGGATAAACATATGTTTTTCTCAGTCTTCTTCTGCAGAAGTGTGCATCAGATGTATCACTGCGAGGCCTTAATTCTCTGTTAATTTTCCTCTCGTAATGGACAAACACATCCATCAAACTACACACTACATATGTGTACAGCATCCACAGATAATAACTGTTCAACATAAACACACCACATGTGCACGTGCACACACGCAGAAGCACGGCGAAAACACCATCTCACACATGCACAAACACACACACATACACACACATACACACAAGCACTCTGCGCCACTGGGCAGGGACTAGCCTGAAAGATTGAAAGCAATTAAAACTATCATCTGCAGTGGCTCTGGGCTGGCCTGTGGCTGCGAGGGGGGAGCTGCCACTGTGCATCAGCCTCTCAGTCTCAGCAACGCGCAGCGACATGAGAGGGAGAGTCGCAGCCCTCTCCGAAAAAACACACAGGCACTGCCACTGCTCCCCTCCTAATGCACACACGTGTATGCTCACACAGGGCTTTGTCATACAACTGCTATAGCGCTTGATCCTGCTGCTGATCTTTCACCCGCACCTGCTGTTTCAGTGTGAGAGCTGAACACATGCTGAAGACGAGATCCCAACTCTCAGTGAAGTTAGATAGAACTCCATGTTCACTGACTAAGCTGAGCTGTTGCTTTGACACCCTGACAGGGATATTTGTTGTAGGTACACTGTGTATGGCTTCATAATGGCCTGGCCTGAAGCCCGAGGAGCTGATGTGTCTCCAGAGGTGAAGTAACACAAACAGTGAAGAAAGAAAAAGTTTAAGTTACGGTGCAGTTATTTAAAATGAGTGTGCAAGATGCCTTCGGTGCCCAGATAAATGCTTGTTTTTTTTTTTTTTTTCCTGTGCATGTCTTACTGGTAGAAAACAGCGGAACAGAGGAAATAGTTATTGTTCCAGTAAATACTTTTGTGGATTGGGATGCTCAATTTGCAAATATACAGACTCGCACACACACTTGCACACAGAGCTCATCAGTCCCATCTCATTAAGTGGAAAGTGCTGTAACTCCAAGCTGTTTGGGCCAAACTTGGAGCAGTTTACCTGCATTCAGATCCTTGGGAATGGTGGCTGTCTGGCTCTGTCTGGACTGGCTCTTAACAAGTCTCCTTAGGACAACCACACCACCATTATCAACTACTGTTACTGTGTCTCTCTTTTTCTCTTTCTCTCTCTCCATCCTTTCCCTCCGATCAGCTCTCAACCTGTCACTCTCACTTAGCATCGACATTAGCACCGGTGGTTTCCTCATCCTGGTTCTCTTCATCCCTCCCCGCCTCCATCTCCCCTTGGTGCGTTTGAATACATATCTCCGATATTCAGCCCCTACTTAATTTGACAGGCCCCTGTTTTGTCAGTCTGACAGGCCCATAGCAAGACACTAATAGGCCACAGAGACCACCAGCAAAGGCACCAGCCAGGGAGGCCCCTGCGGTGCCAGTCCCCATCACCCTCCACGTCTCTCGGGGCGATGCAGGCAGGAGAGAGGGGGTCAGGGGTGGGGTGGTCAGGCAGCAGTGCTGTCACACCAGGCCACAGCAGACTGGACCAGGCCTTAGCACTGACACCCGTCACTGCTCCTCTGCAACCCCCCCTCCCACCACCACCACCACTCAGCATACACACACACAAAAGAGCGTAAAAAGAGCAGCCAGTGGGGGCATCTTGGGATCTAATGACTGCACCTGCCACTCACAGCCATAGCTTCAGTCATCATGGAGATGGCTGCTGAGAGAGGGAATTAACTCCACACTGTTTGTTTGGTGATGGACCCTCGCTGGAGCAGCTGGGTCGGAGATGTGTGTGCAAGCCTATCTGTGTGTGTGTGTTTCCCTTTAGGCCGTCTGTCTGACTGATTGTGACCTGCTACGCTCTGATAACGGTTAATTGGTGGCTGGTGGTGGTCAGAGGAGGTACCCTAAATTTGAGACAGTGGCTATTGTTCTTGTTTTGTTTGCTTCCCAGACAGGTGAGGGAGGAGTCTACAGCATGCTCATGACCTGAATTTTTAGCCATGCTAGCGGCATTGCCCTATGGATTACAGTGTTTGGTCCAAACTGAAATATTGGATGGATTGCCATGACATTTGGCAAAGACATTCATGTTCCCCCCAGGATGAATTTTAATAACTTTGGTGATCCCCAGACTTTTCATTCAGCACCACCATTAGCCAAACATTTTTGTTTGTCCAATACTTTACTTTGTCTATGACCAGCCTCAGCTGTACTTTGTATTTAGTGCTAATTAGCAAATGTTAGCACACTAAACTAAAACCATTTTCTCATATGATCTCTGGACTCTGAACTCTCATATGAACTCTGGACAATGTCCATGTTGGATTTAGGCAAGGGGTGGCGCCTGGGTAGAGCGTGCAGGAGGCAGGACATGACGTAAACAGTACGCAATTTTTTCTCCCAGGATGGCGAAGTCATGACCTGCCCTACTCTGCCTCTGATTGGCTTACCCTGATATTCTTACCCTAACCCTAACCAATCTCACTCTCCATGCCTAAACCAAACCAATCCAACCAATGAAAGCAACGAGTACTAGCCAGTCAGAGGCAGAGTAAGGCGGGTCATGACTTCACCATCCTGGATAAAAAAATTGGCAAACAATACGCTGCGGAAACGCCAGTGTTTTGTTTACAGCACATAGAAGATGGCGGACGAGGCTACCGACTCATCCGTCATTGCGTTGATATCAATACTCCATGTATTTGGACGTATCCGCAATATCAACAAAAGAGTGGAAAGCACTAAACAGGCAAGCAGAAAAGAGTATGAAGCAGCTACACTCTGTGACATACATGTTAGAATTCTGAATTTAGCATTTAGCTCAAAGCGCTGCTGTTCTTAAGTACAGCCTCACGTAGCAGCTAGCACGGCTGTAGACTTTTTAATCTGCAGATATGAATGAGGCTTCCTGCTCTCTTCAATACTCATATCAAGGACTGGATCAAAGGTTTTTAGACTTTTTATTGTATTACTGTGTTGCTATCAGCTTAGTGGTTGGGAAGTTAAGCTTTCTGAGCATATAACAATATTTAGGGGCAAACATTAGATCAATGGAAACCATTATGCAGCCGTATGTAATGAGCACTGTCAGAACTCATTCAATGTGAGTTCTCATTGAGAGGCATAATTCAATGCCTATTAGTTAGACATGATTAATGAAATTTTAGATGACAATTTTGAAGTCAGTTTATTTCAGTTAAAAGATTAAAGAATAAATGTCCTCAATGGTCATTTAAAATCAATCTGGATTCTTCTTGTCCTTGACTGTTGACAGGTGCTGTGATAGAGAGAGAGAGAGAGATCCAGAGGACATCAGATCTGGGATGAGAGCCAGAGACAGGGGGTCGGTTGGGGGACTCCCGAGGTCTTTCGTGTAGTGAATTATTAAGGTTTACTAATACTTCATAAATCCCCTCTTTGTCCTGTCCATTACCGGCCTGTCACATCCTCTCGCCGCTGCTAGACTGACTCACTTGCTTCATCTAAATGACAGAAGTTAAACTGTGTTCCAGAGGAGATGGGAGGTGGGGAGGGGGCAACAGCACTCTGCAAGTAGGCCCCAGGGCTGGATGGCTTGGGAAGGGTGTGCGTCGGTTTAGATTGTGTGCTTGCGTGTGTTGCTGCTTGCGTTTGTGTGTTGTCTTGGGCGACTTTCTGTTCAAAACTGAAGTATAAATTTGCACTTTAAGACAGTGAGTGATCCAAAGAGGGAAGTCAGTGTGTATCATTTCTCAGATCCATGCTTCCTCATTAACTCCCCACGCATCTACACCACCAGCTCGCTCCCTGTCTTCCCCATTTCCCTCCTCCATCTCCTCCTCCTCCTCCACCCAAAACAGCAAACCTTGCCTCAGTGCGTGCCTGGCGGACTCTCTCCGCGGTCTCGACAGCCGAGCTGGTCGTTGCCCCGAGCGCTGAGGAGCTGTCGCCTCTCGTTAGTGTCGCTGCGGCGACCCAGAGTCCTGCCTGCCTGCTCCTTGATTAGAGAGTGAGGTGGATGGAGGGAGTGTGTGTCTGTGCGTGAATGTGTGTGTGTTTAGTAGAGGATGAGGGGTCGCTACCCCCCCCACCACCCCTGCCCGCAGACCTGCTTTTAAAGATCAGTGATTTGGTCAATTGGCCTGGCAACTCCAATCCCATGGAAGGTCACTGATGACTCAATGGACCAGTCACTGAGGCAGGCTGTCATGTCACTATGCCTGTGTTCATGTTTGTGTGTATAAGTGTGTGTGAGTTACCAAGCCTCTACAAAATCAATGAGGACAAAATCTATAAAGTCGTGATCAGGATGTCATAAATTCCACAAGATTTCCCAGGCTTGTTTAATTCAAAATCACAATGGAGTCACTGAACCATTTAGATCACGTGAACTCATGGATTATGTGTAATGCCAGGTTCAAACTACACGATATCAGCCCAATAAAACAATCAAATTATTGAAAATTGGCTCGTTTTATCCTGTGTAGTGTATCCTAGTGGACGACAACCAATGCTGGATCTGGGGTGCCTCACAACATCCCAACAAAAAGAAAGAAGAAAGATTTTTTTTACCTTCTCTTGCCAAGTACGACAACATGTTCTGTGATGTTGACCAATAGGCGCATAAATCGCTTTTTAACGCGCAACTGAAAACATGCTGATGCGAAAGAGACTCACGCTGGGAGTCAGTCCCTGGCATGTCCCTTCCGATGACATCACGCACACAGGTCATGAAAGACGGCAAGCTATGATACCGACATTTGGTCTGTCACGTCTCTCGGCCAAGTAACAGCAAGAATTTAGGACTCTACAATCGCCTAATTTGACATAGTGACATCTTATCAGACAAAAACATTGTGTAGTCTGTATTCTTTTGTGTTTCTGCATGCTTCTCCTGTTTTAATATTTTAATACCCTCTAAAGCTCGTTGAACTAAATTTGAATAAAATGGTGCAATACATGAGGAGTCCTGGTGAGCTAGTGGATGAGGCATGTACCATAAAACCGCAATGTCCCTGGTTAAGACCTTGTCATCCTCATCTCTCTATCCCTGTGTTTCCTCTCTGCATCTCTACTGTGAACTATCCAGTAAAGGCAAAAATGTTCTAAAAAGATATATGATGCAATACAAATAAACAAATATATAATATATATGTTAACGAAACCTTGAACTGGAATTCTGTTAAAAAAAACAAAACAATGCTTTGACTGATCTCGTCTTGTAACCTTAAATTGTGTTGGATGGTGGCTGACCTTGTGAAAAACTTTGGACAGGCAACTGTCTGCCTGTCTGCTGCTGGATAGCCAGGTCAGTGAGTTGCTAGACCCTGAGGGAGCCATAAATACTGTGTGTGATTTCACTTCCTGTATGCCCTGCCCTGGGCACAGCTGTCCATCTCTGGACAATTTCTCTGCCTAAAGGGAGGACTGACTGGCTCCGCGGACCTTGTACACACGCTGTCCCATCTGTTTGGGACTGTCTTTCATTCACCCGCTGAAAAACAAAACCAGGCAACTTGGCGTATTTTGAATTTAAAATATACACTGAGTCATGAGGTTTTATTTAACTTCAGAGAACAATGGTTGCCTTGGTCAAATCAGCAATCGGTTATACTTGAATCAGCCAAAAAGATTCAATGTTTTATGGGTTAAGAGGACATGTCACAAGGCACTGATACCATACCTGAGTTTTGATATCGATACCAAATAAAAAGCCCGACAAGGACTTGATTTCATAGTCAAAAACTGCAAAAATCCTTTGTAAAGGATGGACTCAAAACACGAAAATATATTGCACATTTTCATTACTATCTACTGTGTATAACTGTTCCAAATCATGGGATGTGAGAGGAGAGAGTCTGCAAGCGGCAGTGAGAATACACGAGGCTGACAGCCAGTGAGAGGGAAACAAGACTTCCCCCTAGCTATGGCTTCCTGACTTGTTTATTTGCTAACTGGGTGGGGGTGGGGGGGTGGGGTTGGGTGGGGGAGAGGGTGAACATATGGTTTGCTAAAACATGAACTTGTAGTTGGGAGGCCGAGGCACCCTAAGGGATGGAGCTGACGGGCTTTGGTCCCTGTCTCCCTCAATTCCTCCCGCTTGGACAGCCAGAGCTGAACAGCCGTCCTCCAGGAGCAGCTCAGTGCAGTCCTCTCGCTCCGCTCTCTCTCCCTGCTGCCTACCCACGCCCATCCTCAGTCAAACCCAGAGATGGCGACGGAGGGGGAGGTGAGAGGCCGCTGGCTTTGGGGTGTACATGTTGGGGGTGGGGGGGGGCCCTGGTTGCAGCTGGGAAACTGACTGACACCATGCTCTTGCGCTTGGTCCCCAGAGTGCGGTGCTGCGTCAAGCCCTGTTGCTGAGGGAATAAAAGCCCTGGTCCCAGCAAGAGGACATGCTGGTACCGTGGTCCCAACCCATAAGGACATTTGCTGTGCATTAGCGTTTTAGATTTTGGACACGTAATGGATCCTGTGCACTCTGGGAATTCGTCAGAACTCAAAGTGACGATGCTGAGTGAGGTCAGAAGCTTTCATTTTAGGAGTTGAGGGTTGTCAAGGACCTACCAGCTACAACAGCTATCTTACACAGATCACTGCACTGAGATAGACAGTTACACACACACACACACACTCATACACACACCCTCAAGGTCTATGTGTTTACGGACACACTCACTCCCTGGGATCAAGGCGCTAATGTACACACATGGTGTCACACACCCTGCGTTGATGAACAAACATATGCACACACTCACATACACTCCCTGTGGGTCAGTGACTTAATATGCACACACTTACACACACACTGGGTCAGTTGTTGATGGACTCACACGTGCACACGCACGCGCACACACACACACCCTGAAGGTCAGCGCCGTGATGGACAGCAGTCCTGATGTGCTCTGACAGAATCGGCTGCTTCCTTTCATTTCCACTTGCTCTTCCCCCATCAGGTGACACCCACAGGTGCCTTGGCAAAAAAGACCCCACCTCCTGCGGGTGTGTTCGGGGGCAGCTGGTGAAAACGGGAGACGGAGACTGTGACGATGAGCGAAAACGGGCGACTGAGGCACCAGCTGCTTCCTGTCAATGACCCACAGCACAGGCGTCAGTGTGAACTCCACCTCTCTTCACACACACACACACACACACAGATATGAATGATAAACAGTGAACGTTAGGCATCAGCTGCCTCTCATTCCAAATGAATGCCTCTGACAGACTGATAGTAACAAGCCCCTCTCCCCTACTGATTCAACACTGCAAAGTTGCATCCATATCTGATGTTTTTCTAACGGAGTCGAGACTCAGAGAAGGCCGTAGATATCTGCAGAGAAAAATATAACGAGTCATAGGTCCAGTCATGACTGAACTTTGACATCTACCCTTTTCAGATATCAACCCGGCTCACTTTGAAGGCTGCATTTTCACCTTGGAAAACAGCCAGCGTTCATCTATCCTCCATCTGTATAATTGTGTGTGTTCATTTAAGTGTGAAGCTGAAAATGCCTCATTGTGTGCTCCCAGCGCTGTTCCCTGACATACTGTGGGGGTAGTTCATCTCAGAAAAGGACACTTGTCTATCTTGTCAAGACTTTTGGATGTGGGTCTGAAATCTTAAAAGACATCAGTAACCTTTTAGAGGAAAAGTTTGACATTTAGGGAAAATAGGCTTAATCCCTTTCTTGCAGAGAGTTAGATGAGAAGAGTGATACCACTCTCATGTTTGTCCATTAAACATGAAGGTACAGCCAGCAGGTGGTCAGCTTATCTTAGCATAAGCACTGGAACAAGGAGAAACAGCTAGCCTGGCTCTGTCCATAGGTAACAAAATCTGCCTACCAGCACCTCTAAAATACTTTAATTAAAGTCTATGTGCTTCTATACATGCTACAATTGGGGGACACAGATGCCTTCCACGTGTGCACTAGAAAACAAGGTGGTGACGTCATGACAACAAGAGGAAAAGTTCCTCTGTTTGTTGTATCCGGAAAAAAAAGAAAATAGTGTGTGACCGCTTAATAAGAATAGGACCAAGGATAAGGAATACCGTACATACAGACAATACATGAAACAAGCACATGCACAGTGAGTGTGTTTGTAGTTTACACAGTCCACACTGTCACAAATGTCTTTACTTTGTCTCTTGTTCTCCTACCAGGGCTGCTGGCTCCTGTCAATCAAACAAGGACACCGACACACCCTTTCCAGCCTCTGGAATGAAAAGGAGCATTCCTGATAATTCCCATTTCTGATCTTCTTTTTTGTCCACTTTTTCAACACTTTGAGATTGACTGAAAAAAGGGTTCATTAAATGTTGAAATTTAATACACGGGTTATATGAGGTTATATATGACTATTTCTTGGCCAGGAGCAGTGACTTCATGCAGCCTTGTCATCACCATGAAGTTGCCAGGCAACCAACAGAGACCCCAGAAGTCACTGTTCCTGACCAAGAAATAGTCCCTCACATGACCCACTAAAAAACCACATCTTGTCATTTTTACACTTCAGTTTTATAGAATTTAAACAAATGAGATATACCATATTAATTAGTGAGCTTTTTATCTTTGGACAGATTCAGGCTTGCTGTTTCCCTGCAGGCTTTATATTTAACTGGCATCGATCTTCTCATCCAACTCTTGCTAACAAAGAAAATAAGCATATTTCCCCAAATCTAAAGCTATCCCTTTAAATACATTTGTCCATTGCTTCATTAAAACCCTATAACGTCTGGTGCAGATGCGTCATGGGGAAAAATAACGGTTTAGTTCACAAAGCAGTCACATACTAGACATTTGAGGCACGTCTGACAGCCGATCATTTTAAAAAGACCATTATCATTCAATTCGCCGAGAGGCCAAGCAGTTTGAGAGACTGTGTTGAGCAGCCGGCCGTTGGTTCAAGCCTCTGTTGCAAGCATGTGTCCTGCTCTGGGACTGCTGGAGTGAAGGAGACGCAAACACACCAGAAACTTGACATCTAAACTCTAACTGGTGAAAAATTAGCTACAAACTCAATCAAACATGGAGCACCTGGAGTGTATATAAACTATATTATTACAACAATGATGTAAGAATGTTATTAACATGTTAAAGAATAAAGATTATAATGATAATTTGAAGTCATAAAACACACTAGATGCTAAAGAAAACCAAAGGAAATCACCAAAGGCATGAGGTTGTTTTGTCACTGTGGCTGTGTGTTAGTAAAGCTGGGAATGGCTGTTGGAGTTGTTCTCCTTTGAAAAGGAGGGGAAAGAGGTAAAGACGGGAGGGGGTGGTGAATAATTGATAGTGGCTGAGAGCGATATGAGTTTAGTTAATGTGCCCAGCAGCGCAGGAGAAGAGAGGAGCTGTTAGCTATTCAACCCCAGGCCTAAAACTGAAATGACTGAAATCCTGGGTTTGTGGTCGCTATTTAGTGATCCATCTTTCTATCTGTATATCTCTCAATTCACACAAAAAAATACATCTTGTCGGATTGTGCGCGTTCTGAAAATTTCTTTTAATTTGCATGGGTTTGGTGGTGTGTCTATGTGTGTGTGTTTGGAGGCATCTGCACAGCTGGATCTCCCTGGTAGCGGTGTTGTTCTCCCCCTCAGGTTCCTTTCTCTGAGTGGTAATAGAGTGCTCCTGTCAGCCTCCCCAGATGCCGCTCCATAAGGACCCTCAACTCTCTCAACTCGCCAGGAGAGCTCTGTGTTCACACTGCAAGTCTCAGCTTCTTCAAATTCCTACTTTTCCTTCTGAACGCTGCACTTTGCATTTAGAGTGGAAAGAGTATAAAAACTTTCTGGAAGAGTCTGATTGCGGTCCGTTGAATGAAAAATAATAGGGCTGCAACAAACAATTATTTTCAATATCGATTCATCGATTCATTCAGTAGTTTGGCCTATAAAATGCCAGAAAATGATGAAAAATGTTTCACAAAGCTTAAGATGCAACCTAAAATGTCTTGTTTTGTCCCGACCAACAGTCCACAACCCAAAGATATTCAGTTTACTACCATAGAGGGCTAAAGAAACCAGAAAATATTCACATTTAAGAAGCTGGAGCCAGAATATCTTAACAGTTTTTCTTAATAAATGACTCAAAACGACTGAGCCGTTGTCAAAATAGTTGTTTAGAGCTGCAAATAATCATTGCAAATAATCATTGCAGCTCTAAAAAACAGCAAGGTTATCGGTGGCAAAAAAAACCAAATACAAACAAAAAAGCAAATAAAAAAGACATGAAAAATCAAGAAAATAAGCACGGCTGAATCAAGTTCATACACAGCTAGTTAGTGAGAACAACACAAATTTGATTTTATTTCATTCTTAAGGGACCATATACAAACATAAATGTTTGCATGTGATGTATAATATCAGTTATCTTAAAGCTAATTTTCATCTGCAGTCCTGTAGCAGGTCACAAATAAAACATAATTGATAAATTGATAAATTGATATTGATTTCATTTAAAGTCTGAGTGCAGGCTTTGTAATCAGTAATCCAGTATTTTGTGCGTTCCAAATGAATCAAAAATATATTGGAAATAAAGTTGCCATGTTTCTGCTTTAGCTGCTTGTTTGTAGCCATTTGTAGTCATTTGATAAGAAAACATCAAACAGCCTCTAATGAAATGGTGCATCAATATATGTAAAATGTAAAACAATGAATTGTTCATGGAAATCTGAGGATCAATAGCTCCACCAGTCCAATTGCTACAGTTTAGATTTCACTATGGTGACTCAGATGTCTGCCATTATTATTAAAGAGAGAAAAATGTACAGTTGTAGTTACTCAAGCAAAAAATGTCTATAAACTATAAACCTAATCGGGGGCTGTTCTCCCTATTTACAGAGCAGGTGAGAGTGGAAGACTCTGTACAGCTGAGAAAAACATCTTAAACACACCTTAAATAAAATCAACCTGTTTATTAAGATAAAGATTGAACTTTTTATCCATATGATAAGATAAAATGACAACATTTCATCACTCAATGTGTTACAATGTGGCATTTAAAGACAGTGATCTACCTGGGAAACATTTGATTGCTGTTTTTTGTGTCTGTATCTTCTCAAAACTCATGTAAACTATGTGTAGACACTCATAATGCAACAGTATTTGTAAACAGTATTTGTATTGATTATCATTAATTTGATTCAAGGGGAAAACATCACGTATTGCTCTCTTTTGGCTCCTCAAACTTGAATATTTCCCATTTCCTTCAACTAAATAGCTTTTATGTTTATTTTCCAACACTGTACAATGTCATATATAGTATGGATCTGCTCGTTTCAGTGCTCCACCAAAGCTTTATGTCTGTACAATTCAATCATAAACATGACATATTTGATTTCTCTGGAAACCATTTGATTGAAGGTTAAACTAAAATTTTGTCTCTACTTTATAATGTGCATTTGTAATGATGGACCCACAGGTGAGTGGAAAGAGGCTAAATGGCTAAATTACTGTAAGAATGCCAGACTTTGTGGATGCATCTCTCATACCAACATTTCCCTCCAAACCACAACAGACTTGTGGATCTGACAATAAAGAGGCTGAGGGAAGTGGCAGCACTGAAGGAGTCAGTCCTCACTTAGCACACTTACATTTAACAGGAGAAACTGACACTGTCTCCCAAGTGTCTCTGTAGTTGCAGAGAAACAGTCTCTTACTCTCAAGGAAAAAAAAACTGACATCATCTCCCATGTGTCTGCGCTTTAAGAAAAGGAGGATCTTTCTCTTTCACTTGCTCCTCTTCCTTCTCTTCTCCCTCCTCCGTGTCACAGTGCACTCCTGTCATTCCTCCTGATTTACCAGACATCCTCTTTCCCCTGCTGTCACATTTGGTACAGATGGTTAGGCTCTATGGAGTGGCCTGTCAGTCTCCATTTGGCCGCCTCGGTGTGACAGCGGGCCTGATGGCTCGTGAAGGGCCCCCGACTTTCCCAGCACATGGACACTGACATTTCTCAAGGGGGCCTCGCATGCGCGCTTCCCACCCAGCCAGAAAAGAGAAATGAAGAACCTGGAGTCGACCCAAGGCAGGCTCCTCCACAGGCTAAGAGAGCCAGGGAGAAAGAATGATTGGAGATTGAGAGGGATGCAAGTGAGAGGATGGGGTTGGATTTAGACGAAGACAGCATAAGAGGAAGGAAAGAGATGGAGAGTGAGTGGGAGACAAAGGGATAAATAAGGACAGGGAGAGCGGGAGAGTTAAAGAGGAGTGAGTCTGAAGTGTCAGAGGAGACATATGTCAGTCATTGCCTGTGGATGTGATCGTACAACTCACGTCAGTAACCTATCCAGTGCCCTACCGCCGCACTGAACACCTCCTCCTAAAGAAAGGTCGCTTCAAATGCCAACAAAAGCAGGCTGTTGTTGGCGATGCAGGTGAAGTGAGGTGGAAGAGAGGGAAGAACCCCTACCACAGACAGACTTCTACCTGAATAACCTGGCTGACGTTAACACTCGTATGTGCTGCGTTGGGGATCGTGCAGGTGCACAAAACAAAAAGGTGCACACACATGATCACACAAATTCACAGGTCCATCGCTGATCATTGCACACATAACAAGACAGACGTGCTCCCATTCTTCTGATGCTATTAAGACACATTTTCTTTGATGCGATTTCTCATGTGCCATGTATATAATGCTCCGCAAATCACAAAGACAGATGTAGAGGATAAAAAAAATGGTCTGTGAGTAACTGCATATTTCAGAACAGCAAAAGAGAGAATAAGAAGCTCTCCTGTGTGAAATATGTCATATAAACGGTCTCTCTGCAGCATCGAAATTAAAGGTCTATACTGTATTATTAATTACAGAGTAGATAGATAGAAAGATAAATGAAAAAAATGAGGAATACAGAACTTCACCAAGAGTCAGATCTCACGTTAGTTATCTCTGCTGCAAATCATCTTCCTATCAGCATTTTCTCTTAATCATATAACTCTTAATCATAAAATATTTTCTTTAATTGAAGACTTACATTTGAAGAATTATCAATGACAAATTTGTTTTAAGGTTTTATGCTTTTAAATAAAACAGCAGTTTCAGGTCTAGATTGGTTAGGGGTTGTTTTTTTGCAGGGAGGTTATTAGAGGAAATACCTCTAATAATAATGCTTCATTTAAACAGGTTTAATAACTAAATATAAAGAGAGAAAATATTGATGAGTAGGCTGAACTCCTATCAGTTATAAACTCAGCAAATGTAACCAATTTTTCACTCTTCAATGCAAGATTTTGATTGGCAATAAGCAATAAAACAAACATGAAGCTATTTTGAAAATCAGCAGAAATTAACCCAGACAAATGTCATCTCCACCCTCCGTTATAACAAGAAGCCATCACTAACATAACCTTTGCCAATACTGTGTAGGTTGTTATATTGCATCCTGGCTGCAAGGTAGAGACCACATTTGACAATCCAGGGGGAGGGAGGATGGGGAAGGGGGTTGGGGGGTTGGGGTGGGGGGGAGCTGCTGTATTGTAGTGCCTCCGGGCAATGCTCCCAGTCAATATATATCTCCACACTCGCTCCTGCGCTCCCATTTGAGCGGGACGCACTGCCCTCTCAGTGCCGCTGCAGAGGGGTGACAGCCAGCCACACCGGGACGCTCTCTAGGTACGAATGAATACATTTCTTCTCCTCTTTTAAGTAGCTCATAGCATGTAAGTAGATTAGTTTATTAGATTATAGCTAGCAATTATTTAATGGGAAATTAAAGACGGGGGTCTGATGTATAAGGTGCTTTTGCTTGCATTTGGATCTTGCATTTTGAAACTGCTAATTTGCAGTTTTTAAAACATGAAAGTAAGGTTTCAATGTGAAGTTTAATTTTGTTGCAAATGATTTAAGTCTGAGATCAAATTTAGTCACAAGATTATAGTTATGAAGCCAAATTTAAACATGTTTTCCAAATCTAAACTGCATTGTCACTAATTTTACACATTTGTAGCTTTATAAAATGCAAATGCATATGTAATAATAATTTATCATCAGATTCAGCTGGTGTTCTGCTGACAAATTTGCATGCCAGACGGGCAGTAAATAACTTTTCTATTCACGTACAATAAATGTATGGCATGTTTTTGTAGGAAATATGTTTGGTCAAAAGTGGTTTGACTGCATCATCAAATTAAGGCTAATTATACTGAAAAAGAACCATGAAGAGGCAATAACCAGGTGATGATAACTGACAATAAAATTGTTATTTTTAAATCCTCTTTCTTCTTTTCCAGGACTTTTCTCTTCTCGGACAGAGAAACAACCAACTCATCATCCATAAAACCATCTAAGGTAAAGTTTTTAACATAAAGTATATATATTTTTAAAACCCAAGAGCTTAAACAGTATTTACTTTACAGCACTTATGTGCATTCACTGACTGTACAAATAGCCCGTCCCACAGGCTGTCAGTAGTGTGGTTGCTGTTGCATGTAACTTGTCAAAGCTTTTAGTGTGGTGAACCTTCTTAATTTCAACAATAGATGTTGAAGCGGTTAGGCTTGTTTGATCATCAGCTCTAAAAGCTTAAAACAAGACCGCAGGGTTTGGATATGGGGCAGCGGGAGGGGGGGGGGCAAAGTGCACAGTCAGTGCAGAGGCAGGCGGACAGCAGTTGCCAGAAGAGGAAAAAAAAATCTACTGTAAAAATGATTTTTATTGATTGGCTCGTAGCAGCAGCTGTTAGGCTCCATTATGAGCTCAAAGCCCAGGTCAGAGCCCCGGGGCGGACAAGTGAGCCAATCAAATGGTCAGGCACTAACCGGCCTATTCTGAGGGTCCAATTGCGAGAGTAGTTGGCAACAGCCTGCCACCCTGTGTTAGACTCACCGAATCTTTCATCATCACCCTTCCTGCTGTGGGTTTTACAGATGAGGTTGTCCGCTGTCTCTAAACATCACAGGCCACCCATCACCTGTTTTTGCCTCACTGGCCTTTATTTCCAAACTTTGTCAGGAGCAGTCTGGGTTACAGAGAAGATTAGTTGGTGAAGTTTATTTTCTCTGAACATCACACAGACTTTTATCTTTGAATGACCTGAGGAAAAAGACAAAATAAAAAGCCTCAAAGCAGAGTGTTTTAAATTGAGGAGCACACTCCTTCATCTTCATCTTCATGCACCGCAGGGTTCACCCAACGGCTTGGCTTAAAGTATAATAAGGATAAAAAGTTTCTGTGATTCAACCAACGAAGAAAAGCATTTATTGTCGGTAATTTAAATTTTATTTAAGGGATTAGTAGAGATGGATATTAATTAAACGTATGGCATGCAATTCTTGTAATTTTAGAAGATGAAGAGGAATAGAAATAAAAAGAGAGAAAACACGAGTGGCTGCTTGATGAAAGAAAAATTTTTAGGACAGTGAGTAAATCCAAAGGTACTGCAGGTGTACAAGCTATTTGCAATACACTTTATAGATTGAATAAATGTGATTAGAAAAATAAAAATAACATCAAATATATGGTAGACAATAGATTGAAATCTCAGAGAGGTTTGTGGCCTCTCTTGCAATCAAATTACAATATCAGTCACAAGAATTACACCCTTTTACATACAATATATGTCATTCAGCATTTAAAATCCTTATAATGAGAAAAGTAACCTCTCATAATCCATGCTTTCATTCCTTAACAAGTTATGAACCAACTCCAAATACAGAGGTAGTAAGACTAGATGAGACGAGTACAGGAAAGCAGTTGAACTTATGCACCATGTCCTGACCCAGATCCCAGTCCTGGCACTAATGACGCCCTATAGGCATGATGCCAGGCTCTCATTAGGAACCAGGTCTCAAACCCCCCAACTCCTCTCCCTTCCATACCCGCTGTACGCAACCCTCAGCCTGGCCGTGATGTGCCTGTAGCCGGCCTCCAAGGGTCTGGCCCCAAACTCAAGCAGCAGGCCTTTGAGTCTTGTGAGGACCCCTGCACAGGTGCAGAGTCCCCTATGACGACCCGTTTGCCCCCCAGCCCTGGGCCTTGCTAGCGCCTGGTACTGCACTGGAACTAATGAGTAGTGGCAGGTACAGTGAGAACAGAGCAGCGTGGGCCTCCCTGCAGGTAGTTTAGTGGCAACCCTCAGCTTAGGCAGACAACAAATGCGCTCTCATAATATACACATGTGCATAATGATATATACCACCCTTCAGTGCACACACAATATAATCAGATATTTAGACTTCTTAGAGAGCTGATTCGACAAAGTGTCTCCTTTTTTATGAAGAACGAATTTGGAGGTGAAAATTATAAATATTGGTGAAAGATTAAACATCTTATCTGTTGTTCATGAGTTGATGTTTTGCTTTTTTTTAGAATATCACCTTGATTCATATAAAACTGTCTTGTGTGTCCACAGGTTCTACTCCAATTTTAAGAAGAAAATGCTCTTTTTTGTCCCCATTTACCTGCAAAACTGAGGAAAAACTCACAGCGAATGAAATGAACCCTGGCACAAAAGATAGAAAATCTAAAAATCTATCTTGAATTGTTGTAATTTAAACACACTCGCGCAATCTTTGTAAAAATCAAGACTCCATCATGTCCAAGGACGACGCTTGTAAAGTGACATCTGCCAGCAAGCACAAGGAGCGCAAGCCCAAGAAGCCTCACTATATTCCACGGCCATGGGGCAAACCCTACAACTACAAGTGCTTCCAGTGCCCCTTCACCTGCATGGAGAAGTCCCACCTGTACAACCATATGAAGTACAGCCTGTGCAAGAACTCCCTGTCTCTGCTCATAGAGTCAGACTGGCCCTATAAAAAGGGCAACATCCTGCACCCGGACCAGCTCCGACCCTTTCAGCAGGGACACGGCATCCACGCTGCTGGCAAAGATGAGCTGGAGCAGATAACGCGGACTGAGGAGAGACAGATGCAGCGAAGGAGCGTAGAGGAGGAAGGTGAGGACAGGGAAAGCCAGGGACCAGAAGAAGAGGAGGAGGGAGGACGAGGGGAGGGAGCAGAGGTCACAGGGCTGACGAAAGAGAGCTCCAGTAACAACAGCAGCAGGGGAGACACAGCAGAGTGTGCCACCAAGAAAACCAAACCACCAGAATCAGAGCTTCTGATGGCCGACATGCTCTCCCTTGAAGACCAGCTTTTACGAGCACGCTCAGTGGAGGTAGAGGCCCAGCTGAAACATTATAAACTATCTAAGACATGTCTAACAACTCCCGGGCTACTGTCGGAGCAGTGGCGGCTGCTAGCGTCTAGCCACACTAAGGCCAAAGCTGAAGGTGCTCAGCCCCGAGTGAGTAGTTCAATCCCCTGTTACCCTCCTCCGCCAAACCTGGTGGATTACCAGGATCCGACTGGACTCAACCTGTCAGTTCTTGGGGTGGGCTATCCCATCAGCCCCAGCCTCTTCTCCTACATGAACTCAGCTATTCCCTCCACTGCCACGGGTCTCACTGCTCAGGCCCACGCGCAGCTCGCCCAGCTTCCCTTCCTGGCATCTGCCGCTCAGCTGATGCACCCAGCTTCCAGCACCCACACAGACAGAACTCTCATCCCTCCTCGGCTCTACTACCCCTTCCTGTGCGAGCACACGTTTGGACAAGCCTCCAGTCAGAGCGATGCCAGCAAAGCGCTCAAGACGTCCACGAACAGTCTAGAAACCAATCCCTTGTCCGGCTTCCAGCCCAAAGTCAATCTGTGGAAAGTGCCTGCTTTGCGGCCAGGGACCACCGCTGTCTCCCCCGCTGGTTGGGTGTCACCTCAGAGAGAATCCCCAGACCAGGCCTACAGGCTGGGGGATAAACTGCTGCAGGCAACAGCCAGGGAAGGTAAAGCAAGCTGGAGCCTCAAGAGGACAGGAGCCCCAATGGGGAACCATGAGGCGCCTGTGGAGAAGAAGCTGGCTATGGGCTTTACATCGGACCTTCTGAAGAATATTCAGACTGCATCTACTCTTAATATGGCAGCAGATAAACTTCTCTACCATGGCAGGTAAGATTTTCATCATTTTGTCATTTCCCTCTTTTTTAAATTAAGTCATTTGCATTACTGGTGGTATGAGTTAAAGGAGGAGCAGTAAGAGTATGAAAATACATTTTCACTTGTTACAGGTATTTCATTTTGTTTATTTACAGTTTGAAAATCCCTAAATTCCTCCCATCTTTAGTTTACAGGATGCTCAGCTTCAGACCCGGCCGTCTGAACTGTGGTACAATGATCCTCTCACTAGTCCCAACAGTGAAACATCCTCTCTTTCTACTTCTGGGGGACCCAATAGCCAGGATCTGACTGCTGCCCGCACAGTGGGGGAGGGAGCTTCTGAGTCAGTGGCCGCTCTCCTCAGTGACCTCTCCAAGGCCTTGCAGGAGTACCAGGAGGCTGAGCGCAAAATCTCTCACCTGGAGAAGGAGGACCTTCCCGCCCAACGCCACCTCTGGGAACACCTGAGCAAAATCCGCAGCGAGCTCTCCCACATCCACCAGGCGCTGGAGCGGACGGCTCGCCAAAGCGACGGGCCTCTCGACCTTTCAGTCAAGAGAGACTCAACAGATTCAGTCGGTGATCAGGGCCTGAGAGAGGATGGCAGTCTCAAAGGCAACATGACAGAGACAGAGGAGGAGGATGAGGAGCTGGAGGAAAGAAAGGAGGATGAGGAGGATGAGGCCGACAGGAAGATGATGAAGGCTTCGCTGGAAAGTCGTAAGCAGTCTTTGGACATGCTGATCAAGATGAGTCAGGCGGGTGCGTCGGTGGTGAACGCAGAGGTTCTCTCTCCAGGTGGTCTCAGCATGAGGCCCAGTCCAGCTGAGGCCTTATGGCCAAGCAGAACTACTAAGTGTGAGGCGGACTCCAGTGTCCTGCTCTGCCCTGACGGCCGATCAGTGGTGTTCACCGACATCCCCTCCTCTGCCAAAACCCCCAAAAGACCCCCGTCCATACAGCGACTGGAAGCGCAGTGTCCTCCAAGTCCTTTGACAGTGACAGACAACTAAACCTCTGTTACTGTAACTGATTCTATTTGATTGATCAAATGCAGTTGTCTATAAAATTACTGGCATGCCTTTGATTCTTACTGGCTGGAAGAGGACTGTCACTCTTATTCTCAGTTTAACTTCACAAAAACCTCAAACGTTTTGCACCTTATAGAACAAACAGAGAATGAATGACAAAATATTGAAAGAAAAGTCTCACAAATGCACTATGGACGTTGATTGTTATAAGACTCTCCTAAAAATGATTTTAAATGTAACATCAGCACTTACTTCCATTAGAACAATTAGACCAATTAATTCCTTTAAAATCATGTTGAGAGACAATCTTTTGAACGGGTTTGTAAATAATGTAATTTTTAAAATAAATGTAAGTAAAATGTTTTAAAGGGTAAATGGTTTTATATGGATGTCATGTCTGGCTTGATTTCAATTGATGAAAATAAAATGTATAATACACACTGTATTTCTTGGAATAAACTGAGTAAAAAATAAAGTGTTTCTTTCTTTTTATACAAGCGGGACAATAAAGGGGAGAAAGAGAAAATTAAAGATCCATATATTGGAGGAACACAAGACATAAATAATAAGAAAAATATTTGATTAGAAAGGACATGAGACTAAATGCTATCAACACTATCATTATGATTTAGATAATAAATAAGAGACAAACAGATTCATAGTGGCTGTGCTAAAGGTGAAGCAGCTCCTTAAGCTAAATGGCCATCAGTGGGGTCACCTGTGTCTGGCTCCTTAATCCAGGAGCCCCCCCCCAAAAAAAGGTCAGGGCCCCGAGGCCAAGCTCCACATTGACTTAATAGAGGAGTACCTGTCTGCCCCCAGGATAGACACCCAGTGCAGGGCTGCCCCGCATCCTGTGGCCCCTTCACCACCCTCACACTCCAGACACAGCAGCAAAGGTCAGCTGCCATAACTAGAACACTCGGTGGATGTTCAGTCTGAAGAGGCCAAAATGCCTGTCTGATCTTTTTAACTTTTTTCAGTTTATATCTGACACTGGCTAAATATATTAATTGAGTTATTACTGAAATAACAGTTGTAATTTTAAGTACCACACTTACATTGTTCTCTATGAAGATTAAGCTGTTATCCAAACAATTATTTGCAAATAGTTTGAATTTAAGGCTTCATGCGTGATATATATATTAATAAATGTTAAACATATCAAATAGAATTAAAATCAGTTTTTCAGTTTTCTAAATGCCATTGGCTTTCAATGACACGGATTACTCAGTGCTTCAAAGAGAGATTTTTGGGAACATTGATATACATTTTTACAGTAGTCATGTGTAAAGGCACCCCTGAAAAACTAAAATATTTCTGTTTTAGCACAACGTTTTCTGCTATATGCCAATTTGGACGCTCTGGACAGTAAAAACATTGCACCGTCTATCAGCTGTAGCCTTATGAGATCAGGCCCCAAGCTGATAGCTCCCTCATGTGGACAAAAGATTTAAAGCCACATGAGTTTAGCTCATGTGCTCTGATGTCAGCACTAATACAGTGACTGAAAAAAAGCAAGCAAGAGAGAAGCTGGTAGTGATGATCTGAGACTGAATCAGTGTTCTCTAAATATCAGATAACTGGCCGGTACAATAACTATTTTCAGCAGTGCGAATACAGTGAGCACACACCCAGCTGAAGACAACATCCTTCCTCAAAAAGAGGCTTACTTATTTAAACAAATTCAGAGAACTTGAAGACAGTTAAATGGGAAGTGCAGTAAGAAAGGTTAAAGAGGAGCATAAAAGGGTAAGTTCTCATATTTTATAATATACAGACAGGTAACAAATTAAAGGAAAAACAGGTACAGGTCTGAATGCTTGACCCCTACAGTGAGGGGATCTGGTGGCTCTGTTATGGTTTGGGTCCACTTGTCCCTTTAGTGGGAAGGATCACTGCAGATCAATACAATGTTCTTCTGAGTGATCACCTTTATCCTGTGATGAAACATTTCTATCCTGGTGGGAGTGGTCTCTTCCAGAATGATAATGCCCCCATCCATAGGACATGAGGGGTCACATGAATGGTTGGATGAGTATGAAAATGATGTGAATCATATGCTACGGCCTTCACAGTCACCAGATCTTAACCCAATTGAACACCTATGGGAGATTCTGGACCGATGTGTTAGACAGCGCTCTCCACCACCATCATCAAAACACCAAATGAGGGAATATCGTTTGGAAGAACGGTGTTCATCTTGTAGAGTCAATGCCAAGGTGCATTGAAGCTGTTCTGGTGGCACATGGTGGCCCAACACCTTACTAAGACACTTTATGTTGGTTTTTCCTTTAATTTGTCACCTGTCTGTATATGTGCTTGATGATCAAAAACTACTTAAGTTAATTCACATATTTTTTTCTTCTTCAAGAAGAATTCAGTGCAGCTTTGTCAGCTTCCCAATAATGCACAATATTTTTTTATGTTAACATATTTTCAGATTTCTTCGTCAGACTTCTGTGCAGCAAAGAAGCTGTCAAACAAAAATGGTGCGAGCGGTCCTGTTCCTTCTTTTGCTCAACACCTCGGCCTGCTGTGGTTTTGGCTTTAAAGGCTGCTCTCAGAACTTCCCTGCGACTCAGACCCTGTGGTGCTTCAACCACAACATTGCTAACCTCTCTGATGTTGTTAGAATGATCCCAGATAATGTAACAACAATCAACCTGTCCAAGAACAAGATCCCAGTCATCCCACCTGGATCATTCAGTCACTTGCGCATGCTCCAACACCTGGACCTGAGCCAGAACAACCTGGTCTCTCTAAAAGGAGGAGAATTCAGAGGCCTCGAACTCTTGGATTTTCTCAATCTCACCTGCAACAACATCTCACACATCTGTTTCGATGCATTTGATGGACTCACCAGGCTACAAGTCCTCCTTCTGACCCATAACCTACTTGTAACAATCTCTCCAGGTATCTTTAATTTCCTCCCACAGATTCAACAAGTCAACCTGTCTCTGAACATGCTCCAGGCTTTCAGCTGTGAAGAGTCTGGTGGCTCCTCCACTCTTAGGCGACTTGATCTTTTAGCAAACAACATCCGCAAGTTGAACGTGAGCTGTTTCCCTGCCCTTGAGTACATCAGGTTGTCCAATAACTCTGAGCTGGAGCTCCAGGCAGATGTTTTTGCCTCCAACCGCAGGCTGAAGAGTCTGCTTCTCCAGGGAGTTAAAGCAGAAGTGCTGGTGGGACTTTCTGAGGAGACAAAGAGGAATCTCTCTTGGGTGTCATTTTCTTTATTTGTGGAGAGATCTCCATTTACCATCTGTGAACTGATGAAAGGAATGGACCAGCTTGAGAAAGTAGAGGTACAAGTACTTGTTGTAATGCAGCATTTCTTTGCTTAT
This sequence comes from Scomberomorus guttatus, assembly GCA_038419695.1. Classification (NCBI taxonomy): domain Eukaryota; kingdom Metazoa; phylum Chordata; class Actinopteri; order Scombriformes; family Scombridae; genus Scomberomorus; species Scomberomorus guttatus. The sequence goes on along the minus strand of CM076465.1, from coordinate 14,737,284 downwards.
GCACCGTCAATTGCTTTATTTTGTGATGGTTTCAAAATTTTTTAAAGTAATTACATTTGAATTTAACTTTGATGCAGGTTGACTTGAAAGGATCCAAGTTACCTCAGCGTAACTCCAGCCTCCTGGACTGTGCCACTCCAAAAGTGATGTTTATTGTGCATGCAAACCTTGGGAATGTTGCCCGGTTGACGTTGGGTAATGGAAACACAAGCAGACTCTATCTCATCAACTGTGGCCTGAAGGAGATATCTCGTACTACATTTGACGGTTACGGAGGACTGGAAACACTGCAGCTGAATCAAAACAAGGTCGTCATTCAGCGGGATACTTTTCAAGGCCTGACCCACCTCACCTTTTTGAGCTTTGACAGGAGCAAAATACGAGACATCGACCCGAACTGGTTCATCCCTCTGAAGAGGCTGACTCGCCTGTCTCTCATGAAAAATGAAATCACTGAGTTGACACCAAAGGTATTCAGTACCCTCACCCAACTTGAGCAGCTCTACCTGCAGTTCAATCTGCTTAAATATATCACCAAGAAGCCTTTCAGTAAGCTGCGGAGGCTGAATAAGCTCAACCTCAGTTTGAACATAATTGATTTCATTGAAGAAGGCTCCTTCCAAGATCTGAAGAGGCTCAGGTATTGAGAGTTCTCTGCTTGTGTGTTTATATTTTCTCAAATTTTCTCTATGCGCATTTATTGAACACATCCGTCTGTCCATTAGATACCTGGACTTAAGTGGGAACCGCATCAAGAGACTGACACCATCCATTCTGTCTGGCCTGGTGAATTTGAGGCAATTTGTTTTGTACAATAACCGCCTCCATTTTAAATCATATGAAGCTCCTTTCATCAACCTTACATCTCTGGAGGTATAACACATGTCTTCAGTCAGTTATAAACACTTCTTGACTAATAGAAGAAGAGAAATGCATTTTGTGTGTAAATCTATCTTTCTTTTTTATCTGTCTATCTTCCATGTTCAATTTGGAGTATCTGCAGATGAACTACCAGGGGCCGGGAGGTCAAGGCATTGGTAATATTGGACCATATTTCTTTCAAGGTCAACGTAATCTTACCGCCCTGGCCATCGGGCACAGCATCGTGCTCGACTTCCATCGTGACGCCTTTGCCGCTCTGGTCAGTTTGAGGTACCTGTACATAGCAGGGGTGGTTATGAAAACGACCAACCTGAGCGCAGTGTTCTCCCCTCTGAAAAGCCTGCAGACGTTGACTCTTTACAGGACAGACCTGGATACTCTGCCTGCTAACCTGCTGCCTCCAAATAATTCACTGGAGATCCTCAAAGTCCAGTCAAACCACCTCCGCACTGTGGACAAAACAATGCTGGACGTTCTGCCAAGGTAGAGAAGCTACTGAAATATCTAGCAAGCACCTCTTAAATGATAAGTTCACTAATTCCCATCATTTATGACTGTATGTAACACAACTTCACTGTTAGCTTTAGTTTTGAGAAGCTTGAGAACATTTTTTAACCCCTTAAACTCTGAGTTTCCTTTAAATTTTCCTTACAAGTAATTTCAAACTTAGAAAAGAGCATTTTTTCCACATGTACGACAATGTCATATATATTCTATAGCTGCTGCATTTAAGCTTAATCATGCAGCAATGACACACCCACCAACGGGGCCAACACAGTGAAAGAGGAACCTTTCAGTTAGTTTGGTTCAGTTTTTGGTTCATTGTTTATTTATACACAACTTTACATTTCCCACAGTAGACACACTAGAGGTTGGCCTTTTGCAAGGAGGCGTTCCTCCTGCTTCTGGAGAGGATAGTGGTCGGCCACACTTGATTTTGCCCTCTCCTGCGCTTGTGAGTGAAGTGCCAACAGCAGCCTGAAACCTTCACAAGGCCATGGGTTGCTGCCTGGGCTTCAATTTTTTCTGGTCTCTTCTGTTGAGGTTCCATGCATTGATTACAGCAGGTTGCATATATAAAAAATACAATATAGGCTATAAATATCTCAATTTATACTCAATTTATGCATAATGCATAAAATGCAGTAAAATGACAATTGATGGAATCAATTCAAAAGTTTATGAATATAACCCCACTTTCCTGTGCTGATTTAATATGTTAATCACATTCACAACCTCAGTAACTAAAATTTATGGCCACCAAATAAACTGACACACTGTTCAACATCTGCATCACAAAACTAGAATGACAATCAGTCTAAAACATAAAACATTGTGCCAATTTTCTTACAAATGAGCAGCAACAGAGATACGGTTTCTGTGTCCACAGCACTAGCAGTGATAGATATCTTTGAGGCGTATGTGTGACTGTGTGTGTTTCCAGATTGCGTGTGTTGGACATTACAGAAAATCCACTTACCTGTACCTGTGACAATGCCTGGTTCAAGACCTGGGCCATCCGCAATGCTCATACACAGGTAGGACAAGCTACAAACACTGTGACATGTATTCACTGTTATTATTAGAGCAACTGTAACTTACATATATTTGACAGTTTAAATTATTCAGTTGTCTTGTTTTTCCTGTGTTCCAGGTGTCCTACCTGTACGACCTCCAATGTGACAACAACAGGAGATCTCCCTATCTGTGGCAGTTCGATGATAAGGCCTGCTCCTACGAACAGATTTCCTTCAGTCTCTTCATCACCTGCTCTGTGATGGATGTGTTGTTTGTGTGTGTGTGTCTGGCCTGGCACACACAAGGCCCTACCCTGCGCTACCTGCTGCTCATCCTCAGGGCAAAGGTACGTGGGCGTAGGGGGGCAGCAGGGCCCAAATTCCAGTACGATGCATTCATTTCCTACAGCTCCAAGGATGAGGCCTGGGTGATGAGGAAGCTGGTGCCCAATCTAGAGAAGCCAGCTTCTGGTTCGCCGGGGCTCAGGCTCTGCCTCCACCACAGAGACTTCCGCCCGGGTACTGCTGTCCTGGAGAACATCGAGGCTGCCATCTACAGCTCTCGCCACACCATTTGTGTAGTGACACGTCACTTCCTGCGAAGTGAGTGGTGCTCTGTGGAGTTTCAGCTGGCCAGCCTGAGGCTTCTGTGTGATGGCAGTGATGTCCTGCTGCTGGTGTTCCTAGAGGAGATACCTGAACACTGTCTGTCTCCCTACACACGCCTACGCAAGATTGTACGCAAGAAAACCTACCTGCTGTGGCCTGAGAAACCGCAAGAGCAGGACGCTTTCTGGGTCAGACTGATAGATGCTTTGAAAGACAATGAGGATGAGGATGAGGAAGGAAGACGAAGAGAGTGTGAGTTAGCACAGCTAATTGGCTAGAACAAATGCTAACTATTTGAAAATACCCATAAGTTGTATGGCTTCAATGCTACTAACATTTACAACCACTGCTTCCAAATAAAAAGTCAAAGTCACACAGTACTTTACCTGAGTAAATTTCCACATCTTGTAAAGTTTTTGTAGTTTGTAACATGTAGTAAATGTTGTTTTGAAGTTCTGAAATGTGTTTTCTTTGAAGTATTTTCTAATTAATAATTGAAGACAGGGTAAATACCACGAAATGTCATGTCATTACCTTCCAATTGCCTGTTAAGTGTGGTGAGCACTGTTTCTTTCAAAGTGGCAGCCCCCCCCCCCAACCCCCCATTTATCTGTTTCTGACTCTGGGAAAGTGGAAAAAAACAGTAAAATTCCCCAAAACTACTGAATCTCTGAACTATTTCTTTAACCAAATCAAACACATTTAGCACATTCTGATCTGCTTTTGATAACTAATGTAATATTTTCTTACTTCCATTAACTGAGCCTCCCCTGAACCTGCCTCCCACTTTGAAAACCTCTGTTGAAACCTGTTTTAAAAGACCATATTTGGGTTCTGCTTTGGTTTTGTGAATATATTATTTTAGAAATGCTGTCTTAGCTATGATAATATACAGTATAGTGAGCAATAACAATGACTCTTTCTATGCTTATTTGTTCTGTTCCTTATGGCAAGTAGTGAAAATAATTACATTTACTGTCTATAATCATCAACTCGCATGGAGACTTAAACTCTTGCTTCCATCTATAGATAAATTGTTACCTAATCCAGCTTTTTTTCCCACCACTGGCTGTATTGATGACTTAATATATAATAAACTTCACCTGACAGGAAGTTCACTACACTTATGTTTTATTTCTGCTGTTACACTTACTGATGGACAAAATCAAGAAAGCTCCTTTGTACTTTCTGATATTGGCATTTATTATCACCAAAAATATTAACTGCAATCTTGCAAGGACAAGTTAGCCAACACAGGGATGTTTGAGGGAAAAAAAAAAAGAGAGATACTGCTCCAAGATTTCCAAACACTTCATTTATTTGACGTTATACATTCAAATGAAAATAAAAAATATTCATATATATTTCATATAGAGCTAGTGAGCAAGGTACAAGTTTAAAACAAAACACAGAAGTCTTCCGTGTAGCATACGTATATACAAGGCGTGGTTTGAATACTATACAGTGTGTTTCCATAGCTGCACAGGTTTCATGGATGTTTATATTCTTCACTCAGTTGAGGCACGACTAGATTTCAGTGAGAGGTCGAGGGATTGGGCCAAGTGCTTCAAGACTGCCGCTTACAGTAAAACATTTCAATCTCAACACCTAAACAGTAGGACTTGCAAAGCAAAGCTTATTAGTGTTAAAGAGTTCCACACTAAAGCATAAAGTAGGAAAATGAGGCAACATGATCATTCTGCAATTCAAATTATACTGTACAGTCATGCAAAGTCCTAAATAGTTTTTATGAGATGATACTCTCACACATCAAGTCAAAACTGAGCAAACACAAATTCAGGTTTTAATAAACTTAAAAAAAAAAAAGAAATCCAGTATCACTAACAAGTCACGGCTGTTCACTAAATTTGACAGAAGTCATGATGTTTGGTTGCACTGCAATAATCGACTTGAAGTCACTACACCAATTTGAGACAATTTAAAAAAAAAAAAAAAGCTTCCTCAAGTAGTCAAGTGATAAGTGCAATCCCACCCCCCACCCCCCCCCTTCACACACAGACACTCCACTTTATAAAACTCTCATACATAAGCAAGTTAAGCATCACATTGTTTTCCACTATCAATCAAACCATAGTTATAGTACAGCAGATGCCCCAACAATCAATAGCAAACCATACTCTTACATATATCCAGTAGTTATGTACAACAGAACAGGTGCAACATTAAACACATTAAAATCTATTAGATATAGAAATTGTAACAATAATAAAATACAGCAGATACTTAATTCATATTGGGAAATATATATTATTCATACTGTGTATTGCTGTGTGTTTTGGCGTTTTGGAGGATCAATAAAAAAAAAAAAAATGCTGTCATGTATCCCTCTCACAGCTTATTTGACACATCTCCAGCTTGGACAGATTATATACCTATGTGTTTTTTAAAGAAACCTAGACAAGATTCATTCAGTAAAACTTTTTTTTTCCATGAATTAAAAAGAAAATCAAATAAAAATATGACAACTTAGAGGCATGGAAGCAGCAGGTCCAGAATAGACCTTGGTAACTTTTTTTCCCCCATTTCCTAAGAGAGTCATCAGCTGCTGCTGACACGGCCGTGGCAATCTGACCAAAGAACCAAATGCCAGGAAAGAGAGCTTCAGATTCTTGAGATTTAAATCTTTTTGGAATCTTTCGCCTCAAAAAGCTTCATGCGCTCCTGCACGGTTAGTCCCTCTTTCAGGCTCTGTTAAAGGAAAGAAAACAGATGATAAGGGCAACATTAAACAGGAGCATTAAAAACATCAACAAAAAACACACAACACACCACAAAACCAGTATTTATCTCATATGGTTTTACACTAGGCAGCTGCCAGACTGTTTTTCTGCTCTTGACAACATACAGTACTTTAATTCAGGTAAAAATATAAGACATACAGGAACAAGTGGTTAGGCTGGAATATCATGCAACTTAGCCACACCGGAGTAGCTGCTTAGTGTGAACAAAAATGAATAATCAAACAACAATTAAAAATGTGAAGACTCACAAACAGACAAAGGACAACAATTACAGGATAGGTTTTTACATTAACAGAACAAAACGATGTAGGAACATACGAGATGTGTTGCATAAGAAAAGACAGCTCTCATTCTTTTATATCACCCTCTGAGATCAGCACCGATATTCACAAACTCCTACTGTAAACCCAAACAAGACGTAAGTTGTGCCTGTCAGCTCGTGGTCAGGGTCTGTCTGCTCTCAAACACCATGATAGTGGACAGACCCTAAATCTGGGTCAAAGCATGTGTGACAGTAAATATGAATGGGTCCACTGCTCAACTAGGTCTATATTGAGAAAACATTGTTTCATTAGGTGTTGCCGACATTTTTCAGCTTATAGTTTGGGTGAGGTATGTAATGAGTTTTTGCAAGATATTGTAGTTCTAAACTATTGTTTGCAAACCATCTCCTCTAAGAACTGTTAATGCTCACACCTGTAATATTTAACGGAGGGGTGTACACTAAAATCAGCTCTTGGTGGTGCAGGTTGGGACAAAAGGAAAGGGAGAGGGGAGGGGACGATCATGCAAGGACGAGCATGCTTTGCTCTACATCATGCTATACCTACAGCACATCTTGGGGCGGGGATTGGGGAGGGGGGATCACCCCACAATGGGAGTGTCAGCTATCCCATGAGACCTGTTCAGTGATAGACTGATGGACAAAACAGACAGTTTGACAAACTTACAGGACAAGAGACTTTCAATAAAACTTACTGACCAACCAACTCGACACATTTCTATGAGGTGGCTGAGTTGCAACAATGATAACGTCAGCACGACAAAAGCTGGAGACGTCACATCACACAGCAAACTGAAATTCCATGTGTATTTTTGAATGTGAGACTAAGTGCCTGTAGTTAGGGAAAAAAAAAAACAATGAATTTGACACTCACCTTTGACCTTACTCCTCTTGATTGCTTGGATTGTTCTTTTTTCATGAAATCTGGATTACTTTTTGATTTCATTATGTCTAAAAACACACAGCGAAGGTATTTCATTATTATCATTGACCTTAAGTAGCATACTAGCATCACAAGTATAAATTCCAACTAAAAGCTACACTGATTATACTTAACAGATGTTAAACTGAATCATAGTTGCAACACAACAGTCCGTTACGGGTCTGTTAAAGTGACAAGTGTTTTAACTTTTGTAATCCAGTAAACAATACATGCTGTATTTGCATGACATTTCCCCACTGTTGAAATATTCAAATGTTAACAGCTACAAAACACACATGACAGTTTATCCTGAATGGCTGCATTACTGACAAAACTCTTGGGAAATTTAACAAATATTTGGGTAACTAAATTAAATTAGGGGTTACATAATAAGAAAACAACTGTTTTACCGTATCCAGATGTAACTGTTCCATCCACAGTCCTCTCGCCTAACGCTTCTGTGGCGATAAGCAGCTTCTCCTTCAGTTTGCTGATGTCGCAGTCAGCCTTTGCTTTCACAATGCTGAGCTCTGTATAGATGTCTTTATATTTGTCTGTAGCATATTTCTTGTCCTGTTGAAATGAGAAATAAATGATGGAATTTAGATAACAGAAATGAACACATACATGCCTTCTGAGAATGATTTGCAGTACATTAATATTGGCTTTGCTTACCCTCAAAGCAGACTGCAGTTCGTCTTTCAAAGAGTGGATTTCCTGTTTAAGATACTGGATCTCTGACTCCTTAATACGAAGCAGCACCTACAAGATGGAGAGAAATACTCATAAGATTTAACAGCAAATCCTTAGTGTGTGTGTGTGTGCCTCTGTTTACACATACCTCCAGTTCATACACATCTTTGCCGTGGGTAAGTGGTGACAACGCTGTTTCACCGCTGAAACAAGAGCGCATCCGAGTGATCTCTGTAGTCAGCCGGTTATTTAATTCCTGTTGGGAAGAATCAAGTTATTCATGTACCTGTGGACAGACATGTTTGTATGTACGTGTGCGTGTATGTGGATTCTGACCTGGTTGTGAGCGTTCAGCTCCTGGTTCTCTCTCTGACACTGCCTGAGGGCCTGCCTCTCGGCCTCCAGTGCCTGGGCCAGGTGAGCGTTCTCCAGACATTTCTGAGAGTACTGCTCTGACAACACCTCCAGTTCCCTCTGGATGGACTGAAGCTCCTCCCTAAACAGTTGGATCATCATAAGATCAACTTGAATTCTCATCCAGTAAATGCATTACAGTTTTTAACCCTTGAAGAGAGTGGACCGTAGCATCATGTGAGACTTTTCCAAAAGTTATTTAAACAGTTCCTCCAGTTTTAAACAAGCTTTTTGGTTGGTTTCTTTTTTACATTCGCAACACAGAATTAACAAACTGTATAGGCTGTTTGGGCATTCATCTAAGCCATAAACATTAACATTTAACATAAACATTTCAGGGCTCATAGTTTAAACATGTATAGTGACTTTAAAGCTTTACTTCTGCATGCTACGATCTTTTACATTTTTTTCAGATCAAGGAAAAGTCAAATGAACATGTACGCTCCTTGCCAGGAAATGTTGTGCTTCTCATTCTCAAAAGGTAAAACATACTCGTATTGTAATCGAAGTTCATCAATGTCAGAGTTCAGTCCACTCAGCTGGGAGCGCTGGGTCTTCTCCAGTTCCTCCTTGTGTGCATTCTTCATCGCTTCAATAGCTGGATCAAAGATAAATCACACATATTTAATTGTGCTGGTCGTGTTTAAACTAGAGAAACTAGGGAGTGGCAATACAAACAGTTTCTTTACCAGCAATTGTGGCGGCAGTCTCCTCAGCCAATAGCCTCTCTCGCTCTTCCATAAGCTTGGAAATCTCTCTCTGATGCTGCCTCTGGAGGTCTTCAATCAACTTCTGGTGTGTTTCTTCCATTGCTGCAAAGCCACGTTCACACGTGGCCTAGAGAAAGCAAGGGTCAACACTGAGTCATCACAAAATATATTGTGCAACGCATAGATTTCTATTTTGTGACTCTAAATTCAGTACAATATCTACTATGATCAGAATACACTAAATGGTGTCATGCAAAAACATTGATAGAAGCCATGCAAGCTTTTTATGAGCCCAGCTATGTTAGTAAGAGAGCGAGTTAAAGCAGTGAAATACTACCAGCGAGGCAGCACTATTAACAGTAATAACTGTACTTCATTCTGTTATTGAATGTGGGAAATGGTTTATCTACTGATGCCCAAATAAAGAGGCAACGTTGGAGACAAAGTGACACATTTTAGTTGAGAACAGTTATAATTTTAATACTTTTTTAGATGTGCCTAAATGATTACAACCTGGTACGGATTGCTTTGCTTCGTTATGTAAAAAACTCCTAGGATGTCCCGAACTGATCCACATGATCAGCATTTTTTCATGGATCGGTATTGACTATATAAATCCTGATTCCTTTTCAAGCTTGTGTTTGCTCTGGATACCCAATCAGTCATAAATACTGTGTTGAGCTCAGTTTAAACACCAAAACATCTGGGAATGTTATGAGTAAGTCAACAACAGAGCACACAGCAAGCAGCCGTTTGAATTAATGATCTGTCAGTGTGTGTCAGCAGGCGACACAAAAGCTAAATTCCAAAAAACTTTTGGAATCTTTTGGAATTTTTTCTGTATTTCAGCAACAATCAGGTGCACGTTTCTGAAATGCTGCTGTTGGTTGAAAAAAATGACAAATGTGTGACTGCCTAAATCCTGCCCAAACTTCCTGCCACAACAAATCCACATTGGCTCATCATTCCATGGATAATATACAAAACATTGTATATTATAATATCATACAAAACACTCCAACTGTGACACAGGCTAGATTTAGAGCTTATCAGATATTAAACATATTTAAATTGCTTTGATCATTTTTAATCTAGGATTATTGTGGATTAAGTGTGCACTGTGCAGCTATATTATGCAGTAATAAATAAAAAAATAAATATGTAATTACAAGACTAGGAGTCTACAGTCACACTCTGTGGGGCTGTACTTATGCACATTGGTGGACAAATGCATTTTTGACCCAATGATGGCGCTAGATGAAAAGCCATCCATCTGGTCACCAAAGTTATTACAATTCATCCTGTGGGGAGTTACTGTACCAATTGTCACAGAAATCCATCCAATAGCTGTTGAGATATTTCACTCAAAACCACAAATGTGAACCTCATAGTGGCGCTAGAGGAAATCAACATTAGTAATTAAGATTCACAGTCTGGAAGCTATGAATGTCTACACCCAATTTTGTGCCAATCCATCTAGAAGATGTGGATATACAATTATTATAAATATAATTGATCGATTTGACCTGCTGGTGGCACTAGATGAAATGTCAGGAACAAGAAAGGCTTGGTATCAGCACATATAAAATTTAAGACTTGTTTGTGGGAAAAAAGGAAAAAAAAATTGGGACATCCCTCAAAGCTACATTTACATTCACAATTTGCAAGCAAACTGATTATCCAGGTTGTTGGTTTAAATGTGCAAATAATCTCAAATCACACCATTTCCCAATTTCAAATCCTCTGTGAATATTAGTAGATTGGACAACAATCAACTACTTATTCAGCTATTTCACTATTTATCTACTACTCTCTCATAGATATTCACTAAGACAAAATTAAAGAGCAAAAACCTTAAGACTTTCAAAGTCTCTCTGGTATTTCTCTCTCAGGCTGGCCACATCTCCTTCTAGGTGCTTGTTCTCCAGTTCGTCCCTCATGGTGTTCATCTGAGTCTCCAGCTCCTGGATCCTGTCCTTCAGAACCACCATGGAGTCTACCTCTGACATGGTCTGTGCATCCTCAACTTTCCCCTGCTCTTCCTCTTCCATTGGTGTTGTGGCCTCATCACAGGGAGGCGAGTGGGAAACCTCAGGGCCTTTTTTGCCCTGTTGGTGCTCTTGGATACATCGGATGTTTTCCATATACTGGGAATGCAACTTTTCAATCTCCTCTTCATGGACATGCTGAAGCTCACAGATTCTCTCTTCAAACTGCTCCTCCAGTTTTCTCACATGACTCTTGTGCCGTTCCTCCATGGTGTCCATGTCCACCAGCAGGACCTCTAGCTTTCGTTGGCTATCAGCTGTGGTCTCCATGAGGGCCAGCTCTGTCGAAGCACGCCCTTGCTCTGCCTGGCTTAGCTCTTGCTTGTGCCTTTGCTTTAGCTCTTCCTTCTCCTTCTGGAAATGCTCCTCCAGGAGGGTCAGCTGCTCCTGCTGCTGGGAGAGCTGGTTCACACGTTTGCTGATCTCACTCTTTAGTGTTTGGTTCTCATTATGGAGAGTGGCCACTGTTTGTGTGAAGTTCTGACGCTCCTCCTGTAAGGACGCTTCGTATTTCTCTTGGATTGCACTGACACTGCGGGCATGCTGCTGGACAAGGGCATCCATGTTCTGACCTGCCTGTTTACACCAGCCCAAGTCTTGTTCATGCATCACACGTAACCTGCATGCCACATAAGCTACTTGAGCCTGGATGAGGGCTTCATGCATACAAAGAGAGGTACTTGTGAAGGTACGTGAAGTTTGGTGCCCTAAAAAAGCATGGATCATTTTAGCCAATTCAGGGTGGTTTCCACCACGTTCTATCTCTTGAGCAAACTTATGGAGGATTGCGGCCTGTCTTTGAAGCTCAGTAGCCAGATTGTCATGTGCATATTGGAGTGACTCAATGGAGTCAACACCACAAGAGGGCATTTCTTCAGCCAAGCGTCTGTCTATGAGTTCCTCAGCCAGGTCTCTAGCCTCTTCCAATTCAATCTGCTCCATGTAAGGAGCAAGTTCAGGGGGATGAATATCAGCTAACTTTTGTTTACTGAAGCCAAAGTTCTTTTTGACTTCTTTTATTACATTTTTCAAATCTGGCCTTTTGGAAGCTTCAATAATCGCTTTCAATGCCATTTCCCTTTGATGTACACAGTTACGGGCTTCAGCCAACTCCCTTTTTAGTAGTCTGAATTTCTCTTCATAGCAAAGTTTAAGGTTTTGAACAGAGTAAGCTAGTTCTGCTTTAACGAAGGTGTTAAAGATAACTGTGGCGTCAGCATCTGTATCTGCTGGAACACTGCCCTCTTTTGATTTAGCAGCATCTGAGTGTTCACACTGTGTCTCAGCTTTCTCCAGGTCTTTCCAAAATGCACTCTCTAACATTAACTTCCTGGTCAAGACATCAGCATAAACTATAGACAAGCAATCTTTGTCGCTTCTTTTAATGTTCTCTATGTCTCCCCATATCTCACCGAGAGCTTGTAGGAGATCAGACTTTGAGGTCTGTATTAACAAAGCCATTTTGTTCAAAACTACTGCCTCAAAAGACAGAGTTTTGGCAAAGAGATGGATTGCCTCTTTATCTAGCATCTCTGGGTTTTGATTTTGAGGGACCACTGGTGATTGCTCTTCCAAGGTCTTTTGTCCTTGACGGATGTACAGTGATGCATTGAACAACTCATTTTCTATCTCTGACAACGAGTGAAGCTGTGAATCGGTGGTATCATGAGAGCCACCGAGAATAGCCCTTACTTTCTCTCGACTATTTTCGACGCACACCAGGGCCTTGGCATAATGCTTATTGGCAACACTAACCTGAACCCCACTTTCACAACTAAACTCTTTCTCTGAGTAGGGCTCCTTTTCCGTCATCTTCAGATCAATCTTGGACATGTCTTCAGCTTGGGTGGATTGTTGCTCTTCTAGATTCTGTGTGAGGTTTCTTAGCTTTTCCTCAGTGGCTAGCAGTTTGGTTTCTAGGGCATGTATAATGGAGATAAACTTCTCTGGGTCACTAGTATGTGGGAATGCGATATCAGAAGAGATGTTTTGTTCAGTTAGATGGATGTCTTCATTTACATCCTGGTTAACTGTTTGTCTTGCGTCTACAAAGGTACTGCTGACATGGCTAGCGTCCAGGTCCTCTAAGTTGTTGTATTTTTGGCACTGAATACTGGAAAAACGTATCCTTGGTCTCTTAGCTTGAGACTCTTTGTCATCTAGGGAGTTGTCTGTCTTAGATGTATTGTCAGAGGCAAGTGTGTTTGCTGATAAGGAGGCTGATGTTTTAATCCTTCCCTTCTTGCTCTGTCCTGGGATTTGCTGCCTTTCCATGTGTAGATCAGCATAGCCCAGCTGCAGGGCATTGAGGTGTTGCTCTAGTTCGGCAATGCGGTCCTCTGCTACCACAAGCTTGGCTTGCAGATCCTTTTCAGCACTACAGGGCTCAACCTTATCTAAAAGACTTTGACTCATTTGACAAAGAAGTTCCTCTTTAGCTTGCAACTTCTGTTCCGTTTCCTCCAAGCTGTTGCCAAGTGCAGTCATTTTAACAAGTGCCTCTTTCAAGTCCTCCTCCTTGCGTTCCACCAGTCTCTCATACATCTCCTTAGTCTGCCGGATTTCTTCCTCTTTCTCTCTAAGGAACTGGCTCATTTTCTGAAACTCTTGGGTAGCCCTCTCATATGAGTGTTCCAGGGTGTAGTAATCAGCCTCTTCTGTTTCCAGACGATTGCGGAGCTTGTTCACCTCGCGGTCTGCCTCTGCAATCTGGTTGAGAAGCTCCTGACAGCGGCAAGTAAGGTGACCTTTCTCTTCTTCTAGCCTACGCACACTCTCCCTCAGTGACTCAACCATGTCAGTCTTCTGGGCCAGCTCCTCTTGCAACTTCAGTATTTCCTCCCTGTATTCTTTTCCTCCTGAGGCCTGCCTCCCTCTTAACAGGGCCTCCACCTGCTGCTCAGCCTCCAAAAGTCTGTCTTCCATCTCTTTTCCTGCAGTTTCAGCGTCAGCTAATCTTTTGCACAGATTTTGTCTTTCCCTCTCATGACACTCTTGTATGCTATGCTGCTCCTTCCTCAGGCGCTCCTCCTTCAGTGCTTGACTTTCTTCCGTAGCACTTAGTCGAGCAGTCACCTCTTGCAACCTTTCCTGCAGCCTCTGTATCTCTCTCACATGGTCTCGCTGCAGGGCCTGCTGGCGCTCCAGGTGCCTAAGGGCCTGGTTCCTTTCCAAGAGGCTAGCCTCTACTTCACGGAGTCTATCTTCACTGTCCTTTAGCTGGGCTCGTAGGGTGGCCTCACTGCGTCCATATTCGTCTTCTTGTTCCTTCGAACGTTCTTGCTCCAGCTTGAGCTCATTGCGCATACGGGCCACCGCCTGTTCACTAGCTAAGATTTCAGCCAATGCAGATGCTAGTTTAGCCTGCAGAGCCTGAATATCAGCCTCATGACGGTCTACAGCATCCTGGGCTTCGGTGTAGCTTCTTTTTAGCGTCCGAATCTGCTGGTGAGCAACATCCTGCTTGCGCTTTTGAGTCTCCAATTCGACCTGCAAATCTTGGTTCAGCTTGTGCAAATGTTGCCATGGCACTCTGTGCGGTGAGGAGGGAGGGGGTGTTGCACTCTTGAAAAAGATTGATGAGACAGTTTCATTAATGACATCACCTTACTTTCCCTCCCATAAACAGAGAACCACATCTCGGGAGTTACCGGGAAAATAAGTTTCTCCTTTCTTGATATCAATCTCTCTTTTGGTAAGAGTTTTTCTTCCCACTTCCACTGTGCTTTTTCAGAGGTGACTTGGAAACTGAAACATTTAAATGAATACACCCCAAAACAAACAAACAAACTTGTCAAAAAAATAAACAAAAAACGGAGTGATAAATGTAGTGATTTAAAAATAAAAAGTAAAGTAAATGTGAAGTAATAACTTGTGCCCAATGTAAAAAAGCAATTAGTTCAAGTATGCAATTCTGAAACACCAAAAAGCATGCAGAACTCAAGCTTGGAGAGGACACACAAACAAAGCACGGATGAACAGAGAGAAAAAGCACAGCGCAAGGCTTCTTGATCAACTTTCTTACCTTAAGTATATCACTTCAAATCAATTATTTTCCCAGGAGATGTGAAACTCCATAACAAACGTTAGTGAAAACTCATGCTAAGAACACCACAACCATGCTTATCAGTTTCAGAGAATAAGCACCCACACCTGTTAGTAGATTTCATACAAGTTACAGTAGCCACACAAATCTGACAATCAAGAGGCAGTAGAATGTATAACAAAAATACAATCTACATTTCTCTGTGGGGTATAGTTAAAAGATGTAGTGCAGCACATGTTTGACCAGTACATTCATATTACCTTGCATAATCTGAATACAATTCTAAAACGCTCAAGATAACATATAAACAATGCTAAAATGCAATTTTAAAACCTGAATCCTGCCTGATGGATGGTGAGTTTGGTACCTGCAGTACATAGCCCTCTCTGGCACTTTGTTCTCTCCCGAGAGCATCTTCCAACTGCTCTTTTAAAAGGTTGTTCTGCTTCTGCAGACGGTCCAGCTCCTTCTGCTTTTGTCCCAACTAAACCGAAAAAGGACAGGGGAAAAAAAGAATAAATGGCAGAAGATGCTCCGCTACCTTTAATATGATATATATGACCACATTAAGTAAACATACCTCTTTGTCTAGTAGCGCAGCAAGCTCATGTGCAGGCAATCTGTCAGAGTTACCCGAGTTTGCTACAGCCGTAGTGATGGGAACTTGCTTCTCTTCTCTTAACGGTGTTGTCTCCACCTGATGCCATCGCTGCTCGATCTCTTCCTGGACACCTGGGGTTTTCTTGTCCTTCTTGTCTTCACTAGCAGTGTGCACGGCTGTAGGGTGGTCTACTTCCATCTTTCCTTGTTCTTGGCATTCAGGCATTGATGGCTGTACCGGTGATGTAGTGTTTAGTGTAGACGTCAAGGTAACAGTAACAGTATTTGGCATTTGGATTGCACTGGTTGTGCTGTGTGGAGGGATACCCCTCCTAATATTCTCCTTTTCTGCTTCTTCTGTCATAGGTGGGGGAGCACCTGATAAAGAGGATGTTTGGAGGGAGGAGGAAGAGACAGGAGAGGACGCTAATGAGGAAGGGGAAGAGGAGGGAGAGCAATAGGAGGAAGTTGTGGAGAATGACGAGCTGAGGTCGATTGTGTCTGCCCGTTCCTTCACAGGCTTTTCTGTCTGTTCCATTTTGAACTCAGACCAGTCAAAGGTCTTTGAGCGGCCCTCTCGTCTGCGCTCACGAACTCTGCTTTTTCGCGGCTCAGAGGAAGGGGCGGAAGCATTGTTGCCAGCTGGCAGTCTGTGGACATCATTCTTGGGGCCTTCAGGACTGGGGCTTTGCTCAAGGGTGGCCTGTGGACACGGCTCCAGCGTCACTTGGGCTTTTATCTTCTCCTCGGGGAGGGATCTGAGGAAGACATGAACAACAACACATTTTAAAAAGTTATACAGTGTGGCTACATTTTTACATGTAGCAGTTTAAGCTACGATACTATAACATAGAGCTTTGCAGGACAAAGAATGCACACATTCTGGCAGTGCAGCATCATTTAACTGTGCATTTAAAAGCATGACAAAATCAACAGAATGCATGAAAGTCAAAGCATTAACATCAAAACATTTAAAAGGCACACTACACATTAAGCTGGATAGCAGCTTTGGTGTTCACACTCATGATCTAACGTAAGCCTTATGGCAGATGTCTGCCTTTAGCTGCTATGTTAATGCCATTTATACAGTGGCTTAATGTAAAGAATGTGTTTGCAGTAAACTGCAGCGCATTTTTTAAAAATGACCTGACTGACAAATCTATTTTCATCACGTTGTGTTGAGGTGTCAGGAAGTGTGAGTAAGGGGAAAATGAGAAGGGACAGGGCTCAAGAATGAGAAAGAGGTGTCTGTGAGGCGTCTATGCACAAATGCCAAAAATATCACACATTCTCCCATTGGAGAGAGCTTCCTAAGAGACACACTGGCAGAGTAAAGTGTGTCACTCAGTTTCACATGTGATGAGCCATCTGAAAGGAAATACTCAACTTAAAAAATACTGAAATTAATGCTAAGGAATAAAAAAAAATCTTAGGTTAGGACAGGTTGGGTAGATTATTCTAGTTTGTTGATGTGATTGCTGTGTGTCTCTACAGTGGCACAACTGACAGGGAGACATTACTCAACAATCACATGACATAGGGCAGGATGACAAACACGCTGGGGCTGACATTGCTGAGCAATTACATCACTGTTCGAGGAGGGGGAGATATTCAACACACAAGCTTTCCAACCTGGGCTTCAGAACGGATAGTTTCAGAGAGATGTTTTTCCTGGAAGCAGGTTGAAAATACCGGTCAAGGGAGGAAGAGAAAGAGGAAAGAGAGGATGAGGGGGAGGAGAGAGGATTAAGATAAAATAAGCGAGAAAAGCAGCTATTATATCTGCCAGTGGTTAAATGCTGATTATTTTACCGGGTGACATCGGGGGCAATAGTGGGTCGCACATTCTTCATGATGGCCTGAATCCAGTTGCGACGGATTCCAGAGGTCATGGCTGACAGGGTGCATGCTCCGTCTTTACACTGCAAACAGAGAGGCATGACATTAAAATACCCTTTTGACAGGAAAAAATATTAAAAATCTAAGCACTGGTTTCTGTCCATTGTCAGGTAGCCACACACTACGCTGTTTTACCAGCAGTAGAATAATGGTTGAATGAACAGTGACTAATAGCAAGCAAAATAGTGTATTTAATTCCTGTTTAATGCATAATACATTCAATTTACTGTATAGTCAAATCTGCATTCCACTCTGCTAGCTGTAACATAGATTTTTTTTCTTCTTTTGATTACTGCCTTAAGATCTACTAAACATGGGAGATTTCTGAGGACTGCCATATAGTGATAGTCTGTGTGATGCTGTAAGCTCATATTTTAAATTTTTACTCAACAAGAAAAAATGGTTTAAAAAAATGGTTTCAGATTTACAATTTACTCTTTCATGAATCTATTCCATCGAATATGACATTTTAATAATTTATGTGCTACTTTCAGTTTTGATTTTCACACCACTACAGCTGGATTTAAATATTGTTGCGAGTTGAAGGCAGAAGTAAGACTTCTATGTTCATAATTACACAATATTACATTTAGTTGACAACTGCTTCTTCTATCCCTAGATTGTGACAAATATTTTTAGAAAATTGTTCTGAGCAGACCAAGTTGAAAAAGTATAAATCTCCTTTTGAAGAGAGGTATCCTATAATCCTGTGCAATAAATTTAACTTAAACCTCACAGTGACCTCTAGTGGCACTTAAGTGATTTCTTAAAGACCACAGATCTGTGTTAAAGCCTTTGAGGACACAGTAATGGCTTTTAAGGGACCAGGTACTTCATTCAAGACATCAGGATTTCACCCGGTGTTCAACTCTACACTGCAGCTACACTAATGATGGAACAACAGCCCCTTCCAGCCTGACCATGAATCAGAGAGAGTAGATATAAATACTGGAGTTATTAATTTCTCGACACCAAACCCATGTTGTTCTCAGCCAAAGACACAACGATCCCCTCGACTACTCTATTTCTGACTTCCTCCAGAAAATAGCCGGGGAAGCTGCCTCAAGCAAATGTAAACCAAAGTAATGACATTGTAGCTACTGTTGTCCTCATATAAGCTGGGTCTGTATTGCAAGTTTATCGATATGTAGCAGGAGCAAAACTCAACTGACATCAAATCGATGTTTACATTGCAAACAACTATACACTTCCAGTAAGTATTTTTGCAACAAGTGCTAAAATTTTTTAATAGTAAAATATGTCTCCCAAAACCCAAGATGCAACCTCAAAATTTGTCTCTACCAAAAGTCTACAACCCAAAGATAGTCAGTTTACTATCATAGAAGCCTAAAGAAACCAGAAAATAATCACATTTAAGACACTGTGGGAGCAAATTTGAGTATTTTCTCTTAAAAAAACTGTCTCAAAACAATTAATCAATTATCAAAACAGTTGGCGATTAATTTTCTGTTGATTGACTAATCGTTGCAGCTCTACATTGATGTTTTTAAAAACAGGAATGCTATTGAACAAACGTGGACAAGGTCAAGCCTTTTGAATGCGGGACGTTAGGTAAACATATAGTGAAGGATGAGAGGCACATGGGCTCAGAGAGACAAAGCAAGGCTGGTAACAGCTGTAGCAGATTTAGACCACTATGAGGTCAGCCTTTCACAGAGAGATGACAAGTCAAGTGACATCCTTCATGACAGACAAAGAATCATTTCAAAAAGAGAAATGGCAAAACCTGATACCTAAAGTATCACCACATGGTGTCTAAGGCTGTTTATAGAGCGGTGGGAGACAGCAGAGCTACACTGTGTAGACAATGAGGTTCATCTTTACTGGTGATTAATGACGCGGAACGATCAATGACATTACAGCACTTCATCTCATACCTTATTTATAAACAGGACTATCAGTCCATATCTCCACTTATCCATTCTTTAGTCTTTCTGCTTATTCATCTTAGCTGCTGTGTTTATGTACCTGTAGTCATCTGTAATCAAATGAATTTGGCTGCTAGGACAATAAAGTCAATCCATCCATCCATCCATGAAGAATCAACACTAACCAGGATCTGAAAGCCATAATTCCTCTGGACTGGGAACTCTTTGACATCATAACATGTGGAAAGGTCAATCTCACCATCCAGTTCTGAAGCCTGAAGAAAAAAAAGGGAAGAACAAAACAAAAACAAATAACAGAAAAAAAATCTCTGTTAATAGCCTATTCGTTTACATCAAAAATCCTTACAATCCCTTTAAAGACAAGTCTTACCTCCTCGGCTATTGAGTCCTTGTAGTACCTCAGACTCTGATCTGTCAGGACAAACCAGTGTTTCTTCCACTAAGATGAAAAAAGACACCATTAATTGGATTTCACCAGTCTATATATGATGTTACTTCAGTAGGCAAAAGAGACAGATGGTCATTTAATCCTACTGTTAACAACAAATTACCATTGCATCTTCATACAGCTTGGTCATCCATCCTTTTTTGAAGTTCAGCAGATCTGGCTGCAGTGAAGACAAATCAGGGTGATGTGATATCATGTGATGCAACTGTATTAACTCATTACAAATCAACCAGAAGTGACTTTCAATTAAACATTAAGCACATAAATAGAAAAAGGGGCAAAAACACAGAAAATCAGGACAGAAGCAAACATTTTGTACTAATTGGTCACTATAACAGAAGTCCCCATCACTTATGAATGATGTGATTAGAATATATAATTGACATCTCCCTACACACAGTTACATTTATGTTCATTTGTTTACATTTAGGTCACCACCTCAAGAAGTATAACTGCCAATACACAACTCCAGCTAAAGAGACTGAGTGGCGGGAGCCGGACCTTTCCTGTGAAACACAAACTGCTGTACATTGAAACCAAGCTCTGGTCTGTTTATAGACTAAAGTAAATCATTTGTCCAAAACCTGGCTTCTGCTCACTCAACAATACCTTGTTTTTGTTGAGCTTCATCAGGTGTGGAGTCACCGCCTGGCAGAGAGTCATTCTGATGGCTAACTGCTTTCCCTTTATATGTTGACAATCTGTTTCTTTCCGTCTGTCTCAGGGACATACACACAACTGCGGCTGCTTCTGCGCTGGCTATTTATAATGATCAGTAGCGGTGACGGCAGTGGTGTGTCCCTGTGTGTGTGTGTGTGTGTGTGTGTGTGTGTGTGTGTGCTTGAGTGGGTGGGGGTTCTGGCAGCTGCAGCTCAGCCAGAGAGAACAACCACACACTCTGTGAACAGACCTCAGCAGACTGGTAGGAGTCAGACCTCGGGAGGATACCTGTGCAACTTTAAGCAGCTTGAGGGCTGCTTTTACTTTTTTACTTTAACATTGTCATTTAGTTAAGAAAAAGTAAATAAGTGTAGTAATGTCTAAGTGTGGAGTGAAGTGAAATTACATATACCAATTTGAAAAACTCCACCTTTCAAGAAATCAAAGACATTTTTTTTTTTTCATTTGGGTTATTTATGTCCTGACCAGTGCATACTGTCGTTCTCTTGAGCAGTGGACAAGTATGTGTGTATTATTTTTGTTATCTCTCATGTTATATTTTTATCTTGCATACTGAAAATGTTGACAATATATTAACGTCATCGCTACAGGACATCAATCATTTCAGATACTGTGTCACAAAAATGGTTGGGTCCCTCGCATGAAATATCTTGTCCTTGACCTGACACACTCCCCAAGATGAAAAAACACACCTACCAAGCCATTTAAATGTCCCATGAAAGTATGAAATGAAAAATGCCTTTTCCATCTTATATTGTGTCCCTTTGTGTAGTTATTTATCACAGTCTGTTGTTACAGTATGTGCCAAACTCACTTTTGAATCCTTGTGATGAAATAATAGCCTTTTTGGCACATGGGTGGCGCAGATGGGGTAAAAAAAAAAAAAAAAAAAGAAGCAACCCCACAAACAACCTGCTCTTCCCCACCACAGATACCTGGGTTCAATCCCCTGCAGCTGTGCCTCTGCAGACGGATCACATCCTTGTTGCTGCACTAGTGGCTCTTATTGATTGTTTGGGTGGTAATGCTAAACTTAAATCAATGTGAATCTAAAAGTCATTTTTATGGGACCTTGAAATGATTTTTTTTGTCAACTGGTTATGACCCTGTACTGTACAGAACTCACAGTCATTGAGGACTCGGTGACTCTGCGGTCCAGTGACTTGGCTCTTCTTAAGTTGGCAAAAGTGGAGCTGGACACATCAGGGACCGAACGATCCTTTCCTGCATCCAGTGACATCTCCTATAAACAAAAAGTATTAGGAATGATTCCCCGTTATCAAAGTTGGGTAAATTTGTCTAACTCTCATATAGTAAATACACACACATTCAGTTAAGATTTAATGAAGAGAACAGCATACATGCTTGTTAGCCAGATAGCGTCTCTCGCTGCGGCCTTGTCTCTGGATTAGTGTGAGGTTAGAGGACAACTCATTGGAGCTGCTTGTGTCCATACGCTCTACAGGTTGACCCTCTTCAAATCGGCCGATGACTTGAGAACGCCTAAGACACACAAACAGACCATTTTTTTCAAAGACATACTCAATACACAGTACACATTTCACAACATAAATTCTTGTGACATTTTGCAGCGTACCAAAAAACACAGTAGTGAAATAACTTGGCTGTTCTTAAAAAACACAATAATGCAGTGCATCATCCTCCAATGGTGGCGACATAAGCATAAAAACAGGATCATAGCATGATATGAAAGCAAATTTGAGCGAAAAACAATGTCCAGAAGTAGTTTTAGTTATTGTTTGCAGAATGCATTGCTGCCATTATTGCACAGCCTTTACATACACTACGTAGTTTGACTCTGGACATCATTTTAGACTCAAAGCCCCTTTCATAGACAACAATATGCAACTTAAGGTAGAATCCCCAAAGAGATCAATTCAGAGTTACACCAGAGAATAAAAGAGTAGTGTTATATGATGAGATTAAACTTTAGAAGAAAAGGAAAATGACTAGGATGGTGGATTAAACAAATTGCAGAAAACAGCAGCAATGGCAACACAGGCGGCGTTACCTTAAGGCACTGCTCTTACTGTTAATGTGTGTGTATTTGTGTGTATGTTGCATGAGAGAGGAGGAGAAACTAAACTGTACGTACAACCAAAACAATCAGTATGTTTGAGTATGCACAGTAAACCAAGTATTTCGATTAAACAGTGTATGTGTGTGTGTGTGTGTGTGTGTGTGTGTGTGCTCCCAGGCAGTGCAGAGATGAAATGATAGAAAGCAGGAATCAGCGGTGACCAGCAGGGAACAGCATTGGGACAGGGGTGGAGGGGTTGGTTGAGCATTAGATCTGAGAAGCTCTGTTCAGAAGCCCCCTGGAAAAGATCAAAACAACAAAACCAACTAGCAAAGGTAGCAAGAGCAAGAGGTAGAGACCAATAGAAAAGAAAGTAACACATGCATTTCAATCCCCAAAATCATTAATGGCAAAACACTGGTAAGCTGCAGTAGGCAGCAATGGCAAAAGATCCTCAAGAGACAGGAGTGCCTCAAGGACAGCAGCCACAGGGTGGTGCTAAGAAAATAAATGCTGAATGTTTTAAGCAATGCATGACCTCCCCTTAATAGATTATTTAGCATGCTATCTATATGTTTAAAGGCTATACCAAGGGCTACAACCAGTGGCTCATTAATGATTATTAATCATGTTTCCCTGCCATCATTATCAAAATGAATCTGATTTATGTTTCTGCTATGTGATACATGTTCAGCATTATGATCAAAAAGCAGCATAAAAAGTCTTTTTACAGTATTTTTTGTTGCGTCCAGTGCATGACTATTATCCACGTCCTCTCACCTGCGCTCCTCCCCAAACAGCCGAGCCACCTCCTCCCTGCCAGGACTGCGTGTGCGTGCCCTCAGCTCTTGGCGCTTTTTCTCTGAACGAAAAGCTTCACGGTAGCTCAGCCTGCGAGCTCGTGGCACATCAGACAGCGCTGCATACTCCCTGCCGGACCGGCCCACTCTGCCTCCTCCACCGCTGACACTACCGGTGCTCCCTCCACCACCACCGCGGCCCTCCCAGGCCGGTGTAGTACTGCTGGGCTCAGAGTCCAGCGAGCTCTGGGAGGAGCTGATGGTGGAGTAGCTGGGGGAAATGAGGGCACCTGGAGAGGGGAGAGGATCTTGGGAGGGTTGATAAGGGGAAGTTTGGGGTTCTGACTCAGAGTTGTACCTGGGACTGGGAGCTCCTAATGAGGAGGAAGATAATGAAGAGGACAGGGGCAGATGCTGAGGCGGCTGGGGTGGCTGGGAATGCTGTGCAGGCTGTGGAGAGGGCTCCGACTTGGCCTTCTCCAGGGAAAAGTAACCACTCTCCACTCGTACCTTGCGTCCAGTGCTCATGGTGCCGCCATCTGGGGTCCAAAAAAAGTCAAGAATAAACACACAGCTAATGGCAATTTACATCAGAGTGAGTAAGAGAACTAATAGTGGACATCTCATGTGACGATGCCTTTAACCGTTTCCAAAAATGACCTAATTTTCCTAATTTAACAGTGAAACAATTGTATTCAGCATGTACAAGATGTTGAAGAACTTACATGACCTCTATTCCTTACCATCTTGAGTAGTGATACTGGAGTCTGGTTGGCTCTGGCTCAGCTGGCTGAGACAGGAGGCACTGCGGCTGCAGGGGATGGTGGCCCTGCTCCAGCGGCTCTCTTCCTGCCACAGAGTGGCGCGGCTCATCGGGACACGCTCAGCACTGGCGATACTGCTGGGCAGGCACGGGATGCTGCCTCCGCTGCTGCTGCTGGTCACTGTCACCTTGGCGGGGCCAGGCTCCTGGGTAGGGGTTCGGATTGGAAGGAGTGGATGGGAAGAGGAAAGGACATAATGGGGGGTAAGGTCACACAGAGACTACAAAAAGGAACCCAAGAAGGAAAGAGATTGAAAGAATAATTAAACATTAAAGAGTAACACTGCTTGATGTACATGTGTTACATTGTATGCAGTGGTGTCCAATCATGTTTTTTTATTTTTATGTGTTAGGTAAATCCTGTATTTAAGTGACAAAGCAAAAGAAAATTGTTTTCATCATTGGTAAAATGACAAATTCCGGGAAAAGAGAAGGGGGATGTGTGGAAAGGATAATGAGATGGCTCGACAAAGAACAAAGAGTTCATTCATGGCAAACACACCTGCATTATTGGCATACAGGCAACAAAACAAACTATATGGACGTTCTGTGGAGGTGGAATATATTGTAATAGAATTTCTAGGATAAAAATCATATAGATCATCTTCATCAGGAAGATTTTCAAAGGAAAGCAGCCCTCAAACATCAACTCAGCCAGCCTACTTCAATCACCACAAACATGCAGTTGTGTTAAGATTCACTCTCTCAGTGTCACAAAGAGAAGCAAAAAGCAGGTCACTTTTATTCACCCATCACCTGGATTGATTGGTGCTGAAATAAATATAATTTATAAAGGGCGGGGATTTCTAAGCCTGGGATTTTTAAAAGGTGAAGCAGGATAAAACGTTTGGCCAAGCTGAACTCACTGGGTGTCCATTCATGTCTTCAGTGGAAAAACACTGGCTTGGAGTGACTCCACCCTGCCAATCACAAAAAGCCTTTAATGTTAATATGTGCAATGTAGTGCTCATTATAATTGATACAGGTAGACCTCAGCCTTATGATGATTTTATGAGTAGTTTCTGTATTATTTTAACTATGAGTGTTTTGTTTCATTCTCCTTTAGTCCAAAAGCATGCAGAACTATGTAATAGAGCACTACTATAAAATGTGAAGTGTTTTATTGCTTAAGTACATCTTTTTCCCTTTGTACTTAAGGTCAGGTGTTTCAATTTAGGAGCACTACCCAGAAGGCAGACATATGCTACTGTACCCTGATATTTACAACAGGTTCCTTGCATATGTCATTTCAGTAGAAGTGGGAGGAGAGCCTTCAGGTGGTGCTGACACAATGAAGTGTGAAAAATGTGAGCCATAACACAATCTGTGACAATCTATATCCGAGGGTCATCCCAAAACAACCGACCAGCCCGTTGAGACAATGATAGAAACTGACACGAGTCAAGCAGTGAAAGCATAAACACCCTCACACGTTATCAACTCTAATTATATGACTTAGTCTTGCTTCAAGCTGCTCATTCAACACACATGCAAGGAAAAAGAGGAATTCTTGTTCTACAGCAGCAGCTAGGTTCTGTACTAATATTGTTGTTAAAAGCAGAAATCTGTAACTAATTGAGATAAAATAAAATCATAGTTTTATGTTTTATCTACATTCTTGAATGTTGTCAGATATTTAGACCAGAGGATTTTCAAATATAATGGTTGAACTTGCAGTCTTGCAGCATCACTAAACAGTTCTCTGGGAGAAATCTCTGGGAGGCAGCTTACTACTTACAGTAATTACTATAATTAAGTGTTCATTTTAGCAATGCGATGAAAAGAAATAGATGAAAACCTGAAGCACAATTCAATACGGGTAGATGATGCATATGACAAACAAGAGTATAGGAGGTAGACTTATCTGCAGAAGTATTGTTGATGAACGCAGAAAATCAGACTAAAATGACGGAGGTCCCATGGGACAGCAGTGAAGGTCATCACTGTGTCACCGGTGTCCCTCTGCAAATTAGTCTGCTTGTGTAAGCTCAGCTAGGTCAGTCGGATTCAGGGCGCCGTCATTAGAGGAACCATACAATGAACTTCAGAGAATTTTGTGTGCAACCACCACAAATTTGGCCTCACATCATAAATGAGGTATGGAAGAGGGGAAACTGTATACCGTGATGGGTGGTCTGTACAATAATACATGGCATGACTATTATTATTATTATTACGGTGATGTAACTTTACATGGTCATGTTATTTTATTTCTACCTACCAGGGAGAAATCTGACTACAGCACATATAAAGCTTGCACTCACATGAAAACTGCATTTTGATTCCCTGCAGGCATTTCATGTCTAATGGATATCACATGAATGGCTTGAAAGACTCTTTTCACCTTGCTTAGACTGTTGAATACAACCATGTTTTGGTTTTTTTTTTAGTTGCTAAAATGTGTGTAGATATACTTAATATCTTTTTATCCATCTGCCTCCTTCTCTCTAAAGGGGAAATTCTCTTCTCTTCTCTTCTCTTTCACAATCTGACATTTCAGTTTTTAGAGTTTAGGGCAGGGATTTAGACTGGGCCGGTGTCTTGGTCAAGGACACTTTGACAGATACTTACCTGGAGCCTCAACTGGAAGTCGGTCAAAAAAAAACAAAAAACAAAAACTGTTTTGACCAAGCCCACAAGGTAAATGACCTAACAGGCAGGACTCAGGGCAAAAGCCTGGCAGGTGAGACAGCAGCTGCTGCACATGACAATAAAACAGAGCGCACCAGCAGTATCAGAAGCGAGAGGATCATGGTCACATTGCTGAGACAGTTGTCTTCACTGTTTGCTCAGGAATATTTTGATTGCTCACAAATGTTTGCCGCCGGCAACCTGATGACATGTATATTAAAAGTAGTCAGTCCGTAATACTGCATCTATAAAAGCAGAATTACACTGTTGCAAGCAAAACTTTGCTGAAATTTCAAGCACAGTTTCTTTAAATGCCTGACTGACAACGCCCATGAAGTGTTATCATTGTAATTCTTTTGTTCCTGTATATCAGTGACCAATACAATAAAGACAAATATGTGGCATGCAAACTATTCTACTATGTAGTCTAGTGAGACTGCCGTATCATGTGATTCAAGAATGCAAATATGGATAGCATAAACTGTAGAGCATGTTGCTGGCAGAGAAACAATGCCTCTCTCTCGCTCCGTCTGAGGGGAGAAGCTGCACCAGCAGCTGGTATAGTTTGAGTGGAATGAGAAGCCGCCATGCTGCATACTTCCACGGCACAGTGTTCCATCTTATTTAATCACCTCAATCTAATAAACCTAAAATGCTGTACTTCTGTACTCTCACTCAGGCTGTGGGATCATCCTGTGCTATATGCACAGGCAGTCAGTTACAGTTATCACACAAAAGAAAAAAGAAATCATATCAAAAACTAAACTAAAAAATAAAAACAAAAACATGACCTTCATGTGAATTTGGTTGCTTCCTACTTTTACCTTGATCTGTGCGAGTGAGGTAAAGGCACTTAATGGAGAGTATGAGTAAGTGCATTACCTGGTGAGTGGGTGGATCGACCTTGCGTTTTTTCTTCTGGTTCTGCTTGTTGGTTCTGGGGTACACAGTCAGAGCCTCCTGCCACCTAGAAATAGTGAAACAGTCAAAGTGTTTTTCCTGAAACACTAAACACAGGCTGTACAAACCCTGCACCAATGGTGGATCAATATCACTAGCATAAAGGTCTCTGCAGCAAAAAATAAACCATAATACCTGCCAGAACAAACATGACCTAATACTACCGACAGCTCCAAA
The DNA here is from genome assembly GCA_038419695.1 of Scomberomorus guttatus. Taxonomy (NCBI): domain Eukaryota; kingdom Metazoa; phylum Chordata; class Actinopteri; order Scombriformes; family Scombridae; genus Scomberomorus; species Scomberomorus guttatus. The sequence continues at coordinate 14,709,429 of CM076465.1, read as the reverse complement.
AAGATACAACACAATCTACTCTCCGAACAGTGAGCTGAAGCAGTGACAGAAGAGAACCTTTGGCCACTGTCTCATGGTCACATTGAATCATAACTGACAATTTATTTTTGCCTACTGTGAAGATAAACAATATGTTCACAAGAAACATTTAATGAGGACACCATTAACTCATAATCAGCAGCTACATTAGAGCAGATTTAGTTAAGCATCATGCTTGAAAAGCAGAAATACATAATTTACTACACAGCACAGATATACAAATATGCTCATTCACAGATGTTTTCTTAAAAACAAAACAATACTACCAGCACCACTTCCAAAACAGGGTTTTATATTTATATATTTATGAATAAATATATTTATAAATATATAAAAAATGCTACTGTAGCATGTAATATGAAACTTTATGCAACAGCGAAACCACTTCTCACCACTGTTACTATTAGAGTCATCAAGTCAGTTGCCATGGTACGTTGTAGAGTGAAACGCTCTGGTGTGGAGGGTGACACTATAAACTCCACAGTGAAGCAGTTATAAATGAATGAGTGCAAACAGCACTGTTTTCATACTGTACCATAATGAGACAAAAGGTTCAGTATAAACACATTTAAAATGCTAAATTACAAATGTTATATAAACATTAATTAATGGTGGTAAAGTCCCTGTGAAACACCGACAACCTTGCCAGGGTTATTACTGTGATGGCTCAGAACCAACACATGGAAGCCAGATGATAGGAGAGTGGAGGTGTACGGTGATAGAGCAGGTAGCATAACGGAGAGTGGGTTGCTGGTAGTCACAGTTCCCTAAGAATAGCCATAAAATGTATGCTACAGCCAGGGAGGGGAGGGCAGTGCAGGAACGCACTTTTAATGTGCAGCAGTGCAGGAGAGGCACAGGAGAAAAAAAAAAAAACTGAATTATGAAGCTTACAGCTTGTGTATTGTGATCTGTGTCCAGGCATACAGGAGTTTGTGAATACAGAAAAAAGGGGCAGGGAGGCAGGTGGAGGGGACAGTTCAAGAATGTGCACTGTCACTGCAGTGTGGATTACAACTCTGTGATAAGCAGAGCCCAAAAGAGACAGCAGGGGGCAGAGCAGGTGCACACAAATCTTCTCCTTTTTCCAAGTCTCTGTCATCCCTACCCACACTAAATCCAGAAGACAGAGCAACACAAACCCACCTGAACCCACAGTTATTGTAGACATAAAGGCAGGTTGTCTATGTGCAATTCCTACATTAAAGGATAGGTTCACCATTTTTCAAGTCTGTCCTAAAACAACAGTCAGGTGCCCAAATGAACACTGACATGTTTTTCTTGCCGTTATCATTCTTCCTGCTCATACTGACCATTAGAAGATCCCTTCATAATGTACTTTTATGTTAGTGATGAGGGGAAAAAAATCCACAGTCCTTCTGTGCAAAAATATATTAAAAAATGTTGAAGCTAATTTGAAGCTCGAGCCGTCCAAATTAGTCAAATCACGTCAATAACTTTCAAAGTCCCTTTTTTTGTTATGATCCTTCCAACACATGTAAACACTGTCTGTCGAGACACAAAGAGGGAATTTTTTACTAAAAAAAACTAACTGTGGAAAATATCTACTTTATTTGACTAACTCAGATAGCTGAAGCCTCATATTAGTGTCAGATAAAGTATTAAATACATTTTGCTCAAAAACGAGGACTGCTCAGTATGAACAGAAAGAATGATTATAGGCACCTGACTGTTGTTTTAAGACTGACTTGAAAAACTGTAAACCTACCCTTTAACTTATCACTTATTATCTCTTACCCGTTGATGATTTCTTTACACTCAGCCCGTATGAAGTGCTCTTTGTCGGGGGTCAGAATGCACAGCGAGTTCTTCTGACCTGTCCTGGACTCTCCATCGATGACATCGGAGCACTGGTTCATATTGATTGTACCTTGGGGCAAAGTGCTGGGCTGCGGGACACAACAGAGGGACATAGAGAGGGTGTTAAGTGGTGAGCTGAACAGATGTGCTCTCATATCCCTCCACATGCTCTTCCTGTCTTTTCACACAATCCACCCCGGCATCAATGTTCATGCCAAGATTCACAAACCACACACTGATATAACAATCTGTGCACCGGAAAATGTTCCTGTTAGGGCTTGCTGTGATATTTTTGTTTCTTGTGATATGTATTGCAGCATTTAAAATACACTAATTACATAATTAAGTCATGTATGCAGGTTTTTACATCAACAGCTCTATTCGTAAAAGAAAATATTACTCTAGCAATAATTAGGGTCATTTTAGATGGATAAATTGGGTAGTTGTTCACAACTCTGGTGGACTCAGCATGACATGGAAAGTCCATAATCAACACATTATTAATAAAGTATTTTTGGTAGCTTTAAAAGTAGTGGGTTCATTTTTGATTAACTGAAAAATGGTAGTGTCTAGAAAAAGATTCAGGTATATATCAAATAAACTAGACCCTTTAGACAGAGCCTGACCTGTGAAAAAAGGACCGTCTGTTTCATTTATAAACAGTGCAAGTTCATGGGTTCATTGAAGCAGGCTTGAGTTTTAATCTGTCTGATACTTAGCTGCGAGGTGTAAACCCAACTATGCACACCGACATGGATGCCATCTGTCTGCCATAAATAACATGACCACAGGACTTGTACAATAATACTACTTTGTGTACAAAGACTTAAGGTTTCGCATGCAGGTTTATGTAAGCACACACAATGGCTTTGTGTGTAGGCACGGCTCATTTACAATGAATAGTGACACGCTAGCTCAACTTGGAACAGATAAGACAATCTATTAATAGTCCACTTCACTGCATCGCTCCAAATGTACCTGTTCTGCTAGTCATACTTTTTTTTTTTTTAAATTATGTTTTTCTAAGTGTGTTTGTCAGTAAAACATTTGTGCAGATGCATTCTTAGAAAGATAGTTTTTTAAGAAGGCAAATATTTGCACGCACAACCACAAATATTACTAGTTCAGAAAAACTGACTTCTGCTTAGTCTGACCTCCAAATGACTTACTTGAGCAATACGAGAAGCCTTGATAATCTTATGTTGACTGAGAGATTTATATTTGTTCAATGGAGTAAATGAGTACTGCATAACTAAGCACACTGGGCACAGGACGATGTTTGAACAGCTTTTGGGTCCTACCTTCACTTCACTAAACATACAGGCAGAATTATAGACACCAAAATGCCACAGTGGTTGCAGGCTAAAAGTACCAGGTAGCCACAGATGATAAATTACAGCCCTAAGAAAATCAGAATATATTAGGAGATAGAGCTGGAAACCAAATTAAAAGGTATCGTGTTGAAGTTAGCTAGTGACAAAATAAATCTGACTCATTGGCCAAAATTGTGCAGCATAACCATAGCCTGTCAGTGACAGAGCAATTTAAGCCTATGGATGGCCTCTGATGTGGACAGAGAAGTCAATAGTTAACAGTTTGTGGTAATCCCACCCTGAGGGTGGTTAAGAGGCCCTGTTTACTCCGTCACTGTTAAATGTCACTTTCATTCTGAACTCTTTCACCACTGGCTATATTGTGAAAGCTAGCAGTGTCAAAATTTGGCACAGTGAATCAGAACAAGGAGGATAGTAGGCAGATTTATCAGAGTAAAACCTGAGACTTGAACAGCTAAGCATTATGGCATGGCAAGTAGTATGACCTTTGCAACTTCTCTTGTACCACAGTACAACAAAGTGAGTCAGCCGTTATGTTTTGGTTCGACTTCTTATGCCAGTGGCTTTAAAAATGCCCCATCACCGAAGGGCTCTTGACACCAAGGTGAGAGGCCAGGGCAACAGCCGGGCTTGACAGACGGATGGACAAATAGACCTTGGGACAGCTGGGCGAGGGCCTAGGCCTGCTTCAGACTGAACGGAGAGAGTGGCGTCAGCTTGACCTGAGAGCCCTGTCACTCTCAGACTTGGAGAGAGGAATGAGGTTTGGAGACGGAGAGTAGAAACAGTGGAGGGTGAGAGAAGGGAGATTAAGTCTCAAGCTGGTGGTCAAGAGGAACAGTAGTGCAGCAGAGAGAGAGAAAAAAAAATTGGGGTTTTGTGGACTATGACTTTAGACTGCTCGGCCATCTGTCTGTGTAAACAAATCTAGAGTACACCACACATGTGGGCTTGTCCTTGAGCAGGAGTCAGAAGAGGATAAAGAGCAAAATATTTCAAATTCTGGGAACAGTTGTACAAGCAGCTTAAGCCCCCAGTTTTATAATCGCAGCATCAGATTCTCTAGGACACAGAAAATAAATCAGACTGACAACAGTTCTGATTAAAAACCTATTTTCATAAAGCTGCTACACCTCAGAGAGATTGGAGTGCTTACGTGAAGTAGGTTGTGGTTGTGTGGGAGTGCAGTATATGTTTTGCAGAGGGGTTGTGTGGCAAGCAGCACGGGACTCTTCTCACACGTGTGCGCCCTCCCAATCCCGGCACTGTGTCAGCTGAGCGCCGATACACGCCCCCTCCTTTGGGCCAGCCACCACAGCTCTAGCCCCCAGACCCAGGCCCCCCGAACCCACACCTCACTGTCACCTAGCCTAGACCCAGTCCCCTCTCCCCGGGCCACCGCTCTCCACAATGGACCCTTTGTGAAGCAGCACCAGTTCACACAATGTGGGATTGTCAGCCGCCACAGTCCACAGAGCCACTCCTCCCCTTAACCCTCAACAAGGAAATGACTGAGAGACAAGAGGCCCAAACAAGTGTCCTTTTGTGATCAGTGCATGGAAATTATGAAGCCAGCATAAACTTATTCTTGTCTCTGAAGTTGTTCAGACAATAGTATGAATACTGTCTCAATGGGAGTCATTGAGCAGTCTCAAGGGGAGACGGGGGACTAATCAGAAAAAGATTTGATTTCCCTGGGCCAGTCTGTGCTGACTGCAGGGGCAGGTGGGCGTTTTGTATCAACATCAATATTTTGGGGATATCTGTGATAAGATTATGAAAGTAAAAGCCAGATGTACCATTTTAGCTTTCTTATAGTCTTAACAGGAATAATGCAAACAATTAAACTGAAATATTGTCAATAGTTGCATCAAGTATGCATTTAAGAATTTAATATTTATTAATTATATTAAACTGGTTGAACACCAGTGTCCCATTATATTATATTGTCTTAGCCAGTGTGTGGTACAAGTGTACAAATGTAAAACCTAAAAAATAAACAGCAGCTTTAACTAAAAAGACAGAAATACAAATTTTAAAAAAGTCCACAAAGTTTATCCACTCAGGGAGGACAGAAACTACAGCTAATGAAGATAATTGACAACATCATTGTCGAGATGCTTTATAATCAGGGCTGCAACAAACAATTACTGTTGTTATTTTTTCGATTTAGTCTATGAATAGTCAGAAAATAGTGACAAATGCCTGTTATAATTTCCCACCGCTCAAGAAGATGCTCAAGCGGAAAAAAAAAAAAGTATCTGTCCAATAGTACACAATCTAAAGATATTCAGTTTACTGTCATATATGACAAAGAAAAACAGCAAATTTTTTGCTTCAATGACTGATAGATTATCAAAATAGTTGCAGATTAATTTTCTGTCGATCACCCAATTGATTAATTGACTAACCGTTGCAGCTCTTTATATAATGAAAGGTTCTTTTCAAGTTCAACATTGCATTAAAATGCATTTTCCACAGCATAGTTCAGACTTATCTCTCGTCTCTTTACCATATAAGACCGTATGTCTTGTGATCTCTGTCCAGATGTTGTGTAGCATTACAACAGTGTTCATTAGGAATTAACTCTGTTTAGAAAATGCTAATTAGTAAGCTCCATGCAAGCATGCCTTTGCACCCTTGGCGTCCTTCACTCTTGGCCATTCCGCAGCTTAGCAAAACATCCCATTCTCCCTTATGACACAGCAGGAGAAATATTTGCTTCTTTTGGCAGCTGGCTGATGGTCTACTTTCATTTTTGGTTGTGAAGCACATTCCCTTCCTCTGCCATCAACATTTTGGGTTTGACAGACTCGTTTCTAGTCATGGAAGGCAAGAGTGCAGTTCAACTGACTCAGCTAAGAGGAATATTGAGGGACGAAATGGTATTTAACTGTCTGATTGAGTCACACATTGCAGACATCTTTTTCATTACGTTCACCTAATTTTGAATGCCTTTCCTATCAGTATGAAGATGCCAGAAATATTGCTCACTGATGTTATTTAGTTATGAACACCTGTAATGTGATTATAAACATCTGTTATTTGGTTTTGGGTGCCAGTTTGTCTGGTGACAAATCCAAATGTTACGACTTCACTCATTTGGATACGTCTTTTGCTAGGCATGTAACAGCAGGATCCTCAAGCACCATTTCCAGGTTCTTTACCCGACACCCAAAGCCATTTGACTTTGTTCATTAAAGACATGGAAGTAAAGCTGATGAACTGGCACTGCATCATCCTGACTCACAAACCTGGGCCTAGAATCTGGTCTATTCAGGGTCCAACATCCTCTGCTCATTACCGATAACAGCAATTATGCAATAAATCTTTCCTTAGCAACTTAGGACAACAGAGGTAAACACATTTTTGATACCAGTGAACATGCCAACAACCAGCTGGGGGGGGGGGGGGGGGGGGGGGGGGTCCTCAGGTGCCAGACGGATGGAGTCACCATTCTTGCTATAGAGGACTTTGAAACACACTGTCTCTCTGGCTCTCTCCCCCTTCTTAAATCCACACGCAGGTATACGTAGCAATCAGGCCAGGAACCTGAGCTGACAGATTGGTCATGGACAAGATTACAATAATCACTGTCCCAGAGTCCTCATGGTCCTGCAATTTGACGCAGATATCGCGACAACTTTAAGCTAGTACCATCACACATGATATTTACCTTAGCCTCTGCTATAATACAGACCCTAACCCCTGCCTGTACTTTAGACAAACATATAACTCTATAAAAATCAGACTAAGCCATATGGTGGATATCTGACATCTCTGTTGCAGGGCCAAGTACAGTCATACAGGCATTCTCAAATACACCTCACTCTACTGGTATGCATTCAAGACAAGCAGACAAATGCTGGAGTATAGGCATCTAATGGTTACACAGCAACAGCACTACAGTGAAGGCTGCAAGTACACAACGTTCTGAGAAAAATGAATAATCAGAAAACATAAAAAAAAAAAAAAAAAAAAAAAAAATCACACATTTCACACATACAGTATTTCTACCAGGTATTTCAGAGAGGACTGTGGGTGGTAGCAGTACTGCTCCTCTTATGGAGAATGGCGAGAAGATGTGGGTGGTTTAATGCTGTGTTAGGAGGCCAGCAGTCAACAGAGCTCAGGATGCAGAGGAGGAGGAAGAGGAGGAGGGAGAGTTGGAGGATGAAGAGCATTTTCTGAGCTAGAACGGCAGAATTCTTTTCAAACGGTAGCTAAGATTATGCTGCCAATCAGATGGACAAGAGCTACATAAACCAGATCCCCCCATTGTGGCAGCTAAAATAATTAAGTGCTTGTGTGTGGGTGACAAATTGAATAATTTATCTACACAGCTTTGGAATTTAAGCTTTGACAATAGTGCTTATGCAATATCTGTAATGGTCATAATTACATCATGAATTGCAAGAAAATACAGTTAGAGTGTGAGAAATCTGTCAGTCTGTGTCTGGGTGGTGACAGAGTAGATGGGCAGGCTGCAGAAACAGGTGCTACAATCGAGTTGTGTCATGTCGCGTTGCCTGTTCAGACTCAGACTGTCTAAGCAGAATTATTATAAGTACGTGTGTGTGTGTGTGTGTGTGTGTGTGTGTGTGTGGTGTCCCAGACTGGTAACTTTGCTATCCAGCTCTCTCAAATACTTCATTAAAGCTTCTTTCTTGTATGCATCCGTGTCAATGCCTAACAATGTAAACAGTTTGTTTGTACTCTTCTTTTTCCAACTTGTTTTCTTTACTCCTTCCCATCTGTGATGAAGGAAACCTACAAGCTGTTATGTCTGCTTGCTCTGCTTATCAGTTCAGCTTTTATCTTTCACTCTAGATTGTACAGTCAGTGTTAATTATTGTACATGCACAATGAGTGTAGTCGTTGCTATCTGCTATGTAGCCAATCTCTAAATGAGGTGACATGAGAAACATAAAAAGGAATGAGCCAGAGACGGTAAGATAAAATGTGTGTGCTGGTGAGTGGGGAGGTGACATATTACATACGAAGATATTTTTGTTTTATTACACTCCCCTGTCAGGTTAGTGAACCACTGAGGTAGGAAAATCTTGTTTATTTAAATTCCTTGATGGCTGAACATTGAATGTACAAATGCATGTCACAGTGAAGCCACAATGAGGCCCCAAATAAAAAGTATTTCATCTTAAGCATGCACCAGTATAATCTCATTGAAACTGCTACTCTTCCGAGATCAATGATGAAATGCAACTGGATGGTTTTATTTTCCAACATTAACCACTGTTCTTAAAGTATCCCAATGCTCTCTCAAAAGCAGTGCCACTCGCTGACTTGTAGAGCAGTAAATCCTAAAGTTGCAGCCCTAAGATCAACTTTTTGTCTCCACTGCAGAAGAAAAACAAACCTATGTTCCAAGATCACAAGGTGCTCCAAAACAGCAGTGTCTGGATTACTGCAGCGTCCCATACGGTGCTCTGACGCAGCACTTTGGAAAGTAGGCCAAGGTGAATAGGAACCCATTATATGCTGTGGCTGTTGTTAAGTCACAAGGTCCTGTTTAAAGCTGTCCATGTCAAAAATATGTATATAAATATCATTCATTCCAGTAACACAATTATAAACAAACTAGTTTCTGTAACTCAGTCGACACTATGTGCAGAAATTAAATAAGACCTGCAGTCAGGCTTCAAATAACTCTTTGATAATGACTGCAAATCTGCCAAAGCCTTGCTAAGTCAACGCAAATTAGCCCATCAGGCAGAAGAGAAAGGAAAATGGGGGAGGGAGAGGAAAATGTTCCTTTGGGAATTCAGCTAATACCTCAATTTTGGAGCTAGCAGTTTTTCCACAGGGCTGAAGAGCAACTTCCTACAGGCCCAGGTCTGCTGGTTAGCAGCTAACCTGCTATTCAAAAGGGTGCTGACAAAAGATAACTTAAGAGGCTAAGAGACGATTCATAAGCTAAAAACTTTTGGGGCATGTAATTAGTTTCAGCAAAATTAATTTCCAAATTTCCGGGACTGGTTAACAAGCAAAATGGAACTTTTAAAAACTATTAACAATACAATACAACTTAGCTAGGTATAAGTATGTTTTTCTACACAAGTGTTTTAGCTTTTCAAAAAATAAACCAAATTTCTTGAATGCATCAGTTGCTTGTCAACACACAACAGCCAAACTGGAACTTTTTCTACACATACTTAATAGTTCATTAACTATTGTTTTAACATTTAAATTATGGTTAAACCATACAGTATCTTATCAAACAATGATTAAATGAGACTAAGGGACTAAGGTTATGCTCCACCAGAAATCAAAAAGTTACAGATATTTTCAAACACAGTCCCCCCCAATCCAACACTGGAGGTGAGGGGATTCTAAAGGTATTAATTTATCCAACAACAACTTCTAACTGGTAAATGACTATCTGTATATCATTAGTTTATAGTAATTAGTGCTACATACAATATAAGGCCAGTACTCAAAAAGTATTGAGCTTCGATACCAAGTTCAGTGATGTCCGTGGAAAAATGTAGAATATAAACAATCAGATGCAACTGACAAGACCCATGTACTCTGGTTCAGATACCCTAATACCCATTTTCTGGCGCTTTCTCTTTAAAGCTAAGCACAGAGGAGAGAGCACTAAGCTGATTAGGTGCTGAGGCTGGAGATGGTCCAGTCCATGGCTGCTGGAAATGGGAGTTTTGGGCCAGGTCCTGAAGAAGCTGGAGTGGGTTATTAAAGAGGGGCTCACCCAAAAACAATTAGCTACAAGCCAACATACTTAAGTTGCAGGTTATGTGAATTTTACAAGCAAGCCTTATCCATGGGTAAATATTAGTAAGTGTTCCTACTGGGCAATATATTTACCTGTATATCAACTGTTTTATTTAAATATTTCTAGAATAAAATATATGTCTTAGCCTCGCTATTGTACTCACGTGAAATGTCACCAACTCCAAGGCTGCACTTTCTTTCTAATAATATCTCGGCTGCAGAGCCCTGACCTTAACAGGTGGTTGGATTGGCAGGTCACCAAGCTGAGGTAAAAGGTTAAAGGTCATCCAGTACACCTGCACCTGTTGCAACTCTGAAAGACATTCAGCTGCAGCTGCAGCTACTGCAGACCATCACAAGACAGCAGCCTAATTAATAGACACCCAGTCTCAGGCCAGGTTACAACTGGATTTCATCCAACTGAGACATCTTACTGCAGTGATGTAACGAATAAACTCTGCCATCCGTCCCACAACCTAAAAACCAGGCAGAGTCACAGCTTAAGAGCAGAGCATCTAGTATAGTCTAGTGGTAATGTGTGTTTTAAATAAAGAATCAGAGCCAAATTGAAATATAAATGACAAATATTTCCTGGATACACTGGTTGGGTATAGTGGTGTGTATGTGTAGGAAATTCTCAATAGCTGCATTTCACTTTCCAAATTGGAAATACCTCTCAGTGTCCCTACAGCCCCCACCATCACACATGCAGACACCTACCCACCTACCCCGCTGTTTTATTAGTGCCTGTCTCAGAGTTGGCTAACCCCTCACCCTGATGCTTTAAATGAAACCTTTGTCAGTGTCCTGGTCTAGTGTTTAGAACAAACTGAGCGAGCAGTCTGTCAGGCCATGTTTGGCTTTATAGACAAGGGAGGGTTTTGGGGGGGGGGGGGTTGGGGGGTTACACAATACTGCTGGCTGGTCTCCCCAACACAAATGATTTATTGGCCAGAGAGAACTGGAATGAAGGACAGAGATACGAGAGAGTGGCAGAATAAGAGAAAGTGAGGAGGTAAAAGGATGGGAAAGTGAATAAGGCTGAGTAATGGGAAAGTAAAAGTGAGGACCATGCAAGTTGGAGTGGACACTGGTTTAGCCAAAGCCTCCTGGAGCCAGCCTTTCTCTGGATAATGAATGGCTGGAAATCATTTAAAAGAACAAGAAAATGAAGGAAGGCATAAAGAGAAGGGTGGTAAAAAGACATTGTGAAAAAAAAGAGCCTTTTAAAGACTCCTCACCATGGCGCAATAGTGGACTGCCATCAAGAATTTAGCTCAACCCAACATGCCAATCATATTCACCAAGAGAAATTTAAAAGAGCCCAAGTTCACCAGTAGCTGAAATCCAACATCAATAGAAAAGTGATGCCTTATGAGAAATCCCTATCCCTTTGCTATGAGCAATATAGGACTATTTTACTCAAGACCTAGTGCCAAATGTTAAATGATCCTGTCCACTGGCAGTGAACAATATAATAGAGCAGAGGGCTGAAGAGAAGAACTGTCTCAAATTGCTTTATCCCTACATTAGTGGAAGCTTAAGCTGAATCTTATAGCCAGTGGTTGTGTTGTGAAAGCAAATTTTTAATATGTTAAAGGATATGGCTGGCAATTTTCTATATTTTTCTTATTGTCAACCAGTCTCCAAACCAACAATGAACTCATCCTACCTAGAAGTATTGCGCGTTTATCCAAAGTCTGATATATCTTATGTCTCCGTAGACCTCTGTTGTTGTCCAAGAACAATAAAAAAACATGTCAATAAGCCACAGCGCTGCACATCCCTGAAGACGGTGGCTAGGGACGACTCCAAAGAGTAAAATAGCAATAAGATTCCCACCACTGAGCAGGTGTGGGAAAGTTACGTTTACAGAGCTTTGCTAGCTTGTTGTGCTACATAACACAACCTCTTGACTTTGTAATGAAGTTCTTTGAGAAATTTATAATGTAATACAAAGTCAAGAGGTTTTATTATGTACCACAACAAGCTAGTGAAGCTCTGTAAACAGAACCATGTTTCACGCTCAGTGGTGTTGTACAAGGATCCTCTCTCTTGATGGTTATTCTATTATAGCTGTTTTTATTCTTTGGAGCTGTTTCTAAACAAGCTACCGTCTTCAGGTGCGAAGGAACATGTCACCCGGTGCAGAGGTGTGGCTCATTGAAGTGTTTTTAATAGTTTCTGGACAACAACGGAGGTCTACGACACAGAGGAGTAAGATATATCAGACTTTAGATACATGTGTAATACTTATAAGTAGGATGAGTTCATTGCTGGTTTGGCTCTGTACATTAGATTTGTTGACAATAAGAAAAATCCTTTAAGGAAAGACAAAGGCCTTCTATTGACTAACAATTTTTCGGGTCAGTCAATCACAGAAGGGCAGCTTAGTCCTTTTTTCTGTGAGTTTGAGTTAGCCTACTGGAGAACAATGCTGTTTTATCGACTGTAATTTGAATTTAATAAGTATAATTTGAAAGCAATTATTTTGACTCATTAAGCCTTTAGGCTTTGTAATACACAGTCCAGGGGAATGGGGGAGGGGGATTGGAGGGCAAGGGAGTGAGAAAACATGAAAATGTCCCCTGTCCTTCACATCTGATCCTTGAGAGTTTAGAGCAAGAACAAACCGCAATTAAGTTTAGTTTCAAATCAGCTGGGATCATGTTTCTTGGCTGTTATCCATGTGTGTCTGTACACTAATAAAAACAATAGCACATTTAAACATAATAAAAGTGAACTATCCTACATGGTGCCATGTAGGATAGTGGTTCATACCCAGGCCAAACTCTGCCAACATTGTAGATCAGCTTTAAGTGATTGAGTTTAATGTTTAGGCAGCAGACTTGGTCCTGAGCCAGACAGGGTTACTGTACTTCTGACTAAAGGAATGGAAATAGTCAAACAGTGAGCAAGTGGAGGAGATAAGATTTTTATCTTAGCCATATCCGGCATAATGTATTGACTAAAGCCAAGGCAAAAACTAAAGAGCACAGCTAAAAAGACACAGGAAAGTCGGGCCAAAAGGCCAACAGAGCAGTCACCAGAATGGTCATTCATCAAGTGAAAATACAGCCTAGCCCATCTTCCATGACAGCTTTAATTGTATTCAACTTAATCATACTCTCCTGGTAATGGTAAGTTCCCGTCTACTCATAAAGCACAGCACTCAGTTGGAGAGTGGACATGCATGTTGGGTCACTTGGGAGACAACAGGGCCGGTGGTTAGCCATCAATGTTAGCGGGTGGATGAGAACCCCTGCCTTAGAAACGATGTACAAATCCCTTCAAAAACTAACAAATTACTTCTGGCTTGATTAGTGTCGAAGTGATAAAAGCTTGTGTGCTGTGTGAGGTTAGTCATCACGGGATCACACAGAGTTAGGTGGACTCCTTGACTTGACAAGACAGGGGACAGGGGGACTGTCTGTCTGGGACAGTAGTTTTATTTGACCTTAAAACAAACAAAAAAAAAAAAAACTAGTCCACAGCTAGCAGTTGTGGTGTAGGAGAAATATCATAATTAAAGCCCCCCCTCCAGTGTATTTTGGCATTTTTTAAGATGTTTCATATTTTTCTGAGTCATTTCCTGACAATCTTGATTAGCCACACTGTTCGCCAAATATTTTTTGTCAATTAACTTAATTTTTGTCCTCAAAGTTAAACAATTTAAGCTGTTGCTAAAATGGAATGATGACGTCATCCTCATAAAGTCCCTTTGTTTTTGTGGGCGTCACAGGCTACTGATACAGAATCAATAATTTATTTAAATTAAACTCTCCAACCAAAATCGGCACAAAAAAAAAAAAAACTTTTAATGTGGTTAAAGCAGGAAAGTCAGTAAATCAGTCTGCATTGATCTATAAATAAATGTGTGTGATTCTTAAAATATCTGTCCACAGCTGTTTATACTGTATGAGAAGCTTCTCCTTCAGTTCATTAAATCCCTGCAGCATGTGCAGGCAGCAGGACTGACATGTTGATAAATCCGCAGCCTCCGAGAAGTGCCAGAGAGCAGTGCCATTACGCACGGTCGTTCACTGTGTTTACCTTCATTAAATCAGCTAGAAAAATGACACCAGGCTGCTACAGTATAACCACACACACCTCTACACACATCAGACTGTCGGTTATAACTTGATATTCTGCTTTTTTATGAAGGAGCACTGGGTAAGCAGGGCTCATCAGTGTGTTTTCCAAATTACTTTTTAGCAAAAGTAGCATCTCATGTTTAATCCTTGAAACAAATTGCGACGTGAGCTGTTGTGTAACATTAATTACTAAATTATGTGACTGTGGACGAGGTGAGATACATTAGAATTATTGCTGAAATCGCATCAGTCTGATATAATCATATAAACAGCTTTAACAAATCAATTTATTTATTTTTTTATTTCTATCGTTATTATAGTAATTAACTGATGAAAAACACTACTCCATCTGTCTTTGGATGCAGATTTGTGGTGACGTGTGTCCACATCGTGACACTCTGAACCATCCAGACATTTCCTGAAGAAAAGCTTTCCGTTTGAGCTATGAGCTAGAACTATGAGAGCAGTGGTGTGACTGGCTGAGAGAGTATTTAATAATCTGGTCTATAGTCACTCAGCCCTTTTGCATGTTGCGTTGCTGCACGTACATGAACCAAAATAGCAGGTGCGCATGGAGACGCCCAGATAGTCCGTGCACCTCTGCGCTTGGTATTTATTATTCATATTTCCACCAAGGGTGCAAAATATTAAACTGAGGGTGCAATGCATGCTTTTGCATCCTCGTAGAACCGGGCCTGGCAAATGAGGAGGAAAATTTATGGACATTTGCCATAAAATAAAGCAAGATGTCATTGCTTAGAATAGATAATCCATCAAAAAAGAAGCCATCGTCTGATTTCACCTATGGATTTCACATATCTCTGTTACTGACATGTAACTTAGTCCTATATTGCTAATGCTGTAGTAAGTGGACATGTTAGGCTATGATAAAACTACCATTCTGACACATCGGCAGTGCGCTAGAATGTCAATCTGGTTGCCATGGTAACGGATTATGTCCCCCGTTCTGTTTGAGAAAGAAAGTTAACCATTAAACAGGAAGTAACACTGGCTGGAGTGGGGCATTAACTGTGCACTCGCCCAAAGATTTATAAGCGACAAAAGCAGCTGGCAGTCCTTCATTTTCAACGAAAGCTGGCGACAAAGGGCTTCAGACGCCTTGGCAGCAGCGAGCAGCGCGTTGTCAGCGCCAAGAGCGACGATTTAAAGTTGAGCATAGTTATTTTTTTTTTTTTTTTTATTATTATTGTTATCCTCAGCAAGGTTATTGAAATTTAGCGTCTGGGATCCACGAGTCTTTGTAGACATTTTCATGGCCGACCAAGTGGCCTTGCCATGCCTAGAACCACACAGCTAGCATGGCTAAAATTCCACAATAATTCCCCATTTCTCTGCATGAAAACAAAAACAAGGGATTGTTCTTCATGGATATACTATACTGGGCAACAGCTTTGGGATGCGGGGCTGCCTATAGGTTGAGTGGCAGTTACAGTGTTGTAGTAGACCCTGATGATTACAAGCTGTATGAATGGCTGTTCCCATGGTTTTGTGGCTATGTGCAATGGGAACAGTGACCCCACTGTAATCCATGGCTGTTTACATTCCTGCAGATCAGTTCCTACTGGATCCATGGGGAAGGAAGGGCAGGGGTTAAGGAAGACTCTCACGCACCATATCTCTACAAAACCAACACATGCCTCACCCAGGACCCACACTTAGTAAACAAGCCACAATGATAACAAGCCACAATGATCCAATATGGAAGGCTTACACTGTCTTATCAGGAGCCACCAGTGGTTCGCACCAATCAGTGTCCTATGAGGATTCTCACGTGACCTCCCGTGAATCCGGCTGCCTCGCAAGGTAAGACGGTGATAGACAGTGATAGACGGATGGTTCATCCAATCACAGTATTCTTTGTGCCCGCCCTTTTTCAAACAGTTTCCACAGACAACTTCTGAGATGGTTTTGTGTATCAAACCATCTGGCGCATCAGGTTACGACTGGAGCTCCCCTATAAGTATCCCTAATTTAATGGGGTGGGGTGGTCAGCCTCCACTTATTCCCTGCATAGAGTGCCTGGAGGCAACAACAACAGCTCAGAGGCCCTGCCCACTCATCTATCCCCTACAAAGCTCTCCTCATTCCCAAACCAACACAAAAGCCCCTAAAATTGGTCAAAAATAGCCCTCGATTTTATGTTTCACACAGAGTAGAGAAGAGAAGGTTTAGGCATGTTTCAGCATGTCATGGGGTCTTACAAATCTGAAGGCAAACACTGGTTGAAGTTGTATATGCTCATGTCTGAAAGATTCAGGAAAGTGGCAGCAGAATAGTGTGCCTCAAGTTAAAAGAATGCACAAATGTGGGAAATGGAAGGAAGTTTCTCAAAACTCAGTTCTTGGACAGCGCTAGAGGGCAGGGGTCCACTATTTGACTTCCAGTAAACACAGGAAATTAATTGAGCTAAGATGAAATGAGAATGACTTCAACAGCTGAAACGTCATGAGAACATCATGTTCTCGTTGGAATAACAAAGGATATGGCTGCGATACAGTTAACTGCAGTCAATACAGTCTAAAGGTAAATGTCTCAAATTCAAGTGTCTCTGAATGGGCCTTTTGTGTACTGCAACTCAATAGGTAGCCTCCTTTTATTTGCAGGTATAGTGTGCTTGGATAATTTGGACTTAAATACATTAACTGACCAGCATGAGAACATGAGAACAGCGTAAGTGTTTTACAAGCTCTTGCAAAAGGCCTTCAAATAAAATGAGACATATTGTACACAATCCACCGTCAACAGTAATAAAAGGGCATCAATTCCTCCTTAATCTAAGGATGTAAATATTGAGGCTATGATTCAGAGATTGAGATATTGCAAAGAAAAAAATTCAGCCATATGACGTCACAAGTCATATGATGAAGGGTGTGTGTGCGTAAGTGTCTGTATGTGTCAGTAAGAAAAGGTTACAATTAGGTCAAAGCACGGTCAGTGGGAGCTAGGTGTTGCGTAGAGTTTTTAGAACAGCATAGCGAAGCAGTTATTAGAGTGTGGGTGTTGATCATTTTAACTCGTACTTGTGGAGCTGGAGAGTTCTTTACACCCACAGACCTGCCCTCACCACTAGATGATAATGGATTTTTTTTTTTTTGCGTGTGTGGGTGTTTCTCACATAACTCAAACGGCTTGAATAACTTGATCATACAGCTGGGTATGTGTGACCTTTGTTCTTTTTTTTTGACCCCTCTGTGATGGTCTGATCACTTTCTCTCATAGGTGCTAAATTAAGTCAAGACTGCTAAAGCTGAGGTCAGTTTAAAAACGGTTTCTCAAACCTTGCAACACCTGTTCCTGACATGGCTTCTGCAGTCAAGCACCCTCGGTCCCAGGTGCATTCACACACACACACACACACACACACACACACACACACACACACACAGAAACATGTACAGCTCAGCACAAACTATTACTCTGTCCAATCCTGCCTTGCACATTTCAATGCTGTGTCTGATGTTTTTTCAACAGCTACTGTAGAAAGGCTTGCTCGCCATATGACCGAACCAGAGACAATCTCAGCCCACACACTCGTGCTTTGCTTCCAGAGAGTTCTGTCCTGTATCCATACAGTCAGGACAGAGACAGTGAGAGCTCTCCACAAAACAGAGAATAACTCTGACCCATGTTACACATGCCATGGTCAACTGTTGCTGGACAAAGGGACAAAACATGTTGCCTTGGCAACACTCTGAAACCCTGAAATAACTGTGTCGCCCTGGGGAAATCTAGCTATGGGAGACACTGAATTGACAGAGAAGTTTGTAAGTGAATGTTTATTATCTCCATGTTTCCAGCTAATAGATTGTACATTGCTTATATTCAGTAAACTACCTTAGAGAAAAGACATTACACAATTCCCTTTCTTTGGGGGCCAGTGCCAAAAACAATCCACTAAAGCTGCAGTAACACATTAGCCTTGCATGGCATCACACGTTCTATGCAGGCCAACATTTTCAGCTATTCACCCTCTCTATCCTTCCAATCAGTGACAGAACACATTTTCTCTTCATCATGCTCTTACTTCAGCTAAACGTTCTTCTTTTTACCACTTGTTCCTTGCACACAACAGCTCTTCAAAGCCACCGCTTCTCTTAGCATAAAATTCTGGCAGTGGTGTTTCGTGATGGGTGTTCACCGTAGGTGGGCAACCCCAAAATCGATGGCTCACAGAACTGTGATATCCCACAGAACTGTGATATCCCAGGCCTTTGCTAACCCATTCCTTTCCCCCAGAGCCGTGCCACATCCTGCAGGTTGGGACCGCAGCTCATCTGGGTTTGGTTAGAGCCAAGACACAAAAGCCATAAAACTAGGCCGAGAGGAAAACATAGGGGCACCCCCTCATCTACAACCCCAACTAGAGCTCTCAGATGGGGACTCTGATGTGGTCTGGAGCAACATTATACTGGCAAAAGCTGGCAGTCTTTAGATTTGACCTGATGTCATTCACAATACGGCATTTAAACGGATCTTAATGTCAGTTTTTTTCTAGTATTTAATGTTGATTGCCATCTGAAATATTTTTGCACCTAACATTTTAACTGTATGCATAATACTGCATGTAATACATAGCAATGTATCAAATTTCAAATACCCATCATTCAGTATGTGCAATTAACCTGCTGTACAATGATGGAGCAATAAAGTTTAGATTAAAATTTTTGCATCTCTTCACAAAAATGAAATGTTGCAACCAACCACTTGGCTTTGGTTAACATTTATTTTAGCTTAACACTGATGTTTGCACTATTTTTTTTTACATCATTACCTATACAGTCTTTAAAAGTGAAAAAGACAGTAACTGCAGTTTATTAAAACATAATGCCACTCACAGATTCTAATCCTACCTGATGTTAACATAAAACAGCCCAATATTAATTTGACCTCTTTGTCCACAAAAGACGAGTGGCAGATATGTACACCAATTAGCCAACTTTGTGCAGCTGTTTATTCAACACAAACCAATTATTCTAATGCGCTTGGTGTGACAAGTGAGCTTCTATATTTAGTGTCACTTGATATTTCCAGCTCCAGACCCTTGCTACCCCCCCCCCCCCCCCCCCCTCCTTTTGATCCTTCATTCAGAAAGGAGATGAAAAGATGAAGAGTGACATCCAGAGAGAACGATGAATGGAGGGAAGACATCCGCCTCTTTCCTTTGTCTCTTCCTGTAAACACATCATCCATCCTTCTTCTGGTGTCATCATCCTCCACCAGTGCCTCACAAAACACAATTTATTGGACTCCAGTTTAAAGAAGACGTACAATATAACACTGTAGTGAAGAAAAATCTACTCTGCCGTTGGATGCACTATGCGAATGGTAAGCCACTCAGCATGCAGCAGATTCCTTAAGGGAGAATGCAATCACCCTGAAAGGTACAGACAAGAACAAAAATCCACACTGCATCCTAGCTCCTGGTGCTTCTATTACGTAAAACTTCTCAGCATATCTCTCCTCTACCAGAGAATGCTGAATGTAGAATGAAAGGGTCAAAAGCAATAAAGCATGCGCTGCTTCAACTACTGCTGCTGCTTTCACCTCGATTCAAAGCACATCCCACGTTTGGAAAAAAAAAGCTGTACTAGTTTGGGTCAATCAATGTTCAGCGTACATGCTACAGTGCATATAGCGCCAGTAAGCTATATAGCATTGAAACAAGTGACCTACAAAAACATGAGCTTGAGAGTCTACATCTTCATGTTGTAATTATTGCATATTGAACCACTGGCACCAATAAAGACCACTCTAAAGACATTCATCTTCCTGGAATTGAGTGGTTTTTCCAGTTTTTCTTTTAGAACAGGAAGTTGCCATGGGGCTCTTGCACAATACACGTGTTAGCCACTTAAACAAACACACACAGCTCGGCACATGACTTTTAGTATCAACACCATGTGGCGTCACTTCATTCCTTTTGACACCGCTGTGCTAGTTAGCTTTGTGTCGAGCGCATTTACAAAATGCTCTGCTATATGCAGGAAAGCACTGGTGTTAACAGTGTGGTGACTGCCTGGGCAAGTGGCAGTGCGCCTATCACACTCTGCAGGTTTGCCTCAGACAAATATGCTAGTAAGAAAATAACTTGTTAATTCTAATGTTTAAAGTCTGTAAACACAAAATGAACAAGCATAAACTCAGGCTTTCAGCTAGAGTCAAAATTAGCTAACACTTAACTTTCATGGGATATTTTGAGGTTTATATTCTATCATATTTCGGTAAGAAGCTTCCCTGTTTTGTGTTTGGTTCCTGTTAGTGTGTTAACTTTCTGTTGCTGCTATTTGATGGTTTGCAAACTCAAAACTTCATCAGTTTCAAATAAAAAATAAAAAAAACACTCCGAGGAGTTCAGGGGACATTATCACTTCCCTTTCATTGATGCAGAGTTTCATCAACAGCAGGTTATCACAGAGAAAGAAAAGCTTAAAAGAATAAATCACAAGTTCAGTGGGTGAAAGAGCAAGAGAAGGGTGAGTGGTGTTGACTATGTTGCCAATGAGGCTGAGTTTACCATGCAAGCCAAGTACAGGTGTACAGTTTATTTACTCATATAGACCACCATAACAGCTAGTTTTTGATACCAGGTCATTATCTGAATATCAGCTTTCTAAAAATGTTTTACTCATAGCAAAGAAAAATCAGCAGCCTACAGGGAGAAAGCCTTCACTCACCATTTCGTCCAGAGCATAGCGAAGTAAGCCGTGTTCGTAAAGAATGAAGAACCTCCTTTGCCATTTCTGCATCAACAACGGAGAAAGCCTTGAGTTACTTACAGTATACATTTGCATTAATAGGATGGAGTGACAGCAAAACATTACAAAAGCTTTTTATAAAAAGGATGAACAATGTGAGAAAATGTGTAAATATTTAGCCTGGGTTTGGAAGCTGTGCGTTATTATACATTAGCCAATTTTATTTACTACTACTCTTACACTACTCAGTGTAAAAAGACCAGGCCCACACACTCTTGCACACACACACAGACAGTAAATACACAAGGGCAAGCAAGCCTTTGGGAAACAGTTGCCATGCAGTGGCAACCGGGTTCTTGGCACAATTTCACAATATACCACATCACAAAGCTTTCAAGCGAGCTGGACAACATTTTATCCCCATGCATCAGTTAGTCAATCAATTATCCAGTTTTCGGATTGTTTTTTCTAGATAAATGTATGAGGAATAAAAGTCTATAGACAGAACACTGATGGAAAAATTCCTGTTTATGTCCCAGCTGGATGCGGAAGATCCAGCTGGGATTGCACTTCTGATAACATCATCCATGACCAGATCTCTGACAGGATATACATGTTAAATGCTCACAACCGTAAAATGATATCTGGCAGTATCATGTCAGTGTTTTTGTGCCCAAAGAGGAAGATGAAGCTGTTGCTGAAACTACAAGGTCAAATTTAACATGCAAGGCAGTCATTTTATCTCTTGGTGAGAATGGTGTTCCTGTCCTGGAAAATTATATGGTGACAGTCTCCATTGATTTCTTTCCTCATTGGCTCGGTGAGCTCTCCACTGCCCTCCTATCTAAATGCACCATTTTGTCACAGTGTTAAATTTCCGAGGCTCCGATTCCAACAGAGTCCAATCCATGAAATATTGAGAAGTGCTTTGTAACCTAAAAAGGCGTTGGAAGGTCTCAACAGAGGTGCTGATAACCCTCACAGGCCATGTTAAAGTGGCACCACAATCATATCCAAAGATTGAATTAAAAAGATATTTGGCTTACAAAGGGCTTTATAGTGTCCCAACCTCAGGATTAATTCTCCAGTGCTGTTGAGTCACAGACACATAACCTGTTAGACCAAAGTGGTCCGAAAACATGACTCATCCAAAAGTCAGCTCTTTTTCTCTGTTATTTCTTTGTTGGTCAGTAAAAACCTGCACGTCAGTGATCAGTAAACCAGCATATTAATGATGATGTCAAAGCAGCAGCAGTCTGTTGACAATAGCTGAGTTGAAGGATCCAGAGGTGCTTTTGCCCAAAACCCATATGGAAGCCATCAGTGTGGCTGTGAGAACTCTGACTTTTCCTTCTCCTCCCCCACATTCTCCTTGCTCCTCTTTGGGATGCACCTCCACAGTATAATCTAGGAGCTGATAAAGCGGTGCAACAGAGCAAGGCTCCCATTACATGATGCTAAGGGAGCCGGATTCATGAAATAAAGTCAATATTAGGGCTTATTATTGCCTGAAAACCAGGCTTCTTGCAATAGAGGGCCAAGACTCCCACAGGAAGCTGCTGAATCCATGAAACAGCTACAGGAGCCACAATAACCAGACCTCCTGTTTGTCAAATTTCAAATGAGAATGGATAACAAATTAAAGGAAGGGTTATGCAAGCACACCGCCTTTGTCAACTTATCTGACACCTATCTGACCTGCCCTGATATATTAAATCTATCCATCTTGTTCTCTACACAAAATCCTAGGAACTGCACTTCTTTAACTCTTTAACTGAAGCTACAGACAAATAAAGTTGTTCCTTTTGAAAATATACTGTAGTCAAAAGTCAAAAAGAGGTGAAGAGACAAAACTATGCTCTGTTCTGAATGTGATTAATTTCAAGTCCAACAAGGGTACACACTTATGAAACCACTTACCCGGGATCTGTGTAAAGGATTGTCAAAATTTGTTCCCTCGGGTGCAAGAAGCAACCATCCTCCGTATATAGGTTTTGCCTGGTGAGGAGAAAACAATTACAGTGTTGAAAGCAAATATTAAAACAGGGACATTAACATATCGATTAACAGTTCAATTATGCACTTATAACTGCAGGCTAATCCCTAGCTTAGTCTACAAACTATCACCCAATATCGGATGGATAAATTTTAGTTTAACTCTAGGGAGGTGTGTATTAGTCAAATTCACTAGCTGCCTTGAGTTGACTGCAGGCTACATTCTCCGACTGGCTGTGTTCCAGAGCACCATGCTGTCCTGGAAAAAAAAAAAAAAAAGGGAAAGGCTAACACACATGATTTTCCCTCTGATCCTCTAAGTGGGTGGACTGGTGGGTGAATGGGGAGGGGAGGGGGGGCAGCAAGAAGCAGAAGTTAGCAAGAAAAACAGTGGATGAGAAACAGGAGAGAGAGAAGCAGTAAAGAGCCTGGGAGCTTTCGTGGCTACAAATTTGCAATTCAAACAGAGAACTGCAAGTTGGCCTGGCAGCCTTTCTTAAATAGTTCTGGTACGTACTTGAACTCTAGCCACACTAGTAGTCAGCAATTATTTTGAGCCAAAAAAGCCCTGCATAACCACTGCAGGGCTATGTGTAAATAAATATGTTTAGATTCAAATCCAATTAACTACCTTACGTAATTCAATTGCACACCCAATTCCATGGAACAGTAGCCTACAAATCAAGTTGGAAAGCTCTAACATTTACAACTGCCTGTCACCTCCATGTCCCTGTATCAGTAATTTTGATTACAGTCATAAATTCATGCCATGTAAAGTCAAGTGTAATCCACTATAAAATCCTCTTTCACTTTAATTACAGTAGGTACAGCACATTTCTCAGCAGAGTGACTTGGTAAACAAAATGACATAACAGGAATTTTCAATCGTAAGTCCCAAACATAATCTTGGACAGTCAAGAGTTTGTGCAGACTTGCAAGAAAGAAACATAATCCAACTTTTTAAAAGTCAATTTGTAAGCCTGAGAGGAAAGGGCAGTAAGGGTTGAGAGGGAATCAAGACCGATACTGGGACACTAGCTGCATCCACGCCTGTGGAAAATCTGTTTAAAACCCAAGGAGAAACACTGAGACCGAGCACGGTTAAGAAAACCGTCCCATCTCTCCTCACATGACCTGACAGCAGCCCAAATGGCAAGTCCTCCTGAGAGAGAGAGAAATAGACAGATGAATCTAGGTCATTTTTACCCTTCAATGGTTCCGTGGTTAAACGGAGTCATTCGTGTGTGTTTGTCTAGCAACATCCCCCAACCTCTTTACTGTATTCCCTCTCGTCATAAATGACAATGCAATACTGCGCTGATGGTGTGGGCCTTTCAGCGGTGAGTTAGTGGGGAGGAAGGCACAAGAAATGACAAAAGTTCTGGTTGAAAATATGCAGAGAATGAGATTGAGTATGTTCTTGTAGTAAGACAACAATGAACACCATGACTGGCCTTTTCTCCAACAACAAATGATAACCTTTTACTAAGCGCAGTCATGAAAGGATAAGGTTGATAGCCAGTGGGTCAGAAATTCCACTGGGAAAGTTTTTTTTTTTTTTTTTTTTTAAACCCTCAAGACTATTTTCCATCCCAACAGAGAAGGCTAATTTGTCATGACGGAGGATATCAAAGGAAAATGTGCACAATGTTAGTCTTCAAGCGCCGTGACTCCCAGTAACAGAACTGTCATTCATATAAACTGTCAACCTGGATACATGTGACTTTTAACCTGTGCTGCTTATCATAAAGGAATGGTCACAGTATAGGCCAACTAAGTTCAGTTATGCCACATTCACAACCAGCCAATATCAACAACACCAGTCGAGCAGGAAGTATTATTGGAATATCTCCATTTGTGATGATTATATGGAACACAACAATGGGATCTGGACAGCCTCCCAGTCTCCCATCATCAGTGTGCCTTTAGGAGTGAACTTGTGTAGGTCAGTGTGGGCATTTGGAAGACAACAGCGTGTCAAAGGAAGGAGAATAAGGTAAAATGTCAAAAGGAAGGTCATTTTAGGAACTTTTGTGTCACATGAATAAGTGCAACCCAAATGATTCAACAGAATCAGCTGAGAGTAGGCTACTGTGCTGGAAGGCATGGGGCTGGGTGGAGGCCTATATCTGCATGAATTAAGGTCAATATGCGCCCTTGGGCTAGAAACTAATTATGTCCAATTAACCCAACCTTTGCACTTCACGGTCTATTGACACACGACAAACCGTTTGAAATGTGCACATCAAACGGAAAGATAGAAAACAGCATTTCCCTCCTCATGAATATAGGTTACACAGACGACATCACATATATGAAATACTAATAATTCAAGGTTTTAAAAAAAGTAGTTGTTTGTATTTTACCTGACTTAAGTCTTCGTCGTTCAGCAAATGTGATTCCCGGGGCTTAAAGCAGTTCTGACATTTACTTTTGTTGAAAATGTTGGCTTGAAATTTCCGACAGGGGTTGTCTTTGAATGACATGGTGGATGAAATGTCCAAAGAAGTCCTTGTTTGAGAGACAAAACCGCTCAATTGTCGGAGCCCAAAAGGGTCGGGAGTCAACTTTCTAGAACAAACCCGATGTCCAATAAACAGGCTGCGGCGTGTTGTTCACCTGTGTTAGCTTACCTGAGGCGGTGAATAACCTCTCTTTAAGTGGTATCTATGATACTCATCTTGCTCGAGGGGTTGCCTCGCGCAGCTAACGTTGAACCTGCGAACTTTTTTTTTTTTGTTTTTTGTTTTTGTTTTTTTTAATTCAAGCTTACTAAGAAGTTGTCAAATAAGTCGAAAGCGAAATGTTTTCCTCAGTTACGTTCTCTAGTCAGGTGTCGACGTTTCACAGGTGACATTCCGGGCCTCGAGCTTACTGCAAAGGTCCCGTCAGCCTCCATCGGGCGGAACGGCGCAACCGACGGAGGGAGTCCACTTTGGCCCCCCCCTCTCTCTCTCTCTCTCTCTCCCCTCTCTCTCTCCTCTCGCTCTCTCTCTCTCTCTCTCTCTCTCTCGTCTTCCTATCTAACAAGTGATACCGCATTCATTGCCGTTAAATGCATATCATGTGAATATTATCACGGTTCAAGGCCAAACATTATCCAACTTTAGCGACGCCATCGACTCAGCTGTCACGCCGTTGGGTCCATAGCGTCGGGTCCCGTCCGTCGTAGCACCCTTCCAGCTGGCACTGAAACGCAGTCTGCGGTTGATGTTTTCGTGAAAATCCTCGCTTGGGCCGGACATCCAGTCTGGAGGTGCTCAGGAGAGAGTGGAGCGGTGAGTGACAGCGGTGTCGACCAATCAGGAGCAGCGACACGCCCACAGTGGAGGCTGTGTCTTTAAGTGTCCAATAGAAAGCCTCGAAAATCTCCCGTACTTTGGCTCAAGCTGGGTGGCCTTTAAAGAGCCCATGATAACAAATACAAACTTCCATGTAAAATTGTGATATTATATCAGTATTAGCCTGAGCTAATATTTTTCATTCTGAAATGAAAAGACAGACGGTAGGCTACATTTATTCAGCTTACTGTGTTTATTAGTAGAAGGTATTTCTTTGGTTGATACTTGTTTTTCTTGCTGGTGTGCTAATCATCAAAGTCCACAACAACAGGACAAGGAACCAAAGGAGGAAAGAAAGGTAACTGTCTGTCAAAACATTTGTTATTCCTGGCAGTTCAGCACATTTCTTTTCAGCGTTGAAAAAACAAAAAGTTTGTTAAACCCCTGTTAAAACAGACAAAACACATGGCTCCAGATGGAAATGAGACAGCCAAACTGGAGCTTCTATTAAAATGACTTTACTCTAACATCTTGATTATTTGACCTCTCATGGAGTATGTGTATGCAAAGGTTCAAAGCCATAAAATGCTCCAAAAAAGTAGACAGAGACGTTCCCTGTGACCTACTATTATAGTAAAATGTCAAACAAATGAGAGTAGAGGCTGTGTGGTGACTACCAAAAGAGCAGTCTATCAATTTCATCGCATATCTCAAAAGTTATACTTGTTTTATACATGACACAGCAGACTGTAACATACCACACACTTGCAAATAGCACTTGAATAGAACTGATAAACGGAGTACATTTGATAACAATAGATGAGTAGGATAAGCAAAGCATGAATACGTTTTATGATGATTTAATTTGCTTAAATTATCCTTTTTGTCTTGTAATTGGGACCTTAATAAGTAACAAACAAAGGGACTGCGATGGATGCTATTCTTACACTACTACTTCTACTACTCAGTGGCATTTTAAACGATACAAGTAAATATAAAGATGCCTCAGATATACTGCTCAAATATAAGCTTTTCATAAAGTCTGGCAGGTGTTAATTTTAAACATGGAGAGCAATTCAGTGTGTGAGTGAATTGATTCCAGGCTCGAGAGCTCCATCTGTTGGTCTTACATTTTCAGTGGGTGGGTCCAAGTTTAGAGATTTTTAAAAAAAAATGTAAATTGTACAAATATGTCAGAGCCAAATCAGATGATCAGCTGGTTTTATAAAATGTTATCATGTTTTGCATTTTACTTGTCAGTCTTACCAAAACTAAACTCCTAGACTCACGTAAGAAAATCTAATTACCATATTTATGTCATTATGGCGGGTAGCATTATGACATTATAAATCATTATGATGGACTTTGGCTCTCTCTTTCTTGCATTCTTCCTTGAAGCTGTTCGTCTAAAGCTAGGCGTACTATTTCCTGATTGTGATAGGCGGACAGGAAAGTCGGGTAATTAGAATTTCAGCCACTTCATATTCAAGATGGCATTTCTAACAGTATTTTCATTCCTGATTGTGACTGAAATTTGTTAAAGAAATGCATCCAGAGAGAGTAATAACCATGAAGGTGTCTCTGCAGAGTAAAGATAACCAGATCAAAAATGTCTGTCATCATGAGCAGGTTTTCTGAAGTCGACATGAAAGTGAAAAATTCCATTTTTTCAATTGATGTTCCACCCTGTAAGGTTCTCATGGGGGAACGTGCCGAAATCTTGACATTATGCAGATAAATATGTGCTCAAAACAAATACCACAGTGTGCATACACAACCGCATTCATCCTGTCAATAAAAAGTCACTAATTTACTCAACTTGCAAGATTTTATTTAGGGTGCTTGAGGTGTTGGGCTGTGACAGCAATGTCAGTATAACATTACATATGTATATTTACCAAAGCTGAGTCAAGGTGATACATAAAACAGAATTAAATGTGAAATCATCTTAATTATTCCTTTACAATCCAATAAAGCACCTTTCAGTGATAATTTATTTAGTGACATAAAGATCCAAATTCTCAAAGATGTCTCAGTTTTGTGCTTAAACATGTTGTTTGGGTAACCAGGTAGGCAACCAAAGCATGTATCGCCTTATTAAGAGAAATATAATATCATATAGTAACAATGACAACATGGGTGAAATGCATACAGTTCAGTTATCAGGGATGACTGCGTCGATGAGAGGTTATGCATGTTTCATGTACCCAATCACTGCACTATGCATCAAGTATCATGGGAATTAATATTCAAAAAGGGTAATATTAAACTTCTACAAAGGTTTTTATGTGGGGCAATCGAACCATTTTAGATATGAGTGTCACAGATACTTAAACACCAGCAATACCCTAAATACTCTCAATTTGTGTGCTAAAGTCTTTATTTTCAGAAGGCAAGCAGTAACATACACTGATGCTTTAGTGAGGCTTATGGAAATCTTTATTTTATGATCCTCCAGTCTGTTTTAACATTTTCTCTTGCATAAAAGTAGATGTTGATAAATCCCTGTGATTTAGAAGTGTTTTAGGCGCCTAACCTTAACCATACCTTGCCCATCATCTTGTAGTTGCCAATTGCAGATATTTTAGGAATAATTAGAACATTGGTTGTCCTCAAAAACTTTGTCACTGAACATAATCTAAGGTTTTGCACAATCATTCCTCAACAATACAGTATATGAGCATTTTGCTGATCTGGCGCCCCCATCAGTAGAGTGAAAACATACCAGCAGTACAAAGATCACATTGTTCAGGTTGGGGAAGGTTAGGGAAGGTTAGGGAAAGACTGTCTTCACTAGTAAATGTCACAAAAGTCAACATAAACTGAAACAGGATGCAAAGCCTTAAAAGAAGAAACATCCTTTCTTCCATACTCTTCACTTTTTGTCATGGTAAATAAATGCCTCACTACATGTTGGATTTAGGATGAATGGGCAAATAAATTGAATTCAGCTGAATCGTCCAATATGAACATAATTCCTGGGGAGACAGGGCTGACATAGGAAAGACAAATAATAATGGCTACCTATTACCGAAGCCAAGACTATAGCTAGACTAAGCTGAGTACTTGTGTTCATGTCTGCTTTGAGGTATTATAAATGCAGTCATCATTCATAACAATAGCCTACTGAGACTAATAGGGAAACATAGCACTGCGTCCCTGTAAAGATCTAGTTTGTCCCGTTCTTAGGCAAAAAATTTCTAATTTTTGTGTCAAGTAAAAAGAAATAAATATAAGGGGTCATCAGAACTTGACACATACTGCATATTAACAATGAATAAAAACATGCATGAGGCAGCATTTAGAAGAGATTCGCCTTCTTCTTCATGTCATTACGTTTCCAAAGCGGAAGTCTGTCGAATTCTTGTATATCCATGCCGAAGATCTCATAGAATGAATCCGGGGACAGGTGACGCTGCAAAGGAAGAGCAGGAGAAAATAAAAGAATAAAGTTACTGTGGACAGGCTGCACAAAAGCTCGATAGATTAAGGTCTAGGTGGTGTTTAAGGAAAACCTTTCAGCAATGACAGATGACTGTCAAGGAAAGTTTTGAATAGTATTTTACACAACACGGCATTTATTTAAAAAAGACAAGCTTTAGTACATGTACCATGAAGCTGTTGCTTTTACTGTACCTCCAGTCTTGTCCTGTCAACCTCCTTGGGAAGATTCACTCGTCCTCTGTTGGTAACTGTGAGCATTTCATATGGGTAGACCTTGACACAACAAAGGCTGGTTAAGAATGCTTTATAAGGTGATAATTACAGATACTATACAGCCTAAACATGATCATTTGCACATGTACGTTAAAAGCTATTGAGATGACGGATGAAGTTAGAACATCATGTGCCATGCAAATAAGCATCTGCAGTATTGTGTAAGTGCTAAGAATATCAAGGTCCTGTTTCTATTAGCCTTTGTCAAAAGACTCAGTGTATTTTCATGTACTGTTATAAAGGAAGGATGATAAAAGTTGTCCCTTTAAATCTCAGGAACCAGAATTCAGCACTAAAGTATACTTTTGTTAGTCTTTTGTGCAGCCTTTAAAGGTGATTATATGTACAGAACATGGTAAGTATTTGCATTGAAAACTCTCCTCTAGCACACATGCAGCTTCGCAGAGGAATTAAACATGAATGTATAAATAATACTTGCTTTTGGTTCCAACAAATTAGGCATAGACACTCCTCTTTCCAGTCGTGTTAATGGATGTTGACCATCATGGAAGAGCTACAGAATGAAGCAAACACATGCGATGGGAAAATGTCTCGGCAAGATGAATCACTTCGAAGCTAAAAGCCAGATGGCTAAATTACTGCAAGCAAAGTGTATTTATAAGATGTGTGGTTAAAGAGTCAGTTATGTCATACATAAATTATGAAGAGATATGCAGGTGCAAATTTAGATTAAAAACGAGCTGATTGTATTCTTCTTAAAACATGCTGATGCACACAGTGAGCTCACAGTCCTTCAGAAATGCAGTAAACCAAACAGTAAAAGAAGGCATGACCAGAGATTCAAGATCACATAAAACCCCAGCCACTTCCTCTCACATACCTTAACATCTGAAAGGCGAGGGGAAAAGGGAAAAGACAAGCAACACACAATTAGTTTGTCAAGTATTATCGACTGATTAATAGCATCTATGAAAGAATGGCAAGGGGCGTCTGCATACTTACCTCTGAATCTGTCACCGTTGTACTGGGAGAAATCAGCTGACTGTGGCTTAATGAGAAGCAAACATATGAAACGTGGATTTTTTTTCCTCAGTTTTCCTGGATTCAGTACCTAAAAGTCTAGACACAGCACTATAGTCTAGCCTCAGTGACTCCTCAGGGGAAATGTTACCTCTGTTTATTATAAATCTACTTAAATAGTTCAGTAAAATAGATGGTTGATAGATATGTGTGTTTGGACTAAATTCAGCCCACTGAATCAAGGCAATAGCCTTATACAATAATTCTAAAGGGAGAATTAGATATCAGTTATGCTGATGCAGTTTGCTCTTACCGGATTGAGGCCATTGCGACCATATCCAGGCAAAGAGGATGTTTGGGATGTGGAGGAATTTGGATCATCTGTGTGAAAGTGAAACAGCAGATTAGCTCATCATGAGGAGATTTACAGTCAGACTTGGCTCCTTGCCCAAATTAGATCAGACTTACTGAGTAAAATATACCTTGCCAGGTGCTTTTCTTAGCCTTTTGCTAATTGTTATGTAAAACTGATTTCTCAGTACTGCTCTATTTTTATGTTTACATTTTCAATAAAGCATTTTTTAACATTTACAATTGATTGGGTTAAATTTACCTGTAGCTTATAGTAAATGCCTTGTATACTGACTACACTACACTGCATTGCTGTGTGACTTTACATGACAGTTATAGTGGAACATTGGAGGGTCAAATCCTGCTCAGGGACCCAAATAGTCTTTGGCTACCCGTGTGTTTGGTCTAACTAACCAAAGCTATGTGACAGGACACTTTATTAAATCAATGTTTTAAACATAAGCAGCCTGACAACTAAAACACAAAGATATACCAATGATAGCATCAATAGTGTACAATTAGCTATAACTGCAGCACAACATAAAGGTTCTTTTTTTTACTCATAATTCTGCCTTTAACTTAAACTGAGTGTATTTATAATTTTACTGACTTTACCCAAAAGTAAAGTCTTACAAAAAATGTAAGTAGAGGTCAGACAATGAGAATAAATCAATGTTGTAAGACTGAACAAGAATACATTTCACATTCTTTAAAACAACACATCTGAGTCAACAGCCGATCGCTTTAAAAAATAATATCTAACCTCTCCAGGCAGCTTTCATAGGAACTTGAAGGATGAAAAGGTCGTACTGTACCTTGCTGTTTGTAAATTGGAGGCCTTCTGTACATGTTGAAACCCTGTTCTGCAGATGCAAAAGAATGCAGGGTCAGCAGATATTTGAAACATTACACTGCAGCTGCACAGTAGCTGGCAACATCACAGACTTTTTTTACACATTTTATTTTAGTTGGAGGACACAATGACTCAAATTTCTCTAACAAATACTAATAATGTAATGGCAATGCAGGCTATAGATTGGGGCCAGAATTTCATGTAACTGTGAATCATTTCTGAAATGAGCTGAGTTTCATCATCAAGATCATTTTAAGAATGTAATGCTTCAAATCGGTTGACTAATAGAGACTCTGACACAGAAATCAAGTCCCTGCAGGTTCTAAGTGTGTTGTGAGTGATCTTCAGTTCCCACTAAAACATGCCAGCTATTTCTGGTCCAAGCTTGTCATATCTCATCCCTACACATGATAAAAAAGGCTTTAGAAAATCACCTTCACTCCTGCTATAAATAGACCAGGCTTACAGGGATATGTGAGTAAAGAGCAGGCAGAGAGGTATTTATTTATTTAATCCATCAAGTTATAAATACCTACATCGATATAGAGTTATCACAGACTCTGAGGTTCATAAAAGGTTTTACTTTTTCTGTGAAAGAATTTAATTTGAGGAAAAAAGTATGATGAAGCAGAGTATGCAAAAAAAAAGAAAGGAAAGGAGCAGTGAAATATTTGAAGGAAGCAACTAGATGTTTGGTGGTACAGTACATACGGTGCAGTAAACCGCTGTGTGTTTTCTACAGTAAAGCTGTAAAAATGTCTGGCTGGGCAGCTGTCAGTCTCACTAAACTTTGACCACTAGATGGCTCAGTGTTTCCAAGAAAATAGAAAATATATTCCTTTTTTTTCCAGTAATCATATTTGCCTGTGCCATCCTCCTCTGCTGGTGTTATACACTCTGAAAGAGCTCTGACCCTTGAACTTTTTGTGGCTAGTGATTTAGAGGAGCTAGACATTCTTCTACAACCTTTGCATAAAGTGGTGTTTCCATTAAATATACAGTAAGTGTTGAAGAGGAAATATTAAAGATAATAGAAAGTGAGAAAATGCCAGAAGGGGTAAAGAGGTGCATCAAAGGGTGGCAGAGGAGCGGGAGCTTACCTTTGGTGTGAGGGAGAAAGTGGTGACATAAAGGGGAAGTGGGGCAGGTGTCATTGTTGCCAGAGAATAAAGGAGGAGAGAGCATCAACCCTGCTCGTTATTCCAGGAAAGAAGAGGTCAAACGGGAGGAGTGCAGGGACAGAGTTGAAGAGTCAAAGGTGGTGAAACAGAGAAAAGGTGAGCAGAGGTGGGGGATCAGTGTCGTTACAAAGGTAAGATAAGAAGATAGAGAGGATTTTACTCTTCTTACCCGGCCGGTGGAAGTGTTGTGGCGATCTGGACAGAGTTGGAGTGTAACTGTGACGGTTGTACAATGCATGAACTCCGAAAGATC
Organism: Scomberomorus guttatus; assembly: GCA_038419695.1. Lineage (NCBI taxonomy): Eukaryota > Metazoa > Chordata > Actinopteri > Scombriformes > Scombridae > Scomberomorus > Scomberomorus guttatus. The sequence continues at coordinate 14,676,060 of CM076465.1, read as the reverse complement.
CGTGGCTTGTAGATTTTGGTATGCACTTTCTCAATTCAAAACTCTCCTTGAAAACAAAAAGACAAAACAGATAAAAATGTGTTTGTGACAATACATAAATGTGATTTTAATGGGGGTCTGATGTCACAGTGTTTCTATCAGTCTGTTCTAACACTATGGACAACAATTAACTTAAAAAAATACTTACCTCTGTGGTTTCAGATACATTTCCTGGTGACTAAAATTAAAAAAAAGACAATCAATTTATTAATTGAATCATACATTCATGTTAATTTGAAAGAAACGCAACGTATCGTCACTTCAAGTGAACACCTTGTAACTCCAAACGTATCAAATGTGAAGATAAACAACCTTTTCCCAACCACTATGCAAGTTTATTCAGAGGGATTTTTAAGATTTTTAAAAAGAGGAAGATGTATAATATTCTTAACTCAGCAATCCTTCATTTAAAACATTAAAAATTAAACCTGGAGTTATGAGGTTTTCACATGAGGACAGACATATGAAGGGAAAGGAACAAAGGATTTAATTGTAATGGTACTTTTGGCTAATTATCCTAAGTTAGTTTTACCTAATTAAGTAGTTTTTGCTAATTAACTTCACATTAAATATGACTATACTTGTTGTATGGGAGCATCAGCCAAATTCTTAAAAATGCACAATGTAAGTAGGGAGCAGTATCCTATATATCTGCCATGATTTTGACTTGTTATTATTGACATTCAAAGTATTTTCTAACCGTAGAAATTCAAACTTGCTCCAAAACATATATGAAAATGAATGTCCAAGTTTTCACATGAATGTCTTTGTATTTTTGGCCAAACACAATTAAATATCAAACCATAAGTTGGACTCACAAGTCAAACCAAGAAAGAAAAAACCCATCAAAACAATGACACACAAACATGTCACCGGATATAACGCGGCGCTTTGAATGACGTTACCTCTGCTGGGCTCTGCCTGTCCTGTCTGTTGCCTTTGTTGTCCAAAGCAGAGGAGTTGTCTCTCTCAGTCTTATAGGATATCATATCAGGATGCTCTATATCATATATAGCCTTGACTCTGGGAATTGCTGCTAAGTCTCTGTAATCAATGATCTCATTATCTACTTTTGCCTGGGACCAGCACAGGGAGGAGAGGGGAGGATGGGGGTGAGGAGGATGGAAACACACAGAGGGAGCAGACAGCACAGATAAGTCAAGTGAAAGGTCAAAGGTTACTTATTACATCACTTCAAGGAGGAATAAAAACTTTAATCCCACAACACCACACTGGTCTGACTTTGGCACATGAAGTGAAAAGACTGATTATCTATGACATCATTCACTGTCACTGTCATATTTTGAGGTGTTTTGATGGGAGTAAAGTATATTCCATACCATAAACCAATAGATCCTAAAAGACTGGACAGAGGATACTAAAGGACATTAACAGCACTGGGTTTTTAAAAAAAATACCAATTCAAATACAATCTGAATTGCTAAAGCGTTCAAATTGATAGAGCAAATAAATCTAAATTTCTATTCAATATGTGGTTGATTTTCAGTATAATAATGATTGCATGGATACATTTTAAATGGCATCAGTCAACCACAATTGAAATAAAATTATTCTCTCACAAGCAAAATAAAACTAGTTCCGATCAGTCAAGGTCAAAGTGAAAAATGTGTTTACAGAGAAATGTTTGTTTTGTTTTTTCTCACATGAGCTATTCTCCTAAATGTGCGTATTCAATTATTGTCAAAATAGAGAGACACTTTCTCGACGTGATTCCCCTGTATGAATAACGGATAAATGAAATGTAAATCAACCCACGGTGCACCAGGGAAGATGCTGAGCGGATGTTGTCACCGCAACTTACACAGATAGTCCGACCGGGACTTCCCGGAGTGCATGAGCCTGGTCTGGAAGAGGAGCTCTCAGATGAGGATCTAATGGGCTGAGAGGGAGAAAAAAAAACAGCTGTGTTAATTTGATGTTTTCACTGAGAAACAGCAGTTCCTACTTTTTCCAAGTGTTGGTAGACAGTCAGCTCTCTTTACTGCAACATCTGGACTAGTTTGCAGCAGTATACAGTATACAGTTTATGCAACAACAAAACACTTTTCTACCTTTTTTCTATTTACTTCTTTATTTATTTGCACCTAATAATGACATGATATCAATCAAACTCTTTTATGTACAGAACTAACATTAAGCTGTATCAATATTTAATAGGGAAACAGCACACTGGTGTATATCACATTGTGCAGATACTAGTAGATGACACAGCCAAGCATGCAGCACTGTGCTACAGCTAACTTATTTTTTAAATGTTGTGTATAAAATGTAATAATGATTACACTGTACAGGTGCTTTACTAATTAAAAGCGCCTCTTAACCATGCTTGGATGCAAAAACGAAATGTCCTAAGAAGGAATTGTACTCAATGCACCGTGTCAAAAAGTGATTGTGTCTTCTTTTTGCCTCCTAGAATTGGCACACAAGGTCTAATTGGCCGGCCTGGTGAGCAAAGTGTTCGTGTTGCATGTGAAACAAGCGAGTGCAGTTAATCTCAAGCCGTGAGATTACAGCCTGCTCACTCTACAAAAACCATCAAACTGCAGGCCCGCTCACAATATTAACCTTCAGCTCATGTGGGGGGAAAAAGAAATCAAGACAGGGCGTTTTGGGTCTGCTGACCTGGGAAGAAGGAGAGCGTGTAAAGAAATGACATTGCTCAGCTAACAGTCTTTATCATGTAGGACAGCAATTTACACAAAGATCACAGTCACATCCTCTTAACAGCTGAATATTTATCTTATTTCTTATTTGAGAGCATACCATGTTGACATCGCCTTGATACAAATCTGTGTTTTTTTGCCTTGTACACATATTTAAATGAATCTCACACTTAGAAACAAAGTTGAATGTTAAATTAAGGATTATTACAGTAAGGTCTCACCCTGTAACTGTCCTCAGTTCTGCTGCTGTCTCTGCAGTCCGGGTGCCACACTGTCGAACCTGTGAAAGCAGAGACAGTCAGCTACTGCAGCCTTTATGGCAAAAAGTCAAAAAACACTTACATCACTGAACATTTAGACTTTTTTACACAAACAAAATGTTGAGTTTCTGCATTCCTCCAGCCCCAAATCCACAACCTGGCCATGAGTGGATGTGTACTCACAGAGTGACACTCTCAAACTAACCTTGCAGATACATTTCTTCTCCTTCTGTGAACATTTTATCACATCGGCTGCATCTTGCACAGCTGGGGTGATAATGTTTGTCCCCTGCCTATAGCAGATATTGAAAAAGGGAAAAAAGCTTCAGATAGACTGCATAAACACATGAATTGCATAAAATGTGCATATTTGAAGTCATAGTTTATCAGTTAGGTCTTATTACTGTACCAAGAGCAAAAATATACATGTAATTAGATTTATCTGCAAATTCACAAGACAGCATAGAAAACTAAATACAGCAAGTGAAAAGGTGGAAATAAACACATTTAAATTACTGTGCCTACATGTACTGTACAGTATCAGTGTGATTCCTCTCACGCTTGTTCTGTCTCAAATGATCAATTTATACAGAACTTTTGATAAAGATGTATATATTCCTAAATACATGCACAATAAGGCTCCTCACTGAGAGAAACATTCCTCACCTCCAGGACTTTCCCTGTTATGAACTTCTGACATGCTTCACATTGTACCCCAAACTGAATCTGGTAGTCCCTCTCACAGTACGGAACACCATCCCTGAAAGGTAAAAAACACATATTAACATCTGGTATGTATAAATTATAACTGATAATAATTCAATTTTTTTTGTCATCACTGAATCCTTGAAAAGCAGATGATGTGTTCCATCTTTCACTGGTTTAAAATTAAGGGACGGTAGATTGAGGATCATGAATGAGAAATAAATATGAAAGAGATGTTTGTATTTACTTGCTGATGTATTCTCCACTCAGCATTCTTCTGCAGGCTTTGCACTTGAAGCAGCCAAGGTGCCACTGGCTACCCAGCGCTAACAGAGCCTGGCCATTCTTGATCTCTCTACCGCAGCCATTGCAGCCTGACAACACACACACACACACACACACACACACATATACATTAAGCGTAAACATTGTACATTTGTAAAGCCTCTTAGCTTTTTAAAAATTATTTCTAATTTGTTTCTTATAAAAGAGTAAGGCTTACAACAGATCTGAGACTACAATAGATTGTTCAATTGTTCTTCTTCGTGTATTGTTATACATGTATATGAGTATTACAAGTGAAAGTCCATCTGACATTACAGAACTAGAGTATTTGAGTAGCTGTGCCGTTTCCTCTTCCTACACAGAGATCCTCCTAATCCAGAGACTTTGTGAGTCTGGATGATCTATTGAACCCCGTTGCATCTATAGTTGTGAAGTGGATAAGGTCAAGTTGAGGCGGAGAGTTGAGCACTACTGTATCTCTTAGTCTGTATTGAGTTATTGACCTGGCAGGATCCCAGGAGGATGACTGGATTTGTAAGGTAATGTCAACTCACAGTGTTCAGGGGGAAAAAAATCCAATGCAATTAGGGACGCTCTCTTAGCCTACATTCCTGACAAAGGTGACATTGTGCAGACGTTCAGGAAGTGAAAACGTCTCCTCGAAACACAAGGAAGGAGATTTACATGCATACGAGTATAATCTGATGTGTAACACACATTAAATAATTGATCTTAGAGAGTTTCTGCAGGAGGAGTATCCACTGGGGGCCATCTTACTCTCTTGTTTGTAGGTTGTTGTGTGTCACCTGCAGAAAAGGGTGAGTTTTCATCTCCACATGATGCACGTGCATTCAGAGAAAGAAAGCTGACAGATGTGCCGCCAACCTTAAATGACTCCTCAGCACAGGAAAAAAAACTAAATATACAGGCAGCTGGCTTTGAAACCACTGTTGGCCAGGGTTGAGCGCATAATCTACTGATTCCCTCTGGATGGAAGTCTTTGATCTCATTTATCAATGTTTTTGATAAGAACAATAAATCAAATGACTCCTTTTAGTGTGAATGGGTTGCTGATGCTTCTGATCCCACTGAGAATCAACAGCAAAAAAAGTGCACAAAACTCCCCTTTGTAATCTCACGTCTGCCCGCTCCCAAAACTACCAGCTCTGAAGCACAATCTATAGAGAGTAAACTACGCAAGAATACACTTACTATTAGAACAGCTGATGTCGTTAGGAGTTGGAGACAAGGGTCTAATACAGCGCTGACAGAGGCAGTTTTTTCCATTGAAAGTGACACAATCCCCAGGAGGAAAGGGTTGTCTGAGAAACAGAAGAAGAGAGAAAATCATCTTCTTATAAAAGTAGTAGCCTGCCCTCAAGAAATGTTTTCATAACTAAAACTCTTAAAATGAAAGCACACCTGCATGTACAGGTATGTGTATGATGTCTGTTTGTGCCTGTTTTTTTTTTTTTACTTGCAAATGGTGCACACAAAGCAGGCCGGGTGGTAGGTCTTCCCCAAGACTGTGACCACTTCTCCCTCCACAAATTCCCCACAGTTGTTGCAGAGCGTGCCGTGAAGCCTCTGGAAGTCCAGCGGACAGAGGTAGTCCCCGTTCTTCATGAAGAAGCCGGACTGAGCCAAGTCGCAGCCACACACTGCGCACAGACACGCGTTCATGCAGGGAGAAGGAGGAAAAGATGACAAGGTTGGATAACAGCAGAAAACTTTAACTGAGCAAATGTGATGATTTACAAGACCACGCAGACTCCTCTTACACACTCTGATTACACACACTTATCTTCTTTGGGGCGAACAAGACATCGATTGCACTTCCTCACATATACGAGTTCACAATAGGTATGAGTTTACAGTTTGAAATGTCTCCTTTTTACAGGCTGTTGACACAATGATAAGTGAACAGCAACCACATCTGTGTAATCAATCATTTCAGCAGGATTAAAGAAATGCAATTTGCTCTACTAGGGTTTCTGTATTTGTGTGCATTTGAGTGTGTGTACGTGTCTGTCCGCATGTTTGCGCGCGTGTGTGTGTGTGTTGTGACCAGCCCAGTGACGAGCTACTGACAGGGAGGCAGTGTTGTCTCTCAGCTTGCCATTTGATACCGCCAGACCCATTTCCGACACTGTCCCTCTGAACCTGTCACTGTTATGCCACAACAGAATGTACCGAGATGCCAAGGACAGATTTATGCTGGTCTATTTCCTCTCATGAGTCACTCACGATGCACATCATTATTTGAAGGAATACTATTTTTAAGTCTGAGTGAAACACAAACAAACATGTTCTCACGTTTCTCTAAGTATAGAGATGAATGAGTAGAAATGACCTACAAATGACTTTAATTTTTCCTTGACTTATTATTGTTACTATCCTTACTGTCCTTGTGACAATATTTATTCCCCTCCTTTCTTTACCACAAGGTTTACTTTGGTTAAAATTTCTTGGCTCACTTATTTTAATACTAATTTATTCACTTAAAAGTGAAACACTTTGTGGCCAATTCGGATTCGGTGAAGCAAACAGTCCCATTCGATTCCCCAGCTTTCCCCGTTGTTAAGATACTGCGAGCTTCTCTGCTCTGAAAGTGCCTTTGTTTTCCCTGCGCTGTAAAAATCGTCGCAAAGCAATGAAAGGGCAACGACATGAGAAGCTTGTCAGTGTCGATTAGCGAGGACAATAGCCTGCAGGGGAAATATGTTTTCCACGAAGCAGAGTAACTGCGGTGGATGACAGTCTGACAACCCAGGAGGTTCTAACAACAGCCCATTGTAGATGTAGGATATTCTGTAACAAATTGAATTTGATTGCACCCTCAGTCTGCATAATGACTGACCAGCAAACTCTTCTCAATTAAAAGCTAACCGGCTGAACAACTAGATGCATCCTAACAGGTCAAGAGTTACTTGTGTGATTGTTCTGCATGCAAACTTTAACAAATTTGTAGCAGTAGACAAATGCATTAATGGGGACATTAATGTTCCAGACTTATCTTCTATCAACAGTGATGTGGAGCAAAAGGAAGTTACTCAATCACAATATGTGTCCAAGAAAAGCAGTCATTTATCTCCACTGCAAATGAGGAATTTTGTTTATTGGATTGCTTTCAAATTTCTCACAGGGGATCCATCTCTGAGCTTGGCTGACAACATGTGAAGTCTATCCTGTATGAGGTGTGACTGCAGGACACTCCGCGCATTTTAATATCAACACATTAATGGTGCTCACCCTTGCAGGTAAAGCACTTTATGTGGAAGTGGCTGGCCTGGACTCGCAGCACCTCTCCTTTGCACGGTTCCCCACATCTGAAGCACTGGATGAGCCGCTTCCCTGCTTGGGGACACGGCTGGCATTCATCCTGAGCGTGTAGCACTGCGGGACAGGGAGGAATAAAAGAATCAGGTAAGTCTTGAATTATTTGTCACACTGACACGCCATATAAAATGTGAGTTTGGAGTGCCTGAAAAAAAAACAGTTTAGCAGCTTGGTCTTTCAATTTGGTCAAACTCTCTCAGTTTGTTTGGCTTTAATGAAGCAATAGTCATATGTAACCTTGTGTAACTGTCTGCTAGTACTTTATTCACTCAGATATTTGTATCCTTTTGTATTTTTGTATTTTATTCTACACAGGAGTTTAAAAGTCTAGGCCCGTAAAGCAGTGCTTGCTCATATCAATACATTTCATGCCTAGCTGGTAGATGTACACACAGTGCATGTGTGTAAATCCAACATTGGCTGCATGTACGCTTTATCTTCCAATACACGAGGTTGGAAAACTCAAAACAGTAGCATAGTCTTCTCAGAGTAAACAAATCTCTCTCTCTCTCTAATCCAACCAGTAGGTTTATCCTGTTTCTGCCTGAGCAGCTCATTACAATACAGTAGTCACTCAGAATTGTCCCTTCAGTGCTTACGTAACACAACGTAATGAGGAGACACGCTTTGTTTTGGCACGGTAACACACGCACAGTTACAGTAATCTGTAAAGGCTTTAGTCAAAGTGATGGGAAAGCTCAAAAAAAGACAGACAGAGAGTTAAAAAGTTGGACTCCACGACGACAGCACTATCAAAAGGAATGCTTTACATGGACGTTGGCCCCTGGGTGCCAAAACCTTGTGGTTTGGGAGAAGAAAGCTCGGCCTCATTCCTTCTCCCTCTATCTCGTTCGTGTTAAATGGCAGGCAGGAGCGGTGGACGGCTGTACAATCTAATCACAGCCCACTTGAAAAGTCCTGAATGTGATTAGCAGAGGAGAGAGGGGAAAGAATGTGGCACGTTGAGAGGACCCTCTCTCCCCCAGTGTGTGGACACCCAGCATACAAATAGATAAACAGACACATGAGCTTCAGCTTTTCTTTTCTTTTTTTTTCATACACAGTCCAGCGCACTAATCTTTCTTTTTATGTTACTCTCTCTCGTTCAAACACAGGTTATTATTGGCTGTGATCTTGTGGGAATAAACACCTGCCGTGCCTCAGAAAATAGCAAAATCCCAAATTCACTCGTGAGTATTTTAAGAGCTACACTTGCGCTGACGTGGATGAGTTGTGTGTGAACTTATTTGACTCAAACAGACAGATTTCCACACACTCGCAGCTGGACGGGGGGGGAGAGGTTTTCTCAATTTGAAGCTTATTCCTGTTTTGACTAGCCGACTCAGCCACGTGAATGCTAAGAAAATTGAGTCAAGTACCTTTGGTATGTGGCCCCAAGTCTGCCCCACAACAGGAGAGATTTATCACTATGGTAACAAGCATGTCACAACAAACTAGATTACGAGACCCATGCTTCCCAAAGGTTAACATAAAGTTCATTGTAACTCATTAAACAGCTTTGGAGACAAAAGTTAAGCCAGTGTGTACATTATGAAGTGTTTACGTGATGGTAAACTTCCACTATAGGCCAACTGCTACAATGCAGACTGTGTGAGTGATGAAAAAGTGCTGAATCAAATGAAAAAAGAGTAGTAATCCTCCACCTAATGAACTAGAGTGGTCAAATAGAGTCCTGTAAGGAATATGTCCAATAGGTTTGTGATTTCTACAAAGGTTTAATCCTAAAATAGCAGCGTAAACCTTTCAGATTTTTTTTAATTTCAAATAAGCAAACAAGCAGTTTTGGTCATGTTGGCTGACGCATCATTTGAATCGTGCCATGATGCATTACAAAAGTATTTTGGTTGGAATTGTACTTTATAAAAACAGCTTTGATGACATAACAAGTGAAAGAAAAGTAATGCAGGCTTAGTTTTAGTCATCACATACAGCATGCAATACGATCTAAGCATTTCCTCTAACATACTTAACAGAATCCTACACATGGCACGCCAACAGTTAGTGACAAACCCAGCCAAACTGGCCTTTGGCCTAGAACGCCTTGGATATTTGTTAATGACAGAGCTGTGATGCCAGCTCAAAGGCCTGCAACCCCTTTGTCATGGGGACATTCACACACACACTGCTACAGTTTAGAAATGTTTGAAAAATAATAAAATAAAAAAAATACATTGACTTATGTGGACAGGCTACACTATAGTGTAATATCTGTAACATTATAATGTTGTACCATGTATACAATAGACAGCATGTTTGTTGTGTTTTTGCTCTTGTGTGAATGGTAAAAACTGACGTGTGCAGACGGAAAGTCCAAAATGTCTTCCAGTCTTTCTTGATCTCTCGCAGAATGTGAAGCTGATATGGTGTTAAGTATTAGCAAATGGTAGATTTAGAACCACAGCAAATGGAGAGAAACCCGAGACCGACAGCTAATCACTCAACCCGCTATCTCCAGCTATGAAAACCTGCATCTGTGTGTACATGTATGTCTATGTGTGTGTAAGGGAGGTGAGGGAGTACCTATATTACTGTAAGTATCCATATTTTTTGTACGTATGTAGATAAAAAAAGAAATTGAGATGTGAGATGGGTGTAAAAGCCCAAATACAACTGCAACTCAGTAGGCCATCATTCACCGTCTGCAGGAGTTTCTTGTGGCCATCAGACAGTATCAGAATGGCAGGAGGCTAGTTTAGTGAGATGAGTGAGAGCATTTTTTCCACAACGTGATGTCACTTATTACTGCTGTGCAAGAGTAAATAACTTTACTCTAAGAGTCACTTCAGCAGATAAGTTACAATAGAACATCTATGTGTCCCTTGTTGCTGCAAAATAGAAGAATCAAGGCGAAAGAAGGCTTAAATCAGAAGTATTGCTAAAATCACATGTTGGTCTTATCTAACCACAACGCTCTACGATTAGCTGTAACAGCTGCCTTTCCCCCACTTGGCACAGTTTTTATCTCCAAATGAGTTTTTTTTTATATTTGGGAAAGTTTTATGAATCATCACTCTCTGCCAATCTGAACAGATATAGAAAAAAGTCCAGCCTAAAATAATGTTTTCAGACTGCACATACCAGAACGTTCACACAGCAAAATATCAACCAAGCCTTATTAAATTACTAATAACACGTGTAACACAAGAATATTACAACACTACTTGCCGGAGCAGTTAAGACAGAGAGCAGCCGAGAAAATCTGTACTGACATTTAAAACAATCAAATGTCGCCTCACGTAGAAAGCAGAAGAACACAAGCACAATAAGCAATTAGAAAAATGGGAATGTGTTAAGTTATGATGTTAGCATTATAAAATGTCACATTGATAAAGATGGAAAAATGGAAACCCTGATGAAGCTACAAGACTTTTTGACTTGACAGAAAAGTGCTAAAAGTTAACAAGTGTTAACAAATCACAAGCATGCGAAGAACAACACAAAATGCACAAGCAGCCACACTTTCCTTCTAGCTGTCCCTGTACCACACACACACACACACACACACACACACACACACACACACACACACACACACACACTTAAAAGGGTCTACCTTTCTCTTTCATGACAGTTGGTATCTGCACGTCTGTGGGAGAGAGCTCACTGCAGCGGATCGGAGTGAGGAGAGGAACTAACTGGACTGCTGGTCCAAGAAAAAAGGGGTGGTCCAAAAACAAAGGGCAGGAGTGTGTATGTGAGTGTGCATGTGTGTGTGTATGTGTGTGTGTGTGTGTGTGTTCTCAAAGAGGACAGTCGGTGTAAGTGCTCTTGTGCTTCTGAACCATGACCTCATCCATGTACTAAAAGGGAGAGTATTTTAATATGTATTTTTTGCCTGCAATGGACTTCAGACAGTTAAAAGTACAATGCTTCTTACATTTAACAGATATAGTAATGCAGTTGTTTGAAAAATTAAGGTGTTTTTTTAGAGAAATCCAACTAACTAAGCAGGCTTCATCATTTTTACATATGGTGATATCTACCAGAAGTTAAACTACACCTGCCAGCTTATTGATGGTGCATTTACAATGTGGGCCAGTAGTTACAGATCTGAACTCTTGCTTTGCACAAAATGTTCATAATCTCTATGTTTTCTGATTAAAGAGATGATATCACCTGCTACTGTCATTTCTGCCTTTCAAACCTCACTTTCTGGTATTCTGTGGCTAATCTTTCTTTTTTGGAACTATCAAGCTGAAGCTTTTTTTATTCTGCACAGTATGCAGCATCTTCTGCATTTGACAATTCAGTCGTAAATAAGCTCTGATATCATTTAAATGTGGAAATGAAGCACTATATTGATAAAAAAAAGTGTGATGAAACCTGCCAGTATTCCAAATGGCTGCTGTAAACAGAGGCCAGATACTCTTTGAACTTTGTGTGGAGACTGCAGAGTCAGTCGAAACAGTGTCAAAAGGCTGAATCAAGTCTGATGGCTTAACTTGTCAGGATGGTGACAGCAGAGTTGTGGGTTACTCACATCAGGGAAAACAATTCTGTCCATATTGCATTCTGTCTGACCAAAAGCTTTCAATATTCACTTTAGCACGGAGATAAATTACTGTGGCAGTGAAGTAACATGGCTAAGTGACCGTTATGATTGAAACTCCTGGTATACAATGTTATGCTTTAATAGCTTGAAAAGTATTTCTTGTAACTACATGAAATAGGTTTTAAAAAAGCTTCGTAACGACACAACAATGTTTAAAAAACCTCAGTATTCCCATCAATGGGTTTTTATCATCTACAAAACACTTTTATTGCCCAAATTGTAGCGCGTGGTGACAAGTCAATAAAGATATCACCCCTGGCAACCACAGAAGAAAGTAAACTGATCATTACCTGACCCCCCTGCAGGTATGCCGACCAACTTTTCACACAGGATGTATTCGCTGGGGTTGAGGAAAGGAAGCTGCTCCATCATGGACTGTTTAGGAATAAGGTAGAGAACCTCTGAAATTTCCCCATCTTCAATTATTGACATGCGCCTGACAGAGTTCTTCCTCTTGACCCGGTCCAAAACCACCATTTCATTGCTGTGACTGGAGCCGCAGATCCTGCCGAGGCTGTTGAGGTTGAGAAGGTTGGACATGCTCATGTCGTCGAGACTTTCAGCCAGACTGTTCAGGCTGCAGAATGAAACCATAAAGCAAACGTCAGGATGTTAAAGCCCTCTGTTGAATGTCAGGTATTAAGTTGCCCTCTAAGACTTTGTGACTGACTCAGTGTGTGTGTGTGTGTGTGTGTTGTCCATCAGGCAGTCAAAGACTAACTCCTACCGCACGCCCCTTAAGAAGATTAAGTGAGGTATATTTTTAGGGTTTATCTTCATGGTAAACAGAGGATCTGGGCTCTAGAAAGTCCCTATCAGGTAACCTTGTTCCCTCCATTCCAGTGATTCTGGCTTCACAAGTCACAAGTATGTCATCACATGAGGCGCAGCCTTCTAGTAATCTAGTGATTGGGGGACTTTTAAAGAAGATTATGATCTGTACCCTTGCATTTTATCATCCAGTCATGTATGCATTTAAAATCGTATTATTTAAAGCTTTAGTAAATGTCGAACATGTTTGTACAAGTTGGGCTTTTTCTTCCTGGTCTTTGGTTGGATTACGACTGAATACAAGGAAAAGCTGGACATAAAATAATTCATTTTCAAAAACATTTCACCTTAACCCTTGGACTGCATAGAATATAATACATGTGAATGATTGTTTTTTGGTTTTTTTCTCAGTAATCTACTGTGTTATTTAGAATTGACCGCAGTCTCGTAAATGCTTAGCTTTAGGGCAGGAACGATCCACATTTAACCTGGCATATGGTCAGGGACAAAGGTTGGTACCCAGAATCTGGATCTTTAGTGTAATCATTGTACAAAAGTATTTGAGGAGTGCAGGATAACTCAAAGATGTACCAGGCACCAATTTTTCACAGATCACAAATTGAGCTGCGACCCTGTTGTTTTACTCTTCTTTCACAAATTAAAAAACATGTTTTCACCTATAGGTGAACTGACAAATGGAAATTTAAGCTAGACTCACCAACATTAAATCTTGTGCCAATCTTATCACTTTGGTACCCTGATATAAATCATCCCAGACTGGAAATGCCTTTGCTGATGTCTTTCATTGCCATATATTAAATAATAAGAAATACATTTTTAAAAAGTACTGCTAATAAATGACTAAAATAGCAAAATGCATTGGCTCAAATGGTGCAAAAGCATGGAATATACATAATGGATCATTATACACAGAACATTATTCATGGCTTTCAGCAATGTGAAAACAAGTCATTATATTTCCATAGAAACAGGCTTAAAGGCATATGAGAATTAGTGTTATGCCTAAAATGTGTTACACTTAATTGCTGTGCTGCCATATTTGCCTGTAGCTACTTTAATGAAAGCTACATTCTTGCAGATGGTGTTGATGGTGTGAGGGATGTTATATGAAGTACTGATACCTGACTTACAAACATGTCTCAGATATGTTAACATCCAGTTACTGAGGAGTCATTGAACTAAAATAAATGGCTGAATATTGAAAGCCCAACTAAAAGTCATAGACACACAATAATGGAGGCTTTACAACGGCACACTTGCTACATAAACTGTAGTTTCTTCATTGCAAACAAATGTGTAAGAGGCTCCATCTGCTGGCTAACATGTGCTGAGTATTTAGAAGGAAATTTTTAGCTTTTTGTACTTCAGGGTCAAATCTAAATTTTATGCTCATCAACCCAATTTATTATTATATCTATTATTTGTACTGTATGTTTACACTTCAAGTATGGATTCTTCTTTGTTCTGTTTTTCATCACTATCAACTATATGACACCAAGCAAGCATGTTGTTATAACGCTGTTCTTAGACAAGTCACAAAGATCCCACTGCCAGAAACAGTTAGCAGCATTTTATTTGCTGTTTTGGCAATGTAAAATAGATCAAATTCCCTTCTTCAAGTATATATATATTGAAATCTCTAGCCACAAACATACCGATGTCAAGTCTCACTCTTTCATTAGAAAACCAAAACATAAAACACTTACATTACATTTCTGTGGCATGCACTTCAACAGGACATAAAAATTGTTCAGTAACCTCAGTAAGGGCCACACAGTCAGTTATGGCGGTACAGTCGATAGCTGAGTGCTGGATAAAATGCGTTTCAGTTCAGAAAACATTATTAGCTATATGTATTATAGCTTAAAAAAAAACCTTTTAAAAAAAGTTTAAGGGACAGTTAGAATTTTTGGTGGAATCCTACTTACTCGCATTATTAGAAAAACCTGCAATACTTAGTGCATATTCAATATAATGTACAGATACTGTTTGGGTGTAAATACTGTTTAACGGGTTTGTTTTGATTCATTTCCCTGTAACAACCAAAGACACAATATGGAAACGTAGTGTGGTTTCAGTTAAAAGTACAATGAGCTGAGTCCTGTCTGAAAACTGGCACATATAAAAATATATATAAAAAGAGGAAGAGAGAAAGAAATGTTCAAACTCGAGGAAAGTGTTAAAGGTGTGGGATGGCATCTAGTGGTGGGGTTGCAGATTGCAAACAGCTGAATAGCTCTCCCCTCACCCTCCCCTTCCAAGCGTGTAGGAGAACCTACAGTGGCTGCGAAACTCGCAACAGGCCCTCTCTAGAGCCAGTTTGGTTTGTCCATTCTGGGCTACTGTAGAGACATGGCAGTGCAACATGCCCGGCTCCATGGAAGAAGACCTGCTCCCTATGAGGATATAAAGGGTTCATTCTAAGGGAACGAAAACACAACAAATCTTATTTTTAGGATGATTATACATTAATCAAAACATACTTATGCGTATTATATTCCATTTCGACTGATAGATCCCCCTAAATCTTACACACTGGTCCGTTAACATGAAAAACTCATGAGTTGATTGAACGAGATCCGACTGCGCCATCATCCTCATCCTCGTTTTGCTCTTCCTCCCCCTGGTTGAGCGGCTCTCTGTCCGAGTCTCTCTCTGCCTGCTCTGATTTTTTAGTCGTATTGTTCAAAGTCCCGCCCTGAAAAATAAACAACAAATATTTGCTAAACACAATGTATGTGACGATAAAGTGAGCTGACAAAAGTCACAAACAGCACACATATAGAATACTATACAGTAAGTATTTATGACTCATCCCATAGAGATGTCTGACCTGTCTGCGGTCGACAACGTTGAGCAGCACTGATGTGATGATACAGCTGATGGTGTTGGCCAACATGAAGATCATCATCCTCTGCCAACGCCACAATGGAATCTTTGTTTCACTGGCCAGGAAATGGAGAAAACAGGTAAGTAAAGATCATGGACTATCAGTGCACTGCAATAAGATCCTGATGTGAAGGATTTCCTACCTAGACTTGGTGCCCAAAATCTGCCCAACAACCAGATTGGACAGCCCAATCCCAACCATCTGTATGGAGGTAGCCAGGCCCATGGCTGTTCCCAGAGTCGCCTGAGGTACCACAAGGGGAATAGACGGCCACATGCTTGCCTGCAATACAGCACAGACAGTTCAATCTCAGAGACAAAACTTTTCTTCACACCATACACAGAAACAACACAATTAATCCTCATCGGTTTTTTTTTAACCTATTTTCTTTTAAAAATTATCAGACCTGCTTCTGTTTTAAAATTAAATCTTATCCCCAAAAGTTATGTTTCCCTTCTCTAATAAAGACACAGATCACTGCAGTTTAAAATAGTCTCTTGGTGTAAATAATGTGCTAGAGCCAAACTCACAGCGGCAAAGGAATAGGTGACTCCCAGCCAAATGGTGGACACCAGAGGAGGGACGAAGGTGAAGGCCAGGAGACCAAACACAGGCAGAGTGAGGACAGCACAGGCCACTGCGAAAACCCCCCGCAGACCCACATAATCCTGAAAAACGAAAACAAGAGAGTGTAACATGTTACAATAACTTCATTTTAAAATGATTTGTCCTCATAAGATAAGACTTTTGAAGAGTTTGGGGTGCAGTACTTACTATGAGAATGCCGATGCTGGCTGAGAGGACTAGTGAGCTGTCATAAACTGCCCCGGCGATATAGGCTGCCTCCTTCTGACTGTAGCCATTGTACTTATCCTGAATGAACTTACTGGACATGAAAAACACAGTGTATGTATGTTAAAAATGAATTTATGATGCAAAGAGAAGCAAAAGATATTTAATTGGGTGTCATTGCCAACTGTTACAAAGGGTCTAAATGCTGTCGGTTTGCCCCAGAACAACATTCTGTCCTGTCATATGTACAGTATGTGCTCTGTGTTTATTACTCTACCTGGCGTCTGCGATGAAGGGGAAGATGCCATTATAGAAGAACATGATAGTGAGAACCAGCAGCCAGTATCGTAGCGATAGGAGCTTCACATCCTGAATTCTCTATACATACAACAGCAAAAAAAAAAAAAAAAGAGTTCAGATATTGTATCTGCAGCATTGTTGCACACTATGAGGATGTTGGAAACTTGTAAAGAAAACTGTTCGTACCACTTTGCGAGACTCCTCTTGGATGGCACCATCCAGACCCAGCTGCCTCATTCCTACCTTGTCCAGGGTGCTGACGATGATGGCGGATACAAAGCCCAGCACACACAATAGAGCACCTAGAAAACAAAGTGAAAAATACTCTTACTTGTTTTACTCTAGAAACCTTTTTAAAATAGCCTTTTGTTATTATTCAGTCATGCCAAAAACCTTGAGGTTTCTTATTCCTATAGACTCTTTTATTAATAGGTGGACACAGTTTGGTATCTTATTTGTATCTTCATTCTTGACTTACCGCCCCAGAGTGTCCACTGCATGCCATACTGTTCTTCAAATTTCTGAGTGAGGAAGAAGTTCAGGACTGACCCCAGGCGAGAGAAAGCCAAGGTCAGACCAAAGGCCAAGGCCAGCTCCTTCCCTCTGAACCAGAACGATGTGATGCGGTTCTGAACAACTAATGAGAAAGTGGGAGAGAGCGGCTTAAGATGGCAAAGAGTACATATATCAGTTTTGATGTTGTATTGTTTTGTAAGGTGGCCTTACTGGTCAGAGATCCATTGCCTGATCCAAACAGCAGTCGGCCTGTGAGCATTAGCGGCAGCAGATAGGGAGTTCCTCTGAAGTGGGAGCCCAGTGCAAACAGGGACGAGCCCAAAACACACAAGAAGGAGAACAGAAACACCCCGACTGCAGAGAGGAAAAAACAGAACTCAGTTTACCGTGAGTTTGCTGCTGCTTGTTTAAACAGATTTGCAGATAGGATTTGCATAGACTTACAGCGGTTTCCTAATTTGTCGATCAGGAACCCAGCTAGGATCACCACTACTGCATTTCTGTTGATAGGAGAGAGAGGCCCAACTGTAGCTCTTCTTTCCAAGCCATGAATGTTTACCAGAGTCAGTGCACACGTGTATACTTACGTCCATGCATAGATAGCATATAGAAGATTGTACTGCTGAGGGGTCATCCCCAGTCCCACCACACAGTCCACTGTCCCATTGATTACTGTTGCATTGCAGGTCAGGTTCTGTCAGATGACAGGAAGCCAATGGGATGTTATTATTAACCAGTTACAAACTTTGACAGACTTTGGAGTTTTGACACCAAACATGTTGGGTTAATATGGAGAAACAATGTGTGCAGGGACACAATTAAAAGGTGAATAAAGCAGTTCACTTTTTCTTTGGGTCAATTTTTGGGGTACAGTGCAATAGTGTGCATTCGTTCATGGGTTCACATTTTCATTTGGAGGATTTTTAATGGAGGATTTTAAGCTGGTCTGTCCTGTTACCACTTACTTACCCCTTGGAACTGATCCTGCAAAACACTGGGGATGTCAAAGCAGAAATAGGAGCCAAATGTCAACAGGCAGTTGAAGAACAGCACCAAAAAGCGATAGTAAGCTGTAAAAATAAAATAAAGATTGGGATCATCGGTATTTCTTGACCATACAACTTTATCAGCAACAAACTTCAGTATGAAAATCTAAGAAGAGATAACAACACCCCCGAACATGCCAGCATGTTTATATTTTGCTTTAGCCTATGTCAGATATGGATTTAAAAACAAAAACAAAAACAAAAAAAACCTTAAAATTCATTTAATTCAATTCAAGGTCAAACATTCAAGTGAAGTAACATTAAGAAACACACATTTTTTGAGTGGAGGAGAATCTGTCAGCTGATGTTGCCCAGCTGTGGTTTTGTACTTTTCATTTCACTCACTTCAATGGGAAATTTCGTGTTGACCTCACAGGGAAAACATACTATTGCTTAATGCATCTGTTTTTAAAATAATACATTCATGTAGGTAGCAAACCAGTATTGCAAAACTCAAGGTTTTTAAAACTTCCCATTTAGTCACATGAGCTCCTTTAACGACACTTTAAGCATAAAATGCTGAGTTGGCCATTTAGTGGCCCACTTTTATAGGGAAGTGTATACGAGACAGAGGTCTGGTCATCTGACTACATGCTAATTTTGTGAGTATTTTTTTGGGGTAAAATAAACTATTGTCGGACGTACCTTTCTCCGCCGGCTGTGCCATATTGAGGGAAAATGAACGACAGCTATAAGAGAAACCGTCCAATTCTCATCCTGTAGTGTTGTTTACATGAACAGGCTGAGTTGGCGCCGTACGTCGAGCTCCACAACAACTGCTGCTGGAGTCTGCAGACCGCAGCTCTTCATACTACATGGATAGATCTGTTGGCGCGTGAGGACCATGGTGAGGACGCAGCGGTTGGTTTGTAAATCTGCGCGCGCGCACACAGCGACACTGCAGCCGCCCTGATTCTTTTTTTCCCCCGGGAAACTTTATTGACAAAAATGTATGACCAAGATTTACATTATTTAGAAAATATTAAAGACAAGAAGTAAAATAATTTAAAGAATGCCAAATTATATTTCTAATGTTTTCAAGAGCCTAAAGTAACTCTTTTAGTTTTAACTTTAGTAAAAAAAGAGAGAGAGAAAAGAAGAAAGAAAGAAAAAAGTGAGGAAATGTAAACATAATTGTTATTTTTTTATGTTTTCTATCACTAATTAGTGTAAGTAACATTTTTCAATGAAATTACAATTACGATTGAAAAAGGGGCTCAATTTGTGTTCAGATACAGTACAATTCACATCAATGAACGTGTGAAATAAAAATATTATTGGGTATAAAAACTGTATAATAATGAAGTTTATTCATGTTTTATCCAATTCATTTTGGAGGCACAATTAACATCCCTGACATCTAGTCCTAAACCTTTTCCTTCCAGCTAATAGAGCATTTTCTTCTGCCTGTCATTTGTGCCAAACCTCACTCTGTTCGATAAAACTTCTGCATTGGTTACTTCAATACTTGCACATTCACGTTTTCATTATAAAAAAAGTAGCAGCCTATTACAGTCTTAAAATCTGCTTCTAATATACGGCAAAATCTTCACCTTTTGAAGTATTTAAAAGGTCCGTGTATGTAGCGCGTTTTGATGATTTGTCCCTCAGCGGACACCGTCGCTGTGATACAAACATTGTTCTTCCACTCCAATTCTTTTAGAGCAGCATATGCTTTATAAACAATGACTTGTGGCAGTTTTAAGAGGTTTTAACAGGTGAGATGTCTGTGTTGCGTAGAGCCAAGACATGGGAAATATCTGAATCTGAGAACGACAGCGACGCTGAGACTAAATCCGGTTTAAAACTGGATGAGAGCAGTCAAACAGTGTCTGTCAGACTCACAGAGGATAACACGTCAGACTGCAAACACGAAAACCTCGAACCGTCAGCAACGAAAAGCGAGTCTAGTCAAACGTCTGCTCTGTCTCCTCCGCGGCCAGATGGATGTGGCACACCGAGTCCTGCGAGAAAACGCCGCTCCAAGGAGGAGATGGAGGCGGACAGACAGAAAGCCAGGGAGAGGAAGGAGGCCAGAGAGAGGCAGAGAGCTGCCAGAGCCCAGGAGAAGGAGGAGAGGAGACAGGAGCAGCAGAGAAGGAGAGAAGCTGCGGAGCATCTCAAGAGTCTGAGGCCAGAGAACTGTCTCAAGTGTCTGACGGTCTGCATAGATCCAGGTACACAGGTCACCAGGCTGCCTTCAGCTGTGGGAAATGAGCAGTGTTGTTGACTATAAAGGGACAGTGCATAATTGTGAAGGAAGTCAGGTTTTTCTGTGCATTGGTACCAATGATGTAACAAAAACAAAAATTTGGAGATCTGAACAAGTCTGTTTAAATGTGTGTTCATTTTGTTCCCCTAAACAAAAAGCACATGCGCATCACACTTTGTATTTACATTCTACAAACTCCAAAGTCTAAGCCAACAAGGACCGCTTAAAGGCATCATCTGTCCAACAAGGATGATGCAGACGTGCATGCATGTGCGCAAGTTTGTCCTTCTACAAGCCAACGTGTGCTTTTCTCCAGCTCTTTTGCAGCAGGAGGGCTCAGATTTCTTGCTGGACACCCTGGCTGCCTTTGAGTGGAGGTTCAGTGTTGAGAGCCAGCAGCTCCCTCACAGCATCACCTGGACCAGGGATTTACCTCAGGTTGGCACTTCACACTTCTCATAACCAACAAGCCCTCTCCACAATGCTATAAATCCACTTGGATCTCTATTCTTGAATATTTGAGTTGATTGATCATTTTGGTTACATTACATTTACAATGTTCCTCGATTTCTACTCACATATTCTTAATTTTTTCCAATTTCTTCAGTGTGAATATTACAGTTTTGTCTCCAGCAGGGAGATGACAGCAGGGGGACAGTGGAGGAGGAGCAGGTGTTGCTGGTGCTCAGTCTGACTGATTTCTTGGACATGGTGATCTCTGTGAAGAAAGTAAGCAACCTTGTCAGTTGAATTAACATTGAAGGCAGCTTACTTGATCAACTCTATTGATTTGTTGTCACGATTCAGGTCGGCTACCTCCTTGCATGTGTTTAATAGCATTTCTGCTGCACATCATGTCCTCATCCAGACTGCGTTTTGTTGCCACTACAGATGCTAGACAGTGAAGGGGAGGAGACAGGGGGGGATTCTTTCCTCAGTCCTCTTTTGGAGTGCCTCAACCGTGATGCCAAGAAGGTGGTCACTCTCTTAGTGACAGACTGTCAGCCGGATTACAGGTTAGTGTGTCTGTACTAACTTTAAGAATCTCTGATGGGATACAACAAGTTCACATTCTGACTGACTCATTGGTTTAATGACCAACAGGACCGGTGCTTGTGGTGTGCATTTACTAGATTATACACTACAATCCAAATTGGGAATGAAGAATCTGGACATTGAGGAGGTCAGTTTACTTTTCTTTCCTCTGGAGACTTTACAGAGAGAATGAACTGATCATACATGTTCTTTTTTGTTTTACCACTCAGACAGTTGATGGCTACTAATGCATCTGTATCCTCAGGACACATTTTTATAGTTAAATTCTCTTAAAGGAATGTAGAGCATCTTAATGTTCCTTATGGTATATGAACTGAGCCTCAAGGTGGATCTATTAAAATGAAATCTTCAAAGATAATCATTCTTAGACCTGCACTGTGGATGAATACCTTCAGGAAGGTGATATTTTGTTCTTTGCTACTGTCTCTATTTTCTCACAGGTTCTTGTGTACCTGCAGCTCTGCAAAAATGTCTCCCTGGTCTTCGTGGATGGCTGGGAGGAGGTCACTAACCATGTGTGTGCTATCACTAAGGCTTTGTCAAAACGCCCTTTCAAGTACGCATCTACTCCAGTTGTTGCACGTAAACAAGAAAAGCATTTACACTCAATTATTCCACCAAGCCTTCACATTTGCTCACTAACTAAAGATCTGGTAGTTGTGGAAATGCGATGATGCACAAATTAGTATTCTTTTCTCCTCAGTGATAAAGCGTCCTTTCATGTCCTTGCAGGCTGCTGACAGAGCGGGCGGAGCTGCCCTTTTGTGTGGACGGTTCGTGGGCCAGCGGAGTTCGGGTAGAGAGGGACGGCTCGGGGCTGGACCAGGTCTGGAGCAGGCAGATCCAACAGCTGAACAGAGTCAGTCCCGCTGTGGCCTCCACTGTGACTGCAGCCTACCCGTCTCCTCAGCTGCTGCTGCAGGTACGCCTGAGCGCACTTCAGTATGGTCCTGTAGAGCTGGTGCGGGTATGATCCCCACTTTTTTCCCCAATTTTTTTTTTTGCAGGTGAAATATCTAAAACACTCATAATCTAAAAATGTCTTTTGCATATATGATACAATACAGTATTACCAAAGATTATTTACTTGATAGGTATGTCCTGAGGGTACCTGCATCTTTTTGTTGTCTTCTAGGCGTACCAGAGCTTGGGGTCAGAGGAGGACAGAAAGGGGCTGCTGGCTGGTCTCTTAGTGAAGAGTGGAGGTAAAGAGAGACGTATCGGACCGGAGATATCAGCCAGAGTTTACCGCTGCTTGACAGCCCAGAACCCCCAGCTGGTTCTGGACTAATTTGTCTATTTAAGAAGGAGATTGATGACTGACGAGAAGGAATCTGGTTTCTAACGACACCCCGTAACCACTTGGCTGCTAATATGTTAATGTTGATGTTTACGAGCTAAAAAGATGCCTTAGATATCATGTTCACCTTCCACACTGTTTACACGCTTCATCGGATTCAAAGAATATAATATATTAATAGTATATGATGTTGATGATGTTAATATGTATAAATTACCTGTAAGGTATTTTTTTGTTTATATAAAAATGAGCTGCAACAGATCTTTTCATTTTGTTTTATTTTATAGAATTGCCTGGGTAAGAAAGTTCATAAACAAAGCATAACTGTAAATAGAAAAAAATACAGATGAGTAGTAAATCCTGTGGTAAGCAAGAACAGAACCATCATATTATTCAAGCCAAATGTGGATTACAAAACACATTTACAAAAAGCCATTTCCACAGTATCAAAAAGCAACTCCTTCCCGTCCCGTGGAGTCTATCCCTGAGAATAACAACTGTACACTTTAACAATATTTCCAGTGTGTGTTTTTTGGTTTTTTTGGGTTTTTTTTTTTTTTTTTGGTCAGAGTCACTAGATCTTCCAAAGACAGTGACATATTTTACAGTGGCATATTTTAATAACGAAACAAAAGAGCAATATATATGGCTCAGACCCATGATAGACATTGGCTAAAACGAGAATGAATATCTCAACTGCATTAAGTGTCTCACTCTCTACATACTCACTCCCCTCTCCCTGTTCTTCAACAAAATGCTAGAAAAGAGAAGCAACAATCCACTCAAAAGATTGAAGAAGAGATATTGGCTAAAAGATGAGATTGTGCTTTTCTCCATAAT
Source organism: Scomberomorus guttatus (assembly GCA_038419695.1). NCBI lineage: Eukaryota > Metazoa > Chordata > Actinopteri > Scombriformes > Scombridae > Scomberomorus > Scomberomorus guttatus. The sequence goes on along the minus strand of CM076465.1, from coordinate 14,652,431 downwards.
TTCCAACAGGAGATATTGATGGCAATGGTAGAATAGCTGCGTGTCAAACACGTAGTGATTCAATTTGGCTACAAAGTCATGTCCAGCGGCATCTTTTGCATTGGTAATCTTCTGGCTCAGAGCAGCAGCTTTCATAGTCGCTGCTGGGAGGAGTTGGAGGGAAGTGGCAAGTGCAGGGTTGAGTTTGAGGTGACATTTGACAGGGGCATTCATGTGAAGCTGTGTCAGGGAACGGACTGGTGCAGGGGCTCGGGGAGGCGCAGGCACTCAGGCTAGATACCGGGCTCAGGATGGGGCTCGAAGGCAGGCTCATCTCCTCCTGGAAATCCTCAGGCAAGTCCGGGGCTTCAGGGCTGCTGCTGAGGGTGAAAACCCACCCTAGCTGCGAGTGGAGGAGGGTGCGCAGGCCTGGGGGCAGCTCTAGGGCGCCGAGAATGTCTGGGCAGCAGGGCAACATTTGGCGGAGCCGGGCACAGCAAAGGTACTGCAGGGAGGTGGGTGTATAGCAGGCACGGATCACCTTCATACTGCTCTTGGCTGCAGTGGAGCACACCATGGGGTAGAACTTCTTGTTCTGCAGCCTAGTAGCAGCGACACCTATTGAGGCCGAACAGGCGACACGATAAAAACACAGCCTCAAAACTAAAATGCTGTTTTATGTGACGTAGCTAACAAGACCTGCTTGAAAGACAGAAACACTCACCTATGCAGTGCCGATTCTTATAGAAGGTCAGGGTACCGTGCCAGGTGTCCAGGTGCATACCTATGATGGAACCTTGACCAAACCGAGAGGAGAACTTCACTTTGTCCCCTTTGTTCTGGAGGAGACCTTTGAAAAGATATGCATGAGAAACAAGGTTATTCTTATCTTGAATTACTGGTTGTCAGATCTATTTTGAACACTGTATTCAGACCCTCTAACCTGTGTAGGAGAGCCCCCAGCTGTCTTCATCGTGGCCCAGCAGGCTGCCAAAGCTATACTTGAACTTCTCCAGGTTCATCTCTGAAGTTCCAATACCCACCATCTACACATATGAAATAGTGGAAAACAGGTAAACAAAACTTTAAAAGAGCGCAATACCGTAGTAGTGCTCAAGTACTTCTCAAAATCTATCATTACTAACAGAGGTTGAGACACTTTCAGATGTGATTTAAGGCCACTGCTACCCACCATGTCAGTTCCATAGACAGGAGAGGTCATCTTGACTTCCCAGAAGTGTTGGCCCTCTGCGAGCTCCTTGGTGCCGCGGATGGCAGCGGTGCCGCAGCTGTAGTCTGAGTGAAAGCTCACCTTCCTGTTGTCGCAGCTGAGGAAGGCTCCAGAAGACTTGCCGTGTTCATCCCACACCCAGTCAAAACCTGAGAACACACCGAACAGGAACTTGACTCAGACTTGATTAGTTGTAATTATCTGTGTCAAGGAGGTCACTTTTTTTTTTTTTTTATCAGTTTGTTTGTCTTTTACAAGGATATCTTCACTTTACTTCAATTAGAACATGACTGGTGTAGGTGAAATATGTTGGTCCAGTGTGGCAACAAGCCTCATTAACATGTCATCAAAATTACACATAGACAAAGAACTAACATAAGTATATATAATTATACCAGGCTTCAATACTACAGTAGTGCCAATATAGTGTACCCTGCTGTGTTCACATTGCGTAATACTGTACAAGCTGTTGATCAGCTTTTCCTCACCCTGGTCCTCCTCCCCACACAGGCAGTCACTGACGACACTGAAGCCCGGGCTGAGCTCCTCCTGTCGGTCACACTGGCAGAAAGACTCCCCTATCACCGGTACCGTGCTGGGCAACACCACCACCTCACCGACAGTCTGGGAACTCGCCAGGTAATCCACCTCAGACTCCAAGTCACTGATCTGGTTGACACAATCAGCACAAACAGCATCTTGTAAATCTATAAATGTGGCCATGGTCCAGGGACGTTGGCTTGGAAGCAGGGAAAGGAATTAGATCCAGTAGAGAGAGAGAGAGAGCCTGAGGATTGTATTTAACGTTATCTCAATTCCTCTGACGACAGCTATGATGCTCTTTAGAGGCAAGAAAAGAGCAACAGGTTGCCAAGTCTGGACAGAAAAATCACAATCTTGCCCGCTGCAAACCGAAGAGCCAAATGAGAGTATCATACGACATGTCTGAAGGACTCAAGGAGATAGCCTTTTCCCTAAAAGCTGTTCATGGCTCCTATTGGTAAGAGAAGTCATGTGTGACCGTAAGTAAATTTAGACTCCTTCCAAAAATACTGGGCCTCCTCTCCTTGCCTTTGGAGACCTGAGACATGTCTTACACATGGCCATTTCAGACAAGGGACAGTCCCAGTGGAAAACTACTGCTACTCAGGTATAAATGTGATCTTTCATATGTGTTTGTTCTCTTTGATTGCCTCACTTGACAAAAAAACCTGGATTTAATTTCCTAGAACATCCATTCTTTTACTCCACACTTTCTTGTGTTTCCCTTCTCACATATACCACATTTCTTCTGTTATTTTAGCCCCACAAACCCAAAACTCACCTGTGTTGTTGTCTGGCTTTCCCATTCCTCCCTGTCCGATATCTGGATCACTGCCATGGCATCTGTCTCTTGTCGTGTTTCGCTCCAGGCCAAATGCCGAGCCCGGCCGTTCCTGCCCCTTCTCAGCATGGCAGCTCTGCAGACAGCAGACCCAACACCTTATGACCAGCTGGCATGCGTACAGTAGGCCATGTAGTCTTTATTTATGTCAGGTAAGGTCAGTGTTGAACTCCTGGTTCACAGTTGAATAATTCTTTGATTTGTTTGTGGAAGTCAAACTAATTTATGACACATACATATCTGATTGCACATATTCCAAACCTAGCAGGCTGCTTTTAAGGAAGAGACAGAAATGGCCTCCTATGTCAGATTGAAGATGGCTTTCTGGGAATTAGCAGCAAACTGATTCAGCCGAATATGAGTTTAATATGAGAAAATGAGGTCTGAAACAAATTAAACAAATATTCTGAGAGTAAAACAATGTGTTACAATGGTATTTATGAGTCAAGCTAAGTTTGTTATTTCATTTCTGAAGTGGATTGATTGATTTTAGGGTGCAACCTTTTACTTTATTTCTTATGAAACGTGTGAGCTACCTCACATTCTCACCATGTTTCTCAAATCTCTCACAAGGACGACAGAAATTAGGTCTTGTAGAATATATGAAGAGCAAACTTTAACTAAACATAGCTGCGTTATTCTGTTAAAAAAATGTGTTTACCAACTTATTTTTCCTTATCAGCTTTTACAGTCAATGGGAGTACCCTTGCATACTGATCTTTGTGTGCTAGCTTGCCTATTTCTATCTGTCCCATATCCCACAGTTGGCAGCAGGAAGTGTTTCCATGCAAGTGTTTAACCTTTAAACCCGGCCCTCTGCTTTGCCACTGTGGCAAGATTTCTGTTAGCTAGCTTCATCAGCAGATAGACACAGATACGTCACAGTGACACAGTGACGACAATGTATACCAATCAAAAATCTCAGATTTGTAACATCTTTATTTTTTCGGCTGTCCTCAAATTGACTGTGGCACCCTCCCACACAAGTATGGGCTTAATTTGAATTCTATATGACCTCAGCTACCACTATCAAAGAAACCTTTGGAGTGATTTAAGTGGAAGATCAGGCATCGCAGTTTGTTGCATTGTGGTATAAAGTACAGTATAAAAGAATGAATACTGAAAACTGCATGTGCGCTATCAAGACTGCCTTTAAAGGACTAAACAGTCAATGTAATTGATGCAATTCCAATGACAAGAACATTTTTTGAACTTTGACCTCCATCTGCTTTGTATTCATACAATATATAATAACACGCTGATGTATTCTTGGTTGGATATTTCTCAATCCTCCCCCTCTAGGCTTTTGATTTGAAAGACAGGTAGATCCAGATTCACTCAAAACACAGCTGACTATAATGTTTGCTTTTTAAAAAGAAATATTATCCGTGTTGAGGTGTCAGAGTCAGTAATCATTGCAATCAATCGCAGTGTTTTGTTTTTCTGAAAAGTGTCCCTGTTAACAATTAACTGAGTTTAAACTTGTAGAAGTAAACAAAAAAAATGTATTTTCTGGATTACAAAGTATTATTTTACTCTACATTATAATTATTATACATTTATTCCTTGATGAAATCACATGCGGTATATCTGAAGCTCAAGCAGAGTCTTTATTTCCACAACATTGTACCTTCACCTGATAGCATGTCTCGGTTAATGCCGCCACTGAACGCAGCAGCTGGTGAGTGCTTTGTAAGCAGGTGCAGGAGGTAACTGCCAATAATTTAGATTACTTAGTCTGGACCTAGTCTCACTTTAATTGGGCCTTACCCTAAATACTGCAAATGCATCATCTGGACAACTCTGTCAAGACAAACTACCTCTGTCAGCCAATGTTCCCATGAATGTGGCATCAATACAATTGCAATAGGACTGCGACAGGCAGATGAATGAGGTTTGTTTCAGATATTCAAATACTGAGAATCAAATCACTGTCAATGTCCAACCCAGAGTTTCTATTCATATAAACCAGAATCTCCTGCTCTATTTTCTTGGTGATCCACTTCAGAAAACCTGTTTGTACCACACATAAGTGCAGTAAGACTATCTATAACCCTGACAGTAAGTCATTCTAGATACCAACATCAGCTGAATGTTTAAATCGCAGCAAATACTGTATGTATATTAAGCAAATGTTCCACCACAGCTGATGTGTTGCCCTAATTTCTCTGTATTGAGAAATACTGCTGGAATGTCTATTTTAGAAGCAGTTCTGCTCTTACCTTACAGTCGTCTTCTTATACACGGTCTTGCAGTGGCTCATTTGAATGCCAGTGTGCCTCTATATCTGACTGTGTGACAGGTGCAGTTTGCACTCTGTCCCACTTTTCAGGAAGCTAGAAGTAAACATTACTTCTCCACGCCCTCAACTTGTGCTTATTGGATAAGACCTATGTGGGGGAGGAGTTTCTGCTAATTTACTTAGTTCAGTGGGGTAATAATGTATGGGATAATAACTGTGGCCTTTGTGCAGATGATGTGGAGACATCATGTGTTATCTGCTGGCTTGATAAGAAAAGGAGGGGAATACCCACCATGTGCTCAAAAGCTTTTTAGAGTATACTTTTGTACACACTGTATATATTCCAAGCATTTGCTGTGTATCAAGATTTGGGGATAATTAGGCAAATAAGATTATGTTAAATATGCATATATTTCTACCTGTGTTTATATGTAAAACACACATATTTGGAACCAACTGTTAGCTCAGGTTATCATCATTATTTAGCAGCCAAAAACATTTAAACATTTCATTTACTTTTTCATTTTTTATTGCATCAAAACATCACTTACAACGTGTGACATTAAGACAAAAATATAGAACATTCAATGAAATAAGGATAACATAACAGACATGGTTCCACTCTCAATAAAACAATACATGGTAACATGACGTCAGGCAAATTTAATAGTAATAAAATAGTATATAACATAAAGACAGAAAGAAAGAACGAAAATGATATTAAATATTTTACTTAACTGGAAAGGTAGGCAAAAAAATCAAATGTCCTTAAACCATTCTTGTATCATACTAAATGTGTGAGCACATTTGTTGTTTATAAATTGAATAGACTCAAAATATTTCCTTAATTCAATCCTGAAAGGTTCAAACGACGGGCGAGACCTTAAAAACTTTCCCAGTAACATTAATAAATTGACAGTCCGTTGAATTTTTAAACATTTCACTTAGACCAAAACCAGTCACCTTACATCATCTTGCGAGTGAATGCGCCATGGATCGCTCTGCCAGCCTATTGGTGGCGTTGGAAGAAAGGCGGGACTTAGATGCAGCATGCGGCATGTGATTGGCTAGGTGGCGGGCGACGATTTACGGAAGTATTTGGCCCCGGTGCTGCGTGCATGGATCATAATCCAAAGTATGGAGCAAAATAACGGTAGGTTACCGGTAAAGTTACTAGTCAACAAACTTTTTCAGGAGGTTTCGTCTTACGGTGCTGGTTTATCCCTACCCGAGCTGCCTATCTTCAAAAACCGCTGCGTGTTTCATGCTAGCCGTAAAACGTATAAGTAAGCTAGCTGGCTAGCAGCAGCTTATTTGAAATCAGCGTTAAGTTTGAAATATTGAACTCTATAAGTTGCTGAAATATTTAACATCATTTACAGCTCGCCGAAAGGTTTTTATACCGTCAGACAAGTAACTGCGTGTAAAAAAACGCTATTACATAGTTACTAGTGTGAAACGTTATTCAGAATAAAGGGAAACCTACTTTTGTTGAACTTGTGAACTCGGGTGACGAAATGTAACACGGTGTTAGCACCCACCACAGTGACCCTTGCATCATATTACTTACTGTCGTGCCAGATGTTTCAGTGCCAGTTAATTTACTGCCATTTACGCTTGTACCCCCTCTTTTTTTTCTTTAAAAAAAAAAAAAAAACAACAACTAATTTTCATACTAGAAGGCAGCCTGTCCCAGGTCCGGCATGTTGTGTTGGTGCTGTCTGGGAAAGGAGGAGTGGGCAAGAGCACCGTCACCACAGAGCTAGCACTGGCTCTCAGGCATGCTGGGAAGAAGGTGAGCTCAAGAAAAGATCAGTTGAGTGTATATACAACAGAATACAGTCAGTATATGCTGACATAATGATGATATCCCATTCAAAACACATAGAGGGGCTATTATGGGCTATCTGACTTGTGTTTATACAAATGTCCAGCATAACAAACTTAACAATACTCTTGCTTTCATCAGGTTGGCATCCTGGACGTTGACCTGTGCGGGCCCAGTATCCCCCGCATGCTGAGTGTGGGCCGACCTGATGTGCACCAGTGTGACTCAGGCTGGGTGCCGGTCTACACTGATGCACAGAAGAGCCTCGCCCTCATGTCCATCGGCTTCCTACTAGAGGACCCAGATGACGCAGTGGTGTGGAGGGGACCCAAGAAAACAGGTATTCTGTGCTCCAGTTGTACACTACTGGTTTGTGATACCATCTAATAGACCTCAAACATGAGCACAGCACAATTGACGTATAGTATTTATGGACTTATTATTATCAGTGTGCATTGAAGGAAGTATGAGTATGCTTTAACATATGTGTGCGTCAACACAAACCCCTGTGCTGCATGTTTTGCACTTGACACATCTTCTTCCTCTGCACCTCTGTGTGTCGTGTCCCGCAGCTATGATTGGCCAGTTTGTGTCAGACGTAGCGTGGGGAGAGCTGGACGTGCTGCTGGTGGATACGCCACCGGGGACATCTGATGAGCATTTGGCCGTATTGGAGAACCTCAAGAAACAAAAAGTGGACGGAGCCATTTTGGTCACCACACCTCAGGTACACACTAGATTTATAGAGCCCAGTGTCTGGTATTTTTAAACTATTATCACCTCCTTTTACTGTATTGTAGACTGGACCATACATGATATTCAGTGAAGGTTGCTCTTACTGGTCTTGTGTTACAGGCAGTATCTACGGGGGATGTGAGGAGAGAGATCACCTTCTGTAAGAAGACAGGTGTACGGATCCTGGGCATTATAGAAAACATGAGCGGCTTTGTTTGCCCGCACTGCTCGGTGAGTAAACTTTCTCGCACGTTTCCCACGTGTCCGTTTTAAATATGTACCAAAATACTGTGCATACATGGATTTTGTGTATCCAGATTGTAATTACTACTCTTTCTTTCCAGGAGTGCAGCAATATTTTCTCTAAAGGTGGCGGCGAAGAGTTGGCTAAACTGACTGGATCAGTTTTCCTAGGTGAGATCAATGAGGTTGAATTGCATGTAATGTTAGCATCCAGCCACAAGGTGTCACAACACACTGAGGCAGCATATCACTCTTCACCCACCATTCATGAGTAAGGAGGCATTTTACATCACTGCCATGCTGCTAAAATGGTCGATCCACATTTAAGCGTAGCAGCGGGTTTAAAACATCTCATTAATCAATAATTCTGTGTCAAATGAGTAGATTATCGCTTTCCCTCAGCGGTTATCCGATTTGTGTTTAGATCAATCTCTTGAGTAATGGTGCAGCTAATTTAGCTTACCCTGTGGCAGAGAGAAGCCAGCTGACAGCTGACAATGCTGCATAGCTTTAGCCAGCAAAAGAAACTATCCTGCGTCATAGTGATCTTTAAGAACACCTGCTTGATTCTCATCATTAATCATTTTGAGAGTACTACTTTCAGGTCTATGGTAGCTGTGAATGTTTTTTTTCAGTTTAACAATAGTGCTTTTAATTAGTTCAGGTAGAGTAAGTAATCACTGTCTTTTGCATTTCAGGCTCTGTGCCCTTGGATCCTCTCCTCAGCACCAGTATAGAGGAGGGCAAAGACTTCATACAGTCATTCCCTGATAGCGCCACATTCAGCGCGATCAGCAGTATTTCTCAGACTCTCCTTGACAGCCTCCAAACAACCTGAGCCATGGAATTTATTTGCTCAAAACTCTGAATAACATTTCAGCACTGTGAAACGCACATTATAATGTAGAAATTGTGTCATTGTGCAGATGTGATTATATCTGTGTTGCATTGCATCATTTTTTTTGTCCTGTACAGTTATCTTGTTTTCTAAGCATCATGTAAAAATCAGTATCTGCCAACAGTACAATGCACAGAGCTTTGTGTGCAGCTATTTTTCTGTGCTGCAGTTCCTGAGGTGCTAACCACAGGGTTATGATTATCAGTTTTCACCACAGTATGAAATAGAAACAGCTGAAATCTGTACAACAGAGCAACTCAGCCAGGCTTAGTCTTTCAATAAATGCAGAGATGTCATTTTGTAATAAAACTGTCGAGTCATGCTGCCTGTACAATACTGAAAAGGTGTCACAGTAAAATAAACAGCACTGAAAACACTACATTTGGTGTGTTTGTAAGCCAGTCACATCTAAGTTGGAATCTTCTTTAATTCGATTGTGAAAACATTCACGTCGACACATCAGGATTACTTCAATACCAGTGGTAATACAGGATTGTAGATTGGCGCTTCAGTAAATGCGTCAGCAGCAGATCCATTTTCAGAAAACATACTCCAGATCAAATTAGACCAGTCCTTTTGAAAAAGAGGCAAAACTTTGAACACTAATCTCACTGGATTCCTGCTGCATTCTTCAAACAATACCATCAAGTCTTCTTGTGGCATTTAAACTTGATTTTTGGAGGAATTACGCTGCGTGAAGCTTTTGATCTGGATTAAATCTTCTGAAACTAGCCTGCTCTTCAGCTTCATATCCAACAGCAACAAAACACTGAAATCCATGCAGGATTTTAATGGCTGGAATGTGGAAAGAGATGAGGTACAGCTACAGATGAGGGGGAGGGGTGTGTGAATAAGATGGAGAGGAGATGGAAATTTGGAAATTACACCTGTGAGACCCAACACGGGGCACACACCTTTAATGCAAACAGCAGTACTACAGGAAAAACACTGAAGTTTGAGAATGTTTGCGTAATGATTAGAATACAGCTACACACAAAACTCCCACCCACCAGCAACATACTAAAGGCAATCTTAATTATTAAACCGAGAGTTACATCCAGAGGAATTCCAACCACTTATCACAATTAACCCACAGTGCATTAAATCTATCTATATAGATATTTATATGTCTGTATATATATGTATAATATATCCTGGGGAATTAAAGACTTTTGCTGCATTTAAACAGTTCAATGAACAATTTCTTACAAATAAAATCAGTGGAAAAAAATCTTAAGTCCATACACATTTCTCTTTACAAATAGATCCTCAAGATTAAGTAATTGTGTCAACTCCCAAATCAATATGGGAGGAGAAAAAGCTGCACGGCCCTTTGGTCAGCTCTCTAAGACCAGAGGCCAAGCTGCCTCAGCTGGCCTCGAGGCCTGAAATAAGTGGAGGGAAAAAAAAAGAATCTTCATCATACAATTGTTTTTCGAAACACACACACGCACACACACAAGACGGACAAATCACTACATTGCGCATTTACAAGTTGACTATCAAATTGGGACGACTGTACACATTGTTGAGATAAGACCATATTTATGGAGCCATTTTAATTCATTTTTTCCCCCGCTTCCACTTCCTTCAGCTTGTGTGGCAGAACTTTTTACAATTTTTTTCCCGTTTTACACTTTTTCTCCAGCAGCAACATAAAGGACAGATCTTGTAGTGGAGATGTTTGGGTGTTTATTTCGTGGACAGAATGAGGGCGACAATGAGCCCGTAGAGACCCAAGACCTCAGCGAAAATCAAGATGAGAATCATGCCCACAAAAAGCCTTGGCTGTTGAGCTGTGCCTCTCACGCCTGCGTCGCCCACAATGCCAATCGCGAAGCCCGCCGCCAGACCGCTCAGGCCCACGCTCAGCCCAGCTCCCAGGTGGAGGAAAGCCCTGAACACAGACACAAGTGTTAGTCAGTACACGGGATGTCAATTATCTCTCATGGATCTTTTAATCCTGGCTAACAACTTAATCAATCAAGAATAAATCTCTTGCAGCATTTTCAGTATTTGTGAGACAGTGATGTGGGTATGAATAAGAGGGTTTCCATATCACAAGAGCTGCCTGGTAAAAGCTGTAACGCCCTCAGCTTTTTATCTCTCAGTTCAGTGTGGCTGCTGCTTCTTTTTATTGTTCCTATCTTGCAATGTTTTTAAACCGTTTGAACTGATCCAACTACAAACCCCTGATAAATGTCAGTATGTAGGCTTTTTCCTTTGAGTTCAAATGAGTTACAGTGAAAAGAATGTGCACACAACTCATTGTAGATATGCACTCTTAAACTAAAATCTAGTAAAATTTAAAAGGATGCAGCTGGTGTTGTTACATCTTTGTTATTCAACTGTGCCATGAAACTGTTACTTTCCAAAAACTATTAGAAAGTCGTATGCTTGCAATGGGAGACATATTACTTCGTTAGAATGAGCATGACAGTTTACTTCTCTCAGGTTGTCTAAATTGCAGACTGATGTAAACAGGAAAGTCAAGTCTGTGCAGTTTTGTGATGAGACAATTCAGTCCCTGAGTCATTTCAGAAGTCTTAACTGCTATATTCATTATAATAACTTAAAAGAAAATATAGCATAACACGTCAGGTCAGTTGAACTCACTTGTAGAGGGTGACTTTCTCTGTAATTTGGTTGGCAATCAGCACTGCTACTACCAGGCCGTAGATGGCTATAATACCCGCCATGACCACGGGGATGATTGACTTCATGATGAGCTCTGGCCTCATCACAGACATGGCAGCGATACCTGTACCGCTCTTAGCTGTGCCATAGGCTGCTCCCAAGGCTGGTAGAGAAGACAGAGAGAGAGAGAGAGAGAGAGAGAGAGAGCACTTTAATTAAATAAACAAGAGCATATTAGAGTACACACACACACACACACACTATAAGTCAAGGTACAATAGGCTAGCAGAGTGACCACAGAAACCACAGGGCACAGCTGAATAATGAAGCAGAAGTGAAATAAGAGATGAAGCAAGTGTACGAGAACTGTTACGGTTTCTCTTCCCCTTAAAAATCCAACGTGGCTCCATCCGGGGAATTCTGCTTATGTTGAAACTGAAACAACCAATCACGTTATTTTCTACTGACACAGATGGTATGCGCCCAAAAATCTGCTTTGTCACAGTTTGTGCCTCATCTCTGAATGAAAAACCCTTATTAGGCTTCAGCACACAGGGAAATGCTGTCGTCACAAGGGAAACAGGACGCCACATCTCCACAGATACAGGGTGCAGCTACTAGTCTCTGACTAGCATCACTGTAATGCGGCGAGGAAGGAGGAGAGTAAAACACTTCATCAGCATGTAAGCTCCGTCAGACTGTGGCGCTGACGAAAGAGCACAGTGGCACCTACGTCACACAACCAACTACATCTGACTGCAGGAGGAGAGTGTGAGAGCAAGTCTAACTCTCTGCTCTAAAATTAGAAACCAAATAACCAAATTTGGAACAGCAGACATCCATTAAGAGCTGGTTATTAGTCTCCTCAACAACAAAGGCTTGGATGGCTCCCAGGTGAGATGAGTGCAACACTTGAAATATTTGACAGAGCCTGTCAGAGCAGGGCAGTGTGGTTTGAGGCTGGTTTGACAAGATTTCCTGCACATCAGGCGTGTGCGCACATGCGTGTAAACATTTATATTTCCTCACCCACAGTAAACGCGAAATAAAGTCACAGCTGTGAGACAGCTTGGACCATAGCAGAGCATTTAATATACTGGTCCACACCAGTGCTCGAAATTAAGGATGTCCTGTTGTCCTGAGGACAATAAAAATAGCACCTGGACACAAAGACACGGTGTCTGGGACAGTAAAGAGATCATTACAAATGAAATTATTATGTTTATGCATCATGGATCATTTTAGATGTTCAAATTCAAAAAATGTGAGTTGGCATCTGTTGTAAAAAGGGTTAACCACAGTTAAATGCCAATCACAAAACATGTTCAACAGATATATAGAAGTTGTGTGGTTCCTAAAGGAAGTAAAGTGTTAACCGCAACCTCACTTCCTGCCTCATTATTATAGATAATGTAATGGTGTCAGGATAAAGCTTGGAAAGATATCTGAAGTCATCTGAGAGGAGGAGAAGGATGTGCCTCCCTAAGACAGTTGGAGCGTGAGCCCGGCCAAAGATAAGTAGGCAAATAACACAGGTGTGTGCGGTTGTGGATATATCAGATAAATGTAAATGTGCAGATTAACAGAAAACTAAGTGAAAGGCAGAAAAGATGAGCCAGCCGGCACAAGCAGCTTCAGTCAGCAGTGTGTGTTCAACTGAACCCACCAGGCAAGTTTGATTTCAATAATCAAGACACACTGTTAGGAAAAGGGAACATTATGTTTGAGCGTGCACAGTTTAACAGGTGCAATCAAGAGCCAGAAGAAAGTGCTGAAGCATTTATTACTGCCGTCTATAGCCTGAACTCACATCAGTCAAAACTATAGCCAGAGTGTGTCAGTGTGAGGAAATAAAGAAGTGGCGGCCAATACTACATGGCAGCTTAAATAAGAGGCAGTCAGAGAACTTAGATGCAACAAGTGCAAGGTGACAGACGCAGAGAACCACAAAAGGACAAAAATACAGCTCACAAGTCAAGCCAGAAAATAAAAAAAACAGAGCCACAGGTTGTGGAAGATGTGGAAATAAAACAATGCACCAGAGGAAGCATTGCCCTGCCAAAGATTCAGAATGGAAAGGGCATTTTGCCCCGACATGTCCATCAGCTGGAGACATCTATGATATCACAGAAGATTCTGCAGACTATGGAGCAGAAGATGTCGCCTTTCTTGGAGAGGTGGTTACTGAGATCGACAGTGTTGAACATGATCCAATTAAGCGTTTACTATGAGATATGTTCAAAGTGTATGTAAATTTCCATCGCTGTATACCACTCAGAAACAGGTTTGCATCTGCACTGCAGTTTGCAGTGATGCATTTATTGATCAAACTGTTAGAAATCAACTAGAAACAGTAACTCAACCAATGACAAAGACTAATAAACTGGTTGTGGCCAAACACCTAGGGTGATTTCAATTTTTTTATTCAGATGTAAGTGCAGGGAACAACTAGCAGAACTTCCATGGCGGACCAGAGTGAGTAAATGAAGTGATGCGAGTTACTGAAACAGAATTATTAAACTATATTTATAATGTAGAATGGAGAAAAAAAAAAACATCAAATTGGGACAATGGTTGTTAAGTCTGGGACAGTTGAAAGTAGAATTTGGGACAGTTGTTGGACACTGAGGAAAAAAGTTAATTTGAAGCCCTGGCCCATACATGCTTACTTCACTGGCAGTGCCTTCACTATCAAGCAGCATTTAACATTTATTGGTTTGAATTTCATTGTTAAAACAGTTAGAAGACATTTCACATTTCCACAAATTTATATTTGCTGCTCTGATGCCAAATGAAGTCATCTGTTCTCAGTTTCAAATCTGTAGATTCTCCATTACATTGACACTAACAAAGAAGCTCTTATCAGTTCAACTACTTCAGTACTGAATGTTGCTGAGGAAAAAATGTGAAATCTAGTTGTTACTAGAACGCAATTTGTCAAGAGATGTCAAAACAGCCCCTACCAATCTGAGGCAATCAACAAAAAGAGCAAAGATGCATCCTTGTATGAACAAGGACATGGCAGTGTGTTTTTCCTTTCCTCTTCATTGTTGAATCATACTGATGATGATTAAATCCGAGAAGCCTCTTCAGACATCCTCTAGGAGACAGCCTTTTGCATACAGCCAGAGGCGCCCTGCCCTGTGTTTCCTCATTTCTCAGGGCAATGTGATGAGCTAGCATGGAGATGGAGCTGGTTAACTCCAAGATTGGCTGCAAGGCTCTCTGGCAAATGGATCTACAGGCAGGCAGGCCAATCTTCAAATGAGCACATGGCAGCCAGCCACATCCCCAACTACTTATATTGATTTATCACCAGACTGATGCAATCAATGCAAGGTTAAATCACTCCTGCCCATCTACAGAGATGCATCCGAGTAAAACTGGGCACTGTTTTTGCAAACCCTGACAAATGTACAAGATTGTCTTACATTTTGACTACTGCCGTACTAACTTCTTTAAATCCAACACAAAGTATGTGGTGCATCAACTCAAACAAACGGACTTACACCAGCATAATGAAGTACACAGAATCTACCTCAGCAGTTCAATATAAAAACGAATGGTCATAAAGATGGTGGATCCAAAACAAACCTTGTACTTTAGCTATACAAAACACCTTTAGGATGATATTCTGGAAACACCTAAGCCTTTCTCTGAACAGCTTTCTTTTAGTCTTTCAGCCTTCCATTCACAGCCAGCATACGTTACTGCTATCCTCTGACTCTTTCTTAGTAAGCTTAGCCTCCCTAAGGTGTGACAGGTAAGGGTTGATAGAGAAACAATGGAGTCCTCAAACATTGCCTCTCTGTTCTGATGATTAAAGGTTTGATGTGTGGCAGGGCGGCTTCTGCAGTGGTGTGGAGGCACAACCTCTGGGTTTTTAATCCTAATCCCCTCAGCTTAGGTAAAGAGCTTTTACCCCTTTTCTTTTTTCTCCCTGCAGAATATTTGATGTATGGGATGCCCTTGTGACGTCTTGTGACGTCAGAGCAGGAGGTGCCTCCAGCTATGGGTGATCTTGCATCCAAAATGCCCACGCAATAGACATCCGATTGATCTGCTCTGTATAGTGGGTGAATGGGGAAGCACTGGTTTTAAGGAACAAATCACAGTATCAGGAAGGTTGTAGTTATAAAAACATGCGAGATTTATGAGACACACTGAGGCATGTCTAGCGCGTATGCTGCCGTCACAAAACACACTTCTCTGCTGAAGAATGTGTGTTTGAGGAGGAAGTGAAAGACAATGCTAGTGAGTAAAAAGTTCAGTGATTGAAAGCACTACTGATTAAGTAGAAAAAAAACTTACTTGGTGACAAATGTGTGTATACATCCCTATAACTGCACTGGTAGCTGGAAAGGGAAGACTGCAGAGCAAGAGATGCAGTTTTAAGCTTTAAAGTAAATGTGTATCTTAGAGAAAATAGATAATGTGTTAGTTATGACAGTGAAAGGAGTGAGGAGACAGAACAGCACAGCTGTCATGGTGATACAAGTCCCATTGATAATGGCACCTTTTGAGTGTCACCTGTTCTGAGCCAGGCTTTGCTAAGGGCAGTCCTCACAATAGGACACTATCACTAGATTACTAAAACAATGCATCATCACCTGACACCAGAAGATCACAGCAACTCACAGACTGTTCCAGAAGTTTCTAATTACTGTAAACTGAATATCTCTGGGGGTTTTGTATATTGAGCAGAGCGAGAAATTTTAAGCCATCCATTTGTGATATGCATTTGTCATTATTTTCAGTATTTTACAGATTGAATGATGGGCCATCACCCCCCTAAAATGACATGATTGAAGACGTCAATAAAACGCCATAGTCCTCCAGCTTGTGTACTCTACAGTGACTGATTTTCTGTCAATGACTCCACATCTTAAAGCTGAAGCTTGAATCATGAAGTATCCCTGTCCATCCCACCACCACAATATCCCTTCTTTTTACCAGAATGATCCCTCCCTACTGGCTAATTCCCCAGCTGTCACTGGTTCACCATCACAGACTAGTACTACTGTTACCCTTGGGCCAGAGCCACCACCATGCTGCTCTTGCCTATCACTGCCCATTACAGCTGAGCCATGACAAGGACACGGTTGGCTTTGGCATCCACCTTCTTCTCATTTGTGGGTGCAACCGGATAATATCATTGTAATTGTATCATGGGCTATTTTTTAATATCATGAATTGTGAAGCTTTATCTGCCCAAGTTGTTACTTCAATACCAGTTTCTTGGTCAGATTTAAAAAAAAAAAAAAAAAAACTTTAAATCTCAAGCTGAAAAACGATGCCGGAGATTTCCCAATACTATGCAGCCCAGTGTGATTTGTTGAAAGACATTGCTCTCACTCCGTGATTATTAGTGAGCCATGCATACTATGCATCAATGAAAAACTAAAAACCACCCACAAACATATGAGCCAGTTCTACCAAAAGGCCTCGAGCTACAGCAGGTCAAGACAAACCCTCTAACATAGTCAAATAGTAGCTAGTAGCTTGGTGATTTAGCTTAGTGCTTTCCCATCGGAGTTACACTCGTGTCACCACAACAGTCAGTCTAGTCACATGTAAGCCTTTGCTGTGATACAGCATACCACTGCCACATCATGTAGCTCTTGCTTTGGATTAAGGGAAGACAAATAATAAACAAGGAAATGATCCATAAAACAAGAATGGCCAATTATAAAACAGGCCGATTTCAAAGTTCACTCTCTGTGCCACTTCCCATCCAAAAGAAAAAAACCCCCCCAAAAAACTAAGATAGTGGTGTTAAACCATTTTATCTTCTGCAAAAGAATTGTAAAAATAAAATAAAGCCATATTTTCTTTGAACAGATTTACATTTTACTGAAGATCAGTAGCCAGATGGTATTTCCAAGTCAGAAGTCTCATCATGTGATAATCATGTGACCTTGTGTCATTCCTTTGAGCAATAAGGAAGTTAACCAGCTGATCCTGGTTTCCAATGGTCTATTAAATTTTAAGAAAAAAAAAAAAAACGTTTTCAGCTAAAGATAACTTGCATTAAATTAGATGTCACACCAACGAAATAACAACTGTCAAATTGTTGCAGACCAGCAAATATTCCATGCTGAACGGAGTCCGTTCAATCATGCAATGTCATTGGTTTTCTCTACTGTCAAGCTACATTAAATAAATGTGTAACGTTATACAACGCCTCACTTACTGCCAGGTGATAACACCCTTAAACCGTGCAGGATGTAGTGTGGAGCTTGCAGAAAAGAAACCAACCTTCTTACCTCCTGCTAAATGCAGCAAGCTAGCCAGCAGCTAAATTGAATACAATTTGTCACCGTTTTACTCTGACTTTAAAACTACTCTTCACTGCTGTAACAAGATTTTCTGATCCGTTAGCATAATTTCCTGTTCTTTCATTGTAATTGAGCATCTACAGATCCAGGCTAAGCTAACGTTAACTAATGTAGTCGTCATCAGCTAAGTTAGCTAACTAGTCTTGGGTGATCTTTGGCGTCTATCGTTGAAGCAGAAATATAATTTTACTAATTAACTAGTGTCAACTAGACATTGGCATGTTAGGAATAATCCAAAGTCACTGGTTGTCCAAGCTAACGCTAAGTCTAAATAAATTAAAGCTCAAGATTAGCATTGCAACGTTGATGTTAGCAAGGCTAGCGAATTGCTTAGAAGTTAGCTTCCATGGTTGACAATTCAAAGCAGCCTGTTGAGTATTATATATGAATGTAAAAAAGAGGTTAGCAGCAAAAGCACACAACGACACTTTGTACCAAACAAATAGCTTAAATATATAAGGTGACCGTGTGATAGTTACCGCTAAACACCATAGCCGCAGAGGCGCCCATCACTGCGAAGAACGGAGAGTATTCGGGGGCCGACATTCTTTCTCACACAGTATAAAAATAAACTAAATATACAAAATTAATTATGGATGTCGACTCCAAAATCGCACTTCGCGAAACCTGTCGAAGGCCACAAGCTTGATAATGAAAAAACGAGTACAACAAGAACCGTCTGACAACCTAACTAGCAGTGCAGACGGGATAGTCACGACTCTTCTGATAAATACCCGGCGCAGCAGCACAAAATGGCGAAGCGGAAAATATCACCTGACTGGCCGTACGGATCAAACCTATCATCGACTGGGTGGGGGGCGGCGCACTAAACCAAAGTTCGTTAATGATATACTGTGCTACACAACGCATTTATGAAACAAGGAGTGCGATTTTCAAATGATATATGATTTATTCCGGGACAAAGAAAGTGTTTTATATTTTTGTTTCATTTTGAGTTTTTGAAGGTCACCCCTATCAGGCATCACTTTGGTGTGCTCCGCTGCAGGCTTTCCCTTTGATATCATTCGCCCTTCAGAAGCAGGAGGATGAAATGATGGGGATGAGCAAGGGATGGTGTGGAGACAGTTCAAATCTAAAGAACAAATGTGTTTATATTATCATATCACCCAAGGAAAGAAAACCAAGACAGCACACAGTTTCATCTAAATATCTCAATGCATCATGTTATTAACCAAACTATATCCATTATGAATGGGCATGTTCTAAGAGAACCTCATAATTGATTATAAAGCCCTGTTTAATACTAATAGTCCTTATGTTGCATATGTCCAAACACATTTCTGCATTTTGCACCATGACTCTACCATGCAGCGGAGGGTGGTTTACAGTCAACTGTGATATGCAGCAACGTGGAGCGTGAGAGTGAGAGAATTTGAGGCTGAGTGTGTATGGTTGATTGTGTATGTGGTGGGGGGAGGGCACAGAGAATCCCCATTCCACTGTATAGCTCCCAGCAAGTGCAGGCTCAGAAACTCCAGAGCGAGGAGGGGTCGAGAGAGCTAGGAAACCATGGGAGAGATGGCGTGTGAGGCGCGTGTGAGTCACAGAGAGCTTGTGCAGTCCCCATGCCTCACCCTCCTCCTCCTCCTCCTCCTCTTCCTCCCTCTCCATCCATCCCTCCATCCTTCTCCATCTGCATTGCCTGGTCTAGTCAGCACTAGAGAAGGACCCCTCCCCCCTGCATCACTGTAAAGGCCCTTCACTCGTGATGCAATTTCCACACCAGCATCACAGGCCGCCTTCCTTTCAAACACTTTCCTTGGCCAACATCTTACTCCGGCTGCCAAATACAAGGTTGCATTATGCAACTTAAATGTATTATTTTGATGCAGGGATGATGTATGTGCAATAGTGCATTGAAAATAAAAAGGTCACAGCTGAATGAGATTAGATTTTTACTTCATTTTTTTCTGTCTCTGCTGACTGACAGACCATTTACTAATCCAGAAATGCCTTTTTCAGGTGGATAGGGATGTATCCTTCCTGTTGAGGTTGGATTATGATGTCCCTATCTGGGATATACACATGTGCAACCAGCTCATTCTACAACACGTGGTAATATAGCCTATATACCTATGCATTGTTGATTCCTGTTTGTTTTGCGTGGATGGATACAAGAATTATGTGGATGTTCTTGTCCTTGAGCGGCACCGATCAATGGGTTGTAATAGGCCAGAGTAAGAACACATTATATTTTAATGGCTTGCCTTTAAGATGCTGTTTAAGGAAGGTAAACAGGGAACTGTGAGAAATTCTCACAAGGCCATGATTCAGTCAGGATATTCAAAATGCCCCACAGAGCATTTGCTGCCAATGGTTTATGTAAAGTATAACGTGACTTTAGACATATGCAGACAACACTGCTGATGTGATGTGATCAGACTAGGATTCAATTAAAGAACTCTACTTTGAGTAAGATTTTTTTTTTAGGATCCAAATAAAGGAAGTCACTAAGCTCAGCTACTCTCAGGTTTAGCATTTGTTTCAATGCATGACTAAAAGCATAACTCTATCTTTTATTCTCAGTGTGATGAAGAAATCATGAATTTTCTAGCTATTTTCAAAATGCTAATGTGCAAATTGAGAAGACTGAATTCTACATGAATAACAAATCTTTGTTTTATTAGATGATTTTAGCCTCTAGGACAGATAAACAGTCCATAACCCCAATTTGTGACCTGTATTCGGTATAATTGTGACCACATTACAGCAGTCGATCTGTGAATAAAAACTATATTTGACCTTGTTTTTACTCTTCGCTTCTTAATCCCCCCGTCCACAGCCCCTTGTTATCTGAGGTGGCGGAAGCTGGTCAAGGAGACCCATCTCAGTGTAGGGTTAAATACTTAAGCATCTTACTCCGTGAGGCTGGAAAGCATGGTTTTCAGGAGATGTGCCAGACCAACACCCAAAGAGCAGCTAAATATAGAATTGCATGTGCGATTAGCAAGCGTGAATCCTGAATGAATAGCACAGTCTTGGCAAGACGGCGTCAACGCCACTTACTGTAAAGAAGGAATAACTCCACCACTTTGCCGTCTAAGATACATTTTTCCAGATGCATTAGGCTGCGCCACACCCACTGTGAATGAATTGTCTGTACATTGAGCTGGGCTTTAATGTACTGTCAACAATTGACATGGAATGCTTGAATACTTAATGAAATGTCAGGATATTAGCTGCTAGTTGCGAATTACTCAATCTGTATTATGTACAATTACACTGTAATATACCAGTATACAACAATACAAAATACTGTGTCTGTGAGATGGGGCTTATTTTTCTGTTAGCTCCAAAATCCAACAAGGATTTTAACGAACTGAATCCTGCGATATACCTGACAGTTATAGTAGGCTTCTTAAGATATATTTTTAAGTATATCTGACTAATTTCTGCTAAATATTTTCCAGTCATGCAGGTCATTGTCAGAAGCTTCCTCAAAGACATCCAAACAAAAAATAGACCCGCTGCTTCAAGAAGCATGTATGAGTAATTTAGTAGTCACACCAGTTGGTGTTTTAGACCAAGACCTACAGATATTAATTTGCTACATTGTCATTTCATGTATCTACCTATTGTACATTTAAAATAGGCCAGAACTTTTAGAGTCTCAATACTGAAACAAACTATATGCATCATTTGAAAAGGACATTTTGGGAGTACTAGCTGTGACTACGAGAGGTAGAGAAAAAACACAAGATGGGGATTAGGTGGAGATTCATGGTCAGCTGACTTTGAAAGGCATCTGGCACACTTCTGTGACAGTCTGAAGAAATGTAACCCTCTGTTTGCAGCCACAGAGATGTGATAGATGTGAAAGAAAAAATGCAGATCCAGTAAGGAGCATTACAATAAAACAACAAAGAGGGAGTCAGTTGCTCTACTGGAAGCGTTTCGCTGTATTTTCACATGTAGAATACATCTGTAGTTGCTTAATTGATATCTCACCAGAGCACATATTTACACATACAAATACAAATATTCAAGGTTGTATAACCCAGAGAACACTTTGCCAAATAGGCCACAATTTTGGACTTCTTTTGTTACTATCCTAAGACTGGAAAGGACGGAAGTAACAGGGAAATGGTAAGTGGAAGAAAAGGATGAACTAACTGCGTTACTTGTAAACCAAAAACACCTCTTGAGTTTTTTTCTTGAAAAATGTTTGCACTGATATTCACCTGAATATTCATAGAAAGGAACCACTCGTTCAAATGAAAGCTTTGACATACATATGGTGCAAAATGGCAACACTCAAAATCACCACTGATATTCACAAACATTTACCACATTAATTCATTTCACAGATCTCCCACATATGTACAATAAATCAAAAAAAAGGTTTGAGAAAATGCAAGAGGACCGGACCAAAACCCAGCTGACCTGGTACAACGTCACTATGTCTTATCTTGGTATTCCAACATTTAAAAAAAAAAAAAACACTTCTCACCAAATTAACACTTGACGTCACATACTTCATAGTAAACCTCAGTTTACAACACGGCCTGGTAAACAATATTTTTAAGGACTGCAGAGCTTGTTTTACTGTAAATTTGGCAGATTGAGCTAAACCACACGACATAGAAGACAAAATTTACATTCAGAAATTCAACAGTTTCAGCTCAGTATGCACAGGTACACATCACAGCCGACATAAAAAAAACCTCTTTAGATATAGAATATGTCTAGAGTTTTAGAGTTATTAGCAGACAATTAACATAATTAGTCATACAACATAATACAAATATGTAAATACAAAAATAAACAGAAAACAAAAAATATCACAAATTTGTTCATATGCTGAAATCAGGATTAACTGCATTAATAAATAAAAAATACTTAATCATATATGAATTTCCAGGACGGATGTAGTTCTGATTGCATATCTGTGTTTTCAACCCCAAACACCTTGCTGGACTTTTTCTATCATGACTTTCTGCTTTAATGTGTTGAAGTGTTCAAATCTGTGTGCGTTGCAACGCACGTTTGTGTCCATGTCTGTACGATGTATTGATGAATGTATGTTTGTGTGTGTGGTATTATGAAGCCATGGAATCCTGGAAGCCCCACACTTCTAGCAGAGCAACCTGGAAGCTCTCTGCACACAGGGGCGGGTTGTCAAAGGTGGTGCACCTGCCAGTGCGCCCGTGGTTCAGCTCAGAGTCAATGTAGAGAGCATTGCCTTCACCTCCCCCTGATCAAACAGAAATTGTTTCAGTGATAAGTTAATAAGTACAATGGCTGTATTTCTACAAACAAAACTAACCACCTAAAAAGGGACCGGCAATGCAAAGTACATACAGACAAATATCTTCCACTCACCCACTATGATGGAGTCAAAGTTTCCAGCCATGAACATTGAAGTATTCTTGGAGTTAAGGTTAAAGTGGCGGGCGGAGAGGAAGGGCGACAGCTCTCCAGCAGGTTTGTCTGGCTGCTGTAAGCTATTGCCGTCTGAGTTTTGGCCCTCAGAGGAGGCCGTGTCCTCCTGGCCCTGGTTCTTGATAGAGGAGGCTAGCTCAGGGTGGCGGATCACCACCCACTCATAGCGCTCCATCTCTGGCTTCATCTAGCGAGGCAAACAAAGCTATTGGGCTACTACTGTAAGGCATTCATCATCAATCACACATCTGTGCTTCACATATTAAATACATTTATTCACATAAACAGAAATACCTAACAGCTAACAACATTATTACGCTTAGGCAAAGAATAAATGCCATTAATTCCTTCGTCTTCCCCTCCTACCCTCTAATGCACATCTGATAGACATCAGTCCGCGCTGATTCTCTCTTCCTCTGGTGTCAGGTGAGGGCCTGGTTAGATACTAATGGATCAGGTTACAGGAGTTTCCGATCTGTGTGTGCTTAAGTACGAATGCGTGATTGTAGTGTGCAGGTTCAGACAGCCCGCGGCAGTGTGCATGAACACAGACAGCCAGGTAAATAATTCATACAGAAGGCATTAGAGACCAGTCTGCTTTGCTATTTCTAGACCAGGTGTTATGAAGACTAAAGCTGAATGCTGCACCATCACAGGCAAGGAAGCACGATGTGTGTTTGTTTTTGCAGACAAAGACATGGGCAATATCAGTATGCTGAAGTGTAACCTACTAGGCAGGCTTTTCAAATGGGAGCCTGAGATGCCAATTTAGGCCAGTGACACTGAAATCAAGAGCAAGAGAAATCAGAGTGGATAGTACCCTCTGGTGGCTGTAGTGTGGTACTGTGCAAAATAGAAAAAAATCCCTTATATTCATGATACCTAAAAAGCTCCTAGAAAACATTTAATTTTTTTTTTTTTGCTGGAAAGAAGGTAGTAAATCAAGATACTGAAAAAAAGAACTAACCCTGAAGACGAAGCACTCCCCTGTGCCGAAGAAGCTCAATTTGTTGCCTCCTCTCTTCCGCTCCTCCCAATCTGTGGACAGGAAGGCTCCACATACCTGAGAAAAAAAAAAAAAAAAAAGAAGCTTTGTCTGGCATGAATCAATCTCTATGATTTGCTCATCTGTATTGACTTCATTCTCTAAAATACATCACAATTCTTAGAAGTGGAGGATTGGTATCTGTAAGCTGCCAATGTTCGTGCTGAAATCCCTTTGTAGCACTGTAATCCAATCATACGGCACATGTGTAATCATGCCCTTTGACACCAACTCAGAGGCCAGGACAAGAATACAACCTGAGTCTATTTTGTAATTCGTAAAGCGACTGTGGTTCCTTCTGGTTATTTAAAGAAAAAAAAAAAAAAAAAAACATCACTGACTAGATGCAGTGTGTAGGTCAGTACAGAAGAGCGTGTAATACAGACCAGATGCAATGATAAGCTTTGCTTAGGTGGATTTTGCTGTCCAACCATGAGTGCAGCTGCAGTCGGTAAGACCTATCTACTAGCATTAACGCCATTTGACTGAGACTAAAAGAGCGAAATAGGAAGAGGCTGAGACAGAAACTTGTTTTTGAGAGTGATACCAATACTGTTCTGTTCTGACTCCACTTTGCACCTTAAATATCACAGTACTTCTGTCCCAACTAAGGCTGAGGACATACTATAAAATGTACATAATATTTAACATTTCTGATCTTCTGCTTAATCACTGTTTTTAATATATTTAAGTGTCTGTTTATGGTGTGTTTCTTTAGCGCTTTGTCTCGATGCTTTTAATGTTTTATGTAAAACACTTTCCCTTGTTGCTGAAATGTGCTATATAAATAAACTTGCCTTGCATTAACACTATATTTGGCTATCCATAACAATATTAAGATGGTTTACTGATCTGCATCAGTCAGACAAAATATCTGGTGTATCCCATGTAATATCCTATTTTTATCTAATTTTTGTTGTCCGACAATGTTATAGGACTGCAATGCTAAATTAGTGGAGTACTTTTTTAAAATTTAAGCTTACATCGCCATCTGTGGTGCGGATGAGGAGCAGAGTGGGTTCTTGGCCTTCACAATGTGAGTAGAATCTGGAGGAAAATGTAAAAGTTTAATTCATTGCAACATACTTAATAAACACCCAATACTAAATCTAAGGAAAAAGCATATTTAATGGATAATGTAATGGTAGTTATGTCACACCTTGGATTGCTAGATTTACTAAAGCACACATGCATGTACAGTGAAGTGAGCCACTGGTTAAATATAGAACAAAACTCTCGGCCAATGGCTTCTTAATTACTTTATTAAAAGACTTAATTACTTCTGTTCCATTATAGAAACCAAAAGGAAGGTTAAAGAAGTGCTGAATGACAATACCTTTATTGCCATAAGAAATACATGCTGGTTACCACAGACAGAATCTGTGTACAGAACAGGTTTAACCAAAAAAGTCTGAAGTTTGAAATGTGGGTCAATGTTCAGGTGAGCACTGGTCAATGTACCTGTTCAGGCTGCAACCATGGGTGGTAGTGGTGAAGAGGAGCTGTGGTTGGCACAGGGCAAAGCGCTCAGGGATCCACGACCAGATGTCCCGCATCTCCTTGGCACTGACGATCTCTGAGGAGAAGGTGTCCGGGTTAAGTGCCAGCTGCACGTTCCGCCTGGAGACGCCCGAGAAATACGAGCACAGGAGGAAATGGAGAGGAATGAGAGGCAGATCACACAGCTGCTGATGCACAACCATTAATCAGTAAAGCTTCAAAGCTGATGATGGAAAATTGAAATTCTAACTTCATATTTATTCTGAGAATAAATTTGCATTATTTGACAAAACTAAAAATGGATCTGGAGAGTAGCACAGAGAGCAGAACCCACCTAGAACTGTAAAAGAACCAATGTAGGAAACACAGGAATGGAGTGCAGATGAGACAGAAGATGGTGGATGGAAAAATGTGGCACAAACCAAACAGAAAGGAAAAAAGGACAGAATTTGAGACAAAGACACAAGAGCAACTTAAACCAATCCCAATAGTGTGCCATACTAAAAAAAAAAAAAACTTAAAAAGCTAGCTACACTCTAGCTAAAGAAGCAAATAAAACTGCTTGAGCAATGAATCTATTGTAATCTATCATGTATTCTGTTGTCTGCACATGTGGTCCCAACAGGTCCTGTACTATTTTAACATTGCATTCCTCTCATTCTGCGCATACCACTGTGATTTAATTTATAGTCCAGGAACTGTGTCTTATGTTTAACCATGTTCAAGACTGTCCATTCTAACTGGAGCGATCGCTATTTAGGTAGATAAAATGAATTTCATTTTGATTAATAAAGTACTCTTACTTTGTCCCTGTCATCTCAAATCCGTGGATTTATGTGCTATATCAAAGTGCTTAATTTCCAAACATTGCATCCTCAAAAGAAGTAGTGGCTGTGATTGGTCTCATTTTATGAAATCCTAGGACGTAGAATTGGTTGCTTTGTATTTTGAATAAAAAAATCTCACAAAGTGACTGTCAAATCCCTAAATCCTTTAGTTTAGGGAAGATTGTATCAATCTGCTAAATGTCTATCAGAGCTGAATAATTTTCAAATGCTAAGATGCATATAGAAGAAAGATATCAGTGTGATGAGTTCAATGTCCTCACTGATGCTAGATATGTAGGTGGTTTGCCATTAAAGCCCACTAGAAGCAGCCTAGTTATAAACTAAAAATCTAATTATTGACTATACCGCTTCTGCTTGACAGTGATTCCTTTCTGCTGCAGGGACTTTTCATTTGTGAGCTGCAGCAGGGTGATCTCCTTACGGCTGAACAGACGGATGGAGAAGGCCTTCTCTAGTAATTTGTCGGGTGTGACGGTGGAGGCAATGCCTTTGATGAATGTCTGAATGTCCGCCCTGACTCTGCCTGAATCCTGCTGCTGCTGGTTCCCCTGCCCCCCCTGGGCTCCTGCCTTGTGCTTGCGGTAGAACTTGAGCAAGGCTATAGCCACACGGTACAGAATCTTGTAGCCCTCCACTAAGTAGACATCCAGGACCCTGACCACGTGGCTAAAGGGCAGGTCACCGAGCACCCAGTGCTGCCAGTCTGAATAGACTTCCAGCACATCCTGGGCTGTGGCCACAATCAGTTTGTGGGCAGCTGTGCAGTACTTGTTTGCCAGATCACCGAAAGTCATGCTGCTAGACTCATAGGCCAGGAACGTCTGGTCCAGCAGTCGTTTGCCTGGTTCGTTGCAGGCAAGTATGCGGCTGACGTGCTCAAAACACTGAGCTTCATCTGCACTGAAGTGCAGGAGCAATGACGTAACAGCCGGAAGTGATGGGCAGTGGGAGATGTCTGGAAACTGTCCAGCCAGGCAGTTGATAACCTGATGGGCTGAGGCTACTGCTTCTGCCTTCAGGCAGTAGTGTGGCACAGGATTTCCGTCCACAAACTCTGGCAGTGGGACGTGGGAGGGCTTCTTAGTGGCTGCATTTCCCATAATGTCACGATATACTTCTGCATCTGGGGTTACTGTACGACAGGGAATGGCTTTGATGAGCTGCTGGTAGACTTGTGCTCGCAGTTTGTGGTTCTTGGCCCAATAACCCTGTCGAGCCATCTGCTTGAACTCTTTCAGGTCCTTACAGTCCACCTTGGTGGGTCCGCTGCTCTTGGCCAGGTCCCCCATCTGGTTCCAGTCCACAAAGCTGCCATAGTCTTCTTCAGCCATGGTGCTGGAAACTTGCTGGACTGCCTGAGTGGGAATAGAGGAGGGCGCTCCAGGGGTATACTAAACTTCTGTCCTCCACACAGCAGATAACTAGCTTATTTTTCTTAACTGCCCATGATGATAACTGGAAAACACAAAGGAGAAAAAGAGGAAATGAGTCTAGATCATCGTAAAAAAGGATCAACGATCTTATTTACAACAACAACAAAAGAAAACAGTCATTACAAAATTGTTGTGGAGCCAAATTACACTCAGTCAGGATCATGTGAGCATGATCAAAATTCAGTTTTCTACTGTACGTTTCTACTGAGCCGTGTCAAACATATTCGGAAATCTCTTGAACCCACAAACCCCAGTCTTTAGATAATTCTTACAAACTTATCTGTTTCTATATAGCTGGCTACCTCCTAGACTAACTCTATAAATTAGCTAAGGATAACACATAGACACATAGGGATGTGTTACCATGAGGGATTTATTACTGACTGGTCACAGTAAATCTGTGCTGCAAAACAACATTAGCCAATTTCACTAACCCAATTTATGCTCTGGCAAAGATCTTCAGATACACAGAACTATGTACATCATGCATTTCTTACATCTAAAGTGAAAATAAATCCGTAGCTTGAATGGAATGCAGTGCAAAGCTATCTTAGTGATTCCATATGACAGCCACAAAAACAACTTTAGACGACCTTTGATGCACAAAAATATCTTGGACGTATGTAATTGACCAGGCGAAGTTTTATATTAAAGCAACAAGCAACTGTTGGGATCTCTAGTGGTGAGGGAAATAAAAAAACTTTCTGGACATGGTAAAAGTTCACTCTCAGTATACTTATATAACTATATATTATAGAATTGACTGTCATACAATCATTTTACAGTGATGCTCCCCCAGAAGACACATGGAGATGCATGTCCAAAGATCACTTGCAATATACTGAAAATGGCAGCCATAAAAATCATCTGATCATTTCATGCTGCCCTCCAACAAGTCACATGGAGGTGCACACCAATGTGCTGCTGCAAGAAAAACCTTTTATGATGAGCCTGTACAGTGATTAAATGTACTACTGAGATAGAAGGTATGTTTACCTAAATGTTCCTGTTTACACCAGATGTAACGATAAAAAGCAACCCAACAAGGATAGATACCATGAGGTTCAACCAGTCAGCCCTTAAACTTTAGTGCTGACAATTAAATAACTGTGTCCACTTATCCCATGATGACAACTTAACATTGTATACTGTGCAGGAACTCTTGGCACGAATGTTGGAGCTCTGGTTCTGTAGAGTAGAGAAACATGGTTCCTCTGATGTTATTGTTCATATAGTAGGTACCTGTCCTCCTTACATAATGCATTAGTGTTAAGGTCTACACCACAGGCTACTGTCTGTGCCATGGTCCACACTGGAACCAAGAGTTCTGGTTTTGGATGAGGACTAAATGCACCTTGTTAAAAGGTCAGGCCTGTAGGGTCTGACCTTTAAAAACAATAGAAGGTGTTACACTTTATATCCTCATTCACAGGATTCCTACACACTTCCCATTTCAAAATTATATCCTAAAAATATTTTTACTGCACTTGGGCCAGTTTCAGGGCAAGGATTAAGCCCGGTCCTAGACGGATATCTTCACTGAATCTTGTTTTCACCCTCAATATTTAATTGGTTTTTCAACAGTTACTGTATCTACTATGATATGACTGTCCCTTTGGACATTATACTATAAGCTCAACAATATTTGCAACCTATACATGCAGATGAGGAATGACAGTGGGTTACATTATATATATTTATATGACACTGAATTAGCAATAAATAGCTTTCACTGCTTTGTGTTAATGCATTTTTTTCCACATTTCTTTACAAAAAAAAAGAAAATTACAATCATAATACATGTAATGCTATCAGTTACTTATCCTTACATGACTAATCTATTGCGAATTAGATTAAATACTAAGGTAATGAACGGCAAAGGAAACGGACTACTAGCCCTAAATGAAAGCTTACTGGAGCTGCCACATTTAACTTTACTTCTGCAAAACTGGACAGACCGTTACTGTGGGCGAATCAATGATTGACATGTTTTCCTTACAGGCTCAGCAAATGCAGATACAATGACATGAGCACAGAAATGGCTAACAGCGGTTACAGAGTATAACACCTCGTCCCCTCTTTGACTACAGCTGTACCAACGCTCACTGAACACACAGCTGCAAATGCATGCAGAGCGGTCTCACCTATGTTAACTATCGTATAAACTAGCTAGCTAGCTGAGGTGATAGTAGCTAACACTAGAGGAAGCCGGTGCACACTGGTCACAGGGTATACATTACCGCCCGAGTAAATCTCATACACCCTTTTCCATTCACACTTGCCAAGTTAGCATTGCTAGCATTAGCTAGCCGCAAGCTGCTCCTGTCATCCTGTCAGTGCATTTCCGCGGCTAACGAACCCTTAACCAGACACACACAACTAGCTGCCCAGCAGCACAACAAGCAAGACAAACACGGAGCCATGTAAATATTGACCGACACCAAAAATAACCCAGTAAAATATGTTGGCTAACGCTGCAGCGCCAGCTAGCATCAATGTTACCAACCAAAAATGAATTTGTCCGCAGGCTGTCTTGGAGTTTGTTGATATGGAGAGATTTCAGCTTGAATTGGTGGAAAACCGATGCATGCAAAACTGAACGCCGGTCACAGGAATAAGCATTACTCTCGCTGCACACGACTGAAGACGGGTAAGCAAATGATACATAGCTGTCAACAAATAAACGGACGTTGCTCCTACCTGGATGTGTGAGATGTCTTGAGACGTGAAGCAGCATTCATATTAAGTTGCCTCGGGCATGCGCAGTTCTTCTACGCCCGGTCACGGTCAGCGTGATGCTGCTGGAGCTGCAGAGAGGGGCTCAGGTGGGCTGGTTAAATATATACTATATACAGCCACTTCTCTGTACGCCTGGGTTAATTCACAAAAAGGGGAAGATCTTATTTTTTTCTCAGGAAATTTTGTCAGAGCCTAGTGTAAGGATTGCTACATCAACTATTATGTCACATACAAATATATATACACTTTCATAAAATATTACAGCTGACTGGAATATTATAGGAATACCACTAGATGTAAAAGCACCAAAATGACATGATAACTGTACATCTAAGAAAACCCCCAAACAAATATTATCAATCTGTGGTGGTGTTTCCTTTTCTAGAAGCCAGGTTACACTGCTGTGACCATATAGAGGTTGCATGGCAGATCACAGTATCTGATTTGCCTTGTTTACTTCCAGACTCGCTATGAGTGATGGCACTGGGACAGGGCAGGAAGTACCCTAGCAAGGGCAACAAACCCTGCCTTTGTGCTGTACTCAAAGCAACCGCCAAGACACAACCGCCCAACACATGACAGTTATTACTGATAATTAAATTGTGGACCTATCTTCCAGGACAGCTCAGAGTAGAATGATATTCAGCCTTGTCTTGTCCCTCCTCAACACAGCTCATATTTTTTATGTCCTCATTTAAAGCAACCTATTTTGTACTGCTGCCACAGGAAGGAAAAAGTGTGTGCCTGAGTTGCAAAATTGGTGCAAAAGTTCAACTGTTACTGTAATAACATTATATCGTGCATAACACTTTGTCTACTCTTACATGTTTGATAGACAGTGTATGGTAATCTTTCAGCCTCATCCAAAGCAGCACTTGGCTGACGTGTTGTTTCCCACCTGAATACTACTAGTGACATCCTGCATGATATTGATTGTGATTTGTCTCGCTTGAAGCGTAGCCAGACTAGTGTCTGCAACCTCTTAAACAGCTTGTGCTGATTTATGTGACACAGAAGTGTGTTAGAAAGAGGAGAGCAGCATGTCACATGAAGAGTAGTCAGAGCATCCTAATTCACAGGAACACCACATTATTAGAATGATTTCATGTTTCATCTGCATGCACAATTTGAAACATTTGGATCAAGCTGAGACCATGTGTGTGTGTGTAAGTGTGTGTGTATGCATGTGTTGGTTATGTGTGTCGGGGTGTGTACATGCGTGTGTGTATGAGTGTGATTGTGAAAATGGGGAAATGAGAAAAGAGGTGAGGATTGTCAGTGTTTGTGTGTGTGTGTGTGTGTGTGTGTGTGTGAGAGAGAGAGAGAGAGAGAGAGAGAGAGAGAGAGAGAGGAAGAGACAGATGGGTGTAAAGCCAGTAAGCCTTTAGGTCCTAGCTTATGGAGGTTTATGCTCATCAAATCCTTCCGCTCCCACACACTGTGTGACATCACTCCAGTGACCAACCCCACCCCGTCCTCCATCTCCCTCCCACCCAACCCTATCTCATGTACACACACATGCGCACATGAGCGCACACATGCACAGAAGCACACAGATATATACAGATTTGTTTGGACATACAGTACATTCTGTGCACATGTATCACACAAAACAGGCAGTATTTTATAGGACCTGGAATGCTGTATGATGCCTGTATGATCTGACCAATCCTGAGAGATTAAATTTAGAATTTACTTACAAAGGTTGGATCAGCTAAAGCAGTGGTGCCAGTAAGAGCAGGGTTTCATTCCAACAAAACACAGATTTATGAGATTGTTGGACACACAAAGAAAGCTCAACAACTAAATAAACCAAGTGAGATTCAATAATTGGATTTATGCCCAGAAAGAGCTCTTGAACTGACTGACTGTGGGCAGGCAATCGTACCACCTCTCAACTGTCCCTGAGCAAGGCACTAAATCTGCAACTCTTCCAGACTCAGTTAGTCAGTTGCACTGTGCAGCTGCCAGATGGGAATGTATGAATAACTGATTATAGAATAGGGTATGTACAGCAGGCATGATCAGATTAATGACAAAAGTATCAAGAGATAATCAGTTATATAATCTTTAGTTGCACCTTTAAGAGTCAGAAATCACTCTCCATGAACGGTAGATGAGCTATAAAGTCTAATAGCAGCCAGAAGGGATGACTTCCAACTTGTCAAATATGGTTTGATCGGTGTATTGCTGTTGGTTTGCAGCCTGCATGTAACCTTGCACCTTCACTGGAAAACCTCCTCTCAGGCCCTCGCAGGTTTACCCCAAATGACTTAAAGGAGCTGTTGCCGTCAGCCAATCAGGGTTCAGTGTTGTGGCTGCTTACTTGTTGTGGGAAGGGAAGGTGTGACATATGGGCGTTTAAGTCAGTTGCTAATTCTACTCATGGCCTGTTTTGTTTGGCACACCCCGTGTTCAGAGTGACATACGATGTATGTCCTACTTGGTCTCTCGCTTAAATGGGATGTTCTTGATGAGTTAAGTGGTGTGGAAGCTTCTGGCATGCTGTATAGGACTGTGATCTGTCAGCGCTCTAATTATTGCTGCGTGTTGGTTCTCATGATCTTTACAGAAGGGTTCTTGAAATAGATCACAATGCCAGTTTTGTTCCCCTCGTCTTTTTCTTGTCAATTTTTTGTGAAGTTCCTCTGCTTTGAATCATGTCAGAATTTACAAAACGTGTCTGTCTCCTACGGGAGCAGCTCTCCTTTCATACATATAACACACAGTAGAGCATGTCACGCCAATGAAAACATAGCCTACAGATTATTCAACTTTAAAACCCACGAGTCTTCAGAGTTAGATTTTGTTTGTATGCTCTGAAAGATCATTTGTGGTTAAGCTGTATCTCCTCTCTTACAGTGCGGTTTCTGGACTCCAAGAACATCTCAGCACTATGGCGCCCTCTCCAGGTATGTGGGGGACTCTGTTCTGATTTGTGGTAAACCTGACTGGATCATGTCTCATCATGCTCTTTATGTGGAGCCTTGTTTCTCCCGAGTTAACCCATCCATATCTCTATGGAGCCTTGAAACCTCTCAAGAAATAAATGCATTAATTCCTTTGTGCATGTGATGTCCAGTTGTATTATTTGACAACTGTGTTACAACACAGAAAGTCAGAATAACAACTTTTTCTGTGTTCTCTATACAGTTTCCACTGGGTATCTTATTGGGTCTATTATGATCCTTCTTATTGTTGCTGTCATTAAATTTGTACTGTCTTTTGTCTGTATTGTGCCATTCAGAGCCAAAAGTTTGCACCATTTGAGCTATTTAAATGAGCTCCCTGGTATCAATTCACAACCAAGGCTTAAGTCTGGCCAGCGAGACTGAAAGAAACTGTGTCACCCAATAGCGTGGGCTCCATTGTATCTGTGAAAGGCCTAAGCAGCACTCAGCGCATTGTTTTCTTTAAAGGGGAGTCAGGTTACCTTGACAACCACAGGATGCCTACCCACAGGCCCTGAGACAGAGAAAAGGCACGGCCAGAGAAGGAGGGAAAGAGAGCGAAAAGAGACAAAAAAAGGAGGCAAGATACTTTCCAGCCCCAACTTTATTTCCTTTTCTTTTAGTTTGTGTGTTTTCAAAACAGGCCTGATGGTTGCCAGTGGGTTGAGAGGAAGACCCGAGGAGGTGAGGATGTGTATGTGTGTGTGTGTGTGGTCGTCTATGTGACGGCTTGTTATACGCCGAACTGTTGACATCTCTGTATCTGTCTCACACTGACACACTACAACAGCTCGGTGACAGCAGTTTTGTTATGTATGGGTTCGTTTTTAGATCCATCTAATGAGCATGTTCTGCACAAACACAGACAGACCACAGGCTGAAGAGCCTTTCATGGCCAGTCATGCAGGCAATAGCATTACTTTGAAATATATTTATGCCTACACGCTTTATTGGTGCAGCTCAAGTGGAAAGTGTAACCTACCATTTACAATTTAAAGCTAAACTATAATGAATCTTTGGTCGTCAAACCGAAATATGAGTGAAAAAGTTTTTCCTGCTCAAAAATAGAACTGTACACTTATTACTAAGCATGTTGTACTTACATATTTGTGATGTTCTTGTTTTGGCAGTGAGATCCAACATCTGTACAACAGGGGGCCATGCGCGTTGCACTGCGGCCACGCAGGTAAGACTCAGCATCATTACATCAGTGGCCAGGAAGTAGGAAAAATGTACAGAACAAGTACTTTTTGCTCTGTGTTCTGCATATGCAGCGGAACCTCCCCTTATTTTGTACACACCTCTGCAGTATGCACATTTTGACAGTGACTATGAGGCTTGTTGGAAAACCACAGCATAACACATATTACATTCTTCAAAATGTCTTCCTGTAATGTGTCGCTCTCCTGAGCATGTGTACAGTATGTACAGTAATCTGTTTTAACATGAGTTCTCCCGTGCAGTTTATAGCTTTTCCATTATACCTTCAACCAAAAACATGTAATGTGGTGATGAGCGCTCTGACAACTTTGATGAAATGTGGACTAATAGAACAGAATGAAAATAGTTTGTCTAGGTCTGAATCTAGAGATTTACAGGCAATCGGAGAGCCCTGAAACTGTTTTTGCATGTACTTGAGCTTGGTCATGTTTTTTTGGATAAGGGTTGGTGGGTTTACTAGGGCTGATGAAAGAGAGAGAGAGAGAGAGAGAGAGAGAGAGAGAGAGAGAGGTGATTGCTCTCTCTGCCCCAGTTAAACTGTAACTGGGAGCCCATGTGAACAGCGAACAGACACACGCTATCCTGGCACATCACGCTTCAGATATTCATTTTGACACACCAGGGTCCTTACTTGAAGTCATGGAACAATTTAGTTCTCCACATTCTCTCAGCGTACTTGGTGAAAGGCAGAGTCAGGCTGTACGGTTTTCATTACATCAGATCTGCCTTTAAAATCACATCCATGAAGTTCAAAGGAGATTTAACTGGTTTTGTATGACACCAAGTATTAAAAAGTGACCTTTTATGTCATGTACGATATCTAGCCAATGAACATACCAAGCAAATACAAAAGACAGATCTGGAGTTGTTTACTCTATTACACATACTGCTGTGTCTGTGCTTATTAGGAAATTAGATGCATAATAGATGTTGTAACAATATCCACTTTCATATAATTAATAGTATTGAATAAACAGTTTGAAATGAACTTAAATGAGCACTATTAGAACATGACAGGTGTTCATTGGGTACTAGAGTTCATCTGACAGGGCGGTGTTATACCTCAACTGCTGCAGCGTTTAAAGAAGAAGAAGCATTTCTCTGTCTATTGTGTCCTCTAGTGGTTGCCTGGTGCTCTGTCTGTGCCTGTCTGTGTTCACCCTGCTGCTACAGAGCCTCTGGGTGCCTCTGGAGATGACCAGGGAAGAACCTGCTGGGAGGTCACCTGACGAACAGGGTAACTCACACACACAGACACACACGGGTTACTTTAGAGGTGGCCTTTACCTCTTTTTAGAAAGTTAAAACATCCAGATATTCATGAACTCACATGCATTGTGTTGGGCAACATTGATTATGAGTATAGTGAATCAAAAGAAAATATCCACAATAAATGAAATTATGGAGCAAATTAATCTCACTCAGATGTAATGTCTTCACACTAAGCATCGATTGGGGAAATGTGGCAGCAGTAAGTGTATATTTTGCATGATTGCACTCAGTCTCCAGGGCACAAGACCAGGTCTTCCCAGTGTTAGATGAAGCTTTGTACACAATTCGCGGTGGGTCCTCCCATGTGTCTGACAGTTGTGGGTTTGTGGCCAAGATATACCCCTGTTCAGTTCAACTGTCTGGCTACACTGTTTCCCCAAAGGAGGGTATTTAAGGGGGCAGTGGACAAGCTTGTTTGGGCAAAAGCTTTCTTGCTGGTTTACAAGGAAGAGACAAACGTTGTCAACAGTCTCCTCCAGAGCCTTTTTTTCATTAAAATCAGCTGTCTTTTATGTGGACCTGATCATGAACATTCTGGAAAGAAACTCAACAAGCTCCACTTAGTGTCTCCACTAATCTGACACAGAAGCTGATTCATGATACATTCGATTTTTTTTTTTTTTTTGGAATTCTCTTTATTTAAAGGAACCCAGTTCACTTCTGAATAATATGAAACTGACTGAGTTAAGATACAGTCAGACACACAGGTTTAACTAAAGATAGAATGAAAAAAATAAGCTAATGTTTGTGAAGGAGTTGGATAATGTGGTGACCAATCAATCAGTTTTGAAATGTAATCAAAGAAGATGACTTTTTGTCCAAACATCCCCATCCATTACCCCTCAAATTCTAGAAAAACAGTTTGCAGCAGACAATGTAATCCACTGGTGCATCTCAGCCACAGACCCACAATTGCTCTGTGCTTTGAGGGACCCACCACAAGTTGTGTACAAATAGCCACCCAGCAATGGTTGTGTTGGAAAAAATACACCACACGGGGGAAGCGGTTGGTCAGCGCACACAGTTAATCCAACTCAAATTCATCATCAAATGTCATCTGTCATTTTGTTGTATTTAATCTTGGGTTTCACCCATATCCCTTAAGTCTGAATTGTTTTAAGAAAATGCTTAAACAGAACGATTTGCAAAGACAGAAAACAGAGTATCATCATCATTCCACCGACAGATTTTTCTCATGAAAAAGAAATATGTTGTCTCTGACACTGAATTTATATCAGTAGACTTATTATTGCATTATAATTTAATATTGTGTTATGAAAACACATAATAAGAAGCTATGTGCTGCGTATTTTACTTCTAATTTCCATGTGACTGTTATCATCTAGAAATGTGCAGAAACAGCATGACGTGACACGCACATGCCCACCCACACCCACCGCGCACATACTTTAATAAGCCGCACACACACACACACACACACACACACACACACAAACACACACACAAACACACCCCTTTACAAGCTTTGGAATGGTTTAGTCACATAGTCATCTCACAAAACTGGCATAAAGTTGTTACAGGATTCCACCTCTTCTTTCCCCCATTCATCTTTCATTGCCTATGAGCCCAAAGGACCTCAGGGCATACAAGTATTGATATACTGACAGCTGAGCAAACAGAGATGGAGTGACATCACCTGTGGGTTTAAGCTTAATCC
Organism: Scomberomorus guttatus; assembly: GCA_038419695.1. Classification (NCBI taxonomy): domain Eukaryota; kingdom Metazoa; phylum Chordata; class Actinopteri; order Scombriformes; family Scombridae; genus Scomberomorus; species Scomberomorus guttatus. The sequence goes on along the minus strand of CM076465.1, from coordinate 14,614,826 downwards.
CCAAAGGAGATCCTTATTCTGACCTCAAATCAACCCCACCTCCACCAGCATCTCCCCACCTCACAAAGTTTCAGTCGAGACATCCTTGATCTGCCGTCTCAAATAGCTCCTTTTAGCAGACTTCTAAAAGTCACATTCACTGTTTTTACAGTTATTGCGTGTGTGGCAACTATAACTTAGGTGGCTAACAGAGGGCTTAACTGTGAACACCACTACTTCAGGTCAGCCACACTTTACACTGGATGGCCTATCTGAGCACACATTAGAGGTATAGGTTTCACTTTGTAACATGGTTTGTTAGCAAACAATAATAACATTAATTCTCCCACCAAGGGGTTCCATTTGATGCAGATCAAGTTAAGAAAAATAGCATTACATAACACAACTGTTTCATGATACATTGAATAAGATTCGTTTCTTAAAGACAGGATTTTGTCATAATGCAACGATACACCGTTAAGTACACAAATGTTGTGAACACTCTTAAACATTATGACAGCATTTGATACTGTACATGTATGACCTACTGTGTTGTGTATGCCGCTTGTCTTAGGGCAGCGTGGTCTTGGCTTTCGTAGGCTGGCTCTTCGCTTGGAGGCTTTGAATACTCAGATGCAGAGGCTGAGCCGAGAGATAGATGCCACCAAGATGACCAAAGATGATCTCAGCTTGCTACTGCAGAGGTATTCAGCAACATCTACTGCCTTTGCATTTAAACAGAATCCATTCATGATCTGTGTTAGTGTTCCTCTGCATACAGTACACCGGTCTCACGTGGGCTTCGGTTTGTTTCCCAGCTTTAGACAGGACCAGCAAGGCTTGGCCCGCTTGGTAGAGAGGGAGCTGAAAAGAGTGTCCCAGAGGCTTGACCAGCTCAGCCGTCACCATCACCATCAGTCTCACACACCTCCACCACATGATAACCACAGACTACACACAGGTAATTGTGAATTTAACTTTTTTTTAAAAGTTGTATTGGGTAAGTGTGCACGTTTTTGGCTTATTAGTTCAGACAAATCTCAACTTTAATACCCAGAGATATCAGTAAACTACCAACCTTGATGCTGTGTGTTATGAGGGATACTTAAAGGATGAAACAGGCAAAGTGGACCATACCTAAAACCAGAATTTGATTTCATCAGATAGGGAGGATCTACAAAGTTCAAATCAGTGTGACTAGGTCCCCATAATGATATTTAGACAAATCAGACAGGTGTATTATGATATTAAATAAAAATCTTGCTTAGTTAAGTTTTAATAATACTATGCACATTACTAAAAGCATCTCACTCTCCAAGATAAATCAGAGATTTTAGGGTTTGTTCCAGCCATAACATGCTTTAACGTTCTGGTTACACCAAATAAATACACTCTGCCCTTCCTGCTTGTTGCCGGCTTCAATAATTGCCCAATCGCAAGCTTCTCTGTGGTTGCCTGCAGTGGTAGTGTGATACTCCGAGCCAAATGCACGGTTCATAGCCTCAATAGAGGTTAACCACACAGTGAAATTAACAAGCTGTGATAATGGAAGGTGTGAATGGAGGGGTTAAAGGGCAGTGGGTGCAGGTGGTTATGGGGGATGAAGTCCTTGAATAGAAGTTTAACAAGTCTCACAGAGCCAGTGCCGATGTACTGGCCGCGGGGAGGAAAAAAGTTTACATCTACACAACGACCCTCCCGAGAGGTGTCAGGTGAGAATCAGGTTACACAGCCCGGTGGGCACATGAGGGGTTTGTGTGTGTGTGTGTGTGTGTGTGTGTGTGTGTGTGTGTGTGTGTTGGCGGTGGGGATGAGTGAGTGCACCCCTCACCTCCCTATTTGAACAAGGGAATTCATAAAACTTGGGCCACACAAACACCACACCGTGCACATATGAGGATGCACACTTGTCGACATACACACACACACACACACGCCACCCGCGTGTACATAAACACACACTTCCCCGTCACCGGCTCTCTAGCCCCTCACCCTGTGCCTCTCCCATTACCTCACACCTATAAAGTACAACTGAATTACCCAGGAGTCCTTTCACTGACTTGTCTACTCATACTCTTGTTTTTGCAGAGGGAGCACTTTTTTTCTCTCTGCTGTGCTCCTATAGCATATCACTGTTTTTGGGTTTTCACACCTCAGCTATGCCTACAAGTTTTCTTATCTTTTTTTCCCTCTCTTTTCCTTTTTACTAGGCTGTTTTACACAGTTAAAGACTGTGTGTTTTGGCAAGAGCTAGCATTGTAAAAGGGCCTGTTTGGTAGGAGGCAGGTGGGTCAGGTGTGTGAGTGTGTGTTCATTCCAGTTGATTGACATTGGCTAGAGATGGTGGGGGGCTTACGGGAAAGGGCCTCTGAGAACACACTGCCTCTACTCTAATGCCTCTTACATGCATGGTAGCACTGTACATCGTGCAGATGGCTGCTGTTCATTATCCACATTTCAGCTGAGAGGCTGTATATCAAAGTTATTATCCACTGTTCTTCATTACCCACAGTGAGTTAACTCCACAATGTACTTCTTGTTACCAAAGCCAGGTCTGTGGAATAATGATGCATTCAAAATCGCCTCATAAAGAAAAACTATGTGACGGCTGATATCTTACCCGCAGGGCCCAATGAGAAGTGTGAGGTGCCAATGGATCCTGCATATCCGGTGTGTGCGGAGAAAGTGGAGGTGAGAAAGTGGAAATATATTGGGTTGCTTGAACCTCATGGTTGTATTATAATGCTTACCTTAACTTAAACTTTTTAAGTAACATTTTTGGGCCCAAATATTTGAGCATGTTTGAACTTTGCATTGAAAAAACTAACATTTTGAAATAAAACTTTCATTAATACAGCTACTCGGTATCTAGCGTACTAGAGTACTAGTTGTGTTCTGTAGAGCTCAGATGCTTAAAGGAATATTTCAACATTTTGGGAAACGCTTATTCTCTAAGTGAAAAAAATTGATGTCACTCTCGTGTCTGTACAGTAAATACTGTATGTAGCTGGAGACAACAGCTTTGTGAGGTGCAGGGAATCTTTGTGATAAATGTTTTCTTTTATCTAAATATTCATTTATTATTTTAAAAATTACAACTTCTAAAGGAAATAGGGGAAATGCCCCACTTTGGGGCAACGTCCATATAAAGCTTCCTATGACACCAGGGCAAAGCTGTTCTCCCAGAGAAAGATGGATACAGCAAGCTGGTTGGCTTAGCTTAGCATAAAGACTGGAAACCGACACGGAAAAATGACTAGTCCTTGGCTAGAAGCAGTTGCCAGGTAACCAGGAGAGACTCCGGGAAGTTACTGCTCCTAGCCAAGAAATCCAGCACATACTGTAACCCCCTGTAAAACAGCAAGTTAACATTTTTGTTGTTGTTGTTGTATGAATTAAACAAATGAGATACAACATGCTAATTTGTCGGCTTTAGAAGTGCTGGTAGCGAGATTTTGTTACCTTTGGACAGAGCTAGGCTAGCTGTCTTCCCCGGTTTCTAGTCTTTATGCTAAGCTAAGCTAACCACCTGCTGGCTCCAGTAATATAATTAACGTACAGACATGAGAGTGGTATGATATTGATCTTCTCAACTAACTGGTGAATAAGCATATTCCCCAAAATGTCAAACTTTCCCTTTAATTGTGTTATTAAATGAATTTGAAGGACCATGGATGCTCAGTAATACTTTCCCTTGATGAATCAATATTGCTTTGAAACAACTGTACTATAAAGACATGATTGCATGTACATGTATGAAAAATATGTATTGTATTCATGTTAAAAAAATGAAAAAGTAATTTTCTGACCAAGCTCGCTCCCTGGGAACCAAACTTTATATTCTAGACTAAGTAAAATAATCTGCATGATGAATTACTATACAGTACATACTACTGTACAAGCATGGACCCTTGTTTTGGCTTACCATACATTTAACATGCGCCTCTCTGTCAGTTTCTGCGGGCCCGTTGGCAGTCAGACCCCTGCTATGCCTTTTATGGAGTGGATGGCACCACCTGCTCCATATTGACTTACCTCAGCCAAATAGAAGACTTCTGTCCCCCTCCTCTTGGAAGGAACCACTCTGCACCGCCATGGCACCAGAAACCTCAGTCCTATACAGAGAAGGTATCTTTACAACAGGTCTTTGTGTAGTATTGTTGTATGAAGGTAGAATAATTAAAATTAAAATAAAATTCTATGTTATTTCTATTAGGTTTACATACTTACACTACCTCACTGTGTTTCACTATGATTGTACACAGGCTGAGACACGTACAACTCTGAGCCCGCTGTATGAGGCCATCAGCAACAACAGCAGTCCTGCAATAAGATTCATCCGGTCCAGAGTGGAAAGGATGTCTGAACGGTGGATACAGGCTGGTCTGAGGATGAGGCAGAGCAACAACAAGACAGTTTCATCCCAGATGAGGGTATAACCAGCAGATGAACTCTGCCAGGCGTCATTTTGTTTAGTTTTCTGGATTTTCAAGGAAATGGCTAAAATGACATTCACAACATATTTTTAGATTTCAAAAACATGACGGTTTGAGTGTTTTTTTAGGGTGATACTGTGTAAATAGTAAACTAAAATTGTAGAATTAAAATGTTCAGGGTCTCTCCAGATTTATTTCTCACAACCTTAATGAATAAAGTTTATTATATTGTACTTTTTAAAACTTGCTATCATAGTGTACAGAACCATGACCTTAAGAAAGCAAAGACAGTACAGAAATGGCAACCCGCTCCTCTATATACCTGCTGTGTTTAGCTGGCTACATCCTAAAAAGATGGATTTTGGACTTCTAAAACCTCCCAACCTCTAGGTGCTGCTTTATCCCGGTGCCCTGGCTGGGAGTGTTGGCCAGCGTTTTGAAGCCATGGTGGAGAGAGGGGGTCCTCTGGGGGAGCTGGTCCAGTGGGCTGACCTCAGTGCGTGTCTGACCATCCTGGGCCACAACCTGACCCTCAGCACCTCGCAGCAACACCTCCACAGGTTGGCACCACTGTCGAATACCACTAGTTTATTTCATTGGATTAAAAAATGTTTGTTTCGAAGTAATGTTTTTGTATAGAAGCAAAGGTATTTTAATGGTTAATTGGATAACTTGGATTGGATGACTTCATGTGTATCAGCCCAGCTGGTCTGTGATCACTTTGTACTAAAAGGGACAAGAAAGGCAAAAGAACAATGCTGGAAGATGCTCAACAATTACTGGTGTCTTTTCTTGAACCTGACACGTGTTTGTTGTGGCTGTTCCAGCTTGATAGGTGCTGCTCCAGGCCGAGGCAGTTGTCCCATCCAGAGGCCCCTGACCTTTGACCTCGTCTATACTGACTACCATGGCCTTGCTCACCTTCAAGGAGCCATGGGGCTGGCTTTCCTGCATTACCAGTGCGCCATGACTTATCCCATTCTATTAAAAATCGAAAAACATTTCCTTTACGTTTACGAAGTTTTAGAAATTCAACTGCATGTGTGTTTCATGGTCCATGGACCACCTAGGCCCTTGTAAGATTTTAAATATACAAGATCAGCAGAACATATAATCACGTTTCTAGTAAACAAGGCTATATTAATGTAAGATGATTTTTTTTACAAATCATTCTAGGTGCCGCTTCAGAATCCTGGACTCATTTGGCACTGAACCAGCCTTTAATTTGGGGAGTTATGCACAAAGCCGTGGATATAAAACACTGTGGGGCAGCTGGGGTCTCCAGCCTCTGCAGTACATGACCATGTTCCGTAAGTCTGTGTGTTTGTGTATGTGTGTGTTTGTGCATACATTTATATATCTTGCTTATATCTTGCTGTCGCATCACTGATCCTTCACATACGCCCCTCTAAGCGTCCTCACAGTGAGAGGATTAATAGCTGAGGTTAAATAAACTTGGTGCCCAGACAGAGCTTTCATTCCAACACCTCCCCCTGTCATCTTTTCCACCCTGCCGGGAGATGGAGACAAGCTGGACGCGCTGGGCCGAGAGCCACTCTTCATCCCTCAGCCTGGAGCATGTTTATTTGTCCTGCTGAGGAGGAGAGAGAGCGATAGCTGTTAGCTGATGGTGGGGAAAGGACGGAAAGTGGGAAAGAAAGCAAAACAGCAACAAGAAAAAAAGACACAGGAAGAAGAAATAAATAAAAAAGGCGCTTGAGAAAGGAGCGGACGGGTGCTTCTGTTTTGCAAAGGCGGAGAGGAAGATAGTTCACTGAAGGATTGCACTAAACAGACAAGCAAGCAAAGCAGAACTGTAAACAGGCAGTGAGAACAAGAAACAAAAGAAACTTCATTCCTTCACATCTTTTCTTCAAAGCCCCACATGCTGCATGATCTTGATCATATCAGTGCGTTGTTGCGTATCTCTGCTAATCTGATGACTGTGTTAAGCAGTGAATCTACACAGGTGTGACAAGTGAGGACATATGGAGCTGTAAGGAGGCCAGGAGGAAATTCTATGCTGCTGTAAGGGTGAATGAAGGGAGACAGAGTCTTTCAAAGACAGGAGATAAACACACACACACACATATATATATACAAATGTTGTAGAATTCAAATCGATGATTTCACCCACGCACCTTTGCTGGCACATTCCTGCATCTCTTAGGTAAATACTCATCTCTCACACCTTCCTCAGTGTGTCAGAGGGCAGCAGGGTGGCAGCTGCCTATCCAAACAGCTGGAGGTGAACCTCTGATATATGTAGAGTTTTCATTTCCTTTAACAGCTGATTTATACTGCACCGCATGTTTTTACTCTCTCACAGAATTTTAATCTTTACTGTTATTCACCTGCAGTCTTGATCCGTGTCAGCAATCCCTGTCCAAAAGTCTTTTTTTTTTTTTATCTTCTGATCATGTTTCCACTCTCAGTGTCTTTTTTTTTTGCCTTGTCTTCAAGCATGCAAACGCCAAGACACATTCTTTGTATGCTGCATACTTGGCTGATAACAGATTCTGATTATGAAGTTCCAGCACTGATACTTCTTGTTCTTGTCTATATTCTTTATTTCAGAGTTTCCTAGTAAAAATGGAAATTTCATGGTGGGGGATTTGAATATTGTATGCAGGTTGAGCTGAGACTATATCACTGTCCTTCATAATTTATACTGTTACTTATGTTCTGTTGTTTCTAGCTCATACTCCTGATAACTCCTTCCTGGGCTTTGTGAGTGAGGAGGCAGCAAAGGCGGAGGTGAGGGAGGAGGAGCTGGAGTCAGACACCTACAGGAAAGACAAGATAGCAGTTGTCTATGGTAAACAGGACTACATGTGGCAGGTAATGATCATGGTATTGATTATGAAGTGAAGAAAATGCCCATTTGATCACTATCATTTCACAAGACTGTCAAACAGTTTGGTCTTATCATGGTCTTGCTGTTCACCGTTGCCCTTCTTTTGTTCTTTCTCGTTGCCTTTTTACTGTGTGCGTATATACACCAGGGTAAATCTGAGTATGTGGAGGTGATCAGTGAAGAGCTGGAGACCCATGCCACAGTCTACCAGCCTGCAGGACATGCCTCTAATTTGCCCAGCTTTATCAGAAACCACGGCCTGCTGAGTCAGGAACACTTCCTACAACTTCTCCGCAGAGCCAAGGTCAGATAAGAGCTGATCTCAGAATAAGACTATGAAACCAGAGAAGGAGGGGAGTGGGAATGATTAATGATAGATCCCCAATTGTGGTACAAAATAATGCCTACTCTGCTCCCCTCTCAGGTGTTTGTAGGTCTTGGTTTCCCCTATGAGGGTCCAGCTCCCATTGAGGCAATAGCTCTGGGCTGCGTCTTCCTCCAGCCACGATTTGACCCACCACACTCCTCAGACAATAATGACTTCTACAAAGGCAAGCCCACCACAAGGCAGGTGGGTAATCCCTCAAATTGAAAAAAATAGTGTATATACATTTTTAGATCTAAATGCAGTAAAAAAAACTTTGGATCACAGATCTCCTCCCAGCACCCATATGCTGAAGAATTCATCAGTAAACCCCATGTGTGGACTGTGGACATGACCAACAGGACAGATGTACGGGAAGCAGTCAAAGCTATTCTACGCGCAGAGGTAGGTCCCAGAGTATAGAGTTACTATTTAAACTCTATATTCAGTACATATGTTGACACACACCTTGTAATCCATAAATATCAGTTGCAGTAGCACTGAATAAAAGTGTTTGTGTATGTTTGTGCAGGTGAAGCCTTTCACTCCCCGAGAGTTCACATGTGAGGGAATGCTGGAGCGGGTTCATGGTTATATCACTTACCAGGTAACGGGGTTGTAGCCATGTAGGATAAAGCAAGTTCAGTCTTTTTGTAGAGATATGATAAACTGAATCTTGTTTCTAAGGTTTTTATTCCTTTGCTGTAGGCTCTGTTCAAACTGTAATCTTAATTCATCCTAGAATTTCTGCAGTAAGTCTGTCCCTACGTGGCCACCAGAAAGTGTTTTGAGGGTGCACCTGGGTCCCCTGGGTCAGTCGTGTGTAAGCGTGTGTCGACACTCCTCCCTCGTGTGTGAGCCCGCTCTGTTTCACCACCTCAACAGCCCTGCCGCGTTCACCAGGTGAGAGATTAGGAGATACATACTGCAGAAACAGCCTGTACAGATGGTTGATGCACCGTACTGTAAATACACTTCTCACTGTCTCCCCTTTTTGTAGGCTTGGGCTAGGTTGCTCCAGCATGGTGCAGGAAGTCAACCACCTGTTTCCTTCCTACAGCCCTTGGGGTCGGCGGTGCGGCCTTCAGCAGGAACCACTGCTGTTCAGTTGTGCCGGTTCTGACCCTTCCCACCGCAGACTGTGTCCCTGCAGAGCTCACCTACCTGGACAGGTGGCACTATATCCTGACATCCTCTAACAACGCCGTAAAAGGACTCAGGAAATAGCAAGGAGAAAATCAGGGAGAAAAGAGGAAAAAGCTAATATGATGAAGACAGCACCAAAGAGCTATCTGCAATGCTTACTGTAGAGGTAAAGTGATCACGACCAAAGAAAGCAAGCTGTCCTGCCAATGCTACTGAAAGACTTTGTGGTCTCATACAGAGGCTGAGGGACTGTATTTTATTATGATGCACACATAATTAAAAATAAATACTTTTCATCTGAAGGAATTATCTCAGTCAGCATTTAGGTTTTCATAACAATTCTAGCGTTGTGAATTTATCACGAACAGAACTTGTCCCCATGGCATCCAACAACTGCATTAGTAAAATTATATGAGAGACTGTGCCAAATGGTTAAAGTTGTTCTGGGAAATTTCTGTTTCTATAATTGTGCAACTCTATTGGTTGGCCGAGACTTTGTTGTCTTTTTTTCTAATGACAGTCATTACTCAGGAACCAAAAATGAATGATTGTCAGCTCATAAGTACTTGAATATTGAAGGATGATGAATTCAAGGCCTGGTGTCTAAATCCCTGTTGTTGTTGTTGTTGTTGTAGCTTTTCCTTGATCCCTTGAGCAAATTGTCTCTAAATGAAGACAAAAACCACTTTAGGCAAAATAGGTGTTTTTTTCACTTGCTCCAGATCACACACAGCACAGTGCACTTCGATATTTTTCGCTTACACTAATGTATCACACTGGTCAGCATTGCATTGGATTACTACCCATGTAACCCCTCAACGCATTGCTGGCTGCAAATATTAGCCCGGGCCTCGGAGGAGAGAGGTTGACAGCCTAAGTGATGAGGCTCATTATCTGAGTGAATCATGGATAACCTCTGGATGCCTTTGGGAGGTCACAGCCATATGACCATGATTATACTGTCATATAAACCATTGGTTCCCAACTGTCTTTGACTTAGGAAACCCCCTCAGCTCTGTTTAAATCCATACCCCCCACCAGTAAAGGCAGGATCACATTGTTTGTCTTTTAAACACATATTTTGCGTCATTAAGACCGGGAAAAAGTCACTGAAGGCAGGATTAATTATGTTTTCTTGAGTTATTTTACTAGAAATTACACCTTAAAATGATTTCGAACGCATAACAGATGACTCATTTTGCCCAGAGTTCTCGCATTTGCGCCAATATTATTCTTTGACTGCCTCATGACCTACAGATCTGTAGAGCTCCCCCACCCAAGGGTATTTTGCACCCCTGGTTGATATGAACAAACATGGAAACTTTACATACAGTATGTACAGTGATTTGGCATGACACACACACATAATGAGAGTTATAGAGGCCCTACGCTTGAACATTTCCATTTCAGAAGCCTCAGAAGGTCACACAGGCTTATCCCGTCATCCCTGCCTGCAAAACAGCTTGTGAAAGAAACAAATGATAACAACTAAGGGCTAAAGTACAGCCCATAATCAGTGTTAAGTGATGGGGTGCTGGACTTACATGGTGCAGCTGTTAGCAAAGATGGCTCCAACAATGGCAACAAGCTGCTATTTTGAACTGGATCGATGTGAGGTTTTTCTTGGAAATGACGCACACATGAATGTTAATTGGCAGAGAAGGAGACCTTTTCCACCCCGATACACTCCATGTGACCAGAACATATTGTCACTCAGGGATCAGACTATTCAGGGCTGCAACGACAGGATTGGTTGACAATGAGATTGACTGGTAAATGGCTGTGAAACGGTCCGTGAAAACAACATTTGTGATGACTTTGGTGGATTCTGGTGAATTCATTTGGCCCTGTCAAATGTGACTTTTGCCTAATTAGCCGAACGATGATGGAAATGAACTTGTGTTTATGTCAAGAGGCTGTTTGGAATAAAGGAAAATAAAAGTTGCTTTTGACTCAGAGGGACGTCTCTGAAACAAAGTTTTAGAAAAGTGATGTCACATTTCTGGATGAGTCATGTTAATACATATCATTTACATGTGTTATGGCATATAAAAGCTGTCACTCACCTCCCAGGGGGCTGATAGCAGAGGGTTCAAACTAAGGGTTCAAAAACAGCTCAGGGTATATATGTTTCTATATAAAGTATAAATGTGGACAAAGGTTTTAGTGTTCCATATGACTGCCTGCTGACCTCATGCTGACTAGGTCTATGCAAAAAATGTAGTTTTTTTTTAAACCTATTTGATGTGATAGGCAGTATTATATGCTTTGAGATCTAGATAATCTAATTTTAGTCATCAATGTTGTATGGTAAGTGCTGAAAATCAGTTTTATGCCTACAGAGAAACTTCAAGGCTCAAGATGAGTAGTTTAACCGCCTTGATTCATGACTCTTCTCATTTTAATTCAAATAAGCACAAACTATGTTTAATGTTGTTAGACCTTGACTGTGTTTAGTACAGCGAGGTTTTCTCAGCTCAAAATCTGTGTAAATGTATCTATGCTATTTTTGATATCTAGAGGTTCAAAATCGCAATTAAATGAAAACAAGACTGAGAGTCTACAGTCATGCTGGTGGCTCTGTGAGGCTCTACTTGGACGACTTGGACACCATTTTAGTTTAGCATGTTAGCAAGCTAACAATCGGTAATTAACACTAAACACAAGCTACATCTGAGGCTGATGGGAATGTAATTAGTTATGCAGGTATTTGGTCATTAACCAAAGTATTGGAGAAATAACATTTTTACCAAATGAAGATGCTCGACAAGAAGTTAAAGGAAAAGTTATTCCCAAGGTTATTAAGTCATTCTGACTTGTTTCATAGCAATCCATCCAATAGATGTCGACATTTTTAACTCATAACCACAAATGTGAACCTCATGGTGGCTCTAGAGGAAACGTCAGTGGATCACTAAAGTCAGTAGATCACTAAAGTCAGTAGGAGTCCTCTTCTGGGGACCATGAATGTGCATAATTTCATGCCAATCCATCCATTATTTGTTGAGACACTTCACTCTGGACCAAAATCGTAGACCAACCAACCTACACTGTCATCCCTACAGCCACGTTGCTATTATAGCCAAAAATACACAGATGGGATCTTTTTGGCTCGAATTGGCAGTCATATACTGTAAGGGCTTGACCATCTATTTGACTCTATACTTGCATGTGCCTGCTGCATGCCACCTCTGCACCCTGAAATAACGATTAGACGGTTAGAAAATAAGGAATGATTGATGGGGGAGGAAAAAATAAAAACCCCGAGAGAAACCCAGAGAGGAAACATGAACCTGTGTCAGGGTCAGCCAGACATCATGGAATGTTCATGCTCCAGTAGAGGTTCAATAATGTTTGTCTGAGTGTTTTTTAATTTTACATGAGAGACAGGAACTCTTTTAGACACATAGGGACTCTTTCTCCTTTACATTTTAACAGTGGAATGTAGTGGCAAACTCAAACTTCACTGCCAAGAAAAATGAGAGATCTTATAGGAGAACGTAACACAGGAGAGTTTGACTTAAATTCAAACTTTCAACCCATGCCATGTCAGTCTTTCTATATGACTGATAAAGATTTATTCAGAGCAACTTCATAGAGAATTTAGATAGCTAGTCATTTTTCAGATTTCACATACATAACTAATTTATTAAATATGTAAGACAAAGCATACATTAGGATTAAGTTTACATTCAGTCATAAAGTTATTGCATATTGCATTGTATCAGGGCTCAAGATCAACTTCAAGTTACATAATTAGAGGGATATTGCAGACATAACTCTTCTTTCTGATAGTTTCTGGAAAGTGTTGTAACCTCCAATACTTGTATTTGTATTTATATGACTGTGTACTATCAATCAAACACTGTTTATATTGGGTCAAATGTTTCCTAATGTACTTGTGGTTTCCAGTCAAACACCATTTCAGATTGAAAACATGCCCTTTCTTTCTCTCATTTTACATAGTCTTCTCCTGCCCACTTGTAACTCTTTTCTCATTACTCTTGTCTCTCTTTTTTTAATTTATCTTTATCCATGTTATATTGCCATGAGGTCATTAAGTAAACATGTTGATGTAGCTATAGCTGCAGATAGGTGAGGAATTGGCTACAAGTAAGGAACCTGCTAGTTTAGTTCACTGCATTTCATTGGATTACCACCTGATTATTAATCACCTCGGCATATATTTCTATATATGGCATGTGCACCTGAAATTTGTTAATGTTATAGCCCATCTTCCCCCCCAGTCTTATAAACCTCTGCCTCTCTGAAGCTTTTTTTGATTTGCAACAGCAGGTAGTACCCTAAAGGGGGCAGTGTGGTCAAGCTAAACCAGCGAGCATTGGCTTAAGTCACAGCATACCAATTCAAATCTTAGCATCCTGCTTAGAGAGTGACAGAGATGAAAAAAGAGAAAGATAACATTTTAAAAAAAGCAACAAAGAGATGTCTGCATGTTGGAAAAGAGAGAGAGATAGAGGGAAAGAGAAAGAAATGCTGAAGTAAGGTAGATGTGTTAGGACAAATGGAGAGTCTTCTCTACAGGTAGCTCTCTGTCTATTCCACCCAACACACTTGCAAAAGGGGGGAGGGAAGAGAGAGCGGCTTAACTACCATAAGAAAGCAGCTGCTTTTATTGAAACCTGTTATTGGCGTGCCAAGATTACACTGAACAACAACAACCCTCCTCCTTGGAAGCCAATAAAATGCCGACAACAAACACTTGGCTTGCCTACAGCGCTGTTAGAAGCCACAGAGGTTGGCCTTAATGATACTTGGTAACTATTACAGACTATTAAACTGAATGAATAAAAGAGGAAAAGAACGAGAGAGTGCGAGAGGGGGAGAGGAGCGAACAGTGATTCGTTCAGAAGTTGTTTCCAGACATTATGTAGGTAGCTGACTCATTGTTGGGCAACCTCAAAGAGATGCACTGCTCTGGTGTGTGTAGACTGTAGAAGTCGGTTCAGTCGTTGAAATGGAGAAGTGTGTTTTCTAGAAATAGATAAATAGAAATAGATAAAATAGCAAAAGTTCTCTCTGGCTGGTGTGCTGCTACATCCATCAGCAACACACACTACAGGCCAAAGAGCTGTTGTATATGCTTGAATGCTTGGGGCATGGCAAAGGCCTTTCTGTGATTTTCCCCAAACGTCTCATGTCAGTATTCCAGCGATCTCGTCACACCTGAGTAACTCTGAGGCAGACTCGATCCGGTCCACCTCTCTTGTGCCTCTGAATGTGCGTGTGTTAATTCCATTGTCTCTATGTATGTATTCAACTGAAAGCATTTTGTGACCCCTGGGGGACAGAGGAGGTCATCAGAGCAGACCAAGAACAGTCGCCACAAGATAAAATATGATATCTAAAATAAATTCTGAAAGTCCTCTAAAAATGCTTGATGCTTGATGCTTTTGGTCACCAGATTTTTTTTAAAAGAGCAAAAAAAAAAATGCTTAATGATTCTGCAGGTTCCATTTCTAGAAATTCTCTCTCGCTTTTGCAAAGAAAGCTGAATTCTTCATGTCTCATCTTGTGCTGAACTAGTGTTTCTTAAATTCTCCAGACCCCTAATTCCCAAACTCCTTTTTCTCCATTTCTCCCTCTTAGCACACAGGCTACAGAGGGGAAAGTTGTGAAGAAACACAGAGCTACCAGCTAACGCTTGCTAGCCCCAAGAAAGCCCTTGTCATCTTTCATCCTACACCTCTGAACTTCCTTCATTTTCTAGAGGCCCATAAATTGGCTCTTATTGTCCCATAAATGGCTCCTTTTGGGGTGGGATTTATAGTGAGGGGTGGCAATGGGGTGTGTGTGTGTGTGTGTGGTGGTGGGGGGGGGTATAAAACCAACCTTTTGATGTCCCTTCTGCTTAACAGGCAGTGCAGAGCGCCTGCCCATATGCTGCATGGTGCCTTTGCCACACACTGCTAGCGTGCGACTCTCTCACACACAGGCACATTAAAAGATATTAAACTGCATTTCTGCTTTCATTCAGAGTCATGGGATGTAACAGCCAAGCAGGGTGGTTCACGTTAAGCTGTGCAACTTCCTTATCTGTAATTAAAGCTGCCCATGCAGGGGGTCTCTAAAAGTCTTGTTTTTTTACACCCCTGATCCTGACCTTTTAAAAAGGAGAGGGCGAGGCTTTTTTTTTTTTTTGGTAACACTGTGGAACAGGTTGGAATAGTATAGGCTGGAGTTTATGTCTGGGTGGTGATGTGGTTTTTCTGTAATTTTTAATGATAGATCCTCCAAGCAATGAACGGCTGGTAATCAAATTCATACCCAAACAATTACATCATTTAAAACATTTAAACCAAGTCAGGAAGATATATAATATAAGGCTGCAGCCATCCAAATTAGTCAAATTAATTGCATTTGAGTTGTAAGCGGGAGGAACCATGGTTCCTCCCGCCATTAAAACTACACCAACTAAACACTTCCAGCCTACAAATGTTATTTTTACATGGCTGTGAGTGGGGAAATTGAACAGAATTGTAATGTGACTGTGTATAAGATTTAGTGTCATCTAACGGAACAGACTTGGCAGAAATTGAATATAATATTCATAAGTATGTTTTAATTAGTTTATAATCCCATGAAAATGAGAATCGTTGTGTTTTCGTTACCTTAGAATGAGCCCTTTATATCTACATAGGGAGTGGGTCCTCTTCCACGGAGGCCGCCATGTTGCACCGCCATGTTTCTACAGTAGCCCAGAAAGGACAAACCAAACACTGGCTCTAGAGAGGGCCTTTTGTGTTTTTTGCGAGTTTCACAGCCACCGTAGGTTCTCCTACACACTTGGAAGGGCAGAGTGAGGGGAGTGCTATTTAGTTGGTTGCAATCTGCAACCTCACCGCTAGATGTCACTAAGTCCTACACACTGGTCCGTTAAGTGCACAGGTGCATTATATTGTGTAATAGTGAGGGCCACCACTATAACCATGTTGTTGCCCCCTGTTGCCTGGAGTACAGCTGCCCAGATATTAACTTCACCAAAAAATTTAAACACCCGTATTGGCTCCAACAGTTTTGGCAGTTTGTGGTGGACCAACACCTTAACAAAACACTTAATGTGGGATTTTCCTTTAATTTATTACCCATCTGTTGATTCTCACAGACTTGAGATTGATCTCCACCACATCATCATGCTGAGGCACAGTTTAGCTGTTAGCTTTTGTAGTGCCCAAGTGGCAACCAACACTACAAAGTTTAGCGGCTAAGCTAGCCAACTAGCACTGTGGTAAATGGATGTATGGATAAGGCCAGAGCACGATTCACACCATTTTCATACTAAACTATTCAGTGACCCCCCTCTACCCTGTATGGAAGAATCTGAATGTATAATGTTCATAGATTCATTCAGTTGAAGACCAAAGAGGCAGAACAGAATAATCACAAAGACAACACAGGAAACCTGGCAGAAAGTGATTGATAACTGTCCTTTAAATCATTGCTGATGGCAAATGAGAAGCAGCTGGGTATGTAGCTAACTGGGACAGGTGGTTTGTTTTGTTTTGGTATGTTTTTTGTGATGTTATTAGTCTTCATATGCACTTTTATATGAAACCTTTTTATTTTTTGCTGCAATCTTGACCAGGACTCCTTGGCAGAAGAGACAATGTATCTCAATGGGACCTTTCTGGTTAAATAAAGAAAAAATTAACCAGATGAAGTTGTAAAACTGTTTGCTGGCAACAATTTCCAATTAGGTTTTTCTTTTGTTTTTAAGGTAATCCCTTACTCTGTTTGTCAATGTTGCATCCATCATTTCTTTCTTTCTTTCTTCCTTTCTTTCTTTCTTTCTTTCTTTCTTCCTTTCTTTCTTTCTTTCTCTCACTCTCAGCCACATTCACTCTTCTTTTTTCCCTTTTCTGCGTCTCAGCCTTTTCTGCCCACTTCTCTCTCTCTTTGAGAGGCAGATGAGCCAGGTGATAGTGACACAGCCAGCTGTATGCCAGTTACCACGGCGATGACAGCTGCCAGCCCAGGTGCACGGGCAGCTGGAAAGGCAAGGAATGTGTGTGTGAGAGAGAGAGAGAGAAAGAGAGAGAGAGGGTGAAGGGGGACGGGGTGGGCGGTGGCGGGGCGGGGCGGGGAGAGAAGGAGATGTCTGTGACACTGGTATCTGTGTGTATGCATGCTCCTGTGTGTATGACAGTTATAGGGGCGAAAGGGACCTGGGTGCTAGTGAGGACACAGGTGTGTTAGGGATGGAGGGAGCGTGGGAGAAGCTTGGGAAGAGGAGAGGGGAGAGAGGAGCAGCGGTGGGGGGATAAACTGACCTTTGACCCCTTGCAACGTCCAGGCAGTTCCCAAGATCTATCTGCAGCGACTTGCATGTGTCGCGACGTCTGCTCGTTGCCTAGACGTTTGTCCGTCACTCAGTGCTTGCAACTGTCTCAGCGAGCGTAATTGAGTCAAGACATGAAATCATAGCAGGAAACACGCAGCGAGTCTAGTTAGAGCTCGGATGACATCAGCTTGTTAAATTGGAGCCTGTCAAATAAAACAAGGTTATGAGATGAACTAGAAAGATAATGAGAGAAATCCTGACCATTCCCACACTGTTGGAAGTTTTTTCTTTGCTATTTCATTGATGGTTCAAGCACTATTGAGTCATCACAGCAAAGCACATTCCTCCTGCGGTGCACCTGTGAGACAAGTACAGATGATACAACTGCCATCCCTTCAAACAACCTCTTTCTTTTTCTTTCCCTTCCCTCTCTCTCGCACTCTCTGTCTCTTCTGGGAACATTCCAATCTACTCCTCTCCTGCACCTTTTCCTCTTCCCCTCCTCCCCCTCCCCTCCTAACCCTGTTCCCTCTCTTGAGAGCGGGAGGCCGCGGTGCCATCACTCACCACTTGGTGATAACTGGCACAAAGGGGGCCTTGGTGGCCCCGGCTGCGGCTGCGCGGCGTGCACCGCCACTGGGGAGAGAGCGGAGGAAAGTCCCCCACCTCTCCCGATTCCCTCCAGTCCTCCGTCGTCCCCACCTCCCCCAGATGATGAAAACCCTGTCAGTGCGGATTAGGAAAGAGCGGTGTGCATTGGCGGAGAGAATAACAGTGATAAAAGCCGTGCCGCCGCACCTCTATATGTCCATCCCTCTTTCAACTTGCTCACTATTTGTCACTTTATAGCAATTTTGGGATTCCAAACCTTTTCATGCTGCTGTCATGCTGCCAAACTATTAAGCTTGATTTTTTATGAGAAGCTTTAATGTGCGCCCATTTAGCCTTGTTAGTGCATTTTGATGATCAGAGGCACATTTTTTATAATAGTGTCACTGGTAAGACCACGCCAAAGTAAATCTTTAAAAAGTTGATTTTGATAGACGTTCTACAAATAAACTTGGCAGTAAAACAGCTGGCAAAAATGAACAGTTTCACTGATTCACAATGTGTGGTCTCAACTATCTGTATGAGACATTTTGACGTTAATAATGACACTGGGTTAATGACTGGGCTCATTAGATTTACAGTGATGCAACCATGTCGCACATACAAACCAAAATTTGGGATATACGGTGGAAAGATGAGGACTTTAGAGCCAGTTTGAACAATGGGTGATAGAGAGGAAGGATGGCGATGGCGGGCGCTACGAGGGCACAGCACTGAAGGATTCTGGGATGGGGACCGGGGCATTAAGTTGGAGTGGGGTGGGGTGGGGGGGTTGCAGTTTAATTCTCAGGCTGGCACAGAAACGGTCTCGCTTCATGGTGAGAGAAAATGGGCGCCGAAGAAGGGTGGTGGGAGGGTGCAGGCTCCGAAATTGATTTCATGCCGGAGTCAGACACAGCCCCAAGGACGGAATAATATGTGTGTGTGTTTGTCTGCATGTGAGGAACGAGAGTGAGAGAGAGAGAGAGAGAGAGAGAGAGAGAGAGTCCAGTGTGAATTCCGAAGGGGCACACAATGGCAGAAGGAGAGAGACACAGACCGAAAAAAGGAGAGGGGTCGACCTGCATCAAAGTGTCTGGATCTGCATGAGAAAAACCACGTTGCTGTTTTGCTGTTGACATCGGCAGCAGGCAACGCCACGAAAAAAGTGGGTGTTTGTTGTTTACCGATTCTTTGAGTCGCCCAAACTACACCTCCTTTGAACTACATCTTCAATGAGATTCCAACCATTATGTTCACTCATTGTGTCAGCTTGCACCACATCTAAAATGGGATCTGTGGAGCATCTAACAAGAAATGATATACAGTATGTAAATCTTTACTATCCCTTAAATAAAAGTTAATTTCCCCTATACCGAAGATGATTTCACTAAAGAAAATTAAGATATTTTGTCTACTACATATACCATCAGCTGATAATACAGTCCCAGACAGGGACCTGAAAGGCAACTACAATATAGCACAAGAAAAAGTCTCATCTGTGTACAATTGTAGCGGCCATCTTCAAACAATGTAAAATAGTGATACCTTGAGGAATGGATTACAATTACGTGTGATTTGAAATCCAGACTGTTTCCTCCTCCTAATGTCTCTCCCAAACATGCGCACAATTGCACGTACACATACTGTAAGTGTACATGCACATAGATACGCTCACTGAGTGCATAGGAGTGTTTTGAATCGGTCTGCTCCACCGACCACAGACCTGCACTGATGCCTTTATTCGTACCCATTACATCTATCATGAACTCAACCACTTTCTTCCGCTCCTCTCTTCTTCACTGGAGTTTTGTCCTCTATTGCGTGCCCTCACTTTTTTTTTTGCCCTCTTACTTTTAGTCCATCATTCCCTTGATCTCTCCTTCCTTTCCTCCCTCAGTCTCTCTTCATTCTCCCTCTCTCTCTCCTCTGTACTTTCCCCCCTTCTTGGCATCGGCGGCAGCATCTCTTTTAAGGCGCATGTCAAGGGAACTGTCTGCTGCTTTCAAAGGCCTTTGTGTCCGGCCTTTCTTCCCCTTAATTTGGTTTCCCCAAAACACTTTCCCATAGCATGGCCGTCTCGCCCCCTTTTCTCCCAGCTACCCCTCTCCTCTCATCTCTCCCTCCCTCTCACTTTTCCAACTGTCCTAAATAAGTTTTTCTAAAGACGATATGTATAAAGTCAGGGTGTCTCAGGCTTTTCTGAGATTTATTAGCACTTCTGTCAGCATTTGTTGACGTCACCAGAATATGAGTTATGATTAATGCATCTAAAGTTTTTGAATTTAATGATTCATTTTAATTAATTGTTTTTCAGGACAAAGAGACGAAGAACAGATGAGCAAATTTGTAAAAAAAAATCTGGAGCGAGCAAAAATCCAAAGCATGCTAGACACACTTCGTAGTACCGGGCTCTCCGCTGGGTTCTGGGCATCCGGTTTCCCAACCGCCCTCTTCCCATGACTTCTCTGACCGCATAGGTTTATTCAGGGAGCTTCTTGTCATGGCAACGCTTACCAAAGTATTGTTCTGTTAGCGGACTGGGTAAGAGGGAAGATGACCTTGGAACAAAAGCGAGTATTTATTTATTTGTTTTGTGAGACGGATGAAAGACGTAGTGGAGATGACACGTTAAAAGTTTAGTGAGCAGCAGAAAGTTGGCAGGAGAAATAAATTCTGAAAACAAGCGTGCGGCGCCCCTGGTGGGGGCAAGTGACGGCATTCGTTCCTCCCATGTGTGTGCAGCGCTGCGGTGTCCTCACCTCAGGCAGACACATGTGGTTTTAATCCACAGTATATGGACGGAGTCCTTCACTCTATCTGCATAGATTTCTCCCCCCAAACCTCTCTTGTGTCTCTTCATCTATCCCATCAGCCCCGCCCTTGCTGCCATTCCTGCTTCTTTGACAGCAGTCTTCCTTTCTTTCACAGTACATATTTCCTTTTCATATTTCTCAAGTCCCTTGCCAACATCTTTTCTACATTGCTTCACCTTTTTTCTGAAGTCCACTCTTCCTTTTTCCCTTCTTTGTTTCTCCTAAAAAACATCAGCTATCTCCGTGCTTGTCAGCCACTCTACTCTGAAATCTTTGAAATATCTTCCTACAGCAGCATTGCAACGGTGTCACTGCAGGATGTATTACGTACCTCTCACATCCCACTGCTTTGAGGGAGTCATGCCAAAAACATCTCTCTTTCCGCCACAGATGATTGTGTGAGTCAAGGGTTGGAGTTGTTTCCTAAACCATGAGGAATCAGAGAAACATACCGTATGTTTTTATGACTGTCCAGGGACTTTAAAAGTCCAAATCTGGAGTAGATAATCTTCTCTTTGTGGTGTTTGTGTGTGCGTGTGTGCGTGTGGGCGAGTGGGTACATAAACACCTTTCCAAGAGACAGTTTTATAAGCATAAATGTGTCCAAGTGCGAAGGAAACATGGCCTCTTGGTGCATCGAGCATCAGCATGATAAAAGTTGAAAATGAGATGTCTTTATTGACCACCTCACGGAACTTATTTCATTCCTCCGCTTGATTCTTGGACTGCTGTTTACAGTAACGCTAGGTGTATCCACATGGAAAACAATGAAAAATCCTAAACTTTGTCCATTTTTGAGAGTGGTTTCAATTTAGGCAGCTTGAAAGGGGCCAGAGTAAATCCGGACACCATCTTGTCCGCCTTGGTGCCTCTTTGAAAGCCGAGGGGTGGGGGCCGTGGTTGAGTTGGACTCCCCGTATCGCAGAATCAACAATGGGATTGCATTACTGGGACTATGGTGACTTTGTGAAAGTAATGGGGCATTAGATGCTGTTTTAAAAGGTTTACCCTATTTTATGGCTTTTTCAGATGGATGATGGTTATTGAGAGTGATATGGAGTGAGAGTGATACGGTCAGGGTCAGATCAAGTCCTCCTGCGCACAACAAAACATGAGAGAGCAGCGCTACAATGGAACGATCATGATGGAGGACATTTGCTTCTAATTGACCTCCACCCCCTCAGCTGGGCCCCCCAGTCAGGCGTGGCCGGTCGCCCCGAGTAACCCCACGCAGCATCTCCAAGATCTCCGAGCGGTGAATAGGAGCACTCTCACTCTCCCACCTTCCGCTGACACACACAGCCTTGTACCTTTGGCCTGAGAAGCAGGGGAGAGGTTGTTTTTGCTGTCTGAACTCAACCAACCATCAAACTGCTCACAGCTGGCACCCAGAACCATGACCTGGGACCAGAACTCTGAGGAGACTTCCTCCGATCTGCTTCCTCCAGAGCAACGTCAGTTCTGTCAGTGGTGGTGGCGATAAATGTGATGTAGAACAACTTCACTGGACTAAAATGTGTGAAGTTGCAGTGTTTTGCTTACTTTCAACCATAAAAAGTTTTACCAGCACAGACAGTTCAGATAACTACAAAGAGAGGCTCTTGATATGATTATAGAATACTTTGGATTGTTGAAATGACATAAAAACTTAAAATCATGGCTCTATTTTCCACAATCAGTTAACCTGATGTCAAACAACTCAATGAAATTGGCCATTTATTTGGTTTTCAAATGAGACAGGCCACCACTTCAAAGAGATTGATTACCGCTGCCAAGCATGCATGAAATCACAAGACATATTTTAAAAATTATTCCAAGTGCTGCATTTTGGAGGTTAGACCTTTCGTGTTGGCTTAAGAACAGGGCTGCGCACACGCTTCCACACACAACAATACAGGCAGCAACACACATGCTCGCACGTGCACAAACACACACACACACACAGTTGCGTTTCCATCACTTCAGAGGACATTGCATTGACTCACATTCATTTCCTGGAGACTTATCCTAACCCTAACCTTAACATAACCCTAAACTAACCTTAACTTTAAACGAAGTATTCACCCTTAAATTAATGATTTACGTTAAAGGGATTTACTTTTTGTCCCCATAAGGGAAGCGAGTCCCCAATAAACCAATTTATGTCCCCACAACATGAGGAATACCTGGTCCCTACACACACACACACACACACACACACACACACCACAGCTCAGACAGCCAGACTGCCCATACAACCCCCCCTTTTTTAGTCTGACTGTTTGTGTAAGCGAAGACTCAAAGTGGAGAGAGAGAATGAAGGGATGTATGTGTGTGTGTGGGTGTGATTGGGGGAGCAAGGAGTATAAAAGGAAGAGAAGAGAGAGAGAGAGAGAGAGAGAGAGAGAGAGAGAGAGTTGGTGATCTGACAGCGTTTTGATGGCCACAGGCTGGAAACAATTTTGGGGGGGAGATGAATTTAATACAAATTCCTCCCAGTGCAGCCATGTGTCACGGTCGACCTGAGCTGCCCCAGCACACCTCTGTAGAAACTCACACCCTCTGCCCGCTTCCCTCTTCACCCGCCTTTCCAGCGTGCTTAGCTGTCACTCACGGGCCGCCTGTCACATTCTCCTCACGGTTGATGTGTCCGTGTTTGTGTGCATAAGTAATGTGATGTTTGAAGAGAGAAGCATTCGGGGAGTCAATCATCTCACGGCTGGGGAGTGACAGTCGATGGCCCCGCTGGAGGAATCCAGTTTCACAGTACCTGAAACTGTTTTGTCTCAGCAGATCTCACCATGTAGGTCTGAGAATGTAATCCTGTAGTGGCTCAGCTCCTGTCATGAGCCGCTGTGACTGATCAAATGATATATTGACTTTAAACGGAGGTCTGCAGTACAGAGTTGGAAAATGGAGTAGGAATAAGACGTTTTTCAAAGGGAATTATGCAAGTTGACATTCAGTAAGACAGCCTCAGTAGGAAGCATGCTGTGTCAACCTGTCTGCCATTAGTGCATCATTTGTTCTCTTTTTGATCAAATAGGTCCTTTGTGGTGAGGATTAGACAAAGATTATACTTAGCAATCATTGTTCTGGAGCAGAGCGGCCGCTCCAACTTCTTCTGTAAAGGGATACCCTACTCTTTTCTGCACCATTGGCAAGCATGATTGACCACAATTAGGCCAATTACAGCCAATTTTAATGACTGGGACAAATTGATGACAGAGTTTATGGAAGCAGCTGTCCTCATTTTCACCGTATTACTCTCATCAGCCTGGACATCACTGAATGAACTGGAGAGGCAGTTGGAAAGGTGGGGGAAGTTGCATAGTGGAATGTACCGTACGTGTGTGGAAGCGTAGGCAAGGGTTGGAGCACTTTTTTTTTCTGTGTGAATGCAAGTGTCAGGGTGTGTGTGTGCGCACACATCTGTGTGTTGGGGTTGGTGTTGAGTCACGTCCAGCACTGATCTGTAGTCACCGCTACGCCAGAGCTGCAGGTGTCCCTGTGCCCCGTCGATTGTGAGCCGCCTCTTTTTCCCAGGAAAATGCTTTCAACCAGAGTTGGGTTACCGCAAAGCAGCACAGACATCTGAGAGACGCCAGGAATGTCCCTCCCCATCAAAGGGCAGCATTTGGCCATTTTTATATCTGCAATTAAAAAGGGAACAATAAGAGGGAAGAGAGGGAGTGAATGCAAGTATGGACAGAGGAGAGAGTAAAAGAGAAGGCGACAGGGCAGGAATGAGGGGAAGAAGTGGTGAAGGAATGTCAGCACCTGCTACGGATACATACACTGCCAAAGAAAAAATAGCTGCAAAAAGAGTGATGGAGTATGATTCCCCCTCTCCCCCTTCTATTATTTTTAATAAACCCTTTAATAAAAGGGAATGACCCCTCTTGACCCCCACTTTGCATCTGGTTGTAATTGTTGGAGGAAGCACTTCACCAAGTTCCAGGGACCTGTGAAGGTTAATCAATCTCCTGTACACGATTTGTCTCAGTGACTCCTGTGGCTCAAAAAAGCCAAAATGCTACAACCGTTCATTTTTTTTTGAATCTTTGCAGCACTGATTTGGAGTAAAACAATATCTGGAGACACAAAAATACCAGAAACAAGAAAGCAAAATAATGCAATTCACAAATTGACTATCCAGATTAGCTGCATTGCAGTAATAACCACAGCTGTATATTGCATTGCAGGTAAGGATTTCACTCTCTGATACTGATATTTCCTCTTCAGCAAAACCTTTCTTAAAATTCTTAAATCACATAATGTATCCAGCTCTTCAAGTCCTGATATTATTTACTGAAAGTCAATTATTTCACTCAAGAGTTGGTGGAGACCGAAACAGAGTTAATAGGAGTGTGAACATGGATGTACATTCATCAGATGGCCAAAAACTGGACTCCAAATGAATGCTAATGTTGCTCCGTAACAGCTGGATGTGTCAATAGGCAGCTGACATGTTTACTATATCAATGTAAAAGGTGATAATATGTCGGTGTTGTGTCTAAAACTTGTTTATCCGAGAGGCCAAAAAAAATCTGTTCTTGCAGATTCGAACTCTTTTTCTTTAGAGAGAAAAGAAGACCAGCTCACACCTCAACATGCATGTTATTGTTCTTTCTTTTGAACGTCAAAAATGATCTCTGCAAAGAGGATGACCCACATTGTTCTTTCTTTGAATTTGGGAAATTGAGTTTCATTTAGAACAGTACTGTAGTGCTCTTTAAAATCTCTCTGCTTCACATACTTTTCTTTGAAATATGCCTGCTTTTATGGGCCAGCAAAACAGTCCAACCCAGAGTGAGACACACAACATACACCTTGGGGTTTTTGAGGCTTGTAAAAATGGGTGTTCATTGCGTTTTCTTTCCCTAAGCCACCTGTGCACACTGGCTTTGTTTTAATCTTTCAGTTTGTGAAATGTAAGCTGTGCATTTTGACCAAAACAGAGCGGAGGTTTAACAAAAATGTTCTCTTGGATTTTCCCCAGTCGCCCACTTTAATGGAGATTTCAAATCTGATCCATGAAATTAATTTTTCACAGTTGGCAGTGGACAAGTGGAACCTCGTTGATCCTTTGAGTTGGGTGTGACTGTGTTTGGCAAAGCTAGACGAGTCACTTAATGGACTTTCTCTTTTTTTCATACTCTCATGTCGAAGCCCTTCGCATGCTCCTTCTGTTGCTCCCTCCCACTTTGGCTTCCTCGTTCTCTCTGTGACTTGGGGAGCTTTTAGTCGGCACATTGCGTGCGACAGTGGTGCTACAGAGTGTGGAGGCACAGTCCAGGAGTAATAACATAGCTGGTGCAATGTAGAAGTGTGTGTGTGTGTATTTTACTGTTACTGAGACAGTGGATGCACCTGTAGAAAGCTGCAGTATTTTTAAATCTGTCAGTCTATATACATATGTGTGCTTAAAAGACTTAACCATCTGGCAAATGCCACTATAGGTCCAGCAGCTCGCAGCTTTGCCTGCGACATGGACTTCCATCGCCAGCTCCAACAGGCAGCTGTGTTCTGGCGCCCCATAAACAGAATTCCTGCCTGATTTTACAGTTCTTTCCTTTTCCTTGTTCCCTTCAACTAAATGTGGATTATTAGGGGTGCCGTAGCTTATAGGGCTTAAACTGGAAAGCGTCCCGAGAAATCCAGTGATTTGATTAGTGCCACAATGCAAATATAAGGGGTTGACCCAAAGCCAAATTGTTCCAGTAACCTTCACAATCCAAAATGAGGAGAAATATTCCAGGTGCGGGCACACTGCTAGAGAAAACATCCATATCGTGAGAGCAGGTGGTTGAAATACGCCAACTACTCCATTTACACCGACCGAACCAGCACTACATGTGACACTACATGTGAAATACTCGCTCTTATATATTTAAACATATAAATGAGTCCATATGAACTGAATGGCCTTTTAAAATCCATTTGGTGGCCACGGGATTGTGGGGAAGGACATTGATTGGCTGGTGCCCTGCTGTGATGCTACAGAGGTGGCTTTTTATTGGAGGGTTTTTTGGGGGGAAGCAGGAAGTCCCTTCGGACGCTATAAAGCTTGCTCATATAAAGGGGTAATCCCCAGATAATTACAGGTTGCTGTATACACAGACTTAGACTGAGGGGGAGGTACCACAGTCCAAGGTCAACCCCCCCCCACCCAAACTTCCCTACCTCGAAGCATGGATGATAAAACACTAATAGGCTAAGGCCAACACGTACTATACCAAGCAGTTTATTTCCTTACCATGGTGGTAGAAACTGAGCTTTAACAGGTGGATTCACGAACTGTTCCGAATTAAACACCATCCTAACAAAGCACAGACGAAGCACTAGCATCAGGACAGGCGATGTAGGTTGGACAAAACTCAACTTTTTTTATTTATTCAGCAGCTTTTGGGGTTATGGCTTCATTTTGTCTGTCAGGCATTGACTTGATGCTTGTGGTTTGACCCAGAGGCTGGAGATACAACTTCCACAGCTAGTGGTTTAACCTCTTCCACTAATGGTAGTGTTTCTCCCACACGCTCTCATACCAGACATGTTGACATGGTCACGGCTAGAATTACAAACCATCCTGCATAAAACATCACAGTCATCTGATAATTAAAGGAAAAAATGTTAGGTTAGTTGATAAATTAATACAGAATGTGGTTTATTTTAATCAAAATGAGAAAGAACCCGGTTTCATTATGGAGTTTCTAGAGCAGATCACTAAAGAAAATAACTCAAGTGAGTGAAAGACGGAGATGAAAAACAGACATGCTCTCCTGTTTGAGCACACAGAGAGTATGTGTGTGTTTGTGTGTAAAGGAGCCATATTTTATGTAAGTGTGCCCCTCCAGCACTGGCTGCATTTAAGAATTTGACAAATCTAGTGAGAAAGAGCGACAAACGGCAAGTAGATGCTCTCTGCATACTCTGTACAGCTATTTCAGTGCTACTGTTTCTACATTTACCAAAGTAAAAATTCCTGACTGGTTAATAGCTTAAAGGCAAAATGTGCCTCTCTCAAAATAGCAGCAGTTAAATTCACTTTCTTGTTAAATAATCATCTACAGCAAGCTTATTGGAAATATTGGCTTTGCTAAACTGGTGGCTCGTTGTGTGTTATTATTTTTTATTGCTTTATCATTCCCAGAGATCACTTTCAAACACCACTGTGCTGTTTTCTCCCTTGAATTTTCTGATGTTTAAGAGTCACTTTCTGTAGGTGGCGCTCTTTCCTCTGTAAGTGGGATATCGCTGGACAATCTGGTTGCTGAGTTCTTCTGTTTATTCTGAAGAAATCGTGTTTGCAGCTGACAAAAATAAAGAAAACATTACTTTCTGGCAGAGGATTTTCCCTGGGAAATACCTGCCCAACACTGTTGTTTTAGAATAAGAAACATTAAAGCTTTCATTAAGTGGCCATACTCTACCACAGACAGTTGTGCTACATTGGCAGTACCAGGTGGCAAAAATGATAGTTTGTTATTTCAAAGATGTTAAATAGATCACTACTTTAAAGGTTCCCACCCAGGCCCAGTGTTCTGTAGTATTCTATCGTCATAGTAGTTGTTAACTTAAAAAACTTAATACAACATAATCCTATAAACTGTTTTTGGTGTAGGGGAACTTCCCAACCACTTACTGTACAGCGAGGCAGAAAACACCCTTAGCTTTGGCACTCTCTTGCTTTCCACTCTTTAAAATGCAACTGCACTGTAAAACTATTATTTAAATACCTGATGAAAGCTGCATATTGAACAGCAACAGAAGTATTACAGTTTGCTCGTGTTCATTAGGAGTTTATTCGGAAACATATCAGTGGTAATGCAAGGAATGGTATGACATGCATGGATGTGTGTTGTTGCACGGAAGGAGTTATTGGAAATGATGATTTGGGGGGCAAATACATGTGGCAGGAGCATTTTTTTTATATTTGTAACTAGCATTTTCATGTCACACTTTCTTTCTTTATATTTGAATATGTGCATGTGTTTGTATGCTATGTCATTGTATCCCCAGGCAGACTTAAGGCAGAACTTGTGTATAGCATTGCGAGTTTGAATGATGGTGCAAACAGGCTTCTCTCTGTGTCTTCCAGCTGATTTATAGACGACAGCAGTGTGGGCGTAGGTCTGCAACAACAACAACTGCGACCATTCCTCAAGACACCAGCGCTCTAGTGTACACTAACACAGAATTTTAGACAAATATGTAGCCTTACTGGTCCCCTAAGTATGCAGGTAATGTTACATACAACATTTCATATAGCAGTTGCTGTATGTGCTGCCAGGTGGAATGTCTGACTGTGTTATCGGACAACACCTGATACATATTTCCAAGCAGGTTTTGCTTATAATCTGATAAAGAAGTCTTTGACATGTACCTTTTGGCAAGTTCAGATGAAAATCAGCACGGCGAGTGTAAACACAGCGAGTGAGTGTTCAGTTGACTGCACAACAACTGCTGCGACAAAACCTTTCAGAAAAGCAAACAAATGCAATTAATCTTGCTTTTGGAATGACAACATACAATATCAGGGGAGATATAATATTCAGTGAGCAGTATGTTCCATATGCAAAAAAAAAAAAAAAACTAGTGGGGGAGGAGGGGGCAGTTGTGGGAGCATGGTATTCCCTAAAAACACTGGAGGCCAAGTGAAATTGAGCCTAATTCCCTGGAATGCCGCTTCCGTCTGGACATGTCGATAAAAATAAAGCTTATTGTGATAGTGGGGGTTCAGCCTCCAGGTAGAGTAATGAAAAGAAAACTGGCAGAGCTCCCAATGGGAAAAGCTCACCTTCCACCCTGCTGGCCGTAAGATAGACATTCATATACATGCATACCTACAAGAGGGAAGTGTTTGTGCGCCTTTCTACGTGCGTAAATGATTGCGGTAACAAATTGTGTGTTTGTATGCATGTTTATGTGAATGTAGGTTGTTCAGAATGTTAAGCTGTACAGAAACATGCACTTATCCAGTGTCAGGGGAAGGCAAAGCTACAGAGGGAAAGTGAATTAGGGGTTTTGGAACCACAACAGGTATTTAAGTGAGTGTGCAGGTGTGTGTGTGTTGGTGAAAGGGGACAGGGGCTGAGTCACCGATGGGAAATTCTAAAGTGGATGTACACCGGAAACTGACTCATCACGTCCCTTAAAGAGAGTACATATTAAAATCAGTTGAAGGGGAAACACTGCACAAGGCCACAAACAAAAGGCCAGATTATGGCCAGCAGGTGATAAGTGAGGGACGTGTAAGAGGCAGCTACCAGCCACAAAGCCGGCGAGCAAGACAGGCAGACAGCTGCGCAGGTCGCTCCGGCTGGAGGTTTTACGAGCCGACTCAGGTGTGCTTCTCTGAAGGGCCTTTACAAGCCTGTGGATGCATTTAATGAGACTGGCTGAGTCTGACATATGCACATGCACACACACATTTGAAACAATCCATCACTTTTTTTTTATTAGAGCTGTCAAATAATAGATATTTAAGTCACAGCTGATCACACAAAGTCACAGTTACCAGAATCACATTATTCCTCACATGTTGTGAGTGAAAACATACTGCATTTATTGTTGCAGTTTAATTTTAGGAAAGTTTATTCATAATCATGCACAATCCAGTATTCCCACGTTACAGCTTAAATACAAACTCGACATCAGAATAAAAGCAATCTGTCAATCAGTTGCTATGACAACTGCTTCTTTACAAAAAGGTGGCTTTAAGTACAGTGAAATCAGGATATGAATTTGAATAGCTGCAAGCACTTATCACAAGTCACAGCAGTGCATCAATGAGAACAATATTCTCAAAAATTAAATGATTAATTATTACATTGACATTAAGACAATGGCCCATAAGTGGTGCATAAGCATTTCAGCACACTCAGCCACTGCAAAACATGGAAACTATGTAAGATATGTTTATGATTTCAATGCATGAAAATACAAACTAGATTACTTTAACAATAAGATAGCAGTTTAATTAGTCCTAAATCCAGGCAAAAGTGCAGTTGCGATGGTGAAATAAAATCCAATCCGATCCATCAACATAATAATCTAAAAAATTTGAAAGCATTACAAATCTCCATCGTCTCCACAACAAGTGGATGAGATCCATCCCCGTTGATTTCAGTTTAGGCAAATGATAGATTCCATGGAGAGCTTTGTTTGTTAAATGGGTCCAACATTCACTCAAGACCTAATTGAATGGAATTAAGTTTACAGTTTGAGTCAGAATAAGGTCTGAGGAAAGCTGCAAGAAATGTTGTTAGTGGTGGGAATACAGTTTCATGGCGATGAACTCCTTTGTTAGTTTGCGTTTTTTAGAGAGAGAGGTGTATGTGTAGATTAAACTAGTCTTGTTTAAGCACAGAAATCAAAACCAACACCAAAACCTTTTGCTAACATTAACAAAAACGTTACGACCAAAGTTATACAGACTTTACTAATGTAACTGTGCTGATCAGATGAGATTGAAAGTTCATTGCTGATGTTGGAACAGCAGTTGACAAAACAATGTCGCTACATTAGCCCCATTAGCTCATTTATTATGCAATTGTAGATGTTCTGTGTATGTATATGATGTGCTGTACGTGAATTGTGGCCACTGCAGTGCACGAGGATTCACTCGAGTGACTGACGTTCTTGCATGCTACATGACCGTGGCTGCAGCCTGGCCTGCAGCTGTACTATCCTCTCACTTTCAACATCATCTAACATTATGCTAACATCACCACAATGTTATATTAGCAATTCAACCGTCAGCAGCTGATGCTAAGCAGACAGGCAGGCGCACGGTGTGTATAGGAATGTGGGCTTTCTGTATGTTTGTACTGCTGCAGCTGGGCTCGGCCACAGGTATGTATGGGGCTGTGAGGTGGAATACTCAGTATGGGTGGAGGTCCATGCCATCTGCAGCCTGACTGTGCGCTCTACTGTGGGAGAAAAGCTGGAGGGTAGACACAGCAGCTAGCACGGTGGTCAAGACAAATAGACAGAGGGAGAGAATGAGGGGAATCCTCGCGATGGACCAAGTCTGGAGGGATGGAGGTGAGGAAGCAGCAGCCGATTGGGGAGTTACTTAAACTTGCTTCTCCATTAATAGCACTCTTAGTCTACACTAAGAGCTCAGTTCTTGATTAAGCTTCAGTCGGCATCGGTTAGAATTTGACTTCAGCACTCTGGTGCAAACAGATGAGACCACTCCCCAAAAGAAGCTCTCTTCCACCGTCCTTCTTGGCGAGAGCTCACCTCTCAGGTATAAAAGTGAACGCACACATGTGTAACTTTCCATCTTTCAAGGGGGTGGGGCGTGAGAAGGGGGATATCCAGATGGCCCCTTAATTAAAACCACATGGCGGCAGTTAAAAACAAATGAGAAAAATGAGAGGATGCATATATTACACTGAGAAATATGAAGATAGTCAGCTGGACAACAGCATGTGATTATAATGTATATTTGGCTTTAGGTGATTATAATCTTTTGTTTTTGGGGAATCACAAGTGCACACCATTAAAAAAATGTGGAGAAATCAATACAAAGAGCAAGGAGACCTTAGCTGGTCCTTGCTTTTTAGATAGAACAAGTCATAAGAAGAGAATAAATGTCATTTAAAGATTGAAATTTAAAGTTTCAAGAGGAAGTTATCCTCAGTATTCAACTATTTCACACCAAGGGCTCATAACATGAATTTTTCCATAAAACAAAGATGAATGCAGATTGTAAGTTTCTCAAATACAATTTTTTTGTATTTTCTTGTTTCAGCTAGACCTTACAGCAAAACAACCCCCCCCTCCCCCCTCAAAAAGACATTTTTTGACACATGCCACAAATCTGTTTCAAATTATCTTCCTACAAATAACCATTCGGGTCCATATATTTCTGAGGTAAAAAGCTAATGGCTACAAGTCAGCATTAATTCACTCCAAAGCGCTCGAGTCGATCAAACTCCACAGTAGGCCGCGCTAACCACCGCTGAAAAGTCATAACCACAGTGGTTATTGTAGGACGGGTGTTAGCCGTATTGTAGCTCAACACCTTCTAATGACTGTCAGCCTATTGCAGCTCACGTTAGATGTGTAATGCGATACCGCTGTTCACACCACAAATCAACAGGTCTTTAGGGACTTCTGAAAAGGTGTCTTGTAATTGACTCCCACTGAATGTCGGCCTTAACTCACTGACTGATTTGTTGAAAGATAAATAAGGACGGAAGAGGAGTTCTGGTTGGAGAGTAAAGCAGGCGAGGACTGCCAGAGACCTATGGTGTTTCTGGCATGAAACAAACAGATTTTGCATTATGAAAGCAAGTTTGGCTTGCGCTGTTTGCACTTAACTCTATTATGATTACAAGCTTGGCAATTTGTGAAGGTCAAGTACACCGTTTTAAACAGAGAGAACATAAACAAAATCCTTTTTTCGCTCGTTTGTGTTTTCATTCGATTCTCTTCTCCCCCGTTTTAATTCCTAGTTTTTATTTTTATAATGAAGTCCTCTCACCTGGATGTTATTATGCATGCTTTTTGTGTGGTACAACCACACTACTCCCTTTTCCCCAATAACCCTCTCCTCACCTCGGCCTTGAAATAATAAACATAACTTTGTCATGGCACCCTGGCACACATAGCCCCCCCCTGCCTCGCCCCAGAGCTTGGACCCTAAAGATAACTGTCATTTGTAGGTTTCTTGCGCTGCAGCGTAAAGGGATAAAGTTGGATTCAGGAGTTAAGTGCTTCTTCATGATGCTACGTTCAGGTCCGCCGTGGTTTTGATTATGCGCAAAGCTGCTTTATCTCTCTGAGAAATAGCCTGCTTGTGTCGGTGGGCTATGTAAACACCCGAGCCTTCATATATGAACATCAGTGTTGACTTTTCAAAGCATAGGCATGAGAGCAAATATATATAGATACGCAAGGTCACGTGAGAGTGCATGCTGGTTCAAGGAAACAGGAGAATTATTGAGCACAAAAAAGAAGCTTCATTTTATGTGATGTGGAGAAAGATGTCTTGTAACCTTTTGCAAAACAAGGGCGCTAAGAAGGCCTCTAATCACATTACAGTGTGCTGAAGTTTTTAAAAGAACCTAAAACACCAAGTAGCACATCTGTCGGTGTCCCTAACTTTCACCATCTGCCCCCCACCACCACCCCAATCTCCGGTTTCTGGAATAGCAAGGACAGGTGCACATTCAAGTGATCCTCTCTACTGCTCCTTTCTGACCGTCTCATATCCCAGATAGGAATATCATTGCTCTTGTGTTGTGCTGTAAGATTTATACACCTGCATTTCATCTTTTTTTTTTCACCTAACTGTGACGTGTAGGTGGTCCTCTGGCCAGTTACTTCAAAGCAAACATTTTTCGTCTCAGATGCGTCACATTTCATAAAAAAACACTTGAGTGAGGGTTCACATTGCAAGCTTAACTTCTCCAGGACAAAATTCATTAAGAGCACAATCTGAGCACAAATGATCAAACACGACATCTTTAAACAGTGAAAAACAAAAGTAAAGATACTCACAGGACCAAAAAAGCTTTAGTTCCTCTGTAAAAAAAAAAAGGTGATTTAAACAGGTTCACTGAACATTATGATGGAAATAATTTGTGTAAGGCAGTGCAGTCAGGCTTCCCGGATGTGAGGCTGAAGCCTCCCATATTTAAAAGAGGAAAGGTTTTTGGTCTCCTCATGCAGCCAGCGGTTATGAATGCTGGCCTATGGTGCTGGTATGGATTGTTTTTCCAGTCACTCATGTTTGCACGATGAGGTAGCCTACCTTTTCTTCCCCTGCAATGAGTGCTCGAAAATAACGATTTACCAACATGCACCATTCCAAAGCCCATCAACAGTTTGCCAAGCATGACTCTTTCATTATGTCGTCCAGGGGGAAAAGGAAACAGGAGGGGATCACGCCAGGATGGTTCTTGCCTGTGTCTGGATACCCGTCTAGCATGTCATGTGTGTTTTTGAGCAACTGGTCTCAGTGGGCATTGGTAATGCTGGCCTGAGGTTAGGCTGCCAAAGTAAATTGTGATGCCTCTCTTATTTTGTGGCCTGGTTCTACCACATGCAGCCACTGGTTGTGTTGCCCCGGCCATAGCTTGGCTTCAGCCTTTACTGCTCAAAGAAACAGGAGTAGAGGGCAGGAAGTATGGTTTCCTCTGGCTTTACTGCGCTGTGTCAGGCCTTGGGTCCTCCACGGCCCTGCTAGACACTGAACTGTGACATATACTCATAGGAATGTGCTTTTATTAAAAATGACTGATTACGGCCTCAAGTATATATTGTATGACTGTTTTGGTGTTTTGAAACTGCTTATGTTGTTATTCCCGAGTAGTTATGTCATAAGTGGCAGTCTATGTGCTTTTATAGTCCAAAACACTTCATGCCATTTAACAGTCAACTTTTTTTTTTTTGCAGCAAGAATCTGAATACAGACACAATTTCACAAACGGACCCTCTATGCCATGAAAACCAGATCTAGTCCTTTGCCCCACCATCATGCTAGGGAGGTGTTTTATTGGTCCGTGGGCGCGGCTGCCGAGTGGCATCTGTCATCAGAGCATGCCCTCGCTCTACGCCAAGGTGAGTTTATTTGGTTTGATACGTGGTGTGCTGCCCATATTTTCACAGGTGCCGGTGTTGTTGAACCAAGAGCCTGATTCCTGCTTTCCCTGGCAGACACAAGGCCCTGGTTGTCCAGAACTTCCTCTGGTGGAGGTGGGGAGGAAGGGTGCCCCTCTTGCTCCCTTAAGAAGCATTCCCCTTCAAAATGTCCTCTCTCCAAATCTCACCAGCCCACCTCCTCTAATTGATTATTTGGACTTGAGTTTATTGAACATGATTTGTGTTCATGAGAATCATAATTTGAGGGTTGAATGATACCACCTCTACGGTGTTGTTCCAGTGCCACAGTGCTCTCATTCTGTCAGATACAGCAGTGCAGTTTGACAGTGGTTTTTAATAGTTAAGTCTGTAAATGAGAAGACTTTATTGGTCCTGTGAGTTATTGAACGTCTAAACTGTTAAAAAGCGATAAATAAAACATGGATCAAGCCTTATGCTCTCTGGCTATTTTTCATATTACATGAACGCATTTGAGTGCAAATATCCGTGGACGACCTTGACTGGGTGCAAGAATAATGATCCAGCAGCCGTCATTAACTGTGATGGCTCTCTGGGCAGACAGTCATTCTGGCATTAATATTATCTTGGTGAACAGCCAACCTAATATCACGGCAGTTCGAGAAATTTAATTTGTGTACATGGACACAAATTTTCCAGTTTTTTCATGACCCCTCAGCACAACTTTCAAAAAAAGTTGGAAATATCTTTCATGCCTGCAACATATACGACGCTGTGAGCAGCAGTCCAGGAGTGTTTTCTTTTAATGATATCCTCAACATTTCTCAACACAAAAACACAAAAGTGTCCTTGATACCTCAACAATATGATATGTTAAAGTTATGGCCATCTGTTTTAATTATTTCTCCTTCAATTCAGAGAAATCAAGTTTTTTTTGTCAGTTTTGGATAGCAGAAGGCTACATTACTCATGATCCTCGTTGCTGTTGGAGACGAAGACAGTCCACTTTGTTACCTGTCATAAAACTTTTAACCCCCCCCCCACACAAACACACACACAAACACACAAACACACACACAAACACACAAACACACACACAACAATTCACACAAACATTTCAAATTGCTGACTGGCGGCAATTTGAAATGGAATGAAGCCCACCCACAGCAGACAACCCAAGTTATCCACCACACAATGCACCCTATCCTGCCTTTGCACTAAATTGCATCAAATTGCACTGTGGCCATATAAACAGGATGAAGACGGGGTTATCAAACTGGACTTTACATTTCACATCCCTCATTTAATCCCTGCTTGTCACTTTCATATATTTCATCAAACTGGACTTTAGATTGTGCATTGCATTCAACCTCCACTGTTACATAATTTAATTATTTATGCACATGTCACATTTAATTTTTGCTCTTGTCACCTTCATATATTTCATACACTACATTTCTTTGTCAATATTTTATTTAAAGTTTTATATCCCATTTCGAAACTATTACTTTTCTATTCTGTAAATAGATTTTAAAATTTCTATTTAATTTTAATATTGCTTTGTTTATTTTCATTATTATTATTATTACCTTACCTTTGTGTGTTTCTATTCTTCTGTGTTGCATTTTTTTTGGGAGCAAACGCCAAGACACGTTTTTTGTATGCTTGCATTGGCTAATAAAACAGATTCTGATTCTGACTGAATGGGCCATAAAATCCCAAAACCAAGAATCATAAAGATACAAAAAATCCTGAGGGTTGTGTAAATAGTAACATCCTGTCAGAAGCCTACAGCCTGGTTTCTTCCCTTAATGATAATTAAATCAAATTATTTAATTAATAAAAATTAAAGTGATCATAACGCATTATATGCTGAGTGGCCATGGTTTAGGTAGGAGTCTTCCTCAATTAATATTGAGCCACCTCAACCAATAAAGCACTCCAAAGTTTGTGTGTGTGTGTGTGTGTGAGACGTCTTTTTCACTGGGTGGTTGTGTTGGCCTGCAGACATTGAAGCGTGACTGGAAAGGTCCTGGTGGACAAGTGGAGCCAGATGACATCTCAGTCTGGATTCATCACTGTCTTAGTTATCCCTGGAGGGAAAGCCCCTTGTCTGACCAGCAAAACCACATAGGTCACTTTTTTTTTTTACACATTTTATGAGCTGTCTTAACTGCTGCCCCTTTCTTACCATCTCGTCACCAATGCTGTCATGCGGCCTCTATTCTTCATGTCATTCTCAAATCACTTTCTTTTCCTCTCTCAACCCCCTTTTTTTTTTTTCTCTTAACCCTGCTTGCCCTCGCTTGTGTTGACCTCTCCCCCTGCTCCGTCTCTCTCTGTCCGTCTTCACAGATAAGTAGACATCCCTCACCTTTCACATAACATCACATGGTAACAATCAGAGTGGGCTTTGGCAGACAAATTAGGGCAGTTAATGTAGACCGGAGATCAGTGCAGAGGCGGGGAAGCTGGTGCTAAATGCCAACAGATGGGGCCTGAAGTGGATCGGCCCAGCACAGCGCAGTATGGTACAGTATAGTCTGTGGTGTAGAGCTGAAAGAGGGCCTGAGCCTACAGGAAAGAGGAGAATTCTTACTTAAACCTTGTTTTTTTTTATCAGTGAGAAATGAGAGACATGGAAACCTGTCAACAACAGAAAACTTGACAATTTCACAACAAGATTTGATACAAAAAGGATGGAAAACTGGTTTATATTTGATTGAAAGAAGATATATTTGGTCTTATCTCAGATTAAACCAGCAGAATCCAATATTTTTTTAAACATACTGTCAACACCATTCCTCTCCGGCTCTATAGGACTCAGAACATGTTCCTCTCTGTTCATTTAGAAAGGCACTGTGTATATGTATTTCAAAAATGAGTCTGATTTATTTTAAACACAGCTTAATTCAATGCTGAATTATGCATATTTCATCAAATGTTTGGCTGAGACGACCGATGCAGCTCAAAGCCAATTCAGCATGGATACTCCTCCAACGGCACATTTTCACCAATCAGTCTGTCATCACTTGTGAAATATGAATGAATACTGCTCCCTGAAATCTATCAACTCTGAATACGTTTCTCCTGTGAAATGTGGGACTCATCATATGCTGATCTGTGAGGATTTTCCCATGATTATTTTCCAGTTAATCCAGCTTGATGAAATGCGTCTCCTGTAATGGTGATTAATTAACACTTTACACCCGATCTAACCAATGAGCATAAAGTCTTCTTCTGTCCTCCACTTCAACTACCGTATCTTCTAAAGAGTGAGAGGAAGAGAAAGATCTTTTTACCTTTCTCCTCTCCCCAGACAGTGGCAAAATCAAGCCAAGACTCTCTGATTTCTGCATCCAATCTTTATCCCAAACCAAAATGCTTGCCCCAGGCTTGTTACTGAAGTAGCCCACCACAATCCGATGGAGCATTCTCGGCCAAACACAACACTGCAGCATATTGAAAGTGTTTTGATACATCATTAAAAGTGTATGTGAACACACTGAAATGAAAGCTAATAATTACTCCATCCTGAAGGAAATACTTAAAGCATCGCTGTTAAAATGTGCCGTAATAGATATCTCAAACAGGGCTTGTGCAAAATTGATCAGTCTAATTTCTATTTGTCCATCTGCACACAATCCGCTTTTTGTGATCACCTTAATACACGGGCAGCACACACACACACACACACACATTCCTCTTATGTTACAGGCTTTGAAGAAGCAGACTCATCCCCATTTTCAACAGTACCCAATCAAACACAAAGCTGAGGGGCGGATTAGGAGCAGGCTTGTGCTGCACAATGCTCCTATCAGGGACCACACTGGTTTTAAATTACCCCCTATTCCTCACTCATTTCAATCACTCACTGGCCCAATAAACTTTGTTTCTCCAATAAAAAAGGCCAACAAAGGAACACTGAATCACAGTTTTGTGCAACAGCAGTCCCATACAATCCCTGACACTGTGTGTTTGTGTCTGGAAAATTGTCCTCGAGTATCATCGATGCGATTGGCCCATTTGTGCGGAGAAAAGATTGGATGGGTTGAAAGTGAGAAGAAGACGTTTCCTTCGGAGGCATGAAATGTGCTTTTTTTTTTTTTTTGTTAAATGGAAAAACGTAAAGATGCAGAGATTGAAGGATGGCAGATGTGGGAGCGGAGGTGTGGTCATTGTCACGCATGTTGTCAGTTCCAGATGGAGTGGTGTCTCTTCAGACGACAGCTGGTTTCACTCAGAGAAAAGACATGCAGCAGAAAGAGAGAAAGAGATCAGACCTTCACCACTGAATATTTATGATCTTGGTCCACACAGATTTCTCGCCACATTTTTTGCGGTTTTCAGGGGAGTTAGTATGTGGTGACCCACACACAAGCATACATGAGTGTTCACAGATACATTCAGACGTTCACACATGCACCCACTGTCTCTGAGGGGAAATAGATGGAGAAAAAATAAATAAAAAAAAGGGAAGAAGAATAAAGAAAAAAAGGGCACATTATTAGAATGGAAAGTTGTGAACGTGGAGAAGTAGAAGTGCATTAGGTAAAAGAGAGGATTTAGGAAACAGACCTACACACACAGAGAGAGACCCCATGCTGGAAAATGCCGTTGTTGAGCTTTGAAGCATAGTGGTAATGAGGCTCCATTTAAAGCCAATGAAGCCGCTTTGGCAGCTTATGAAAGCACGATTGGTAAGCCCCCCTCGTCTGCCGCTGGGTGGTGTGTGTTTGTGTGGATGTGTGTGTCAGTAGGATAGGAAGGGGGGGGGGGGAGAAGGGACAGCATTTGGCCGGATCTGCTTTGCTCTTTTCCAGCGCTCTAAGACGCAACTCTCTCCCTGAACAGTCACTCTCCGGAGCTCGGATTTCTCTACAAACACCTAAAGTGGTTTCCCAAACACACTTGACTAGTTAGAATTTTACACAGTTGTAGTGAAGGGACAGGAATCAGTATAACTCTTGTAATCTCTTTATTAGTGTCATTATAGCTATAACTGACAATTACCCAAGGAGAGCCCCCTCAACTCTACAGTAAATACACACTTATCAAGATGGAAAATGAAGAAGCAATTTTTTTGTTGGCTGGAACAGAAAGAGATCAAAAGAACAGGCTGTTGGTGCAAGTCATAACATGGGAAGGGGCAACAAGGTTGTTGATTTTGATGTACTGTTGCAGACACATCCTACCAACCATAGACTGTATCTAAAGGTGGATGTAGCGAGGTGCGACGTCACCCGTTGGTTTACGTTGGAGTTGGTTTGAAGCCCAGAGTTCGGGGTGTTGCCTTTCACGCTCTGGAAACACTTGGGTTAACTTTAGCTACTTTAAATAAATTGTGCTAATAGGGCAGGTAATATAATCAAGTAACATTAAACTTACCAAAATATTGCGACAATAGTCCGCGTGTTCTGGAGCCGAGGAGAGTCCTCAAATCTTATTAATGAGAAATAATTTCCAAAATGTAGTACACTTCTTATTACAGGGCCCAACTTTAGCGATTGAGACCACAATGACTCACTGAAAAAAAATTAGATTGACTAAAAATTTCTAGAGAAAAGTTGACGCTTTTTGAATGGGAGTCAATTGGATCCAGCATCTAGCAGGCGTCAGTGGTATTGCACTTCAAGGTACTTCTGCATTGGCTGCAGCCTCAAGCTGTGGTAGTTGCTGCTTGTGCCTGACAGAAACAGTAGGTAAGCTGTCCTCGATATCCTTAAATATATATATATATCATTTGTTACTTACCAATATCTCAGTCTTGTGACAAGCAGTAGCTGTGTCCTTAGATATGGGAGAAAAACAGAGATACAGAGAGAAATGCAGGGGGGTTGAGGGTCTCTGCTGATTCAAACACAGGCACATTTCAGTCAATCTTGCAATCTTGTGGTGTAACAAAACTATTAAGGGGAGTGGAGTCTCATTTAAACTCAGCCCTAAGGTTAGCTCTGTTCCTGTAGCTCAATCTCTCGTAGGACTATAAATCTGGATTTCCACTGTCCATTTTGGTTGCAGGCCATTTCAACTGTTTTGGTGTAATGGGAATTGGACGGGGGAATGGCAAGCTGATGGGGGACAGGATGTCCAGGATGGATGTGCTTGATGCAGAGACATATGTCATGGTGTATGTGTGTGTATGTATGTGTTCAGACAATCTCGGCAACCTCTATTCTCAAAGCCTTGATCGCCATGCCTGGGGAGAGTGATGATAAATGGTCGCTTTCCTGTAATTTACCTTTAGGAGGATGGATGGAGCTGGCCTGTTTGGTTAGAGGGTGGGGAGACGAGGAGAGAGGAGACTGTAGGTGCGAGGGGGCGGGGTTGGGAGGGGGTGAAAGAGAAAGAGAGTAAGGAGTTTCCTGCTTTGGACCAGACTATGACTCGGGAGTTGGGTTTCCTCAGAGGTACACATTTGTGTGTGTGTGTGTGCCTCAGTGTTTATTGACAGAGCTAGCTCTTGCTCTGTTCATAGAGGGGAGCCGCTCTGCTCGGTACTCTCCTCTTTCGAACCCCAGCCTATCCCCTGTGAGTGGAAACACACCAGAGCAGTGCCCGCTGTATGTGAGCATATTTTTCCAATGGGAAATACACACATATCAATTTGATATAATTTCCGGAGCTTGGGCTAATGACTGCTATTAAAGAGACAGATGATCAACACAGCACACAGCTCATTAACTAATAATTTATTTTTTTATCATTTAGATTAAAAAGTCAGTGGTTCATTGCCTCAAAGGAAAATGTACAAGGAAGACTTTGATATAACAGAAGTGAAAAGCAGGGCTGAACTGAGGGAAGAATCCCTTTGTTCCCAATGAAGGGGAGGTGGACAATTTTATTGTGAGTGAACCGTTGTTCCCCGGACATTAATGTAACAGAAAGTGGTGGGTTGTTGTGTCAGTTCCCGTCTGTACCTTTGTGGGGAAAAGCAGAGGGTCCAATCAGCCCGTGTCACATTTTTACTCAATTCTCCTCAAAGTCATTAACAATTGAGCGGTTGTTGTCTGGAAACAACATAAAACCCGAAAGGAATACATTCTGTGTAATATCTGAACCACGTCTTCTGGTCATGATCACAAAAGCATATGTTTCTGGTTTCTACATCCATATAACATCATCTGGTTTGTACATCCATACACGTGAGTCATCCCAGGGCAAGTGACGCTTTACAAAAGACAACATAAATGGCAGAGGCAGTTCAGTACATATTTACAACATTTAAAAAAAAAAAAAAAAAAAAATGTGTCAAGACTTATTAAACGAGGCAAATGCGCAGATGGAAATGAAACAGAAAGAAACGGGAATCAGACCAGGAAAATGTAAGTGATAATTCTTCATCATAGGCTGTTCAGACTCCTCTACACAAACATTAAACGGTGGCAAAACTGAGAAGCTTTGTCCCCCCCCCCCCCCCCCGAAAAGTCTGCCCTTCATATGAGAGCGCTCTCACCTCTCTGCACTTTCAGTTCATGTGCGTATCACTTGTTTACTCGGGTAGGTTAATTGGACACACACACACAGACACTCACTCTCTCTCTCTCTCTCTCACACACACACACACACACACACACACACACACACACACACACACACACACACACACACACACCTGTGAATGCTATAAATGCTGCAAAAGGGGGAAACAAAGCAAAGCAGTTATGGCCTCAGTTCCACTGCCAAGCTGCTGGGCTTGTTAACGTAAAACAACAGGACGGCTCTCCCTATGAGGCTCACTAAATAGCTTTCATAAGAGACTAAGTTCCCAACCCCTAACAACATCTGGCACACTCTTATTTCTTATCTTTATTTTAACATTCAGGGTGGGCACTTGAGAAAGGGAAAATGAAGAGCCAATAGTTAAGTAAAGAAGGATTTTTTGTGCGAAAGTCCAGATTCAGATCGGACTGAGAGGGCGGCAGGGACACTGCTGCTCCTCCGTGTGAGTGTGTCGGGCGCTTAAGGATTCCAGCACCAGAGAGGCTTCACGGGCACGTAATTTGACCATCCATCATGATGTGTTACGCCATACTTGCATACCAGGGCGAGGAGACTGGTGCTACTGTAACACCACCTGTCTGACAGGCCACTGCGGACAGCCAACACACAAATAATTGACTGTTTGGTTCTGCATTTTTGTGAAATTCCATCTGTAGGGATTGTGCCCAGGGTATAGTGCTGTAAAGCCTTCAATGCTTTATTTGTCCTTCTTTGCTTTTTTTTTTTTTTTTGACACACCCTAGAAATCATGGTGGGTGAGAACTAATTTTGGTTACGGGTTGCTTTTGGATTCAAATCTCATCATTACACAGACAGATGTGCGTGAAGATCCACAATCATTTGAACATCTAACCCTGTTCGGAGTTCATAATAGCATCAACCGTCATGCCGTCCACATTCTTAAGCTTGGTGACATATAGTTTCATAAACACTTACAATCAGACCATACACCTGTGTGAGTGTGTTCTTCACAGTTTGACATACATTCTTGGAAGATGTGGAAAAAAAAAAAAAAAAAAAAAAAAAGAACTACAGTGCAGTACAGTACACCACTGAGGAGTTTTGGCAGCCTCGTTCTGTGCTGTCACTTATCTAAGACACTGAATACACAACATGCAAAATGGGTTAAAAAGGGAGTTTGGGGAGGGTGGTGGTTGACACACAGAAGAGAGCGGAGGAGAGAC
Organism: Scomberomorus guttatus; assembly: GCA_038419695.1. Lineage (NCBI taxonomy): Eukaryota > Metazoa > Chordata > Actinopteri > Scombriformes > Scombridae > Scomberomorus > Scomberomorus guttatus. The sequence goes on along the minus strand of CM076465.1, from coordinate 14,571,092 downwards.
ACTTTTGGAGGAATGACAAACCAAACATACCGCCGCAGCCAGAGGAGCGTAACCACTAGCTAGCATGAGATGCCTGTCGGCACACTCACTGCTACGCTAGCTTGATGTGCCCCTCAAAACTGTATGTTTATCTTGTACTCTATTTAAATAAATTGTAATGTGCTTTACAAAATGAAATAACAGCAAACGGCAGATAAAAAAGCTTGAGAGCAACCAGACGGGTCTCTCTGTGGTTTTCGTTGGTCCTGACTTCCATAGTCTCTTAATTGAATTTAAAAACTGACTATGCTTATTTGGCAAAGGATGACAGGGACTGTATTTGGGTAGGCAAGTAGGGGGAGATGACTTGGTAAGTTTTCCTTTGGATCTTGATGCTCATATTGGTTTAGTTCTTGCTCTGCTCACTGTAAGGTTTTGATGGACCAGCAAAAACCACAAACATGCAAACATAACAAAACACATGAGGAATGAAATATGATACGCTCATGTCATAATACAATCAGTGAGCACTAAAAACTTTCCAGCCTCATTCATTTTGTCAAAATATGCTAGAGAAAAACACAACTATGCTGTTTATCCGACTTTGTTTTCTGTTTACTGCATGAAAAGGAACTCTCGTTTCAATCTCTTATTTCGGCAAACAACAGCCTGCCAGTCACTGGACACATCAGGAAAAAAAAAAAAAAAAGTTCAGATATTTAAAGACAGAGAAATGACATTGGCCACACAGCAACATCTGGAAGGCCACTACCCAGCGGAAGACATTATCCAAGCATCCTTGGAAATATTGGTATTGTCCTGAAATTCCAACCATTTGTCCACACTGCTTAATCTTTCTTCCACAAAAAATGACAAGCGATGAGTCACGATGATGATGCATGACTTTATAAACCACTCATGAGAGGGACTGGTGGTGAAGAGGCACGGCCCTGGAGGCCTGGAATGTGACTCACACATGCCAACAGGGTTTGTCCTGCTTAAAATGAAGCAAAAAATATATATATATGTCAAGGATATGGCTGGGATATGGATGGATGAGATAACACCCCGCTAAGAATATAAACTCTATTATGAGCAGTGGCATCAAATACTTGTAGATTTAAGAGCCTACATGAGCAGTTTATTCTGTGGGGGCTGTCTGGTGGCAGCAGCAGTGTTGGTGAGACTGAGGTTTGCTGTGGAAAATGTCCCAACAAAGGGAGCCCTTGGTTCCTCACGGGACAAGATTGTTTTATAGTTACAACGGATTGTGATCCGTAGAAAGTTACTGCAGAGACCTGGAGCAAGTAGGCCCATATTTGTGAACATTTTAACAGCAAATGTTGAAAGGTTGTCAGGCGGTCCAGCTCGTGCTGAACCGAGTTGAGTTTGTTTCGACAATGAAACATGAGGCACCCAAGCTGAGGGTGTGCAGCTTGTCCTTAGACAGGTTGTTGCTGTTGAATAAAATCCTCAGAGAAGAATGTGAAGTGTGAGCATTGGTAGTCTTATGTGGGAGTACTGAAACAAAGTGGCAGGAGACAGTCAGTCTTGAAAGGAGGAGGAGGAGGAGGAGGCTGGGGGTCATAGGTGGGGGAAAGGTGGACATTTCCGCTGTCGTCGTCGTCGAGGGAGGGAATTGCGTCTGCTTTTGTCTACACTTCATACCCTTTTTAATGGTCCCTTTTTAAGGCAAACCAATTGGACAAAAAAAAAAAAAAGACAAGTGACATTACAAAGACACAACTTGAAAAATAAAAAGGAAAATAATTATACAATATACACAAAACGTGGTCCTTAAAACAGGTAGGGTACATGCAGTCTTTGTAATGTGCAGTGTTCCCGTGGTGGGGGAAGACGAAGGATTCAGGGAGAGGAGAAAGGGGATCGCCGGGTCAGGGTTCATGAAGGTGGGCCATGGAGGGAGAGGTAGGGACCGACGCTGCTTTACCATCACGCTTTGCTGCACTTCCCCTTCTTCTCTTTGCGCTGGAACTTCCTCAGGCGTCTCGTCCAAACGTCCCTCCACTGGATCACCAGGCTGTTCTTATCAGCCACCAGGCCCACACGTTCTGCTCCTGGATTGGTGGCTCCAGGCCCGGGCCCAACCCCTGGTCCCGTCCCCGGGCCCGTTCCCCCATCGCTGCCGCCCATCACCAGGAAGCGCTTGCTCATCTGGATCTTGGGACATTTGCAGGCTAGGTCCTTCATGTGCACCCACAGGATGTTGTCGCCGCGCTTCAAGGGCTCGCCGCGGCTCTTGTACACAGACACCACGCTAACCGAAAACTTGGCCCAGTCCCCCACCGTCTCCATGTCCAGCACGTTCACTTGGACCGCTGGAGACACATTCACAAAAAAAAAATACACTCAGGTCAATACTTCCAATACTACATTTAATAATAAAGGTGCATAAACAATTCTACTCTCTTACCATAATCCTTCTTGCAATATTTTTTCATGTTGATCTTCAGGTTGCCTTTCACTGGTTTGCAGTAAGACTCACAATCTACAAAAACAAAGACAACCAACATTCAATCCTGTAATATAAGCTGTAATCACACAGCACTCAAATTACACACATAATGGAAGACTTACAAGCTTGAAATTTGAATTGTTACTATAAAGTTGCATTTTAGGACCATTTTCACACCATTTCATAGTGCATTATGTGGTGCTTGTGCAGCATTTAAATAGAGACCAGCACATCTGTCATGCAAAGTTAGTGTGACACAGCATTGTAAACTGTTACGTACTGTGAAACCACCAATGAAGACGCTCAAAAGCATAAAACACATGAATCACTATGTGCTTGTTCCTACACATGCACACGAGGCAAAGCCGTTATATAGTAACACATTGATATGTATGTATTAAGGCTATATCTACTTTTTAGAAACAAGTATACCCACACTCACACTTTCCCACACAACAATATATATTCACTGACAATGGCAAAGACTCAAAGGGAAACCGGAGCAGGTTGGATAATGTTGGGCTTGGTTCGGCTTTTGTGTGCGAAAATAAAACTTCTGACAAATCACACATCAAACCCCTGCAGCAGCCGGGTGCTGGGAAGCAAGTGAAACATACCAGAGGAGTAAAAGTGTTCAGTTTGACATGTTCTCGGGGTTCTTGAGAAAAGACAGAGCACGGTGGAAGCAGGTCATGGTTGGATGGATGTGAGTAGGCTGCCAGCGTGACGACTGAGACCACACATTGGATAGATGACCTCTACTGACCATTCATAGGCGGAGCCGCCAGTGATGAGGTGTCACAATTATGATTGTGACAGTTGAAATGGACTTCTTGGCTGAGTGGCCAGTCTTAAATCTTAAATCTGGGGCTGCCTTGGTTTGGTTTAGTTGTCATGCTATAAATCTATGAGCATCTTTTTCAAAGTTTTTTTCCAAACTGTGCACAATTCTACCCTTAAGGCTCTATTTAAGACTTGAAACCTTCAATAACAATCATAATTTAATTTAGTGATAATTTGACATTTAAAATGGAACTCAACAGCACTTTTTATGGACCAAGAAAGTCGAAGATTGAAGTTAATTTAGATACGGAAGCATCCAAAGACAAGGGGGCACATGCATGTAATTATTTCTCATGGTTTGTTTTCTACTGATCATGAAATATTTATTTTGTCATCTCAACATTAAAAGCTTTGCTTCTCTGTCATAATGAAATATGTTTTTCATGACCTGAGAGCAGAGGGAATTGGGAACAAAGAAGATAAGCAAAATTACATGAACTATCAAAAACAGCTGTAAGTCCTCATGGCAAAGATTCTTGATAAAATTTAAAGCATCTTGCTGTGTTTTTAAATCATGTCCATAATAACTGCTGCTACTGGAGCTGTGACAAGAAAAGAAAGAGACACTGTTGATCATTAGCAAGGCTCTACTGTACTTGACTGAATCCCACTGGATTTTATGAACCGTAGAACTTTGGATCCACTTATTTCAATTATGAAACTTTAGAGAACAAAGTTAACAAAAAAAATTAGGGAAATGATGGACTGAAAAAACAGAGAATGCCGTAATAAAGGCCAATTTCCAACATGGTTCTGGTCAGGCATCTTGAGGGGACACGAAAAGCTGACCATGCTGCTCGCTCGGAATGTCAGGGCATGAAACTAAAAAAACACATGCTAACTGGACTGGTATCTGCGGTCAGGCCTCTCATTGCCTTCAAAAAGGAAAACCATTCAGTTACATTGCTTCCAAAGCAAACCAAATTACTGGACATGAAATGTCTCAATTAGAAAAAAAAAAAAAAAAAAAACGGTCATGAGAAAGAGAAATTACGCTTTCTGAGTTGCATGAGAGTAGGGGTGTTGCATCGTTCATTTCTGGGGGAAGGACGGATGGAGCAATGGAAGGAGGGCAGGAGGAGGAAGAAACAGGGGGCCAAGGAGCCCATAAAAATGTCCAGGAGGCTTGGCTGTATATCAGAGCGCTGGAGATTTTATTAGCCAGAGAGAGGAGAGAGAAAAAAAAAAGAGAGAAAGAGAGAGTAGACAGCAGCTTCCAATAACCTTGAAAAAAAAGATGACGTTAATAAAATGATGAGTGGAAATGTAGATGAGGATGGGTGTAGAGGTGTGTGTGTGTGTGTGTGTGTGTGTGTGTGTGTGTGTGGATGAATGTGTGTATTGAACATTATTCACAGACTTTAAATGAATGAAAATCATAGCTTGCTAAAGGTCTTTTTCATTATAAGTGAGCGTGCGGTTTCATGTGCAGATCATTATCATGTAAGTGTGCATGCAACTGTGACAGGCATGCATTTGTATGACATGTGCATGTATTTCATTAGATCGCTGCCATTGTGTGTGTGTGTGTGTGCGCGTGTGTGTGTGCGTGGTATACAGTGGCTGGCCTGGAGGTATCAGTGGTGAAACGCTGGCTGGGGGACAGTGTGTGTTTTCCCATGAAGAGCCACTTTCTGCTGGCTGTTCACCTGGAAAAGCTCGCTGTGAATCGCCCACTGACCCAGAAGACCGGCCCACTGAAAACACACACAATTGGCTCCGGGGCTCTCGATGCCCTCGTTCCCTTGAGCCCCTTTCACTGTGCCATGACAAGGACAAATTGCATCCACCGCCCCTTACACAAAAACATTTCGGGGCTTTAGGTTTCTGATGGTGAAGCTCGTTCTATGGTAGTTTAGGAAGGAGAAAGGTAGGGGAAAGACTGGTGTATTTGGTAGAGGCTGTGGTGAATTGGCGATTAACAACTCTTGTGTTAGGCACCGTAACATTTTCCCAGGGAAGTAGTAAACACAAAAAAAGGGTTGGACTGTGCTTCCCCCCCCCCAAAGGCCCAAGAATTGAGAAGACAGAGAGGAAACGGAATGAGAAGAACAAATGAGAAAAGAACCTGCAAATGTAAGAAAATTATAATCAATATGTATTTACCTTTAAAGCAATAGTCTGAGAGTGATGAGAGTAATGGGATGAGAAGATCATTCTCTTGTCTGTACAGTAAATATGAAGCTGGAGCCAGCAGCCAGTTAGCTTAGCTTAGCACAAAGACTGGAAATCAGCTTGCCTGGCTCTGTCCAAAGGTAGCAAAATCCGCCTACCAGCAACTCTGAAACCCACCAACACATAACTGTATCTCGTCTGTTTAATCAATACAAAGAACACAGTGTAAAAATGACAATTTGCCATTTTACAGTTGTTATGCGAAAGACTATTTCTTGGCTTATTTCTGTTTCCAGTCTTTGTGCTAAGCTAATCAGCTGCTGCCGGTAGCTACATATTATATATATATATATATATATATATATATATATATATACACACATGAAAGTGGTATTGATCTCCTCAAGAAACCGAATTTCCCAAAATGTTGAACTATTCCTTTAATGAAAACATTTTATACCATTCGATTTAACAGAAAGCTTTTTTTAAATATAGTTATGCAACAGTCATTGACTGTGTGGCCTAGTTTGGCCTTAAACTTGACTATATTTCTGTGAAGTGAAATCAGTATCCGCCAATATCAACAGACACCTTTAACCTTATAAATCATAACCTCAAACCTTATTTAACCTCTGAAATGTAAGAAGTCAAAAAGACAAAAGTGTGATTTGCGGTGAGCTTTCAGACAAAACATTTCAAAAGAAAATAGCGCAGTAAAGTATCTGTGGCAAGGTGGGGGGTTGATGATACTGTATATGGTATAAACCCACTAATGAATCAACATTTCCAAATCAACACCACCATTCAAATCAAACAGCTGCAGAATGAAAAATACGGGTAAGGTAATTGACCGGAGCCTAAATTGGAGGGTTAGAGGGAGAGACTGAACAAATTTCCCCCCAGTCAGTTGCCAACGCTCTTTTCACGCCTCAAAACTCTCCCTTCCACTATATCACCCAGCTAAACTGTAACTAATCATCTCTGCTGCCTATCGGCTGGCCTTGGGGTTTAAACCGCAGCTTTGAGCACAGCAAGGCTCCACTAACTTGAGGCTAGTGGTTAGGGAAACCGTGCCAAGGACACAGGTTTTTAAGACAATGGAAAAATTCTGCCCGGCCCCAGTGCGCTCGTTCTCTGTGCAGAACTTCAAAAGAGGAGACCCACCCTCCATTAATATTTATTCCACACCTTTAAAATTCAAGTCCAGAAATGTTAAATAAATATGTTTTTGTTCCTTTCATAAAGCAGCGGTACTTAGGGGCGAGGTGAAGAGAGTGTACACTAACCTGCTGGTTCCTCTGTGCTGCTCACCAGAGCTGTAGGGTTGACCACTGGGATTTCTGAAAGACACACAAGAAATACAAAGTCATTTCAATGGTTAAATGTAAGTATGGTGTAAGTGATTTGGCTGTGTGCCTGTTAAGTGCACATGCGTGGTCTGAATTCATTCAATGTCATTTTAAAGAGCGGGTATGGAAAGGTTCTGAATACAAACTGAATATATTAATCCAACCGCAACAGAGCCAAATATGAAGGAGATGGGAGATGTGTTCGCCAACAGCAAGATTTGTCAATGAGAGAAAATACCAGGGTTGTCTTACAGTAGGTTTGGATTGTGACATATGTCAGCTATGCACATAAAAACACATGTGGCGTTGCAGACAGACATGCTAGATAAACAGTGACAGACTGACAGGGATACTTATTGGTGGTGAGAGGGAAGACAGGCTCAAATAAACCATGCATTCCACGGACTAATGTGGTGGTTTCCCATGTTATGGAGTATAAGAGACAGTATAAGTGGAAGAAATTGTGGAGGTCAGAGGACCAAATTTAAAGCCTCTGAAAACTTGGATTAAAATCTCAACTTCTTATTGATAACATTAAATATTCATGTCTAAATAAGCAATCATAAAGTTTAATAAGGGTTTAACACTCAAAAACTACCTTTTTCCAACTGAGCCCTTCATACAGACAAAAACACAAATCCCAAAGTAACTTAAAAACGTTTTAATTTTGTGTTCATGTAAAATCCCATTGTTTATATTAGATGATAATTGAGAAAATAGGGTTTTAGGACCTTTAAGTTTTGAGTCAAACTCAGTAGATGCCACAAATTAACACAGTAATCCAGTTTGGAGAAGTCAGTGCATTTAGAAGTCGGCACACTTGACACATCTGAGACCAAAGTTAATTCTTTGTGGCACGCTGATTAAAATGGAAAGGTGGCTACACTAGATTAGTGTTGTCCTCCCCTAACAGATGCGGGGTTAACACTGCTGTGTAATCTCCATGCAAGCATGTATAGACAGATGGACAGATGGCAAGGGGGCAATTTTGGTTGGATCGTCATGAGACAGATGCAACCCTCCCTCGCTGTGCCCGCTGGCTACACTAAAAAGTGCCTCATGGAATTCCTCCAGGACTTCTCTTCTAATCGTATGCAACTTTCCAATACAAATGCTAATGCTAACAACAGGCCCTCTGCTTTTACCGTAAACAGAGTTACTGGAACACCGGCTTAGCATCCACCCAGAGGATCTGCTTTTGATTGGATTTGGAGGTTGAAGGTTTGAACCAAGTGAGTGGGAGTGTGTTGGCGGGGGGATAGGGGGAGTTCTTGGAAAGCTGCTTTCAGGCAAAAGCAGCAGTTGTCTTTCTGAAATTATGGACACCCCGCCAACAAAAACAAACAAGGGCACTGAGCTTTGTCAAGGCAGGCGCAGCTGCTAGAAGCTACTTTGAGTCCATGTGCCCTCATGGCCACATCTTGTGAAGACAGACAGATGATGAAAGGGATCATTCAGATGAGGGTTGCTGCCATCATACTAATTGGCTGCTTAATGGCTTTGTCTTCTGTCTTGGGGTCCAGGAGCCTCAAAAGAGGTAAGATGCCCACCGTGAGGCCATATTGACGCACACTTATCATTAACTCTAATCGTAATGGATCCAAATGTGCGTATTGCTTCAACGCATGCACACACGCAACTCCTCTTGTTCTCGCTGGATGGTTCAGTGGCACTCAAATGAGTGGGGTCTGCCATCCATGACCACAGTTGTTTTCTCCTCCTCTCCCATTCGCCATCTGCTCCGGAGCTGCATGTGAGAGAAACAACGTGGCACCATGTGGCACAGTGTGGCAGAGCTCAGTACGGCACCGGGCAGCATGGCACGGTCTGCTTTGGTGAGGGTTGTCTTGGCGAGTGTGTGAGCGTACAGCCTGGTACACAGTATGGTGGAAAGTTGCCCTCTACTACACATGCCTGCATGTGCTGGGCCACTGGCAAATTTCATAACCCACACACACACACACTCATACGCTTGTCACAGGAAATTAAAAACTTGATGTAGTCGACATGCAAACTGCAGCAACCAGAGCACACATACACACACTATACATAGCTGACAGCAAGTGGAACAACAATAACCAAAGTCTTTCACTCTCACACTACCAGCCCTCCATTGTCACTGTGAGAAACGCCTCCACCTCACTCTTTAACTCTTCTTCTCTTCCGTTTTACAGAGATCACGTTTCAGTTGAGCTTGACTTTACATCTGGGCCCATGTTTGTGCACATGTTTTGGGCTTTTTCTCTATGAAATTATCATTGCATTTTCAGTGGCCATGCAAAAACCCACAGAACACATGTACTGTATATAAGCAGTGCAGAGATCGGGTTGGGTATGCCTGTCAGAAGGCCAGAATTGCTTCAGGCTACAGAGACGTGTGCTTTCAATTACGTTCTGTAATCTCCATGGTTTGAGTATGTGCTGCTTTTACTGTAGGTTACTACTATAATGTAACTATGTATTAAGCCTTTTGTCACATTTAGTTCTTCACAATAGAGCTTGTCAGTTTTTGCAGTTTTATACACTGACTCACTAGCAAGCTGATAAAGTTACCAGGCTGAAGACGGTGTACGTTATTGATGTGATATACAGTTACGGTTAGCTGCGTGTGTGTGTGCGTCTCTGAGTCACTCACTGATGCAGGGGGCCACAGGTGAGCGGCTCTGCTGGTAGCCCTTGGCGCAGCGGTTGCAGGTGATGCCGGTGACACCGTCCTTGCAGGGGCACTGGCCTGTGGTCTGGTTGCACGTCTTGCCTGCTGCGCCCACAGGGTGGCAGTCACAGGCTGAGGTGGGGGTCAGGGACAGGTGTAAAGGGGGGGGTGTTGTTATACGAGAGGAAAGAGAGAGAAAATCCATTAAATATTGATTCATTAAACTTGTAGCCAAAATGACACACACAAGTCAACTCCTTGGGTTTTACAGTGTCTCGGCAGAGCACTGGGTTAAATGTAATCTTCTGTCTTTGCCAGCAGACAACAGATATGTATGAGCGTTCAGCTCAGGACCCCGGGGAGTGAGGCAGTGCTTTTCCTATCCGCCTCTGTGCTTGGGATTCCCTAAATCACTGCAAGGTTGAGAAACATGGCTTCCAAAAACTGCATGTGTGCATCTTTTTGCGTTAAAGAGAAAAAGAAAGTGTGTGTGTGCACGTAGAAAACAGCAGGTGACAGGTGAAACAATGGATGAGGTGATTGTAGGTAATGCGTCACTGTCAGGAGACTAAGAAATGCACACTGTGCCCTCCTCTCCATTCTGCTGTGTGCAGTCTGGTGCCTGCCTGGCGACACGCGCTCGGCTGTTTCATCACTTCCAGAAAGTTCAGTCGATGCCCAGCAAATGCCAACAGCAACAAGCGTTGCTCCGGTCGCCTCACTGACAAGACTTTTATGAGTTTTGCTGGTTCAATTTATTCGAGCCACCTTAAGCAACATGAAACGTTTGGTTTTTTTTTTTTGGTTTAAAGAGCTGTTAAATACAATACAATTGCTGGCCTGTTGGTCCGAATCACTCTGAGAGAGCTTTATAAGATGTTAGTGGATCAGAGGGAGATGGGAAAGACAACATACTGGAAAATAAGAAGGGAAGGAGAGGATGGGAGTGAAAGAGGAGGAGAGTGAGAGACACAGCGCTCCAGTATAGTCCAAACAGAGCCTCTGGTGTGTTCAACAGCATAAACAACAGTGAATCTAACCAAACTGTGGTCACTCCGGCTCGACTAAAAAAAACAGACATTTGTTCTTTAAGTAATAAACACATACTTAACATTTCACAGCAATCCAGTCAGACAAACACATCATTCACATATAAAAACAAATGTAAGACTTTAACATCTGCTTGAACAGTATTCAGGGGTATGATTGATTGGTCTTGCTTCTAATTTTACATTCTCTGTCCATAATTTAAAAAGTACCGAAAAAGAAATACTTTCCTATCTTATCTACTGACACGCTGCCAAAAATACAACAAACAGACTCAAAATGCAAGGTAAACATTCTGCCTTTTCCACCTGATTTTCATTATAATTCTTTGGAAAACAGGCGCAGGCTAGTGCAAAATTATTAAAGCAAACTTAGAGTGACTTGACTGTAACGTGATAGCTGTAATTGTCCAAGCTTATCAAGAAAAGACAAGAAAGGCCAAAATTACACTTTGGGGAAAAACCCTGTAACCCAACAGTTTGCTACAGGGCTTGCCAGAGAAAGGCAGCTGCTAACATGCCATGGTTTCTTTCCACCACTTGACGGAACTGTGAATGTGTTTATTTGCGCCGGACATTTTTTAGCTGCTACAACAGAACAGAGACTGAGGGCCCACCTGTTGACTGGGGCGAAGGGAGGGTTTAAACGGCTGAAACTGACCCAAGAGTGATCGTGTGTGTCTGGCAGCGGGGTGGGGAGGGATTAACTGCAGGCTCAGATCTTCAGAAACATGTTTGCCTTTTCCGGCAAGGCCAACCGGTCCACAGGTGTCAAAGTGGCCGCGCTCTGTTTGAAGCTGCGCGCAGAGACGTAAATCTGATGCCTCAGTGTCCGTGCAAAATCCCCACCATTTAGGTCACGCAGGCTCGATGGGGGAAACTCGAGCTTTGATGGCAGTGAGTAAGAGTTTGTGACTAACCTAAAAGGAAAAAAAAATACGTCAGCATATGGCGGGGCATGGCGCAGGGCTGAGCTGGATGTCAGAGGTCAAGTCAAGCAAGGGTCTCCGGATTGTCCGTCTGTCACTCTGTGCCAACCATATCCTCACCTCCATACCCCGACCCTCATTCATCAACCAGAGCCAGAGCTCCTGCCACCGATACCAGGTGCTGCAGTGTCCGCGGACCATTTGGGAATTTCTGGCATTCCTAGAGTTCCGCCCTTGTTAATGTTAATGAAACCCAGCTGATTAGTGCGCTAACACAATGGTATGGATCTAGATCTATAAAAAGATAGAAAAAAACAATCAATGCCTCTGATTTTATGTCAGTATCTCTCATATTGCAAAGAATATATTTTGCAAACTGATGATCTGGTCCTAAAATAATGCTACACTGATATGATTTGAGGTTTATTTTTATCTAGTCAGTGTCAAGCACATGTGGCATGAACCCTGTTATTTGATCCGTCTGATACAAGTCTGGTGTTAGTCTGTCATGCCTGTCCGGACATGTGTCACAGCAGGGGGGTGGGGGGGGGGGGTATGAGGAGCCATTGTTTCCTAGGCTGATCACTGAACAGCGCAGGCTATCAACTCGTCAGTCGATCAGGTCGGTATGAACAAGAATGTGAGTAATGTTAGATGTTCTCACTTCCCTTCTAAACAATCACAGGCTGTTAAGACACCAGCGTTTACTGCCAATGTCCACATTGTTCAGTAAACAACCAGCGACTGCAAGACCTGAATGGGCTGTAAGGGGCAGGATGGTGATGGGGGAGCGGTGTCAATCTCTGCTGCCCCCCCCCCCCACCACCCCCCAGCTCTCCTCCTCTCACTGTTTTTCTGAAGTTTTATGTGCATGGGCTCGGGCCAGTTAAGAAGCCGTAAAAACGTCCTCAGATGTTGATGACTTTTCAAGCCTGCGCGACTGCAGACGTGACAGGCACCGCGCTGGGATTTGTAGTCCTTTGACAGGCGTTTGCTTAGTTTAACTGATTAGTGTTGCTCTGTGCATGTGTGTGTGTGTGTGGGTGTGCATGTGTGTATAAGTGCTTGCTGGGTACTGCTCTTTGTCTGCTGTTATTGGCAGTTGCCACATTTGGAGAAGGTGGTGTTATTTGCGCCCTTAGTTGGAAAAATGGGCACCATTTGTTATGTTCTGCTGGCTATTTAATTATGAAAATATAAAAATGTTGAAATATATGCATTTCACAAGGCAAGATGGATTGTTTTTTTAAAAAGATATTCACATTATTTTAGTGTTTGAAGTGATATTGATTTGTTGAAAGACTGATTAGCAGAAGCTGTCAATTGAACATCTCAGCGTTACTTGGCTCACAGGTACTGATTTAACTTTACTTTTTCCACAGAAGAAACAGTTACTACATTATTTACCTAATATGACGAATTAGATTGCATAACACTCTTTTCAACGCTGTTTTCTGACAGCAGATATCTTCATGCCCAGCGTCAGTCATTATGATATTTGAGACATAAGGCCAATGTGGTTTATATTGGCCGGCGTTGCTTCACAGGCACCATGGCCTCATTTTTAATGTCTTTTATCAATGTTCCTTGTGGTCAACGGACACCAGCTGTACGGCAAACGCTTGGATTCACATAAAAACCTTGTATTTTGAAGACCTTGTATATTGCAGCCAGGCCATGTGGTGAGTGCCATGTTTCTTTCATTTTGCTGGCTGTTTTAATACTTGTGACACTGTAAAGGGCTTGCGGAGAGGCTGTTTCCTGGGCATGTGAACGGGGAGAGCTGGAGTCCAGCTCTTCAAATTGAGGGCTTTGGTGCTAAACAAGGGAGACCGGGTGTGTGTTTTGTGTACGTGGGAGGTAAGTGGTGGTGATGGAGGCAGGAGTGAGATGGTTGGGAGGTTAATACTCCTCCTCATACACTCCTCAGATTGTGTATAGACACCCAGTTACTAAGCAGGTCTGATTAGAAACAGACATGGCCTATTCATCCTCTCAGAGCCTGCACTGCCCCCCCCCCCCAGCTCTTCCCGCTCCTGTCTCCCCTCTACAAAACACCTGTATTTTATTGCCATAACTCCATTTCAGACGTGACACTCACCCCCTTCAGCCATACCACACCTCTAACCTCTATCTTGACCTAGACACATGGAGATAAAACATGGAGGTGAGCTGAAATTAAAATCAGGGAAGCCGCGGTAAGAGGAAGAGAGAAAGACAAAAGGTTTTAAAAAGCCTGTAGTGACTCATGGTGATTGAAGTCAGAAGTTGGGGGAAAAGGAGGAGATGGTGGTTATAGACATGGGAGAAGGAGAGCATGGAGATGAAAAAAAAAAAAGTGAGGAAGGGCTACGGCAAAGGAAAACGACAGCCCCTAGAAAGCCGTGGAATTGCTCTGATCAATCATGGAGCCGTTCAGCAGAGGTTTGGATGTTAACTTTAATTTCCGTTACATCTGGGGCCCTATGTGAGAGAGGGTGATAAACTGTTTACCACCTGATCACTATGCTTTGATATGGACAAACTGCAGTGTCAGAGGACTTGTGTGTGTGTGTGTGTGAGAGAGAGAGTGTCACAGGTATTGCAGGAAATGAAAGATTAGGGAACAATTCGCACAGAGGGACACGTCTCAGAACTGATCTCCTGTCAGGATTGAGGCAAATCTCTTTCTGTCAGTGTTTCGGTGCAGTAACAGGTCAAATTACTTAAGTTTCAAGGTATGTGACCAAGTCGCTGTGGAGTTTGGTTTTTTTTTTTTTGCCATTATTTGATGAATGGCTCGACATCTCAGCGCAACTAACACGGGCAACTGCGGCATGATATCACGCCATTTCAAACCTCCCGGTGTTCGGTTACAGCTGGGGTCAGCTGCAGAAGGAAAACTGAGCGGAAGCCAGTGGGAGATTCTCACCACAAAATTTCAACCAAAAGATCTTCATGGCTATGAGCATTGGCAGCGCTAACCATTGATGTTTTTTGGGAAATTTGCTGGAAGTGATCCCTTGCCTTCATCAGGATCAACAGGATAAAAAAAAAAAAAAAAAAAACACTCCCTCTCTGCTATTGATTTGAATATTTTCCTGAGCAACAAGTACAGGAAACTGGTGTTATTTTTGCAAAGCTTCCAGCATAATATCAGGCTGAAAAATATTCACTGCAAATGTGAAATAATAAAGGGGTAAAATACATTCTTCCATGAGAAAATGCCTTGGTCAAGTGATAATATTATGTGGTGTGTGGTGGGGAAACATTTGGTCGGACGGCCAGAAAAGCTTCGGGCATTGTATCAATTCATTTCTCTCTGCTATGGTATGTATGGCAAATCAGACATGCTGATATTTCTTATTGAAAGTTAGCATGGCCGTGTAGATTTCCAATCATGACTTGTTGCTCCTTCTACACTTTCTCAGAAATGACACGATTTCACAAGTATTAGTAGGGTTAGAACATCTGAATCAGATTTTGTTTGAAAATGTTGTAAACATTTAATGCAGCATATTGCCAAATGAAGTCAAACTGAGCTTAAAGTAATAATCCGTGACATTTTCATCCAAATAAATATTAATTTTGCTACTCTAGTACTGATTGATGTGACATAAAAGTTTATGAAAATGTTCTCATTAGCTGTTGTAAACAGAGTTGTCAGTATATTTCAACACCCCGGATAAATAGACAAAGAAATAAGTGGCACAAAGAGACTTTAACTTTAACTTCATTAACATAAAATCCAAGGAAAATAGATTAAGAGTCTCATGAATACCGCTTTGAAAAACTAACAGCATAAAGTACCTCCACGCCTAACTATGTGACTTCTTGTTGGACTCGTACCTTTGCAGGCTCGTCGGTGAGTGATCGGTCTGGCCATGTCCCTGTAAAAGCCCTCCTTGCAGTAGTGGCAGTGGCGGCCCGCAGTGTTGTGCCGACAGTTCATGCAGACCCCTCCGCTCTTCCTCCCCGACAGCTTGTACAACTCCATGTTGAATCGACAGCGGCGGGCGTGGAGGTTGCAGTTGCATGCTGCGGAGGGAAGAGGAGTTAGGGAAAGTTAGCGCCGCCAGTTGCGCGATTGCATCAGCAAAGATGCAGAGAGAGGATACAATGGAGAAAAATACATTATCTTCTACAGTCTAAATGTAAGCAAGCCTACATGACATGAAGTATGCATTGCAGTAGAACATATGCTTACTCCCAGGTACTGTATATCACAAGAGAGCTGGGAGAGATTTTCCAGTAAGGTGGTGTAATAGTGAGTGGTTTATAATCCACACAGCGGCTGTGTGCTTGGCTGCTATTCCAGAACTCATCAATCAAAAGTGATATTTGCAGAGCTCATTTTCTCCATTTCATAATTAATGAATTCAGCTTCTTTCAGCCCATTAGTTATTAATCACTTGAAAGAGACACATTAATTTCATGAATCACTGATGAATAAAGACGCCTAAGATCTATTAAAAAAAAGAGAATGATTCAGATAAAGGAATGGGCTCGAGCTAGCTGTCTTCTAAATAGGCGAGCCAGAATATATGGGACATGGGAAGTGAGGCTCTATCTCTAGACAGTCTCTCGCAGTATCACTTAAAAATCCTACTGGTTCTTGGATGCTTCTTTGGCTGACAAGTCTTTCCATTGCTTCCTCCATAGAAGACCGCATTCTGCAGCCAGCTCTGACATTTATTGATAATCTCCATGTTCACTCTCTGCATGTGGGGCTTGCATTTGAGGAGTCTAATTTAGAAACCTGCCCGTCTTGTTTGTGCAGCAGAGTTTGATCCAGACCCTCTGCCGGATAAATCAGAGTCAGAGCTGGGACCTGCAGACTTGGCCGTGGCTTCAAAGACGACAAAGTTGCACAGCTTATTTCCAGTTCAAAGTTATCCACAGATAAATTAGAAAGAGTAAACAACAGCCGAGCTGTTTGACCAAAAATGTCAACAGTTATGGCAGAGTAGGATTATTAGCAGATCATAACTGAAGGTGATATTAATTAACTTTAATCTGAGGGGAGTGTGTTAGAGAAAATAGGTTTCACCAACAATAGATGTTTAGAGTAGAACAAGACACAACAAATAGGGAATAAGTAAAGACAGACTAGCTGAGGGACGGGGAGGTTTCATGTGTGGTGTTGTGTGCAAGACAGAAAAATTGTTTTATATGATATTAATAAGAAAGATATCATAACTACATTTTGCACATTTTTTTCATTCAGATTCAGTCTCATCCGTGTGCTCAGTGTTTGAGTGTGTTTACTCTCTAACATTTTACTTAAATGTATGTGCAGTAACTCAGAACTTGTTTTATTTTGCTACATATATTGTTCACACAAGAATACAATAGTAAAAGAAAAGGATAATTAAAGCTACTCTGAATTTTTTGACCACTAGTAGCACTATAGAGCTGCTAGGAAGTAGAGGAGGATGTAAACAATGCAGGATTTAAAAATTGGCTTTGTAAATCTTTTATGAAGAAGGAAATTCATTTCTCTGCCACAGCCAAGGTCAGTTTGCACTTATGTGGAGCTCAATGATCTGTGTAATGTTAAATATGGGATTTTTGTAATTGATTTAAAAAAAAAAAAAAAAAAAAAAGGAAAAAAAGACTATTGATGGCACTCTGATGGCTCATTCACAAGATGAGAATCACTTGAATACAAATGTCAGGTAATAAAGAGAGCAGTGAATGATATGCACCGCCATACACACTGAAAAGGAAGCCTGGCACCAGGTTGGAAAAGAGGCCCGCTTTTCCCTGGTTGCAGACCCTGGAAAAAAAGGGGGAGCACATTCCCAGACTGTTTCCCAACTCCATCTGGTTATTATGCCGCCCAATTTGTACAGAATTCTGCAGTTAATGAAATACTGTTTCATGTACAAATCAATATTGAGGCAGCACGGTTTGTGTGGAGATGCTGGATTTGCATGGATGTTTTCTCATTGGATTGGTGACTCTGAGATGAGGATTGACCTTTGACCTTATAGAACCGTCCAAAAGGAGGCAGTGTAAAGATGGCACGGCAGTGTGGGATACTGAAAGCTTGCAAATCGAGCGAGTTCAAAGCTGTTTATCTTTAGTGCGGTCTTAGTGGTAGTAATATGGTTTATCCCTGCTTTAACTAAAAATACTGCATGTGTCAAATTGGTGACATATTGAGTACATAATTGGTTCATTCTCTGTGCATGTGTGTGTTTCTGTGTCTGTATCTAGTGTGTGTGTGTGTGTGCATGAGAACAGCCAAACAGCCTGTCCAACTTCTTCTAAGGGGAACGTGACAAAGAACACACCCGCTCCGGTGAGTGGCCGGAGCTGCTGGGGGAAGAATGAGGTGGGGGACTGTGATTATGATCAAGCGTCTCAAACACACACACAGCTGTGAGCACTTGTGTCCATTAACACCTTGTAGCAGAACATGAAAGCGATGGATCACATTTTCTCCGCAGCTGAAGTACCGACGGCCGTCTTATGGCATCTTCTCGATTTACTGCTGTGCAACAGGATCGGCCAACAAAGTCTGAAGTAAGAGAGGATATGTTCGAGTGTGGAGAATTTAAAGAAAGCTCCAGAATTGAACCTTTAAATGATTTAACATGTGTAGCAGTAATGGCCGGGGATGGCTTTAACAACAGCCAGACTTTTCGTGACAGACAGAGAATGAGGGAATTAGTGTTTGGCAGAAATAGTAGTTAATATCGGACAAAAAAAAAAAAAGAAAAACTTGAATGAATATGGTTGCAAGACAGTGGAGAGTGGGAGAAACAATAAAAACGTGTAAGCTATTGAAAATGACAGAGAAATTGCTAAAAAGCACCGACGGACTGTAGAAGGTGTTCATGTGTGTACCTGTGTGTGCTTTCTATGGTGTACACACTGCGTGCAGTTAACTTCAGCTCAGAGCTGCAGCTGCCCAAAGATCCTGGAATGTTTATGAGTTTGTTTTGAAGTGCTTGTGCACACACACACACACACACACACACACACACTGACACCCCAACTAGCCCCCCCCAACCTGCCACCCCTGCACCCCCTCACCCAAATTAGGCTCAGCGGGGATAACTGAACACTGTTGAAGGCCATTTTTCAATTCATTAACACATCAAAGCCTCACTGGTGCGCCACAAAAACACTCACTAATTCTTATCTGTTGGAGCAAAAACAGACATTTCTGCATAGGGAGAAGTTCTGTGGGTGGTGGAAAGTCAGATCCTCAAGCGAACGCTGGTTTTTATTTGTTAGTATCCGATTCAAGGATGCGTAAATCTGGTTCCTTATGTTGTCGTGGAAATCGGACAACAAACAAAAGCTACAGGCCTGGCACACTGAAGGATGCTCACACAAAAATAAAAGAGGAGACGGAGGGAGAGGAGGAAGAAACATGCCTCTAGGAAAATATTAGAGAAGAAAATAGTTGCACAACTTTGTCATCAAAACGAATAGCGTCAAATGAACATTTTGGTGGAGTAACTGCTTCAGTAAATGTTTTGTTATTTATGGTGTTATTTCTTCCACTACATAGTCTGCACATATCTTCTCAGATTGTGATCTAGATGGCGCTTGCTTCTTTAAATACAGGCAATATTTCAGGTAACATACATCAACTGAAGAACCCCACACTGTTCTACTTTAGCTCTCATAACAGGTACCCCGACAAGTAAATGTGCTCTGAACAAGCTCACAGACTGGTCTGTCAAGCGTGCTATGACAAATTGGCCCGTAAAGACTGCTCTCAACAAATAAAATGCGAGTGTGTTTGTGGAGTGCACTGCCTTCTCTGTTCTTCTCCATATGTCAGGGATAAATCTAACCTCATTTTTCCTTCAGCTCGACCAAAGCCAAGCCGGTAAGCACAGCCAATTGATTTTGGATGCCTGTGCAAAACCCAAATCCCATGGCTAAAATTGGTCCTTGAAAATTGGAGGGCCGCTCTCCCACCACCACCTTTCCCCTCTTGGCCCAGGCTGTGGTCCAGACCTGCTGCAGCCCCCCTTGGGTGCCCTCTCTGCCTGGCCAAACAGGCTCTGCTATATGGGTTCCTGCCATCTTGTGTGTGTGTGTGTGTGTGTGTGTGTGTGTGTGTGTGTGTGTGTCTGTGTGTGTGTTTGGGCTGAGTTCCGCCTGGCTGCTCCAGCCACCTGCTCAGGGCACCAGGGGGAACACCCGGTTAATTAGCTCCTCATTAGAGCCAAGGTAGTGTACAGTGGGCACAAATGCACACATATACACACACACACAGAGTTATGCACCCACACACACCGGAGACGACTGCCTTAAGAAGTAGTAACCACTCAGAAAACTTCAAGGATCAAGTGACAAAGGATACAAAAAAAAGTCAAACAGAAGTGAGACTTAAACAGATGTAAACACTGCTGGGTCTGTATACTCTAATGAGCTGTGGACAACAAGCTGAGACAGAGATTTAAGAACTCCGAGCTGAGAACTAACAGGAAACTACAGCTCCTGTTGCCCTGCTGTGTGCATTACATAGCTAATGCTACAAAATTTACTGTACACATCCCAGGAGCTTCTACCTCTTTGTAAGAAACCACTTTAGCCCCACTTGCTCTTTCTTTCTCTTCCACACAGACATATCTTTCACTTTTAGCTTTGACACCATGTCTCGGGCCCTCCCCTCCCTCCACTGGTTTCTGCGGTTAGCCTCACGCCGTGGGCTTAAGAGCAGGCTCTTGGGAGCCCTTTTGAACTGAAAGTCCCCTTAATTCCTCTCCCACCCCTTCCCTAAGCCTCCTTCTCTCTCCCTCCCTATTCCCTCTTACTTTCATGAGACCCCCATCTTAAATACTCTCACTTGCAGCCTCTCCCTCTTCGTGCTTGTTTCCTTGCGCTGTCCTCTTTCTTGCCCATCCTTTTCTCCATCTCCCCTTTCTCTCTCTGGATGGCATCAGGCAGGGAAAGATTTTAACGAGATTAGGCTGGAGGGTTGCCAGGCTGGGGGGCCTGGTGTCAGTGGAGAGTTGAGTCCTTAGCTCTGTTCCCTCTCCCTGGTCCACTTCACTTCCCCACATCTAAACATTGTTATCTCTGTCCCGCCTTTGCCTTCAGTCTCTGTCTGTCTCGATTACTGTTTTTTTTTCCACAGACAATTTGAGCACAGGGGCAGAGCCAGACGACTGTTGTGCAATCAAATTATCGTGGAGAATGGGTTATAAACTGAGGCAAAAAAAAAAAAAGATTTACTTTTGCCATGACACTTGGCATACACAACCATGAGGTCCACTGTAGGGGATGCAAGTGATGCCTGCACTGGTTTAGAAATAGAAAGTGACAGATGGAACATACTGTGTAGATTCACCACTGTGGCCAGAGATGACAGTAGAAATCATGAATGGATATCAAATGTTTTGTTGTTTTATGATTAGGTTGTGATGCAGAATTGAATGTGAATGCAAAAGAGTCTCAGTTTAGAATTGAGAAGTAAATTTTCAAATGTTATGCTGAGGAACAAAATAAGATGTGAGGATGGGGGGTGGCTGGAAAACATTGACATAACATCCACTTCAGCAGTTTAAAGGGGACATATTATGCACATTTAAAAGTCTATATTTTTATTCTGGGGCTCTACTAGAATATCTTTGCATGATTTATAGTTAAAAAAAAACGCCTTATTTATCTTATACGGACCCTTTACGCAGCCCCTCAGTTCAGCCTCTGTCTGAAACAGGCCATTTTAGCTCCTGTCTCTTTAAGCCCCCCCTCCCGAGGAGCCCTCTCTGTTCTGATTGGCCAGCTCTTGGAAGCTGCCCCTCGGCAGACATCTGCAGGTTGCGGAGGCTACGTCAACGAACCATGCAACAAACTATAGTAGTAGGATTTCACTACTTTTTCCTCATTCTTTACTTAAAATGTATTCTCAAATACATCCGTACATATCCAATTCGAAATCTGAGAGTGGACAACACAAACGACACGTGGAAAATCTTAGCAACAACCTTAGCAACCAAGGCTACGGAACGGACGGCCATTTATGGGCATGTGCGATGATGCGACATCAACTAATCAGCAAGATAGAAAAAACTGTTGCAAACAAAGTGTTCAGAGCAAGCTGAAGCCTGGGCTTTTGACTTGCAGGCGGCATTTCTACATACATTAACCTAATTTTTTGGAACTTTGACCATGTTTAGCATAGATATCTCAGCCTGAAAAAGCACGATATGTCCCCTTTAAAAACCATGTTTCAATTTGAAATGAGATCAAGGCTTAATTTTCAATCCTCAGGAGAAAATTTGCTCCCAGTCATTTTATTTGGACTCATTCTGCCATTTAAGACTAATCAGAATCATACCTTAATTTGTACATAATCTATAATGGCACTAAACTTTACAATTAAGGTTATTGTTGTACCTCTAATAGTATTAATATCTGAACCTCTTCAGCTGCTTTGGAGCTGTAAAGGTGATGTTAAACCTGTGGATTGAAAATAAGAATTGGGTTGGATGCTCCCAGTGGAGCTGCTCCTTAAGGAGATGATAATGGAGTGAAGGACAGACTGCTCCACATTTGTACATTTGTTTATACTACACACACACACACACACACACACACACACACGAGACCTGTCTATTCAGATACAGTAACAGACAATATCTATATGCACAAATGTATGTAGAAACATTATGGTGACAGCAAGAGATCAGATAGACAGACTGTGTCTGTGTCAGCCACCAACAGACAAAACCACAGCTTAACCAATTCAAAAGGAGAAGCTAGCAGCGCGATAATCATGCACTCATCATCAACATCCAGACATACATTTTCTTTTAACAGCCCCTGAATCTTGATGAAACCAACAATACCGGCTGGCGGCCACAAACCACATAGTTTCTCGGGCAATAGAGCACAGAGGCCTGCAACAACATTCAAAGGAGCAAACTGAATTCAATGACAGAAGAAAAGGGCTGATATCAGCAAAAAAAAGAGAGAGAAATATGAAATAAAAGAGGAGGTAGCAGACAGAAAAACTTCCCGGCAGTGAGTTAATCTTTGACAAGAGTCAGTTATACAAGGTTAGAGAGGAAGAGAGTGCCGGCAGTGACGGGCACCTCAGGAGGTGATTGCTACCATCTGTGGGGGAGAGTTGATGGGGGCCTGGGAGAGCAGGGTGGGCACACTGCAGCTCCACCAGTTTGCTTTGGCACCGTGATGAAGCGCTACATCGCACCGCTAGATTACATGTGGCTCACACACATGCACAAATGCAAGGAGATGCATATGCACGCACTTGGCCTCAGGCAGCAGCAAAACCTTTCCCAGGGATCCAGCATTTTAACTCAGCTGACATTAACGCTGTAATTTGACACTTTGCTGTCCTTAACGTTGTTTCACCATGTTCACCGCTTGCCAAAGAGCCTTTATGGGTGGCTTCGAAGAATGAGAAATGCATCAATCCTTTGCGGGTTGGCCGTGGACCAACGCTGCAATCCTGACAAACGGAATAAAAGCAAAGAGCAAAGCTACAGTAACAAACCGAGCAAACTGACCCAACCCTGTTGTCTCAGCCAGATAAGGGCTGTTACTCTTGCCTCAAGACTTTAAAAAACACACAAACACCACCAAAACAAAACGTAGACACCTCCTGTTTGTTGGCCTCGGTGTGCTGTAGCCCCTGCGTCTCACGCTAACCAGCCCAGAGGCATCATTTCATAGGGCTGGTGATTTTAGAAACAACATTCCTCCGCTGTGTAATTATTCGAAAGCACAGGAGGTTTCTCTAAATCCACTTTCTTTCACTCAGCAACCCCCCCCCTTCAACACACACACACACACACACACACCCAAATACATCTCCTGCTCATTTGAGTGTCGTGCTGTAAGTAATTGAAGTGTCGGGTCCCTGTTAGCCTCCAGCAACAGGCAGCGGAGGTGGGAGGGTTGGGAGGGTCTTTAAGTCAATTAGCGAAAGTAGGAACATGGCACATACATGCAGTAATATCAAGGCAGTTCTGGCTTTTTTCATCCTTACCTGCCTATATTTGGCAACTCACTGAGCTTCATATCATGTTGCCCTCTAGGGACAGAAAGCATAATTTCAACTGACCATGATGGACAATTTCAGGTTGCTGAGTAGTTCAAAACTGGATTCTCCAGGCTGGTTATGGAATCCCAGAACAATCTGGTGAGGTTAACTTTGTTCTACCCAGGACCAAACCTCATTGTGTTGCAACAACAAAAGCACACAGATCCAGCTCCTCTGCATGATACGATTGAGAAACTATAAAAATGTAATGTTGTTCATGTTATCCAAATCATGCAACCTCACAAATTGTGCTGTGGTTTCATGTGTGGAATGAGGTCATTTCTCAATCACGAGGCCGAAAAAGTGTCTTGAAAAATCTGCTCTACAAGTGGAACATGGGCCTGACCTCTGCTTGCCCTTACTAGGAGATGTGGAGCGAAAAAATGCTGTGAAAGGATGGAGGCCTATTTTGAAATTCTAATCAGCATCAAATAACCATCTGCCCCTTGTCAGAGAGGGAAACGAAGAGAGAGAGAAAAATGAACTTTGTGCTTCTGTGGTCTTCAGAGTTTCCACAGCTCTGTACAGATCTGAGAGCTTATTCTGAGCCCTTTTCCTGAGCATGTGTTCCTGGCTGGCCTCTTTCTCTCACACATACACACACCTCAGTTGGATCACACTGCTCTCCCTAAGAAACCCATCTGTCAATGTCCCCCTAATTCCAGCTAATAGTTTCCAAAAAACAGAGGCTGAGCCCACCAAAAACCACAAACCCCCACAAAAGATTTGAACGGGTTGCAACAAGACTTTGCAAATTTAAAATCTGTCTCTTCTGCTTCTTGTTCTTCTGCCGTAAAATTCACATTTTTGCAGCCACTGCTTCATTAATGTGGCAGACATGATTTAATAACACCTATTATATAACAGGTAATAACTTTTTTACAGGTAAAAACTAATTTGAGGGGATTTCCTTCAGGTGATGACATGGACTAATGTGAATAGTTATTTAGTTGATTGATTTAATTCCAAAGGAAACTCCCCTTCTCATGCAAAAACAGAATACCATATCATTCATTCCCCACTGGACTCAATATGTCAAATTTACTATTGAAAATATTCAACACCACACCCAAACGCTGCACCAGAACAGGAACACCCAGCTCTGCTACCAACCGCAGCTCACCTGCAATCTTGAGAAATCCGCCCAAATGGCCATTCAAACAGCCTTCACATGACCTCTGTACTTAATGCTATGAAAGCATACCGGTGTGCCTGGTGCAACACTGGGAGCAGACCTGGCTTGGCGGGTCCATTAGCGATGGATGGTGTCTGGCCCTGAGCTCGTAGCGTCCCAGAGCAGCACTCTGGACTTCCTGCAGTCCAAATGAGGTAGAGGAAGGACTGGAGAATAGAACAGCTTGGTGCCGCGGCCAAACAGGGCCAAGATGGCTGCAGAAACAGCCAAGATTATAGAGCTACTACACCACCATAAATTATCATCTACTCAGGATGTCACATTGTCGTTGACTCCACAAGAGGCCTCTTCATCTTATACAGTGACTTTGGCAGACTCTATTGTAGCATGATATACCGTCTCACATTGTAAAGTCAACATACAGTATTTACATTATGGCATCGACCATGCCAGCAGAAAAGCCAATACTCAATCACGACAGTAACCTAATAGATCTTATCCATCTGTTTCCTCATTCTGTCCTGTGGCTCAAACTCCGAGCAGATAAATCACAGCTTTTTCCATCATGTCTCCCTCAATACAAACAGACACGCTCCTTTACGAGGCTGCCCTCTCTGACTACTAGAGCGGGGATTTGTAAACCAATGTCTTCAGGCAGGATTCATAGTGAGGGAGGCGGCAGATGGGCGTGTGTGTGCATGGCTTGTGTCTAGAGTTAGTGTGTGAGCTTGCCAAGAGCGCAGACAGTAATCTTGGTGCGGTGCATGTCAAACATTTAGCAAGACCCATGAACAATCAAACCAGCTTGTAAGAGGCAGTGTTCTTGTTTTGCAGGGGGAAAGGCTTAAAACTGCTAAAAGTGAGAGCAAATTGTTTTAAATCATTTGAACATTAGTGTTTAAAGTGGTGAAATCTGGCTACCAGGCACATAATTTCTCAGGGAGTGACAGACTCAGAGGTGGGGTGTGAAACAACTGTTGATTTGGCTCTACATCTGCCCACTCTGAATTCCTCATTATCCACAAACCATCTCCCCATCAACTTAACCTTGTCACCACCCCGCAAAGGATCATGACCTCAGCCCAGCCCCCTCAAACCTTCCTTCCAACCCAAACACCCCCAGGGCCTAGTAAAAGCTCTGGTGACACCTAAGGGACTCCTCGGCTCTGTAACTTGCCAGTCTTTACACACTTGCCCTGTCTTAATACTTACACTTCGCTGCCACAGTGGCGTGCCTCAGGGCTTACACTGCAGCCCGCTGCCATTTGTGCACCGTCTCAGAAAGGAAAGCAAGCAAAAAAAAAAAAAAATCAACATGGGGCGGGTACATTTTAAAATTTTAAGAATGGGCTTTAATATACACTGGAGAGGCTTTTTAAAGGCTCTGCTGCTACTTTGTGGATATTTTGGAACCAGTTCTACCGGAATAAGCTGTAAAGAGGCTTTTGGAACTTGAAATTGGCGACATCTGGGACCGACTTCTTGGCGTGTCCGGATGTGTGATCAGGTATAGCGTGCAACATGCAATATGGCTTTAACTGCCCTATATCAACACTGGGATTATGTCATCAGAGTTGGCCAGCACAGCCGGGCTGTTTAGTCCAGAAATTGTAGATGGAAGTGACATATCAATCCCACAGAGAAGAGATCTACGGGAAGCGGGTGTAACATTTCGGAAACAGCTACGGGACATTTGAAAGAGGGTGTGTGCAAAAGTATGAAGGAGAAAGCACTGAGGGATTTACAGGATATTGTTGTAGAAGGGGATAGGTGCATGTGTGCATGAGTGTGTGCCTGTATCTGTGGGGCTGAGTAAGTGAGGGTGTCAAGGATAAATCGGAGAAGCCAAAGTAAGGTAGTGTTGGCATGGGAGGTTTCAGAGTACAGAGTGAAGGAAGACTGGGTTTGTTGGCCGGTCTAATGCTAAAATGGCCTTGTTCCTCTGGCTGTGTCACTGTCTGTCCCCCTTAAACAGATCTGGCACTGTTCAATGCTAAATATGATCTCAGGCCAGCTCACTGGGCAATTACAACATGTTAGAAAAATATAGACTGTTTTTCAATGTTCTGCTCCTGTTTTTTTCTCTCTGGCTGTAATTTTATTTCATTATGGGGAAAGGTTAAAATGGGGACAGTGGTTTCTAATATGGTTTTATTTTCCTATGCTTACAAATTTTTATGACAAGCAAAATTGACCTGAATTAAGTTCCGCCTATGTCTATTTATATTAACAGAGAAATGCTGTAATAATCACCACCAAAGAAACTTCCACATATGAATTTATGTGTGAATGAATGAATTTATGTTAAAAAACACATGACTAACATGGCGTGTTTCTAAAAATTTTTGCAGCCACAAAAATTAATATATGGGTTAAATATCACATCAAAAACCTGTTATCGTACAAAAGGCTAATCCAATACCAAGGTAATCCATTTACATTAACAAAAATTGCCTCAGAAATTGCTATAATTTTACTTGGCAAGCTTTCAAAGCACGTCTGGATGACTTTTACTGAGCATGTCTTGAGGTAAAGGCAAACACTGCCAAATAACATTCTTGGATGACTTAGCTGTAGCGGTGTTCCAATGAATCGAGCTGTTGTCATCCACTGTTTAGACATGCTCGTGAAAAAGAGTTTTGTCAGAGAAAAGTACAGAAAACATAATTTTGTTGAGAGCAGTAAGCCTGTTTCCCTGCAGGGGAACGGTAAATACAAGAGGCTGATGGGAAATGCAGGAGAAGGATGGGCCTGTGTTTTAAGAGATGTCGCCAAGTTTGCCAGCTCAACCAGCTACCAGAACTCCTCACCTGTATAAACACAAAACTCATCCGGTATGTTCTGGCAACACTATTAATTAGAGTATACCCTCATAACAGTCATACACAGGTCATCATAGCTAATTCTCTCCTTCTCTCTTTTCCTGTGTTAATTCAATTTGATGGGCTGATTTGACATAGCTGTCCAACACATTGAGGTCATGACTCTATCCAAGAAAGCAATCCATCCACCACTACTTGTACTGAAATATTACCATATTTTTAATGGACTCTTTGAACTAAGAAGGGGATATTTGTACCAGATCAGCCCGTCCTCACAAAACAAAACAGTATAGGTCTAAAATTCAGGCCGGCAAAAATGACTTATAGTTAACGTTTACACCATCTAGCGGCTGTTGTAATTGCGACCCAGGGAAGTGACGCAGTTTAGATGACGTCAGTATAAGGTGACTTCCTTATAAGGAGGAGGCGGGTAGGGAGGATGGCTAGATAGTTAGCAAGATGGCTCGGGTGTGTTTTTCCCCCCAAAGTGTACACTCTAAGTGTGTAAGAGTGTATTTTGCCGGTGTTTTACACCGCAAGTCGCTGCAGCTCGGGTGTCCGAACTAGGATCTTTCTCTAACACTAACCAAGTGTTTTTTGTGCCTAAACCTAACCAGACCTTAACCACAGAGTTGTCGAACCATAAAACATCATTATATATAAAACGGTCCTATGGGGGGCTTTCCTGGTCCCCATCCGTCCTCTAGAGGGTGCTGAAAAGAGTCATTGGAAATAGACCTATTCTGCCGTTTTGGTATGAGGATGTGTTGATCAGGTAGTTCGCAGTTTTATTGATGTGTGTTCAATAGGGTTTAATCCTCTGTCCCAATCTCATTCACTGATTAGGATTGTACTGAGAAAGGAAAAACAAGGAAGAGAGCTGAGGAGGAAGAGGGTGACATAAAAACTGGAGCTTCCACACATTACTTTTGCATGGTCCTTTTGGTGGCCACTAATTTAATGTGAAGATTGTTGAATGATATTTCTATAAAGAGCAGATTGTGATCCATCGTCATGTTAGGTTCCTTTCTTGTGTGACATAATTTATCAGAAATATAAGTCACAACCTGTGATATTTGGAGTACGGCAAAAATATACTGTATCTACAGTATATCCCACAACAGACTAACTGAAACATGTTTAAAAGCACATAGAAAAGAGGAAAAGACTTACGCAAACACTCATTGGCCTCGCGTGCACTGGCCCTCTGCCATGGTCGATCATAGTGAAAGGGCTTGCAGCGGTCACATTCAGGCCCCTCTGTGTTGTGTTTGCAGTCGCACACCAGTTTGCCTTCCTTGTCTTTCAGACAGCGTGATGCATGTCCATTGCATTTGCACCTCCCACCCACCTGGAAGTCTCCCACTGCATAGAAATAAGTTGGCAGTGTTGATGTCACTGCCATGGGGTCATCGTCCCTCCCTCCACTGTTGCTTCCAGCCCCCAGTCCCAGCTCCCGGGGTATCTGGGGTCGGCTAAAGACCACACGGATATCAGTGACTGTCACCCAGTCCTGAAGGACTGGGCTGTTGTCGAAGTCTTTGCCAGAAGGCCGTCCATCCAGAGTGCTGAAAGCAATGAGCCCTCCAGAGAGTGGATAGAGGTCAGTATGGCCATCTGTACATAGAGCCTCCTGTTCATTCTGCTTTGTTATTGTTGCTTTGTTGGGCCGATTGTACATACGCCGGCACTGTGAGGAGTAGAACTGGTAGGGCATCCATGTCTTGCCGTAGTCCATGCTCTTGTATATGGCCAGCGACTCAGGTCGGGGTGAACAGAACTGCAAGCTGACATAGGTGATCTCAAACTTTTTACCCAGTGAAAGGGTTAGAGTCACGTTATACGGAGAGATGTTCAGATTCTCCGACTGCCAGCAGGTGAGGTTGTGAGCAGAGTTGAGGTCGGTGAGGTAGGAAGCGGGGTGCGAACGGCGAGGGTCAGCAGCATCGCAGATTTGGCACGTACGTACAGAAGGCCGATCGTCGCCTCGCTCCACCACGCTGCAAGAACGGGACGGAGGCCGGCCGCAGACACTGGACACCATCACCTCTTTGCCAAAGGCAGCATTGATAAACTCGGGGATACAGCGGCGGGCTGCACCTGTGTCGTCGTAGCAAGGGTCCGGAGGGGTCTGCTGCCCTGCAAAGGGATTGGCAGCGCTGTGGGTGGAGGCTGAGTATGCCAGGAGGCACAAGCACAGCAGGCACCTCCAGGGTTCCCTCATCCTGCTTAGAGAGCCTGTGTGTGAATGTGTGTGTGTGTGTTTGTGCACAGACGAATCTTTGTGTGTGTCTACCAAAGAGTCTGTGTGTATAAATGAGAGATTGTGTGTGTGTGTGTGGGCGCGCGTGTGTGTGTGTGTGTCTGTGTGTGAGTATTACTTTCTGTATGTGCTTAGATGTGAGTCAGTGGAAGGAGAGTGTCTGAGCTCAGTGACCCTTCACTTCGGGGCTGACCAGAGCCCTTCCTGCAAGTTAGAGAAATAAACAGAGAGGTCAATGTCGCAGACATATTTTTACCATAATAGGATATAAAATAGAAAGTAATGTTGATTGAATTTTACTGTATAAAAAAGAACTCTGTACATCTTAAAAACTAAATTATATTTGCTCTTATTAAAGGAAATAAAATTTCTTGGCAGACCCTTTGTACAGTGTAATTACAAGTGAATGTTTTCATTGACTAAAAGCCTGTCAAAGCATAAGACAGACGGGGGCCCAAGAGAGAGGATGTGACCATTTAAAGAGAGACATTAGTGGCTGCAAGTGACTGCATCCTGAATTTTAATGCCGGCCTCTCATTCAGTACTTCCATTCAGGTCAAAACTGGCCAAGCCTTCTGGTCATGCTTGAGCAGCATGGCAGAAGTCGCCCTATAATCCCTGGTGATGCTGCGAAGCAGTGGACCGCATGTGACTCAGCCAAACCTCTGCTTTAAGAGGTGAAACAACTGTGGTTGTGAAAAACCGGACACTATTTTATATACACGAGATCATGAGCTCAAAAGTTGAGCCATGATCTCTTCTTGCTACTGATTTTGGCAGGAATTTGACAGGAAATCAACAGTTGGAACACTATTGTTACACTAAGCTGACCCTGGAGAAGGCAGCATTATGTTAATTCATTGAACCAGAAAATTCACCAAAAGTGATCGCTATTTGGGGATTATACTCTGCATTATAAGAACTGAGGAGGCAATGAGGCTCCATTCAAGCCTTTCTAAACCTCTGGGTCAAGATAGATACCTGGATGACATCATTCATACCCTCACAGCTAGACGAGGGGGCCTCTCGGCCCCAAAGAGAGAAAGATTGAGGGGCGTAGGGAGAGAAAGCTGTAGGGCAAAGAAAGAGATGTATATAGCCTGAAGCTTTTCCTTCCTAATCCCCTTTTACTTCCCTGGGTGTCAAATCTGGAAGAGCCCCATTTCAAATCGGACAGCTGAGGGGTTGAGAAGGCACCCCAGCCCTCTTTGCGAGGTATTTATTAAATTATAATGAATCACACCCACCTCCTCCTGCCCTCACTCTCCCTCTTACTACAGCATCCCTCTTCATCTTAGTAGGACAAAAGGCCGTCTCTGTATCCACTTCAGTCAAGCGGGGAAGGCAGACAGACGGATTTAAGGGGAGTCGGAAAAACAAAAGTTTCGTTCTTTTTTTTTTTGTGTGAGGGGTCCAAAGCTAGCAACCCTCAAAAAAGGAGCCCAGTGGCCTGGTAAATAGGACCACTCATCTGCGCTCAAGTGCTAAAACCCGTCCATTTGGCCTCTCCTCAAGCAGAGATTGGGTGTTAAAGGAAAGGGAAAGTGTGCGGGAATTACACAGAGCAGAAAGACAGTGCGTAAGAAAATGTGGAAGTACAACTGATTCTTATGTCAATCATAGAAATTGGTAGGTAATTACACACTATTAAAAATTCAGACTTCTTTTCTGCTTCATTTTATGATAAATGGTAATTTGGTAAGAGATAAATGTACATTTCCCTTCTCTGCCAAGCTTTGAAATAACCACCCAAAATGCAAATACAATCTCAAAGACATTTAAAGACCTGAGCATGAAAACATTACACGCACAAAAAATAACCCCTGCTATTGCAATATTTAACATATGAAAAATGGATTGCAGGGAATGGGGCTGCTCATAAATGATTATAGTATGAGTGGGCCTTGCCAGGACGGATAAGGACATTGATCAATGACATGTGTCTGAGGACGAGGAGGTTAAAGTGGGCACGCAGGCGGGAGTTCATCAGCCAAGGCACTCCATCAAAAGGCTGGCCAGGGTAAAGCTGGCGGGCCCCGACACCCACTGGGGAGGGCATGGAGAGGCGGCTGATAGAATTAGCAACTCATTAGCATCCAGGCCCAGCTTCCATCAGCAGCATGTTCATCCGAGAAATGAGGCAGCGGGGAGGCTCTGAGAGAGAAAAAGGGGGTTAGGAAGGAGCAGGAAGATGGGGTGGAAATTATGACAGGTGAGAGGAGGAAGGCAGAAGATGGAGAGGGGGAATTATTCAGACTTAAGATGTGATGGGCAAGTTGTTGAGGGACTGCGAGGAAGTTAAAACAGTTTTTTTAAAAGCGAAAAACAGGCAGGAAAACACTTGACAGACACAAGAGATTAGAAAAGAGGACAAACAGGCGCAAGGAAGGAGAAGAAAAAAAAAAAGAGTTGCAGTAGTTAAGAGTGAAAAGAGGGACATACTGTATGAGGGGGAGAGAAACGGTGAGGGGCGCGACAGTGATAAAGCAGAAATGGCTCGAGGGAGGGCGAGCGAGGACAGAGATGAAGTAGCAGTAGGAGAGAGAGGGAAAGTGACAGAGATGGAGGGAGGGAGCGCAGGGAAGGGAAGGGAAGGACATAAAAAATGAGAGAGGGAGAGATGGAGGGAGAAACAGAGGGGAGACAGATTAAAGTAGAGGACTGCATTGGTCTGTGTCTGGACTTGGAATGACTAAATATGGTGGTGTGCTGCCGGGCCTGCTGGGAGATTCTTCCAGGGTCTGGTGCTGTCAGGCGTGTCTGGCAGATGAGCGTGTAGGTTAAACAGAGAGAGAACAGTGACAAGGCTGTTTAATTCCACTCTGTACACCCTCTGAAATAGATGCTAGCCTTGCAGTAAGTGTTAACAGTTCTCTAAGACAGTTCAACAACACTACACTCTGGCGAAAAAATCTGGTCTTTATTAAAAACTTATGACTTATTCTATATCACTATAAAAACTGCAAAACGTGAGCCAGCTCCACAAAATCTTTCTGGATTTGTAAGCTTTGCCAGGATGTCAGCGCAGTGGTGTAGCTGGCTGACCTTTGAAATACTAAGAATCTGTTTCAGCAAGAAAATTCTCTACTTTCAGCATTGACAGTGTGTTAAACAAACCACAAGTTTCCCTCAGTGGGGGCAGACATTGTCTTTTATTAAATGTGGTTGAAGTAGCAACAGCTGCGGGCCCATGTCTGTCTTTCTGAAGAAGACAATGAATACCCCACATTAAAAAAAAACACTTTCCGGAAAACAACCAAGAAGAGGTTGAAGTGTTTTAGAAAATACATTTACATAGTTGATGTGAACAAATATTTTGTTCTTTCAGGAAAAAAATAAAGGAGCAGTTTGACATTTTGGAAAATACACCTATTTGCTTTCTTGACAAGAGTTAAATAAATGTGAAGCTACCACTAGCAGCTGGTTAGCTTAGCATAGCGCTTTTGTTAACTTTGGATGGAGCCGGGCTGGCTGCCTCCCCGTTTCAGGTATGTAGGCTAAGCTAAGCTAACCTGCTGGCGACAGTAGCTTGATATTTACCATACAGACCATGGGAAGGGTATCAATCTTTTAAACTCATTGCACTAAAGCGAACAAGCTTTAATGTTAGCATTCATGCATTAAAAGATGTGTTAATTAATGCAAGAGTGACGGCAGCTTCAAATCTGAGTTTGGATTTTTGGCTACCCTTTTGTTTACATGTGGATCCCAGATTGCGCCTTTAAAGTTTGATTTGACCCTGCAGCACACAAACCTACCACCATCTGGTATGTTAAAAGACAAACTGTTCCTGTGGCAGCTAAGCCATTTCCAAGTGAATGGCTGCTTGGAGTGTGGTGACAAATACAAACTGCATTGCCAATTCATCACTGCAACATTCCTCTGTGGATTAATGGCAAGGAAAATGTACTTGTGCCAGCGTGCTACAATCCCTGGTGGGTAAGCGAGTGCAGTGTTAAATAATTTGCCCATTAGTATTACAAGCACATTATGTGAATGGATGAAAAAATATGGGACTTTTTAAGTGGAAGCACCCTGCATAAGAAGGTGTGCTTTGCCACAAAGACCACTCAGGCCATTTAGCAACTGGAACAGATTCAATGGTTTTAATCAACCAGTGACAGCCCAATTAGAGAATGTAGATGATGGAGGGCAAAAGGAAGGGAAATGAGATTAAAAAGAAGTGGGCGAGGAATAGAGGGAGTGAAAGCGAGAGGCAGATAAAAAAAAAAAAAACAGGCAGAGAGAGAGAGAGAAAGAGACAGGAACAGGAAGATGGCAGGGTGGTCTAGAGGTTTCAGCAGAGACATTCCGGGAAACGTTTTTTCAGCTTCTCCCTGTCACCGGGAGATCATCCCATGTTGAGTTGTCTCTCTTTCAAGCGTGGGCGCCTCTGTCAGAGTTCACAGATTAGGAAAACAGAAGTCGCTGAGAGGCTTTATTTGGCTTGGGTGTAGAGGAGGGCGCCGGGGGAGGTGAGGATAGGAGAGGGACAGCTGAGCCACTTTGTATCCCAAGTGGGAGCCTTTCACGCTGCTCTAGAGAGTTGGCGTGGCGGCCCCCACTCAGACTGGGAGTGAATGGAGGTCTTCTGGGTTGCCTCTCACAGATGACAGCAAGCTGAGGCCCAAACTGGTGCCCTGCTGTCCCTCCAGCCTGCTGTACAGTAATCCCTGGTGGGGTTATTAGTGGCTGCCCAGAACCATGGAGGACTTTTTAATAGGCTAACAACAGGACCACCTCCATTCTCATTATCACTATAGAAAGATGCAGTGTATGAATAGAAAAGAACAGTGAGAGCAGCAACAACCTTAGAAATCCCCCTGTATACAGACAGCACATGGTTAGATGTTTTTGATGCTATCAAACCCTTATGCATCGCATTCAGGAATCACATCTGGGATGCAAACCCAGATGTGTTCCAACCCATATAATTAATTTGTGTCATTTACAATTATAAAGAAATTATAAAGAAAAGCAGCAAATCCTTATTTGTTAATTTTCTGTTGATCAACTAATCAATTAATGAACTAATCAGTTCAGCACTAACGCCATCCTCACCATCTGTACACACATGCTTGATAGGTAAATAAACCTGTCCACATGAATCAACATGACTGACAGGCCTCAGTTAACAGGGGTCAGATATTAGTGACTTCATGATGGCCGCCTCTGCAGTGGTGACGACGATCCTTCTGTTTGTGTAAGCGTGCATGTGTGTGTGTGTGTGTGTGTGTGGGTGGCTGGGTGGGCGGGGTGGTGGGTGTGGGGGTGGAGGGTACTCGGAGTTCCTCACTGGCATTCATTAGGGATTGAGGAGGAGGAGGGGAGGAGCAGGGAGGACCGAGGGCAGGAGGGGGTCAACTCTCACAGCTGAGGGCGTCATTAGCAGAGAGATCACTGACAAATTTTTAAAGCCTGCTTATGTCTGCTCAAGGGTTGTGTGTGTGTGTGTGTGTCTGGAAGGAAATTTGCCAGTTTTTTCCTTCTTGAGTCTAATTCCAACCCTCAAAAATGTTCACCATCACCTCACTAGCAAGAGCAAACTGCTGCACCTGAATTAGCGGCCACACATCAACTAGTTACTGTTAACAATCTGATAATACACCTCAGGTTCTCATGTGCTGTGAAGCTAAAAACAAAAGCGGGAGGATCCAAAGAGTCATCAGTTAAATAATTCCTCCTACCTATCCCTCTCCACCTCTGCATCTGACAGAAAGAGACACTGCAGGGAAAAATACAGAACGCCCAGCAGAGGAATGCGGCAGCTTCTGTGGCCTGGCCCACACGGCTGGCCCGCAGTCCGACAGCAGTTCTTAAAATCAACAGAACCTGATCCAGAACTCAACAGGAGGAGAGAAGACAGACAGCGCGAGGTGAAATATGAGGTCAGGCTAGTTCTCACAGACTCTGACAGGAAGTTGTGCTAAGCTACCGCTCTCTGTATTTAT
The DNA here is from genome assembly GCA_038419695.1 of Scomberomorus guttatus. NCBI lineage: Eukaryota > Metazoa > Chordata > Actinopteri > Scombriformes > Scombridae > Scomberomorus > Scomberomorus guttatus. The sequence goes on along the minus strand of CM076465.1, from coordinate 14,535,509 downwards.
GCACATACAGTATACACTTCGGTACAAAAGCAAGCAAGAAACGCTGATAGGACAAGTTGTGGTGTATTTTTCTGTTAATGAAGTGTTCTGTGAGGTCAGTGTTTTTGGTGAGAAAACGGGAGGCGTAGGGAGTGTAAAGGACATGAGCAGGCAGAAAGCTTAATGCAGCTGTGACTCACTAGGCTCAGGGTTAAACAGGGTTAATTTGCAAGAAACAGATCAGGCAGTGTAGAACATATTTTCACATGGATATTTTCTCCACACATCCAAACATTGTTTTGTGCTGTAAAAGTGTAACTTGAGTATTGCTCCAAAAGGGCTTCTGGTAATAAAAAGTGAACGGAAAAATGGAGGCAAAGTGCAAATATGATGCTGAGAATAAGCCAAAGTTCCATATTAAAAAAACAATAAATGGTTCAACTATGAAGGTGTTTGACTGCAAATGGTACTTTAAAATTTTGATTTTCACTCAGATTTTTAATAATTTTTCAGTTTTCATCCATTTTAACAAAAAAAAACCTGAAAAAAAATCACATGTATTTTTTTTAAATAAAAAGCAAAGATAATGAAAAACCAAAATCAACAACAAATGTGGATGTTCAAGTTAAATAACACCACAAAATAGAGCAGCTGGGTTTGCAGCTGTATAATGGTGCATTTCTGAAACACAAACCAGAACACAATATGCATCCAAGAATCCAATTGATTTAAATCACATCTGAGGATTAATAGATTATATTGGGGGTGTCGCTAAAAGTAATAGGAAGCCATGTTGTGGTACAACACAATGGCTTCTTTGCTAAAATCAAAGCTGGGGTTTAGAACAACTGAGGAGGTCCCAGAGGCCTAAATCATGAATAACTGTTTCACAAGTTCAAAATATGTATACACACACACACACACACACACACACACACACACACACACACACACATAATATGATCTTGTAAGTTAGGGAGGATTTTTAACTGACAGCGTGATGGACTGACAGATGAGGGAGTGAATGGACAAGAGTTCAAACATTTATAGCCTCCTATATCAAGCTATGATCTCCTTTCAAATACAAGAAATATTTCCTCTACATGTGTTCTCAAGATGCGCCTGAGAAAAGGGGATGACACCCACAACCCTGCAATTCCTTCTCAAAGTTTGTCACTGGATAAAGGCTGTGCAGCGGGGTAACAAGGATGATAAAGACATGCAACGAAATGCTAGGACGTTGAAGTTATTTAAATGTTCTGTTTTGAGTATGTGTGGGTGGACTAAGGGCTCCCTTATTGAACATTTCCCATGGACTTGAGCATAACCCTGACCGCAGTTTTGGAGCAGTGTGGTTGGACGGTGGTGGTCGGGGAAGGGCAGGTGAGGTGTTCCTGAATATGAGAGGAAGTAGCTCATTTAGAGGGATGGAAGGGTTTAAGGAGAGGAGAGGTGAGCGCTCTTTCAAAGCCTTTTTGAAGGCTGGCTGCGGTAGGCAGAGCCGCGGTTTTCCCAAAAAGCCCCCCTAACAGGAAAACAGTCTTTTTTTTTTTTTCCATTGCACAAGAGCAACCTCTACGCCACAGCCAAAAGCAAGGACCTGCTTTGAACTCACAGGGGGAAGAGAAAAAAAAAAAAAAAAAAAAAAAACCACAAATCATTTTATTAAGTGCTTGGAATACTCACACAGTTGCGTACATTACACTTAAAAACACACATTGTTGACAGACTAGCACATGCTCGGTTGTAGTCGTGTTCACAATGTGTGCCCTCACTCACACATGAGGACACGTTGTAAAGGACGCCAAAGCTCGTGACTCATCAGACACCACCCTTTCCTCTCATCCCTTGTCCCTCTCCTTCCCATCTCCACCTCCGCTCGTTCTCCCGCAAAAAAAACATAGCACTCTGGGTGATCTTTGCCTAAAAAAAGGTCAGAGGTCAGCAGCCTCCCAGTTAACAGGGGAAAGAACTTAAATGGCTGTCTTTTAGCTTGACTGACGTTACTATGTTACCATGCAAAAGCCGAGAGCTCGTTCAACTTTATGTCGGTGAGATGAGCAGAAATGAGCTAGCAGCTAGCGTACACTGGGAGAGGGGGAAACACACGCCCAGTCCACTGTCAGTGTGTAAACAAGTGCAAATAAATGCAGTTCCTTTGGAGTCATCACGCCTGACAACTCAGAGTTTGCCATCAACACAAAAGGATGTCTGAGTGTATTCAAGTCAGATACTGATATGAACTAGGTGGGCATGCAGACCTCACACACACACACACACACACACACATATCTCCCCCTGCATCTGGAGGAAATGTGTGGCTGACACATGCAGGCCTAGCAGGGAGCAGGGAGTGGCAGGATGAAGCATGTGAATCTTTGCCCTTGGATCCTTTTCCCGCAGCGAGAGACACATCTTGGGTGTCACGCCGACGAATGACAGGTATTTCAACAGGAAAGGTAAGCGCGCGCGCGCACACACACACGCCCAATTTGTCACTCAAAGAGAAAACACACAGCCACTTAAGTCGGTAATAAGACCACATTTTGACTTCATTCTCACCTCTTAAGAGGAGACAATGAATGTGTGAGTAAGTGAGGAGTGTGTGTAACGCGGGTAGTAAACCGTCTACTGGGTCTAAATATAAATTCATGTCGGAACTGATCCAGGAGGGAAAGAACATGGAATTTTCTACACATGAAATTCCAGTTGGAGTCAAATCACAATATTATTCTGCCATTCAAGGAAACTTAGACTGTTACATTTGCTATGTGTGATCAGGTGCCAGAGCTAAATGTGGGAGCTTGTGACAAACAGCTCTAATATAAAAAGGTGATCATTCCGATTGCTTAAAAATCAACCAGCGTGGTCACGATTGAGCAGCTCTAAATTTTATAAAAATCGGCTCATGTCGTTTAAAAAAAAAAAAAAAAATGACAAAGCTTGACTCGAGAGGGGAACGGATGGTTACACCCAGAACAAACAGAAAAGGAGGGACTGACAGAAAGAGAGATCTAGCGTTACTTTGCCATGTCAAACTGTTGAAGCCATAAAAGAAAAATATATTGGATGTGTTGACTTTACTCGCTCAGGTGGAGGGAGCCAAGAGTCCTGAGGAATCCTGCTTTTCAAAGCAAAAAGAAAATGATATGCTTATGTTACTGCAGCTTTCTCCATCTCAATCCACCAGCCTTTCTCTGGGGTTCATAAATACCCCGTACAAGCACGCACACACGCACACACACACGCGCAGCAGTGAATAAAATCTGCACTATGTTGCTTTGGATTAGCTTCCACATCATGTGCCTTCAGCTGCTCCTGGCTCTACCTCCCCTCGCTCTGTTATTGATGGAAACATGGTGTGATTCAATTAAATAATGATGATTAATTTGCAAAAATAAGGAAGTGATGGCCGCTCTCCAGACGAGCAGCACCTCCCTTCAACTCAAACACCCCCCCCACCCCACCCACCCCCGAGTTTACACTTGATGTCTCACATTCTCTCTGACATCAACCAGCAGTGAGGATTCAGAGGCCTTCTTCGTCGACTTGATTCCAGTCATTTGTGGTGAGAGTGAGAAGTAGGTCAAGTGGCTGACACTGTTTCAGTGTGCAATAGGGGCATACTTTAAGTCTATTGAAGCAGATAAGATAAGCAATCTGTATGGGACTCTCACTTTCAGTTCCAGGCTTGTTGCTGCTTGAGAGCAGACTAGATGAGCTGGGAGAGGGTGGAGCTCATCATTATTGTGCAGGCTATTGTTTCCTGTCACACCTTGCCCACAATGGGCTTCAGTATCAAATCAGGTTTCTCCTCAATTTATTCCTCCGCAAAACACAGTAAAAGACGCAACTTGATGCTGCTTGACTTGACATTTTTCTTCAAAAGCAGACTTGCTTTACAGAATTCAGCAAGATCTTAACCTTAATAACAAAGAATCGTGATTTTTTTTCTGGATTTGGCATGTTGCTGCATTCGAAAGTTGTTGTGGCTCATTAATAGCAGACAAAAAAATATGCCATCCTGATTTTTTTTTTTGCACACAAATGTTTTTCAATATGCATGCGGCGGCGTCAAAGCGAGTAGGGAAAATATTAGAAGTGACAAACGCATTGGGAGACTTGGCGAGGGCAGTGCCGAGGAAGACGGGAACCGAGAAGCGCGCTGCTTGCTTTGGCATCCGCTCTTGGCTCCGAGTCCAACTCGCTATTAAAGCTCACTGACTCCGTATAGCGCACCTCTTGTACCTCGTATTAAATCCTCTGCGCGGGCTGTTTTTTCTCACTTTTTTTTTTTTTTTTGCTGCGACCCACGGGCCAGTTGTAAACCGAGGAGGCTGACACCTGTCTGTGGTGTCCACCGCTCTGATCCAGCGCGCCCCCGGCGATTCAGCGACCCAAACACCCACTTATAGTCACACGAGCCCAGCCTATAATAAAGTAATGACAGTCATTGCCTTCATTTAAAAACAAATGACAGGTAATGGGCGCCCCGTCACTGCGAGCCCCGTGAGTCACTCACTTTCTTCTCTAAGGAAATAAGTGGTGCGTAAAATTGAAATCTGCTCTCCACATAAACACGAACACGCTGGATGTGAAATAAACAGGCACAGTGACACGGCACATAATAAACTTACCCCGCAGTGTCAAGTCGTGACTGCCGCTGTCTTTAAATTTTAAAAAGACGTCCACTGAGAGAGATCCACAGCAACTAGCTTTTAGGTTCTCTTCCGTCAGAAAATGGTCCTCTACGAACGCAAAAGTGGCTCTTCTTTCCTCACACTCGCCTCTTTAAAAATATTAAGAAGGACAAGAGAAACGCATGCGACATAGTCAATAGAGAGGAGGTGGACCCACTGCAGCCATCCGCGCCTGGAGCTCAAACCAACTGAAAACCGTCCAGTACATCCATAGGTTGTAAAGCGAGCCCGGGGTAGGCTACTCCCCATAAAAATCAAACCCAGATTTTCCCAACCATGTGTGCGCGCGCGAGAGAGAGAGAGAGGGGGGGGTGGGGGGTGGGGGGGGGGGAGAGGAAGAGAGAGAGAGAGATTCCAATAGCCCACTGTGTTTTGTTAACTTAAGTTTTATTTTACCTGCAATTTGGTGATGCGTATAATTTAGTTGTGTAGCCAAAATAATGCGCAAACGAAAATAAACACTTAACAAAACTTAACTTACTTAACCACCACCACTTAACCACCACTTGCTTCAAGATCCCCCCCTCAAACAACACAACTGGTCTCACTTTTACAACAAATACCTCCGCCGCTTTACGGACTGATTGTTACTGTGCTGCTCGCTCTAAATGCCCCATGGCTCGCTGTATTCACAGGCAGCCATATGGAGGTCGTAATGAGAACACAACGTTGAACCTGTTGAAACAGAGGAGCGGGGCTCCGGGGCCCGCAGAAACAAGAATCAGATGCAGAATGTAATAACTTATTAATCCTAATAATAGTGCAACACATGTTGGATTTATTACCGAGAGCCAGTGCTTCGAGGCACCAAAAATGTTGACTTTGTGATGGTTTTATTCATATATTGTAACAAAAGTAGCATTAAATTAAATATATCACTGCATTGGCCCGTCGTTGCGTCATGAGGATGGTCTATTGTGTGTGTGTGTGTGTGTGTGTGTGTGTGTGGAGAGAGAGAGAGAGAGAGAGAGAGAGAGAGTTGTTCGTTTTGGCACAGAAAATGTGGCCCTGCACCCTCGGCCATGACAGCACATTAACTAATTAACTGCATTCATATGGCTTATACCCCTCTTTTAGTGCTTGAAGCGCAACAGCCAATGAATATAGTTTGTCATGATCAGTGATGATGAGCACATGTATATAGTGCACACAGCCAGCCTAAGGGACAGTGTGCGTAAAAGCGCACAGGAGAGATCACTGCTTTACAGTGACTTTGGAATCGCAGCTGTTTCAGTTGTAGACAGTAGCAGCCCTGTTGTATTAATACTGACATCTATCCCCATCACGAAGTGGCTAAAGAACAGAAGTGGTGACTTATGTTTGAGGCACTGATGTGTTACTGAGAGTGTGATTTGGCTTGGCTGTTACAAACTTTCAAATCATCTCAGCCAATCAACCCCCGAGCACCAGAACTATTAATTTTTTAATGTGTATAAAGAAACACGTGTTACATTTGTAAAAATCAGCCCAGCAGAACCGCAAGGACGTCCACAATCCGTTTTAAAAAACCCCTTAATTTATAGGCGACAGCAGCACGCATGTTGCTTTGTGTGTTATTGCAGGTGCAGCCTGCCTATTGGCAGCTCATTATTCGAGCATCGCGGCCGATCAAATCCCGAGCACCTCCTGGCTCCGCTGTAAGCTGATCAACATTCCTCCTGTATTTACTGTACCATCCTCTGGGGGGAACAGCCCTGGCCCGGCTCGGCCCGGCTCGGGACCGAGCTGCGCTTTTGTGCCTTTATTCCAACCATTCATCTAAAACAAAGACTATTTAAACGTGTTCAAAACGGCGGATAATTAACCCCAACCCTCTCTCTGTGTGTGTGTGCGCGCGCAGCCTACACCAGAACACACCTGCAGCCAATAGCCTACTAATTAATGAGGAAAAACGACACTTAATGGGTTCAAACACGAAGGATCACCTCACCAAAAATTGGCAAAAAAACCAATTATCTTCAATCAAACTGGAGGCAGGATAAATGAGTAAGTGCACGCCTAAAGACTCACTGTGCTGTATGCAAGGAATTAGACTATATTACGCATTTTTTTAGTCGTAAAAACTTGATCCGTTTTCCCAAGAAATTTCCCATCTCCGCACATTTATGTATCTGCCATCAGCCTGTATTTATTGTTATTACTCCTTTTGCTCCTCTGGCCTCATGTCCAACTACTTTATTCTCTTTTATTTATCCACTCCAAATTAAGCCAATTCTTCATTTCAAGTCGTTTTTTCCTCCCTCTTCCTGCTCTTGATGATTTTCCTCACGTGAATCAAACCCTAAAATAACATTTTCACCGGCTTAACAGGAGCCTAAATTAACTGTACAATGAATCTTCATTATTCTGTTGTCTTTTTATTTTTTTTTCCCTCCAGTGTTCTTTATTTCTAAAATCCCCCAGAGTGTGGGAATGACGACATATTTTTTTATTATTTGCTTTCCTGTAGTTTTCAATTACACATTTTGAGTTCAAACTGGGATTTTGATTTGCTTTTAGAGAACAGGCCAGTAAACACAGAAATTGAAACAAGCAGCAGGTTTTCAATAAAATCGAGTCCAACGGAGTGTCTTGGAATCACAAAACTACAGTAAATCTTTTGTTCAGAAACAGGACGACACACTGAAACATCAGGCTGTAAGATATCCTCCACACTGAGCGTTGACACACTTCATCTATTTACAACAGTATAGTTTATGTCCATAGATTTTTTTTTTCCCCACACGGGGCCAATTTTGACGCATTTCTGTGAAATAAAAGGAGCTCCGCTGGGCAGGCACTAATCTAGGTAGATTATCTCTCCAATTACAAGTGGGAGAGATTAGACTGCGTTAAAGACAGAATGAAAGAAAGCAAGACTAACAACAGGCAACACACTCACTCGCTGTCAGATGGGATTCAAGCGGGGAGCTCCTCGATCCTTTAGAGTTTGCTGCACTTGGATCAGTCTTCTGATTTTGTCTGCACAACAAGCCTCAGTGGTCTGTCTGTTCAAAGCCCGGGGCTCTCAGCGCTGGGTTCCCTGCGGCGGACACCCTGGAGAAAATGTCAGCCTCCGGCTTTGTCCTCGCTTCATTTTTTGGCACCCCTGCTGTTGGGCGCAAGGGGAGATGCTTACCTTGTCCAGAGGGGGGAAAAACCCCTACCTTGTTTTCAGTAGGGGGAGGGCGCCCTCTGGTGGCGAAGTGCTTGTAAACCTCAGTCAGACTGCTGACCTTGGATCCACCCACACACTTTAGTAGAAATACTACGCTTTACACTCTTTTGAGCCAGATTTCTTGACGTTGTCATAAAAATAACGAGGAACAATCAGGCGAAGTTATTTTAAAGCGATTTTAGGCCATAAACCTTCCTCACAGGAGACGTTTTGATTTGTTATTGCAGGAAAATCACAGGTGTAACTAATAACGTTAATTATGCACCTGTTCTTGACCTAAAAACAAATGGCATCCAATTAGTATGCACAACAGCAGAGCCCCAGCACTAAAACACCTCAATGGAATGCAGCCATAGCTGATGTGATTAGCTACACCTGTGTTTGGTGAGTCGATGGTCAAACTTTCTTCATGAGAATGTGACCGTGTGAAGGACTGGTGCTAACATCACACTGTATCATCCTTTTGATGTCAAAATTCACTTTATCCTCTTGAATTTTCCTCTTAAGTGTCTCCTTTAGTAGCTTCTAAAACATTAAAACAACTATAAAAAAACATTTACACGCTGTCAGTGCACCTGCTTGCTTCAACGCTTCATTGAAACTATATAATGCTTATATTGAGTGAAATATTAGAACCCAAGACGACATATTTTATGGCTGAATCATTGGATCACATGGATCATTTTATACACATTTCCCCAACATTTAGTATCTTTGGAAACTTTGTGGTCTTGAAATCTAACATAGTGTCGTGTGGGTTTTAACCATGCACACCATGCAGTGTTCATGGCTAACACCACTGTCATGCTGTTCAACCAACCCGTTACACCTCATATGTTAGAAACAATCAGTTTGTCCATTTGGAGACAAATTGGTCAGAACCTTAAACACACCATGCAATTCTCTGGATGTTCAGGGAAATGTTATTACTCAGTATAATAATAATAATTATAACTTGGCATTAAAATGTTATTCATCAATGACTCTTGCTAATGCTACACTTTTGATCAGCACTTTTTGTGTTTATACAGCAAGTCAGTCGTTGCATGATCACATCTTGAGCTGACCATCGCATATAATCCTGTTGGAGAACACATGTCCTCACTAAGTCTGGCAAAAGTTTTCTGCTTGCAGCTACAGTGACGATTAAAGCTCCTAACCAACATCTTCCTATACCTTTATCGTCACAGGGCTGCAGTTTTAGTATTTCAGATCTTTTGGATGTTTTGTCAAATTGAGCATCTTTTGAAAATGGTTTATACATTTATGGTTTCATTAATTGTTAATTCTGTGAATTGTTTCAACTTTAGGTTTGCCATTTATGAATATTTGTAAACCATTAATGAATATTAATGAGCTTCTCATTTTCTAATAAGTCATCTGCAATGATACAGGTAAATAAGACATTAAAGGAAAGATTCACAGTTTTTCAAGTCTGTCTTAAAACAACAGTTAGGTGCCCATATGAACATTGAAATAGGTTTTGCTCACTGTAATCATTCAACCTGTTCATACTGACCATTAGATCCCCTCCAAATGCACTTACAGTGTAAGTGATGGGAGCAAAAATGAGCAAAAATGTATTTAAAAGTTTATCTGAAGATAACACGAGGCTTCAGCCATCAGAGTTAGTCAAACAAAGTGGATATCTTCCACAGTTACAGTCTTATGAGTAAAAAAGTCCCTCTTTGTGTCTCGACAGACAGTTTTTTCCTGTTCAGCTGCAGTGGAAGGATTGCAACAAAAAGATGGAATTTGGTACTAAAAAGACTGTAACTTTGAAAGACATTCAATTGATTTCACTAATTTGGACGGCCGAAGCCTCATAATATACTGTATATAGTTTGTCTGAACAGGAGAAATGATTATAGTAAGAAAAACATGTCAGTGTTCATTTTGGCACCTGACTATTGTTTTAGGACAGAGTTGAAAAATTGTGAACCTATCCTTCAGTCCATAAAGCCATGAGTTGTGAATGTGAATACATTGTCATATATGTGGATGGTGCTCCAGACACTCAGCAACCCTAAAGCTGTTTTTATTAATGGCTAAAAACTGGTCTATAGTAAATAATTACATTTACAAAGACATTTGTTACTACTTATAAATGCCTTATAAGAGGCGCCTTATTAATAAGTGGTATCATTATATCTTATGAAGTACAAAGGTCAAGCTCACACTAAAAATAATAATTTGATACATTTTGTGTTGAAGTGGATGCTGTCACCTAAAATAGTACATATATGTGAAATATTATTACTCGTACACAGCTCAGCTGATGGGACAAGTGATTGTAATTCATTCCACAAGCATTGAACCATACACCTGACTTTTCTCCCACAGTGAGAGTACGTTCAGTAGTCTGCAGGCTCCTGCTGATGCCCTTCAAGTTCACCACTGAAACTCTGTGTCACTGTACAGGAACACGCTTCACATCCATATGCCTTTAGAGTCAGTGGTAGAGTAAGTGGGCCAAACACAGGGGCACGGTGGAACCCAACCGACTGATAATTAGCTGCTGCTGGCGACAACCCCAGAGAGGATGGGTGGTTGGTTGTAGAGGTGGGGTTATAGGAGGGGAGGTGACGGTGGGGTTGGTGGTGGTGGTGGGGGGGGATGGGAAAAGGAGGTCAAGTTAGAGAGAGAAAAAGGGAGAGAGCAGCGAGGGCACTTCAAACGACATTGAGGTCCCGTGTAAAAATAAACAGCCTGAGCCCCCTCTCAGCACCCCCCCCCCCCTGTTTATAACGACAGCCGCTCGGGGAACCCCGCCTGTTTACTTTCCCTCTGCCGACTCATCTTCGAGTCAAGACGGCATGTTGGCGTTATTGTATACATCCTCTCACACACTCACTTGCTCAGGGCTCAGCTGCCACTCCACTTCAAAGACCCGTGGCCTGAGTGGGAACGGAAGAGATATTAATGGGTATAATACCAGCATGTCCTTGTGCTGTGCATGTGTGTGTGTGCAGGCCTAGAGTCTCTCTATGCTCCTCTCTGTCACACACACACACACGCTTCCATTGCTTGGGGTGTGCGGTATCAACATGTCAACATTAAGGAAAGAGAGCTATCAATAGCTCTTCTGCCAGTATTATTGTCTCATCCATCATTTTGACATCGCACCACTGAAGGTGGTCTCTTCCCAGCTCACACTGATGACTCAACCACAGAGAGTTTTTAAATGAGGATACCTCGAGGCCGCAGCTAGGAATCTGCAGTAACCCAATCTCCACTCCTGAAGACTCACAGGATGTGTGCCGGCCTCAGTGTGTACGTGTGTGTGTGTGTGTGTGAGTGTGTGTTTGTGTGTTGTTGGGGGGTGTACTGTTGACTTGCTGTGGGATTATTTTTGGGTTAGCTGCTTACATTTGACAGCAGCGACTGTCCAGGATGATGGTGGGAAATTCGCTTTCCCACTTTTTTTTGTGTTAGTGCATGTGTGTTTAACCCACAGAGAAAAAGCGTGTGTTTTTTAAATACATGTACGTGAATTGAGGAGGGGGTTCAGGTACCTCTCTGGTGGTATTTAGACCCTTCATTTGTGTGGAATCCAGCATCATTATCCCAAAGTGTTGCCAGCTGGAAGCGCTTGGGAGTTCCCATTTGAACTCTATGTGTGTTCTGAGGATGGAGAGAGAGTGAGTGAGCTCAAGCACTCTAATGAAAGTTCTGGTTCTCATTCTGCCTTCATATTCATGAGCGGCAGAATCTGGCACTGTCTTGCCGATTAGCTAATAAATTGTACGGCCACAAGGATGCCACCCAAGGCTACAGAGCCGCTCCATGAGTTAGTTGTAATCCAGCGAGCTGGAAGTGGAAGCTGGTGGCGGTTCAATGATGGTAAATAATTGCCAAATGAATCTGTAATCAGTTAAAAGAAAATATATTCAACTCTTGTCTGTCTAAGTTCATCACCATCAAAAATGGTAATAATATTGGCAGGTGATCATTCGGTTGATTCCTCAATGCTACACATATGTCACATCTGGACTTTTTCGTCATCTCCTGTCAGCTATCTTTATTAGGTAATAGGTGATAACAGAGAGATGACAGGGAATGAGGGGCGAGAGATGGGAAGTGACAAGCAACAACATGAAGTTACTGGCTTCCAGAGCACTCCAGTGCTTCTGTTTTTTTGCCTTGTGATCGATCACGTATCAGAGCAGAGCCATAACTGTCTTGTGGTGTTTTCAAGGCTGTCCAACCTTGAATGGCACAGTGTTACAGAGCTAAATTGAGGATGGTTTCATTTTTCTCGTGTTTGGAAACGGGTACAATAAGTCAGTTTATCTGATTGTGGACCATATGGTCTCTGACAGATTAATTATGCACAAGCTAACAATCATTTAAAAAGGCTTATTCCAAAAACAACAATGTCTACAATGCAGTCCCTGAGCCTGTAATACCTCAAAACATCATCTTCCTACTGCTTATCTGGGATCACAACCAAAGTGTAGCAATACACACATCTTTTCACCACTAGATGGCAGTATTGGTCTAGTTTGGCAGGGTGCTCCACCTGTTACATGATTTGTTAAGCAGGTCAAATTGGGAGTGCTGTAACAGGACCATTGACCGAGAACACATTCAGAAAGTCAGAAATTGTCAAAATCGATGCTTGGCAAATACATAAGAGCTGTAAAAGTGATCCCAGGCCTCCTGTAACTGCTGGGATAAAAAAAGGTTTCTACGCTGTGATTTAAGGCCCCTTTGATCATTAGTTTCTTTGGTTCAACCAGTGTTAATGAAAAGTAATTGTATTCCATTTAGCCAGATTCCAAAAGGGCCTTTTTTCATCAAGCGCCAGCAGGTATATTGATATTGTCTAAATCAATAACCTCAAATATAGTCTTCAATCAATGCGGTGTTGATGTTTTCTGTATTACTTAAGTCCCAAGTTCTCAATCTATGGGAAAAAGTATTCTTTGTCAGGCCAGTGGTCAGCTTTCTGTAGTCATTTCCGTTCACAAAAGGGGTATTTACCTTCAATATGGTTTGCATAGGCTGTAAGGAGGCTCGGGGTGGGTCAGTAATTACAATGCAACTCAAAACCAGCCCTCCCATTACTAGAAGGATGTTTCTTCTCACCAGTTGGACAATATTAAATGGGCATAATGGGTGGTGTGATTCATGCCTTTTCTGACAAAAAAATTTATAAATTTTCTGTTATGAGAAACACAAACTGGCTTTTAACATTCATGCAATGTCTTTGCTGATTTGTTTTAAGTGATATTACAAATTAATTGAATTCTGTTTCACTCAACAGGAGAGTATGACCCATTTATTAAGTACATACAATGGTTTGGGGTAACACTATGGGAAATTCACTTGACAATTGTCCAGCCAATTACCAGAGTATTACATTGTCTTGTTCATTGTGGTCTCTTTCAGTGTAACATGAACCATTCCTAAATGAGACTAAATGCCCTCTGATTCAAACAAGTTCATAGCAGTGTTCCCATGGGCTCAACCCTTGTGCACTTTGAGCTGAAAAGCATCCCATTTGGCTCTCTCTTTACATTCAGATCCTATTGACAAGTGCATGCAGGCAGGCATGCAACAACACACACACATGCACACACAGAAACCTGCCTCCTTTGAGTCTAAACCTCTATAGCCGTATATGTCCATTCCCTAATTGGTGGTTCTTCTTTCAAAGGAGTTATTATGTGTGTATGTGTTTAGAGGCGTCCTCTCTGTGCAAGGCGTCTCGATTCAGTCCATCTCCAACGCCAGAGGGGACAAAAGAGGCACCCGTTCCTCCTCTCGGTGCGAGGGGCCGTTGACACCAATAAATCCCCCCTTCCACTTCCTCCCCGGTGTGTTGGGGTTATGTCAGGAATGTCCTGGGTCCCATTGTCCCCTGGTGCTCTGTTTTTGGTAACCCATCACCAAGCATTCTCTGCTGCTCACAGTGCCTCCTCCCTCCCCCCCCTACACACCAACACACACATACATGAACACATATACACACACGTCCACACCCCCTGGGCTGTGTGTCCCCTGGTCCCTCACTCTGAATAGACCACCTCGGCTGAATACGACAGACAGGCAGGCGTCAGGACATCAGGTTCAGCAGCCCAAGTCGTGCATGGCAGCCCAGGGGGAAAATACAGCCAGTTATTTTCACCTGTTTGGTTCCCTCGGGCTCTTTGTTTGATGGGAGAAAGAAAATAAAACAATGGCCCGAGTGTCTTAGACTCCACTCTTAATGCCTATTCTGTCCTTTCAGTCGGATCGAGTACACTGTCCCCTTCACAACTTTTACAGTGACCATTTTATACTCTGACACTGTTATATATCACCAAACTGTGTTTTACTTTGTGATGATTTATAAGTACTGTACTTAAGTACAATTTTGAGGCACTTGTACTTAAGTATTTCCATTTCATGCTACTTTATACTTCCACTCCACTACATTTCAGAGGGAAATATTGTACTTTCTACTCCACTACATTTATTTGACAGCTGTAGTTACTTTACAGATGAAGATTTGACACAATGGATAATATAACAAGCTTTTAAAATACAACACATTGTTAAAGATGAAACCAGTGGTTTCCAACCTTTTTGGCTTTTGACGTCTTACAAAAAGCAGTGTGTAGTCTGGTCACATTTCAGATGTCTATGAGTTGTTAACAGCTCCACCAAATAGTGATTTTTCTCTCTAAACTTCTCACATGGTTTCATTTCAATAAATGTTCAAATGATCCTTCAGATTTATCTGGTGACCCTCCAGAGGAGCGCGACCCCTAGGTTGGGAACCACTGGACTAAACTAGCTAACTGTATGTAAAGTACTTCAAACTAGCTCCACCTCCAGCAGGTACAACAGTAACATGCTGCTTACACACTGATTAATAATCTAATGATGTCATATATAATAATATATCAGTCAGAGGGACCAAACCACTACTACTTTAATACTTTAAGTGTATTTTGCTGCTAATACTTATGTACTTTTACTTAAGTAGGGTTTTTCATGCAGGACTTTTACTTGTAATGGAGTACTTTTACACTGCTGTATTGGTTCTTTTACTTAAAGTCCCTGTAAAGGAAAATCAGATTTCTTTTGAAACACATTATACATGTTAGAAAATAATTGCTAATCTTTTTATGAGTGGTGATTTGCAGTCGCAGTTCATCCATATTGTTTACCAGAGACCGTACACTGGCAAGGAAAATGCTGGGTAGGGATAGCCGATGAGGAGTTAGCCTTAGCTTTACCCTTAGCCCTCCCCTCTTCCCCGTTTGTTTACGCTCTCTCCCGGCCAGTAGAGCCAGGTTGATAGTCGCCGGTGTCATGTTATTAGCTGTTACTGGTAAATGGGGCCATTTTCGGTCAACGGTAGCGCTCAAGGAGTTATTTCAAACCCAGCTGAAGCGTCCGTTGACGGGTAGAGTCGGTGTTAAAGCTCCAGCTGCCTCAAGCTGCGTTGTGGACGGTACTCTGGTGCCTTTTTAAGGGAGTTCGGCATTAGCATTGTTAAGTTCGGAGGCTCAGAGGCTGTTCAGTTGGGGCACCGTGTTTTGGCGATTTTTTTAATCATTCAAATTTGGCTAGGTGGTTAATAACACATTTTTCTGTGGTGTGAAAAACTCAGAACACATATTTATTATTGCTTTACACGAAGTAAGTAAAGGATCTGATTACTTTTTCCACCACTGCACGTACTCATCTTATGCTAGTGAATTCCTACAGATCCCTGTCAGCAGAAAAAGCGGCCGAAGCTACTGTATTCCTCTGTGGGTTATACTGTATGTGTAGACATGCAGGTAGCAGATAGATCAGCAGTAATGGAGCAAGTTTATTCAAGTTTAAAGCAAAGAGTTAAATACACTAGGAGTCAAATTTGAACCCACAAAGAACCCGACCTTAAGTATCTGAGATTAAGGTGCTGAAAGCAATACATACAGTAGCTACACACATTTTCACCAGGATTTGTCTAAATTAATCACTGCAGAATATTTTGACAGATCCTGTAACGCCACCAAAATTTACTTTAGAGTGACTTTAAAGTTGCACCCATTATTCAACACATAACATCTCACTGGCTGCACTGTGTTCTCATCTGTTAAGTTGAGAGTTGAAGATACTGGAAGTTGCTGGAACCTCTTCGACAATATATCTCACCGTGTTTGATGGTTAATTCACTGCAATGAACTGGAAAAGCAAGAACATGACAACATATGTTTTTTGTTTAGCTAGTTATCAGCAGAGGCGGAAAAGTTGCAGCACTGAACAACAAAACAGAAGCGCAGAACTGTTTATGATTGACTTTTTCCTCTGAGACTGTGTGTATAAAATTAGCGTTAGCGTGCGCCGATGTACGCTTACTTTTCTTTGTCCTGTAAATGTCACTTCTCTCCCATTCATAGTATGCAAGATCAAGATAAACTTTAAAGTCACCCTCCATTCAAAAATCAGTTTTTCTTCTTGTTCAGTTGGATATTTAAGCTTTACTGTGCGGAATAGTGTATGTGAAGAATGCAGAAGTATGCTGAAAGTTTCTTGGTGCTCACCTAAAATCTGAGTTTAAGGTGTGTACCTACGAGAATGATTTGTGACATCACAGCAATTTTTGGGCCAAT
Source organism: Scomberomorus guttatus (assembly GCA_038419695.1). Classification (NCBI taxonomy): domain Eukaryota; kingdom Metazoa; phylum Chordata; class Actinopteri; order Scombriformes; family Scombridae; genus Scomberomorus; species Scomberomorus guttatus. Next base: position 14,519,079 of record CM076465.1, on the reverse strand, counting down.
TGTGTTTCAGTTTGCAACTTACACAAGTGTGATGTGGAAAGTTGAAGCCTCCAGTGCACAAACACTGATAATGGACTTTTCAATTAAGTAGGAGACAACTTGTGTCCAGCAGTTGAACATTTGAAATTAACACTATTTGCATATTTATGGATTAAGCATAATTAATGGAGAGGGCGTATATGTCATTTTAAGGATTTTTAAAGATGTAATTGAACTTTTTTGTGAAAAAAAACATCAGACACAAAATATTATTCAAAGCAGAGTATTTTATATGTCTGCAAACATGTCTGGAGGGGATCTTTAAATTCAAGTGGTACAGAAACAAGATAAAGAAAACACATAAATACATAATGAGGATGTAAGCAGACAATTGTATTAAAAATAATACATTAAAACTGCACAAAACCCAGTTAAAATGTATTGTACGTAGCTCTTTGGCAGCAGGCATTTCATCCATTATTCAAGCACCTTGTTGATTAAATAACCTTATTCCTCACAAAAGGTTAATTGAATGCACTTGTTTTTAATTGCAGCATCCTGCTGTTTTTTCGGGATGCTGATGTGGAAACTGTTATGAAGTGACTTTTTAACAGTGGTAGAAGAAGTACTAAGATCCTTTACTTAAGTACCAATACAGCAATGTAAAAATTCTCCATTACAAATAAAATTTCTGCATGAAAAATCCTACTTAAGTAAAAGTACATAAGTATAAGCAACAAAATGTATTTAAAGTATTCAAGTAAAAGTAGTGGTTTATATACAGTTAGCTAGTTTAGTCAAGTGGTTCTCAACCTAGGGGTCGGGCCCCTCCAAAGGGTCACCAGATAAATCTGAGGGGTTGTGAGATGATTAATGGGAGAGGAAAGAAGAAAAAACAAAGTTCTGATACACAAATCAGTTTTCAGTTTTTGGACTTTTTCTCTAATCTTTGATTTTTGGTGAAATATTGGATCATTTGAACATTTATTGAAATGAAACCATGTGAGAAGTTTAGAGGGAAAAATCACTATTTGGTGGAGCTGTTAACAACTCATAGACATCTGAAATGTGACCCCAACTACACACTGCTTTTTGTAAGACGTCAAAAGCCAAAAAGGTTGGAAACCACTGGTTTCATCTTTAACAGTACATTGTATTTTAAAAGATTGTTATATTATCCATTGTGTCAAAGTAACTACAGCTGTCAAATAAATGCAGTGGAGTAGAAAGTACAATATTTCCCTCTGAAATGTAGTGGAGTGGATGTATAAAGTAGCATAAAATGAAAATATTCAAGTAAAGTACAAGTACCTCAAAATTCTACCTAAGTACACTACTTGAGTAAATTTGCTTACTTTCGACCACTGCTTTTCAAGATCAAGGTCTTTACATGGCTCAGCAACTGACATTTAATCATGACCCATGACCCTGATTTCTATAATACACTGCAGTTTTTGTGTGTGTGTGTGTGTGTGTGTGTGTGTGTGTGTGTGTGTGTGTGTGTTTGCACAGTACAGAAAACAAACCAAAAGACAGGATTCTCTGTGAATGGAAAAACCTTTTCAAAAGTCTCCTCAAAAGAAAAGAAAATGTCCCATTTTCAGCTTTTATTTGTATAAAATCAATTATAATTTCCTTTGATTTGCTTTCAGAATCCTTGAAGGAATTGTTAAAGTAATAGGTTTCCCCATCTTTCTTGCAAATGTGACCAGGAAGGAGGAGTTATCTGCCTTTAGGAATCCCACCTGGGTCGTATTATCTGTCTAAGCTGTTTAATCCAAAAACAAGATTTCATTCTCTCTCCCTTACTCTCTTTCACATTGACAAATCTCTGGGTGCCTTATGTCTCACACAACCATTCAAGACATCAGGCGGCATCCATTCATTGCAAGCCCTTCATGCATTCATTCACCCTCTCGTAGCGCACACACTCTCCTCTCAGGCCTTAACAGTATTTATAGCCGGATCTGATCCATTCATTCCAAACACAGAGGAGGTAACATCGCATTCTGATGTTGCTGCTTCCTCGTGTCACCTGGCTGCATCGGAGCTCGCACTACTGCCAAACCCCAAATACCAGAGGTTTGATTTGTTGTTTGGTGGGGGCGATGTATGTTTTCTGTGTGTGTGTGTGTGTGTGTGTGTGTGTGTGAGGGAGTTAGAGGGAGTAGGTGGGTTGTACACATGTTACGAAGCAAGGCGCCATTGCGGCCTAAAAAACTATTAGGCTCTGTAAATACACACTGTGGCGAAAGTAAACATTCTCAGCATGCCATCTAGGCGCACAGAGGGGTACTGGGAGACAGCCGCCGGACAGGCTGTGAGGGGGAGGTGTATATATGTGTGTGTGTGTGTGTGTATGTGTGTGTGAGAAGTACAGCAGCAGTGAGCTTGGAGTGAGAGGAGATGGATATGGAAAATATAGATTTTAATTGGAGGAAAACTCAACTGTGTGTATATAATCAAGCCGACGCAATCGTGATCAAGTTGAGTAGTCGAGTAAACACCTTAAAGATAGTTTACCTGCATGTGTCATTATGACAACCAGGGACCAATTATGTATCAGGAGCACTCCGGGTACACCTAGTGTTTGTGTGGGCTAGTGATGAGTGCTGACCAATGCTAATATCTATTCTGTGCGTGTGTGTGTGTGTGTGTGTGTGTGCTCTGAGTTTGTTCCTGGGTGTACTCACTTTGCAGGCTCCCTTTTAAAACAGTGTCAATTTTGTGTCTAGTTTGACAGACAAGCAAAGGTTTCTGATTTTAGCTTGATGAGGTAAAAATGGAGAAGTCAGTAGTGGTTAGTGGCGTATTTGTGTCCATACATTTTTAGCCCCGGGCCTAACACTTTCACAATTCGCAGTCTGTGACAGTGGCATGTACCAAACATGGTCTACATACTTTAACGCACGTTTCCTGATTGGGGGAGGAAAAAAAAAAAAAAAAAAAAGTAAAAATAGGCTCTTCTTAAAGGGATAAAGAAAAAACACAGCCATTGATGCAAAGGGGACTATTTTGTGAATTTGAGACCCATGCTGGCAAAGGGAGAAAGCACGAGTAACCATGGAAACAGAGCTCAGAATATGCACTATTCCCAGCCCTGCGAGTGCCACGCCACCCACAGCTCTATTTTTAGGCCTTACTTTGGGCTTACAATATCTGTTACATCTAACAAGAGTTAAACTGAGTAATCAGCAAGCATGACTACAGAAATGTGACTCTGACACTATGCGTCTGATTAAAAGGGTAGCACATAAGAGCATACAGGGTAACCAGGTTCTAACTGCAGACTTCTGACTGCTGTCGATTTAAAGGGAGCTCTCGCAACGCAAACAGTATTAAATTGTGATGATAACCTTATTTTGCTGATTATCACTTTTCAAGTCACAGCTATGAAGTGATTAAAGGAATAAAATGGTAGACAAATGAGATTAATAAGAGAAATTGAGTTCAAACATATAAAAAACAAGCAATGTTGTGCACGGAAAATGTGTTTTAAGAGCTTGGACGTTAAAGACATGATCAACTTTGGCTTGGAATCACAAGCTGCTTTTCACACTCTTCAGACGCTAGCACACTGAAGTTACCAGCCAGACTTTTCCATATGTGATAAATAATCACTAAGACTAACTGGCAAACCAGTGCTGAGAAACTAAAAATGGAAGTAATGCCGCCCTGCGAATGATGCATGTACTCATGACTCTTTGCGGCATTACATGCATTTCCTACCAGTCTGCCTAATTGTCACAAGCGCCGCTCGTTGGCGATGACTGGAGTTTGATTACAATCACCTGTTATTCGACTACAGTCACCTGTTGTTTGCCGGCCAAGATGGCCGCTGTGTTGATGTAACGGCATGTTATGAATTCTGTGCCCACTGCGGCTGATTCCAAGTCAGGTTCGTAAGCCCTTGAGGTGATGGATGGTTGAGATCATGATGGGCGCCTGCTCTTGGATCTCCCTCAAAGCAATGTGAGCGCGGTGAGAGGCATATGTGAACTCCTTGAAGAAGACTCCCCATCTTAAACACTCATACACACGAAAACACAGACACACGCATTTCAGGCATAACCTTGGTGAGAGACTACTGTAATTAGCCAATCTGGGCCCATCGGTGGTTTAAAGAGTGACCAATCAGCTGAGGACCACCAGGAAGACTGTAACGGATCTGTAAAAACACACTACAGTATCACAGCACACATACTGTAGAGCCACAGCTTCTGTCTCCCACACACACACACACACACACACACACACAGGCACACTCACTTACACACATCTCTCTCGCTTCTTATACAACATGAACAAACGCTTGACGCCCACACACACACACACACACACACACACTAGCCTCCAGACACCACAAGCCGGGGTTGGTGGTCTGACGGAATGCTGGGTATCATCTGTGGTGACTCCATTTATGTGTGTGTGTGTGCGTGTGTGTGTGTGTGTGTGTGTGTGTGCCCTCCCTCCCTTCAGTGCTCCATCTAATACCCTGTCATCATCAATAACCTCAGCAGTGCTGACTCACTGGCTTTTACAACCATGGGGTTTGGGCCTTAGTTACAGCCACAGACCCTTGTCTCCGTCTCTGTCTGTCTGTCAGCCCGCTGCACACACGCCAGAGATGTGTGTGTGTGTGTGTGTGTGTGTGTGAGCGTTTGCCTGTGGCTGATTGTGTGCACGCAGGCAATCAGCACGCACACTTACTTACACACTTCGGCATGCATGTGCCCACGCAGGTATGAATCTGGCCTTTCGCATATTTGCCCAAATGAAAGTCACCGCAGACCTTTTACCACCCACCCTCTGACACACCCCAATCATTCCCAATCGGACCACAATCCATCATAATAATTGACTCTCATCAGGAGACAGAGCCTCATCATCACCGCTAAGCGTGTCACCCCTCCACCCCGCCGCCCCCTGCCCCACATCATCCCCATCCTAATTGTCTCCAGGCCTTTTTTAAAATAGTCCTTACAGGCAGCAAATGTGTGCTTTAGAGTATATTCACAAAGGGGTGTAAATAAATATGACAGTACAAATATAAGAAAACGTATTTATTATTGTTTATGTTCATGCAGGCTGTGTCAGACAATAACGATGCTGAGGATCTGACAGGGTAAAGGCCAACACTTCACATGTGGCGCTCTGATGGTTTTGATGGGGAGGCTTTTTCTAATTTTTCCCAGCATAACATGTCAATCAAAGCTCTGTTTGGAGCCATAAGGATTATACATTTACATAAAGTGAATTTTATGATGATTTTTTTTTTTTTTTTTTTGCAATATGTTGATAAATGAATGTGTATCTTTCATGAATGATGTGAAGTAGCGAAATGGGCAACATAGCAGGTTTCTGTAAAGTGAAGACAGGAGTCTCTGACACTTACTCATTTGAGGATTGGAATATTTCCCTTTGGTGTGAGAAATAAACCACAAGGTCCATATTTAACCTACAAGCATGTCAGACACTTCTATATTAACTCTTTATTCAAAAGGTTTCTATTTCTAGGACAGGATTCATTTAGTGGATGTACTGTGGATTTGGAGCCGGAGCTGCTTAGAAGAAATGTAATCTTATCTCATCAGATGACTCATTCATGATAATGATGGGTTATAAAATAATACCTGCAGGATCATTTAACATAACATGTCTTTATATGCATCTAATGTTTTCATTTGAGGTTTAATTAAACACAACAGCCCTGGACCCTGGAGCTCCACCTGACAAGTTTATCAGTGACAAAGTGTTTGCCACAGAGGAGATAATGATAAGAGTGATACATGACTAAAGTAATGAGAATATATCTTATCAAAATTGGGTGATTTCGAGTGAATTAAGTATTTTACTGAAATTGAATTATTCATCATTTTGCTGAGGACCCCCTGGAATCCCCTCAAGGACCACCTGGAGGTCCCCGGAACCCACTTTGAGAACCACTGATCTGACTGGCTGGCAGGGTCTGTTTCTAAAAGGTGCGCACCTAACTGGCTGGAGCCAGGGCGGCGTATTGCCTTTCACACGCTTCTAAAATACTCTCCGGGCAGAGCCTGAAAGGGTTACTGTTTCCCAAAGTGCCTCATTCTGCGCAGTCGAGAGGGGGCGGCTGAGTGGCGCCGTCGAGTCAGAGACGCAGTTTCTAAAAACCCCGAGACATCATCAAGAAAGAAGCTGACAGTAAGGAAAGCAGCCCCCCCCCCCTCCTCCTCCCCCCTCCTCCTCCTCCTCCTGCTCCTTCTCCTCTTCCTCCTCCTCTGCTGGCATGCTGCCGTTCTTCTCCTCTGCTTACCAAATTCCCTCAGTGGTTCTGTCACAATAACCGGTGCAAGTGTCAAATCCAACTCTGCCAGCAAAAACACAAATCACTTTAACGCACACAAGATGCGCTCAGTGGAAATACTACACACGCTGCTTTTAGCTTTCAGACATTTAGTCATGGCTCTGTTTAAGTCGTTGATTGTATTTAAAGAATGATATAAACACCATAAAACCCCCTACTTACAGAAAATGACTCCTTGCTTTCATTTCATACTACTTAATTTCCCTGCGCGTCTCCGGCGCGTTTAATTGGCCATATCTCTTTAAGTTGCAGACAGCATACCCTTGCTCTCCAATTAATAGTCTGCTAACGTCAAAAACAGTTGACCATTGTTTTATGGGCTTTGTTTTTTTTTCTCTCCAGGGCGGTCAGACTTGAATAGGCGCCGGTCTGCTCCAGTCCACCTCTATACAAATACCTCAGTGGAACTTGTGTGGAGCTTCCAAAGTAAAAAGCACAGACCCCAGACGCCCCTGGCTTGCGCGTATACGCTCGCCATTTTATCATCTGACACTGTTTGAAATGTCTGAATCATATTTTACCCATTATGTTAACACCTCGGAGCCCTGAAACGAGCATGTGCGTAGACGGGGGGGACGGGGGGGGGGGGGGGGGGGGGGGGTTTAGATGAATGTGCGTGGCCTCTCTTCTCCTCTGGCTGAGACAAATGAATGCCAGTTCTGTGAAGGCGCTTGAGGTATGTGTTGCGCATTACACAGCGTAGTAAATCAGCCCTTTCTGAAATCACTGTGACGGCGTGGAGCGTCAGGCAGTCCACACAGAGTCACTGAAGCTTGGACTTACTGTGCAGTTAGTAACTCCACTCCACTTCGGAGTCCGGCCGTCTACACTGCAAAAAATATCAGTCTGATATCCTCTTTAACATTTTCATAAAACGTGGTTCAGTTTCACTTGCTTCCAATTCAAAAGACTCTTTTTTTTTTTAAATGCAATGACATTGTCATGGTAGTTATTTATAGAAAACCCTTAAAATTAAAGGCTAGTGGAAACAAGTGAGATAATATCAGCTATCAGCAGACTTCTCTTGCAGGGACAGATTTTAAAACTGAATGAGACAACATGTTCAGATGATATTTTTACAGTGTACACGCCCCCCTGGATATAGACACTCGTTGTAAGCAACATGGCTTGACACTAATACATGTTGAAAAGATAGACTTTATTGCTAAAACGTGTAACCATAACATGTACACTGATATGTTTTACTTTTTTATTTATTTTTTTGTCATTTTTAGAAATATTCAAGTAGACATCTCCCATATTTTTTTTTCTGGTATACTCTGCTATTCTCTTTCCTTATGCTCTATACTCACAATCGTTAAAATAATAAATAAAACGTACAGATTTGTTTATTTCTACAATACTATGTATTCCAAAAAAGCTGAGTTCACGCCTTTATATATATCTTTAACCTCAACTTTTTTTTTTTTTTACAATTTAATTAATATTGATATTAATATTATACAAAAACTCTAGGCAGCATTGCAGTGAAATAACAGTCAGCATCAATGTTCAGTTGAAGAAAAAAAAAAGTTCACCTCTTGGAGAAGTGTAGCATATGCATTCCATCTTCAATGTCTCATAAAAATATCAAAAAAAAAAAAAAAAAAAAAAGCTCTTCCTTATGAAGTGCTCGTGTTCCCCCAAAAGCAACGTTTCAGGGTTGAGAATAAAATATGGTCCTCCTGGTTCAATTAGAAAAAATAGCTGCATTTTTCTTAAATATGTACAATGTTGGTATTTCACTTAAAATGCTATATAAAAAAATAGATTTGCTATGGTGCCCACCTCTGTAGAGAGTTAACAGTGCAATAGAAACCGTATTTCCAGTCCACCCCCCCACCCCCCCCTCCAACCCCCCCACCACCCCCCTCGACCACCACTACTTCCTTAGAGAAAATCAGCACGAACACTTGCACTCTGAGATGATTGGGTATTGCACCTGTATCCACGTACAGTATTTCTGTCTTAGAAACCCTTGACAATACCACCGGAGGAAAATCTTGTTGATTGACTTGACGGGCTTGCAAGACATCCCCTCAGGGAAGGAGCAAGAGCGCTCAGAGAAACAGTTTCCCTCCTTGATGTAACGTGGCCAGAACCTCACGCCCAAATCCTTCCAGGTGTACACCACTGGACAGTGCGTATAGGTCCACAGCCACTGCAGAAATTTCCTGCGGGCTTTCTTGCCCACTTTTACCCGCTTTCCATAGGGGGGTCTCTGTGAGGTCCAGCTTTTTAATCTCGTTAGGCATGGGCCCCTGCAGCTTCACCTGGTTGTCTGGCGCGGAGAGGTTCACCAGCATGGGCGAGCTGATGGACATGAAGTTGGGGTCAAAGTTGCTGCCGAGCTTTTTCCTCAGAGTCCTCTCGGCCAAGTCCTGCTCCCTGGGGTCGTACTCCGGGTCAGGGTCCTCCTTCAGGTCGGGCACAGGGAGGTGATCACTGGGCGATGGACGGAGGCGAAGGTAATGCTGGGAAACTCCAAGGTGAACGCACACCAGCACGTAAATGAGTAGCGTTTGAGAGAGGCCCATTATTCCTCTTGTTTTACGCACCGGCTCTTCTCGCGTAAATAATATTCAGTTCTTTTCCCGGTTACTGTGATCTCTGCAATGACTAGCCTGGGGCTTCATAAATAGTAGAAGTTCAGCCACCAGCAAGGCGATACTTTTAATAGACCACGTCGGGTTTGAATGACATGGAGCGGAGTGCTTTGCTTTTTAGGGCTCCTTCAACTTTGCAATTTGCCCGCTGATGCAACTCTGCAGCGCGAAACGGTGCCCCTGCTTTGCAAAAAAAAGTGTTTAGTCTAAACAAAAAAAGCACAAAACAAAACGGGGAAAACTCTTTTCACGCTCTCTCCGGCCTCACCCCGCTCCCTTGGATTCACTTTGGGTTTCTTTCGGTTGTCATGGTTACCCCGGGGACTGGAAGCCACGACGAACACTGGATGACAGCGGCCGAGGCGAGAGCTGCATGGAATGAAGTGTTTTTCTAAAGAGACAGAATAGATCCGGAGCGTCCCGAGAGAGAAGGGCGCAGAAAAGAGTACTTCACCAAGTTTTAAATGTCACGCGCCCGGCAATGAGGGCTGCCTTGGCCAATGTTATTTTTACGCACGGCTTTTATAAACGTGGCTTCTCTTAACGTCGCCTGACGCTCTCAGGTTTGACAAGGTCCCAGGGCGCACAATCCATGGACTGCGGAAAATGTCTCTGCAGTCTGTGCCTTGTGGTATTCCAGCCGTCGATATGTGCACCTCACTGAGAATGTCCAAAAAAACTTAGAGAAAATGCGCCGCAGTGGGATGCAACCTCAACTTATGAAATAACAGCCATTTATCTTTCCAGAGGATGTTCCAAATCGCAGATCAGCTTTTTTTTCCTCTTTTTTTTTTACATAAAAATCGGAGGCTGTAACATTCCCACAAAACACACGACTGTGTGTGTAATAAAAAAAAAACGTTGAAAAAAGGCTTTACAGCAAATTGCAGGCTCAGTGCATATCAAATGCAAACTGCAGAAAGCCAGTAAACGTTGTTAGCTCAGAGTTCCTTTCACTGTGGCATTTCTGAATCCTCTCAGAAAAGCTCCAGATCCCACTGTCGCTGCATGACGAGACAGTCCCAAATCTGGAGCCTTTTTGCTCGGTCGGTGCAAGCGGTCAATTCCTGAGGGAGCGTCTCTACTCCTTTGATAACTGGTACAGAAGCTCCTACTGAGTCGCTCCTACTTCAGGAGTCTGAGAGACTTGGCGCTGGAGCGTTTTCTTTGCTTAGGCACACTGTGTGTGAGTGTGTCTGTAGCGAGTGGTGCTCAGTCCCAAGTTAAATATCCCCCTCCGACGGTACAAAGTGTCAGAGGGGCCTGCCCAACCCCGGCCACTTTCACTATGATTGACAGCCCCCCCCTCCGGGCCACCCCCCCCCTCCTCCCCTCACAACGTGGAAAAATATCAGCCACAATCACAAGGATCAACTGGGTCCTAAAGCACCGGTTTTATCCAGTATTATCGTGTGATATTCCACAACATGAACAGTGTTATGCATATTACAGACATTCTGACATCTCACACATATTTCAAGCGGCATTGGCAGCGGCTCTCTCCAGCGTTTTTCATTGCCATCGTGTCTGAGATGCACTAATAGGTTCAATACGCTGTCAATATTCAGCTGAAGGGTTTAGAAGTTTCCTTGGCTTGAAACTTTCCCATGGAATTGATGGGAAAACGTTTAGTAGCTCGTCTACGGAAAAGAGGCATCACATTCCACCTTTGTTCATCAGGATTTGGGTCTACACAGGAATTGGCCCGTTGAACTCAGGGGTCACAAAATAGGCACGTAATTAAGGGCTATAAATGGCCATGGATAACTAAGCGGTACCTTTCCCATGCTAAGCAGTCATTACAGACCACGCTGGACTTCTTACTTTTACTTGAACTATGCTGGTCATCCTGCAACACTGTCGCCACAATATGGTTCAGGCAAGTTTAGTATATTGACTATCAAGTTTAATGTATTTATATTTTTAGCCCTAATGAGCCAAAACTACTGAAGCTGATATTTAAATAGTATCTTTTTTTATTTTTAACAAACGCTGGTAAAGTTGACCACCTGTCAAAAAACAATCAGTTAATTAAAATATTTAAACAAACTTGTTTCCATAGTTACACAGAGAAAAAAACGTTTTACTCACTATATTATGGAAGTCAGTCACAAAAGGTGCTACTTTTCACCCCTGGATTTTCATCTTGTACCCAGGGTTGTGTCTATCCTGCGCACTATGGGGCAGGCTGGCCCGGGTTATTGGTTATTTCACCTCGACATTGTGCTTGTCTTTTGTAGTGGTCACTAGAGGGCGTCGATCCAGCATGGTGTGGACGTGCAGCCAGGGGCTCCCCAGCGTCTCTCCCTAACTGTTGGACTACTCATGTTTGAGTGCATGGGGAAGGAATGTGTGCTCATAGTTATGGTGCAGCTCAAGTTAAATTGCTCACCAGCTTTGTGATCAAAGATCTAAAACACAATCTTGAAGCCATTCTGCCAAAAATAATTAACTTGAATCATCCTCAAAGTAAGTATAAAAACAAACTCCTGTTGAAGGATGAAAGTACTTTATACCAAGAAATGCTCTAATTTTAGTATAAGATCCTTAATTAACCAACTAAACTGCATTAATCACATAGGAAGAGTTGCCAGCAGTCCTCTGCCAGCCTATGAGTAAACTCCTGCATGCTCCAACATACAGACACACAAAGTCATAATCTGGTTAATGATTAGGGTGCCAGTGTAGACAGGCTCAGTGGCAGCGGGGACAGTGAGGCTGAGCTGGCTACTGTAGAACTGGCCATCTCCATTGTCTTCTTTCACAGGTCTTGGGGCGGCGGAGTGAGGGAGAAAACCCCATGCAGGGAGAGACACTTCCCTTCCTCCTAGTCTCAAGCACTAATACTGTTGGGCAACCCAGCAATGAGTCCACCCCCATCCCCTGGCTAATTACTGGAGATAAAGACTGGGAGAGGAGAGAGGAGGGGACCAGGCAGCACAGTGGGGAGGGGGGGGGGGGTGGTGGTGGTGGTGATGATGTTGAGTAAGTGGGGGTAAAGGAGAGAGGAGGTGGTGATGAAGGTGGTGGTGGTTTCAGCAAAGAGAAGAGGATGGAGGGTGAGGGGAGGGGGGTGGTGGTGGTGGTGGTGCCGGATGGCAGTTTACTGTGGAATGGCTAATTAAATAACGCCATAAAAAGGACTCCGGCTCGCTTTAACGAAGCCGTCAACCTCTGACGAGAGGGGCTCGGGTGCTGGGGTGCTGGGATGGGGGGTGGGACACACCATGGAGGAGAGAGGTGGGGCTGGTGCTGAAAATTGGGCTTGTATAACAAGGGGACTTAGCTCTTTGGTTTTGCAGTGATTGTTCACGCTCCCTTAGGTCTCAATAGGGCGCATGGTGAGGGTGCGTTGGGGGGCAGCCCCTTAGGCACAGATAGGACCCCCTTCTCCCCTTCTGCTGTGATTGCTATACACACATACACACCCCCACGTAACACACACACAAACACATACACACACACTAACACCCCCACGGCTCAATACAAAGGCCTCTACCCAAGGTCCAGGCAGGAGCTTATCCAGCGCAGGGGCACAGCAAGGGGCAGGCCTGGCCAGACTGGCTGACTGTGCCCACTGGGGACTGGTAGAATGGCACAGGGGGGGGTGGATGGAGACGGACAGCTTGGAGAGGAGAGAGGGGAGTAAACAGGAGAAACTCAGAGACCAAGACAAAAAGCATCACCAAGCGTAGCTCAAAATCAGCTTTGTTTTTGCATTTCATATCTTTTTCTTGCTCCATTAAATGTCAGAAGATAAGCAAAGTGAAGGAATTTGGCAGGAGGCTGTGGCCGTTTGGAAATAGTTTTGAGTGGCAGAGACAGTGCAACACTGAAATCCCCAAGCCCGCCCTCCCTTCAAATCAACAGATATGCCTGGAGCACATCTCCTAATTAGTTTTGTGTTGTGGCGTCTCCAGCAGAACACTCTGTTGGATGTTTGGCAGGCTGTCAGATTTCAGAACCAACCAGAGCCTTAACAGGTTTTTTGGAACTGTCAAAACTGCAATATTTTAGAAGTATTTTTAACTAAATATTTCCAAGAACCCTGAGATTGGAACCACAACATAGCTGTTTTTTTGTAAAATTATGATAGCCCACTTAAATATTTTTGTTGCAATAGCTGTATGACCATGAGCAACTTATTGTTGTATTGGCAAGATGCATATCTTATTTCTTGCATACACTTTCGCCTCATACCACAACAATTCAAAACAGAAAGGTCTGCAATGCAAATAAATAGCTATCCACCATTGCCTGTCAATATTGCATTCCCTCTATTCCCCGCTGCCCTCGCCATCTTCTCCAGTCCTACTCCCCTCTTCTCTCTCCCCCATATTCAACTCTGTCTCCGAGCTTTAACCCAAAGCAGATGGCTTGGGAAGCATGTCAAAAATCTGTCTCCCGTTAACGCTACTTTTGAAGCCCCCTCTACATTTTTTTTTTCTCTCCCCTAAAATTCATCATAAAGTTATTTTTGCAAAATACCCAGTAAACAGCATCAAAGTGATATTTTTCCCCTCTCCTCTGATGACAAGAAGAAGAAAAGAAAACAGCACTAAGTGTATAGCTTGTCCGTGTTATTGAAAGAAAGCAGCTTCATGCTGATGTGCAATCTGAAGTCAATCTGAGCATGGTCCCGCATCCTTTGTTTCTACTACGACATTCCAGTCGTGATGGAGAAAACGCCGCTCGATGCTTGATCACAAGCTGTGATTAATGGTGATCATATCGTAGACGGCTCAGTGGCTTTGTGATGTGATGGTGGGGCCCACTTTGAACTGAAAGACTGATGAAGTCAAGCAAAGCCAGAAAAACATCAGTGTGGCACACGCAGCCCCCCTCTCTGAATATAAATGTTTTGCTTTAGATTTCATACGTGTTCAGTCACTCATTACTGGAGTTCTACAATACTTGAGCTCGCCTCATATGATATTCCAGTATAGTACAGCATATGCAAAGACCAGGGGTGGAAAAATGCTTAAAGTATTCTATAAAAGTGGAAGAGCTGCAACTTGATGAGGATAAACCTTATTTTTTGCATTGACCTTCTAAAAAGAAATCAAACAGAATGAAGGAGCGATCAGGTTAGCCAAACTTGGAAGAGAATCAAAAGGCCAATTATTGCCTTAACTGTCCACAGTTTACAGACTTCTTACAGTCTTCAACTTTGACCCGCCATACTTGCCATAGTTAGGCGCTGCCCTGTTCTTTGCAATGAGGGGTTTACATTTTACCTGTTGCCTTTTTTTCAATCTGTATGATTGTCTGACTGTTCGTGTTACTTGATCCATTGGACTTTGCTGTAGCGACGTTCCCAGATCTCGACAACTGCTTTGGTGAGTACAATTTTATTGTAACCTGTCGAAATGATGGCCAAAACTACAAAAATGATACCCAAGTTGTAAAGTGCCAGAATTGTACTTTAAAGCTACTATAATCGATATTTTTATATTAACCTAACCTTATTAACAAACCCCACAGATCACCGCCCCGTAAGTGTCAGTTTGTTTCAGCGAGACAGACGAAGTTCGCAACTAACTGGTGAACATAGTGGAGCATTTAGCAGCTAAAGAGCCACATAACTCCCTCTGGTGGAGACCAGAAACAGAGCTAAAAGGAGAGTGACTATTGGACTTAAATTCATAAGGTGTCCGGACACACTTCAAATTAAAGCTAATGTTGCTGGATGTGTACATAGGCAACTGTTTGCTAACAAGTTTACCATATAAATTTAGAAGGTGATAATATGTCTGTGCCATTACAGCTTGTTTCTGCTGCCCCCTACAGCAACAAAACTGTTAATGCAGGTTTAAATATTAGCAAGTAAAAGGAAAGTAACCATTGTTAAAAACTGCCTCTGTAAAAATGCAAAAGTACCTCGGTGTGACAGTGATGTAGTTCAATTTTTACTCACTGTGAAGGGTGTGAATGTAGCAAATGTGTGTGCGCGTCCACTTGGAGTCATTTGATTTGTGCCGGTGGGGTTACTTGGAGTTAAGGACTGTTAGTTTCCGTAAACCGTTCCTCCCTTTTACTTGATGAATCGCTGCTATTCTTCTGTAATGATACCCGGCAATTTTTAATTGGGGAGGTTGGTGTGATCTCATGGCATTCCAGGGTGATTACCATTACTCACATCTTACAAAATTAAAATAAAAAAAAGGATCTCAGCAGTCTGGACCATCCCGTGTTCTTCTTCCTTTCCATTTTATTTGTTGCATCCCATTTTGGGAGTGCAAGAGAGTGCCCCATCCTTTTTCTCTTCCCAGCTTCTCTTCTTCCTCTTGCCCTCCCTCCTTCCTTCACCCCCTGCCCCGGAGCAGGGAGTGATGAGGGTGGAATTAAATTGATCACCCCCTTCCGGAAAACAACAGGAAAAAATAGTGCATTCCGAACGCCAGGAGGGCGTTCCCCCTGGTCTTCCCTATGGCAGGATGACATCATTGGCCTGCTGCCCAATTCCCACCGTTCACAATAGGGTCACTGTTGCCTTCTCCACGGTGGCACAACAGCCAAGAGGGGAAGAGAGACAGAGGGAGCAAGACAGAGAGAGAGATAGAGAAAGAAAGGGGAAAAGAAGAAGGATGCCAGCAATGTTAAGACCTAAGGGCCTAGGCTTTTACACACTATAACACAAACACACAAACGTCTTCAGACAGCCACACTGACCAGTGCTCAACATTCCTGCGAACAGACTTGGCCAGTTGAAGACGTCAAGCGGTGTTTGAGCGGATGCCACGGCTGTGATATGAGAGCTATGATAGTGGAACATACAGTATATCACAGTTTATTTGGACAGTTAAGTCATGTGTTTTCACTACTCACAAGTCCTCAACATTCAGTCTGTCATTCTAATCTACTTTCTCATCAGTGAAATCATCACTGGTATGCTGTATCGATCACACTCTGCGTGCTTGTTGTTATGAAATAACTTACTGTGCTCTTGGTTTACATAAGATGATGAATGGAAAAGTAACTTCAATGGAATAAAGACTTCAGACAAAAAAACAATTAGGAACAACTAGGTTGCTTCTTCCTCTACGGTTCCACTTGAAAAATCAAATTTTGAAACACAATTGTGTCAAGACAATTTCATTACCCTCTTTTATATATCTAACTAAAGGGTAATTTGATGTAAAACGTGACCACATGTCTTTCAGAAGCTCTGTCCAGCTTAGGTAAACCCTGACCACAAGTACTGGCAATTCGGTCATTCTCCCAACCACTAAGTCATTGTGTTGCCACAAGCCATCTTGTCGAAATGAAACAGTTTGCCCACAGCCACTGACCACAACAGATGTTCCCTTGCCTGACACTCTCCTCAGCATGTGTGTTCTGTTGAGTCTAGAGCCAAGATACTTTCATAGACTGGCACTGTGTAACAAAAACAAAGAGAGGGAAATTCTACTATGGCGTCTTCATTGGTCTGTGACAGGATTCAGATTGAGGTAGCCCTGTTTAAGCCTGGCAGCCTGTTAAACCGCATTAAAAACATCAGTGTCCTGGATGGAATGCAGTCAAATAATCACCACAGGTTGCACAGACATGGTGGACCGCATCAGTGTCGTGACCTGAGCAAGTCCCGCCGCCCCCAACCCCAATCAAGCATGTCGACAAACGGGCAGCGCTGGCCCCCGGTGCCCTTTGGCCCTCTGGTATGTTTGTGGAACACGCATGAGGGTAAGAAGGTGACGGCCTGCCGAGATGCCAGGAGGACTGGGAAGGCTTTGGGAAATGTCTCGCCGATGTGCAAGCGCGCACTGCCGCCCAGGGGGTGCCTTCCTGCTTGGGAACCGGACAGAAAGGGACGGGGGTCTGACAACAGGCTGAGTGTGCGCTGATAGATAGTTTGTCCAAGGGATGTACCAGATGTTGACTCACACTGGTTTGCTAATCGGGAGCCACAAGCCCCTGGAGCCATGAGTAAACAGGAGCATCTGCCTTTCTCTGTCACCACAGGGAAATAGAAATGGGTTGGGGAGGGGGGTGGGTTTGGGTACATATGAAAACTGAAGAAGAGTAATGAAGTCATGAGAAACTGAAATGGAGTGCGGTTAAAGAACAGCAGAACAATAAAGGTCTGAAGCTCCCTTAGACTTCAAGCTCAAACTGTTTATGTCTCAATCAAGGATTAAGGTGGTTTTTTAACTGGGAGCTCAGTGGGAACAGAGAACACCCATTCCCACCCACCTGTCATTGTAAATAAGAATTTCTGACTGCCTGCTAAAATAAATGTTAGTGAGGTAGCAGCTACAGACGGAACAATTAAAACGAGTGACAGGGTCCCACAAAGCACTGCTGCATAAAGCTCTGGTAGATTTAGGATTTTCTGTAATGACCTAAAACTGTGTCTGGAACAAAAAAAATGGGTGTAAAAATGGTTAGAACTCTTGTTAGTCTGAAAATAGTCAAAATACAGACAACCAACAAGGCTTTTTCCAAGCATCCTCCATCTCCTCTCACAAGTCTGTCGCAATCTATTACTCAAAAGATTGACTAGATTATTATAATGTAGTGAATCAATTCCCAGACGTGGATTTACAGCAGCTCTCTGACTAAAGTGGAAACCCTCATCAATTGGCACATAACTGATAACTATGAAGCGGGAAGCAGACAACAGATAGCACTCTCCGTACGCAGAGCAGCAGACAGAGGCTGTTAAACACATTTACACTCCAATAACTTTCACAAGTCAGAGGAGTCATGGAGAGAGAGAGGAAGAGAGAGACGGCAAACTGCCTGGCCAAGTAGATCAACAAGGAGCTATTGATACCAGAGATCTGTGCTGGTGTCAGTCTGAGAGCCAAACAGGATCACAATTGTGGTTTGTGCCAATAACCTTGTTGACCTTATTTAACCTTGGATTTGGCCAGTTGAGAGCTCAGACTACAAGTGTCCATTCACAAAGAAACTTGGGAAATCCATGTTTGTATGTTTGTGTTAGAGCACTCTGAATCTAACTATTGACATACACTGTGTGAGCACCCTGTTTTTTATTAGTTTGGGCTACGTCCCTTACTTTAAATGAAGGAAAATCGTTGTGGCGACAGTTTGGGGACCCCCCCCCCACTCCCCCCCCCCCCCCCCCCCTCCGTGCACAAAGCAAGGTCTGAAAAGAAATGGAGATACACCTTTGGGATAAACTGGAACGCCGACTGCAAGCAAAGCCTTATCGCCCAATATCTGCTGCTCAACCTCACTAATGCTCTCACATTTGGCGTCAAGTGCCAGCGCTCAGTGTCGATACACGAAGTAGTGTGCCTTTATGTAGCGAAGCAGAAAGTAAGGGTGTGGGGGTCAGGGGGGTGGTTGGACGTGTAGCTTGTCAGACTTTTATGCAGGAGACCAGAGTCAAGGACCTGTTTGCCTTTTTATTAACCATAACCACGATCATTCCTTGACCGTAGCCAGATGTTTTATTTGCTTTACGTTAAAAATATCTTAGCCATTGTTTATTTCCCTTAACTTAACCATACCATAGTTGCCACGCACAGAGATCCTAAGAACAGTTTTACAGTAAGAACATTGGCATAGGACGTGAAAAACAGTCACTGAACGTATTCTGGGGTTTTGCAGAATTGTCCAATATTAACATTCCTGTCTGGTGATAGGGTTGGGTCGAATTGGAGCAAATCCCTACAGCCGCATTCCAAAATCTTGTGGAAATTATACATACCTTTAGCAAATTTTGTGTTATTTTGGACTTTTTCTGTGGTGAAATTGATATATCATAGGTCTTTATTTAAGGTTACCTCACTCAAACTACTTATGAATGTAGTTCTGAGACTGTTCAGGTGTGTGACAGAGGACATTAACGTAAACTTTAAAACTTGTGGTAAGACATAAAGAGAGGGACACACTTCAGGAGCCAGGCACCTTTCTCAGTCTGTCTGGTAACAGTATGTGTGCATGCATGAATATGTGTGTGTGTGTGTGTGTGTGTGCGTGCGTGTGCGTATGTGTGTGGTGTAATTACAGCCAGGTCCCCGGCGTGGAGCCCAGTAGAAGTATCGTCAGTCTGTCTGTGGCATGCAGTGGTGCTGACCTTCCCTCTCTCCTCTCCTCTCCTCAGGCCTGGTGACTCTCTGACTGGCTCTGGCTCCCCACCCACCCCACTGCACCGCTCGCACACAGGTGCTAACAGGACAGCTGGCTGCTCGCTGTGTGTGTAACATGTCCGCTGAAGCTCTCCCTACGCATGCAGCCGTCATTGATCACATTAAACAAAGTGCAAATCCACGATTTTTGATGTTAATTAGATTTTGTCTGCACCGGGCTAAATTTGGGGGTATGATGGCTGCTTGAGTTTGACATATCCTCATGATGTTAGTATAAACAGTTCTCAAAACTGTTTCAACATGAGCCTTACTGAGCCATTATATCACAATATGAAAATTGCATGTGCATGTGTGTGTGTGCGACGGTGAGACCAGTAATCCAGCTGGCTCCAGACGCTATTTACCTGTCTGTTTGTCCAACTTTCCAACTATCCAGCTCTTACATCTCCATGCTTGGCTGTTGGTGCACGCACACACACACACACATGCGGAGAGAGCACTATAATGAGTGAGTCTGACATTAATCCGCAAGGGTTTTGGTCCTCAGCAGGGCAGGGCTCAGGGCCTTGAAGATGAAGCAGAGATGGACTTGTGTGATATAACACCAGAGAAGAAGAATGCAGGAGAAAAATAGCAGGTCGATCAAACAATCTGGTCAGTATGAGTCATAAAGATTCACGGCTTACAGTCAAATTTTGGATCCGCACAGCGCTGTCGCGTCTGTATTTTATCATCTGCATCTGTGATCGTGTTGCTAACAGTACCGAAAGTGTGTGTGTGTCAAAGAGCGTGTCTGTACAATTTTGCATGTCTTTGTTTGTGTATACAGTGTGTGTTTTAGTGTGTGTCCAATCAGCAAGTCTGGAATGTCTCAAGACATTGTGAATCCTGATGATCAACATTGTGATCCTGTGTTACATGTGCTGCGTGCTCAGGGCGCGTTTGCCCAAATGGACTCAGACCGCCTCTGCTGTGGTGAGACGAGGGTCTCTTTTTAATGTCAGACACAATGTGTGTTCATATCAGATAAAAAATCCTAATGCTTAAGATTCGAGCAATATCAAGGGAGAGGAGACATTTAATCATCATTTAATGGGAAGTTATTCTTTGGAAAGTTGCATCAAAAAATGTGATATATCTAAATAGTTTCTATTCAGTTGTCTACATGGAATAAAATAGTTTTTTAGTATGATAGTTAATAATTTTAATAGCCAGACAAGAGCAAACGCACACAAACATGGACATAAAATAGTGGAGATCCCTGCACATATAGTGTATACAGTTGTATAATACTATATGCTTTGATTTGTTTCTTTTAATGTGTAGCATCAACCTGACCAGGGACTGCAGATGAAAATGAGCCTTTTGGTTAAATCTGGTACATCACATTAAAGATGGTTAGTGTGTAGTGTCCCTGATAGATACATAAAAAATTAGAGTATAAAATATACGAATCATTTAAGTGAAAGTGAAACAGAAAACATTGCAAGTGGGTACTTGCAAGATAACTCAGGTAAACATGCTCAGTGTGTGTGTGTGTGTGTGTGTGCCCGCATGTGTGCCTGCAAGCCCACCACCACCACCCCCCCACTGCATCCAGGGGGATTTATTTGACCCCTTATTGCCAGCGGTGAGCCTGTGGTGGAGATGAAAGCATGCCTTCCCAGTGTGGCCCCAGTTTCTATAGCTATGGACACAGACTCACACTGGTCGGGGACAATAGAGGGGCCCTGCCACTCGCCCCTGCCAGAGCCCTCTCCTCTCCCCACCCTATCCGTCACCGCAATCATATTTTCAAAACAATAACACAGCCGGGGGGGTCGGGCATGATTGAAGTGTGTGCGTGTTTGATCTGTTGGTATGCGAGTGTGTGTGTGTGTGTGTGTGTGTGTGTGTGTGTGTGCAAGAGCCTCCGAGCCCTTTGTGTGCGTATGCATGTGTCTCGATATTTTTAGGCACGCGTTTGTTTCAGCCGAGTGCGAACATGCTTGTTTGACTTGTGTCAGAGTGTCTGTGGCTTCGTACATGCAGTCGGGAAGCAACTGTGTGCGTGCATACTTTTTCTGTGTGTGCAGATGCAAGTGTTTGTGTGTGTGTGTGTGTGCTGCGAGCCAGGCCCTTTGATGGCGTGGCCGGAGCGTGCCTAATGTGACTGCTTGCTGGGGTGGGGTGAGATGGGAGGAGGGGGAGGGGGAGGGGGGTGTGGTAGCGTTGAGCCTCCTGCCCTAGTACTGTCTACCCTGCCGTGGCCCAAGGCTCCCCCTGCAAACTTGAAAGGACCAAAGGAATCCCCCCCTAAACCCCCCGACGCCGCCCCCCACATGTTTTCAGAAGGCATGACATCATCCTTTGCACAAAGGGGGCTGGAGCTGGGGTTAATATGGATGTATGTGTGTGCATGTGTGTGTGTGTGTGTGTGTGTGTGTGTGCAGGGTACAAGCCCATCAGTCACAGCATTCCGCTGAAACCCAGGATTTGTCTTTTCTCTTATTTCCTCCGTTTTACTCAAACTATCAGTCTGACTCCTTTTTGCATCTGCAAACCATCCCTTCTTTTATTCGGAGGTACCTGGAACCTCCCGGGCCCCATTCCCTCTCTCTGCTTTCTTTTTGACACACTGACTAACACAGATTTGATCCTAAATGTCAGCGGAAAGACAATAAATTGCTTTCAGGTTGTTTGCTAGGCGCAGGATACTGAAACTAATGGCGAAACACCCTCGACTGCCGCTTCCTATTCTCATCTTTGTCTGCTTCCTAGAATGTACTGTATTTGTCATCAGTGTTGGCTCTCCTCAAACCGACCCCCTGGCTTCTTTGCATGCAACCAACTCTCAGTGAGGACTGTTTTCCCCAGCATTAAAAAACAGGGTGGGTGGGCACTTTCAAAACAAATCAGAGCAGACACACAAATGGCAGACACAGGAAGCATCAGGAATTGGAGTTTGATTCTACAAGGATGCGGACCTCCAACGGGAAAAAATGAATTTGTGGAACTGTTTTGATTCAAGGTGTCCCTGTGTTTGGGTGACAGGTTGCATCACCTGCATTTAGGTTCCAATTATAAACCATTCATGCATTAGCCAGAGAGCTATTTCTATGCAAGTGATTATGTGTTATGTGTGTAACAGTAAATAATGTTTTAAAGAACGTTATATTTTTTTCTGGGAAACCTCAGAAACAGACATTCATTGAATTATGATCGATTATCTCTCCTTTTTTCTGGAGCTATCTTGATCAGATATAGTTTAAATACATTTCATGAATAAAAAGCCCAGCTGGAATTAATAGATAAACAAATGATTTTATCAGGTCCTGTTTTACTCAAGCAAGTAATCAAACTAGATTACCAAATGAGGGCCAGATGAGTAAGAACACTGAAGAAAAGTAAGTTTTTTTTGTGTGTTAATGGCTTGAGTAGAAGGTGAGAATACACACCTTTGTGACAATGAGGGTTGTGAAAGGCAAAGGCACAGTCAAAGCCACCAGCATGGCTAATGTCATGGCCAATGAGTTGCAACTGCCACTCCCAACACACACACACACACACACACACACACACACACACACACACACAGAAATCTGCACTCATACGAACTTCAATCAGGTTTTGCATTTCAGACGCATTCACTTATATAATGTACACGTGCACCTTCACACACAAACTATTTACTTTTATCTCCTTCCCCTCTCTCGCTGCCTGTGTCACACACTTTCTTTATTCTTGCAAGTGCTGCTCAGAGGTGAGGGCTCGTCGCCCTCGCCTGTTTAATGGGCCGTCCATTTGCCAACTGTTCCTTTGGGGGGGCCGGTGCGTCGGGCGTCAGAGCCGGGATTTGGGAGGGAGGGTCGGTGCCGCTGGATCAGACAGATGGAGGGGGGTCCGGCTCCATTCATTTAGCTCTATGAGAACAACAGAGCCCCACTTCAAACAACAAGGACGCAACCTGCTGGCCCCATCGTCTGCGAACGCATACGCAGACATACGCAGACACACACATGGCGCAACACATGCATGCTCGTGTTCAAACACACACATGTGCTTTCATTAGAACCTTCTTAAACTGTGTTTCATTATATGTACCTTAAATCTAAAATTCACCTAAAGGATGAAAACTCAACACCAGAAGATAAAGTTGTCATTGTTGCTGATGACACTGCATCTATAGCTCATCTGCCACCCTGACACACACACTGACACACACACACACACACACACATATGCACCACACACTACACACATATGCACAGGGGGGCATAAAAACACAGGCTCCACAGTGCCCACCCCCATTCCCAGCCCTTCTTTTCCTTGGACTCCCCCCCCTGCACCCCCCCCCCCCCCCCCACCCGAATTCACTGGCACTTCCAGAAAGCTCCGAGGCGCCAGCGGAGTGGGGCTCATCTCTTGGGAACAATAAAGCCAGATCTTCATAAAAACTTCAAAAAGGCCTCGCCAAGTGTTTTATAGGTGCTTTAAAGGTTTATAGGCCCTGGGGAGGGAGGGAGAGAGAGAGAGAGGAGAGAGAGAGAGAGAGAATGAGAGAGAGAGAGAGAGAGAGAGAGAGAGAAATGAGTGATGCAGTAGTGGCAGGCTTCAATTTTCCCACCCACTGCACACACACACACACAAACACGCACATGCCAGGATACATATACATATATGCCTGCTGCTAATCCTCCAGTAAGTGCCAGGCTGAAATCGGACGGTGGTAGGCAGGGTGGGGTGGAGGAGGGAGTGAAACAGGTGATCAGTCGGTGCAGAAATGGAATAGAAGAAGAGGATCAGGGGATGGCGTTAGCGGAGAGCTGTCAGAGCAGCCTGTAATTCAGTTTGAGGGGAGTGTTTTGTGTGTGTTAAACCTGTTTGGTTGAAAAGCACTTTTCCTTTAGGAATCTAGACATCTAGACATGTAAAGTGACCTACAAGGTTGTGTATGTGCATGTGTGTGTGTGTGTGTGTGTGTAAGTTAACTGGCCAAGGTGTGGATCAACCCATTGGCCCCTAATCCTCAACGACCTCAGGAGGGGTCAAGTCGAAGAGCACGGAGGTGGGGCACTCTGAGACGGAGGACATTAGGGCCTGAAGCCTGCTCACTTTCCAGTTAAGATCGGTTGCCGCTTTGCAGGCGGATAGGTTACGCACACACAAACTGGAACATGGGCTCACATGCAATTAGCAGTTTGGACTCTTCCAGTTCCACCACGGGAAGCGCAAACAGCCTCTGCCAGTGGAAGTGCTGACGAAATCACCTATCAAATGATTCTCCCAGATACTCTTGGTTTGCTGCTCGGCTGCAGATATTTTGATGAGTCACAAGTCTCTGCGCCCGAGCTCAGCGCGCTCCACTTTGAATCTCTTTTATGAGAATGAATAGCCACTATTCAGGGCGCTTTTAGAATGTTTTCTTTATAGGTATTCAGATATATGCCAGGGGTTATATTTAGCTCGGGTCCTCCTGGAGTCAGAAGGTTTAAAATTAGGAGGTGTCAGAATTCCAGTACAATTCTTAAGTTACTGTCAATAAACAGTAAAGGGCTGCTCTTAAAGGCGTAGTGTGTTAGCAAGGATGCATTATGGCATGATTTGTGTGTGATAAGCTGTTTGGGAAAGTGTGTTTGTATTTGTCTTGATATAGTACAAAAGTGTAAATCTTTTACATGTGCATTTGCACGTCTATATATCAAGATTCCTGAGTGCGCGCTGCTTGTGTGCACCAGTGTGTGTTTGTGTGTCCATCTGCACATTAGTGTTTGTAGGATCTGTTGACAGGGAAGCATGCAGCATTTTATTTGCTCAAGGGCTGAAAAAACACATGGCGCTAGCAAGGGAGTGCTGTGATATGAGCCTGCTGAAAGCAACCTGGCTGGGCAGAATTCAACCCTGGGATCACGATTCAACTAAACATTTTAACACACTGTATAATAACAGGGCAGTGCAAGATAAAGCTTTATTTATGCATATGCAAAGATGCATATTCTGCTGCACACTTGTGTTTTTTTTAGTTCCACTACTTTAAATTTAAAAAGCATTCGCAGCAGCAAGTAAATAGGTAAACAGATCTGTATGTAAACAGGCTATTTTTCTGAATTCAACAGTTGAACCAGATGGAATATGAGAAATTTTGTGATACCTAAGTTTTTAAGTGATACCAATTAAGAGATTTTAAAAGTATTTTCTGAAATGCATGAATGAAAACAGCAAGATTTTTCTTGGAAATATGCACCCGTCATAGCCCAAATCAGCAACTTCAAAATATAGTCTTAGGTTCCCCGAAGTTTAACATCTAGAACATCTTTAAATGAATATCTAAGGATGAGTAGGTCTGACAAAATTATCTAATTTAACCAACAAAGGACTTGAGTAAAATTTGCAAGAAATTTGCATTTTGCATCAGCCAAGCTAAGGCAGGAACAGGCAGGATTTCGTAAAGGTCGGGGATACATAGATCAGATTTTTACTCTCTGGACAATCATTGAGCAGTGCATTGAGCATTGTGTGTTAACGTCATTGACTTTAAGAAGGCATTTGACAGTGTTCATTGTGAGAGCTTATGGAAGATCTTAAGGGCGTACCACCCAAAATTGTTACCATCATTGGGAAATTCTATGAACACTTCGAATTCAGCGTCATCCTGGAGAACACTCTGATTAAGTCATTCTCCGTGAAGTCTGGAGTAAGAAAAGGCTGCATTCTCTCCCCAATTCTGTTTCTAATTACCATCAACTTGGTGATGCGTCAAACAACATCAGATCGTCCCCGAGTAATCCAAAAGACCTTGTTCACATACTTGGAAGACCTTGACTTTGCAGATGATCTGGCAGTCATGTCATCCACTCATATTCATTTCCAGGAAACGTTTGACCGGCTAAGCAATTATGCAAAGTGAACTGGTCTGCACATCAACCAGAAAAAGACCCAGGTGATGTGCATCAATGCCCCAACAGTACCCCAGTCACCATTGATGGAAAGGCATTGGAATGTGTTGATGATTTCACATACCTCGGAAGTCTCATAAGCAGTGAAAAGACCCGTCTTAACAAAGCCAGAGGTGCTTTTAGTCAATTTCGTAACATCTGGAAATCCAAGCAATTCAGCCTCAAAACTAAGATGAGGCTTTACAACAGCAATGTTAAGGCCGTACTTCTGTTTGGCTCTGAATGCTGGAGAGTAACAGCAAATGACACGAGAAAGGTCGACCATTTCCACAATAGCTGCTTACGTAAAATTTGCAATATCTGCTGGCTTAACAAGATCTCAAATGAGGAACTGTATAGGAAGACAGACAGCATGAGTCCCTTGAGATAAATAAAATGCAGGTTACGACGGCTCGGTCATGTCCAGAGGATGCCCAATGAAAGAATACCTAAAGTTGCCCTTGAGATGGACCCCCAATGGGAGGAGAAAGAGAGGCAGACCAAAAACCACCTGGCGAAGGACAGTGATGACAGAACTGGAAGAGATGGGTCTCTCATGGGACGAAGCACAGGCTAAAGCACAAGACAGGGTTCATTGGCGGCGTATAATTGCGGCCTTATGTCCCAGCCGGGACGAAGAGGATAAGTAAAGTAAGTAATCGGCCATTTTATAGAGTGGAATCACAAGTTTATTGTGCAGTAAAACTGTTTCTCCGCTGTAATTCTGGTTCTGTTATAAAACCGGCCAAATGAATTTTCTTTCATTGTGCCTTCATGCAGAAAGTACTCTTTTCATTAATAGACCGCCTCTCAATTGTGTTGGTGATGTAAACCTATGAACAGGAATGGAATGCTTATTGAATGCTGGTTGCTGCTGTTGAGGGTGACAGCACCAGGTCTGAAAAACTCTATTTTTTCAGTGGTGAGTATAGCTGTATAAACCTGCATATCTCATCTTTACAGTGCTGCATTGAGAATGTAAAGCTGAGGTAATGCACATCACCCCGAAATTGGCGGGGGACGTCATTATGTCAGGTATTTTCCTAATGCCGACCCTAAACTCCTTTCAAACCTGTTTTAAAACGGACAGTAAAAACACTCCCTTTACATAGGCAATAGTAACATCATTGTTCATCACTGGCGCTACTGGCTTCATGTAGCCATGCCCACCAATTATACTCTGAGATTCTGTCTGCAGCTGCCCACTATTCAGTTGTCATCAACTTGGTGGCAAACACTGATGAGGTCATTGCAGTATAGTCTGTAGGAACAAGTGCCCTCTATTTGTCGTTTATTCTCATTCATAACAAGCGAGTGAGGGGCTTTTGGGAGTGTATCATACATGCGGATGAAACTCCAAACTGAGAGAATAAGCCCCGGAGAACCCCCGATCTACACACACTTGAAACATAACCATGCTATGCTCCTCACGGATGATGAAGTGTGCCAAAAAATTATCACGGACCCTTTGAGGAATTCTCAGCTCTTGAACTAAGACAATGTAAGACAGATAATGCACAGGGCTCTCTTTGAAACAGGAAGTATTAAAAAAGGTCAATATACACATAAAAGATGTTGTTATTGCTCAGTGGGACACACATGAAGGTTAGACACTTCCTACACTCGTGTGCGGCGATCCGCTAAAAGAGAAGAAACCCACATAAACAACTGAGGCTTTTATTTTGTAATATTCATTTATTGTTCAATAAAAATAGATTTTAAAAAAGTGACGTGATGTCTCCTTCATGACTTCGCCTGATGGATCTGCCAACAGCTCCTTGTAAACATGGGGCTTTATTTTATTTTTTGACTGGAAAGGGAATTTATACCCCTCTCTTCCCCTTTCAGCCCGATCTTGAGGGAAACTCCTGCCTGTGACTTCACTGACTTTTTACCTCTGTAGTGATGACAGCCCCACACTCACTTACTTTCACATTTAGGGCAGATACAGTACATTCAACCCCCGGTCTCATTTGTCTATGTACATGGTTCGGTTTCTGGTCGTGTGTGATTCTTCTTTTTCTTTTTTTTTTCTTTTTTTTTGCAGTTGGCCCTCGTAAAAACAGCTTTTAACAATGCGAATAAAGAAGACATCTAAGCGCTAACACAAGAGTTCAAGCCATCAGTATAACCAATTACAACTTAGAACATCAGTTTCTCTTAAGACATTTTTATACAGTAATTACACGTAAACACATCTCTGAAGGTGTAAGGAAACTAAACTCTGTAAACACTTTTGTCATGTCAGCGACACCGCTGTGAACCCCCCCCCCCCTCCCCCGCGACAGGTTCTACATCATCCCATGAACCTGCAATGCTACAGTAACTGAGGCCAGGTCCACAGACTTCACTCATCAAACTCCCCTCATGTGGACTTTTCTGGTGCTACATTTATTATAATAGTATGATGCTGCTGCGCTTGGTTGACTTTGTAGAGCGGGAAAATAAAGTATGTCATGCTGACAAAAGAGTTGATATAAAAAAAGAAAAGAAAATAACAGCCTGCAGTTTCTGTGACCATGTGATGTGGAGTTTTATGTAAACAATTCAAAGACTGTTGCGAGGTTTTATATACTGTATACTGCAGTGTGAGCAGAGAAACCAAAAACTTGGCACAGGTTCCCAAAAATTAGCTGAAAGGGATGGTTTAAGTTTTTAAGAGGCATGATTTATTGTGCAGTTTATGTGGCTCATCCTGCATCAGGTAATTGAGGTAATTGACATATTAGAGGCAGAATTTGTGGTTACAGGGGCTTAAATATATTTTTGTATCCATCCTGCAGTTAAGTCCCCTCATATTTAACTTATTATAAAGCATTTTCGGAGACAGTTTGGAATATACGGTACGTGACTTTGCTTACAAACGTTGGGCCTCTTAACAACTTGAGTCATCCCTTTCACACCCCATCCCTTTAGGAGACCCTGCTCTAGACTGAAGGGCACCATTTTCTAATGCATCTGGGAATACCACTGAACCAAACACAACAAAACACTGAACTGGTTAACTTTTAGCACAGCGTGACTACAGTACTTTAGATGCACTCAGCACAACTCTGAAAGGTTTACATGCTTTTCCCCCCCCCCATTGATTAGAAAAAACAAAAACAGTCAAGTATTGCTTGTTTTTCTTTTCTCAGTTTTGAAAATCCAAATTAGCTGGTTTTATTTTGTGTTACTTCACAAGATGAGATGATCGGATTAGTTAGCTACACTACGAGTGAGTCCACTATACAGAGGATTTGTAGCTGCAAAAGAGAGAAAAAGAGCACCAGAGAGTCAGTGCCAGGTTCTTAAAGATGCAGCCTCCACCCTCCTCCACGCCCTCTCTCACTCAGTCTCAGTCAAGCACTCTCTCCCTTGCTTGGCTGCTTCTTCCAGACAGTACAGTGGCCAGGAGCAGTTGAGTGACAGGCTGACGGGCCAAATCATCGGGCCGATTGCGTCCCCAAGCGGAGACGCCAGCCCCCCTCTGTACTTCTCCCTTCCTTCCTGGCCTCTGGGCCTCGTCCAGAGCCCACATCCTGGGAACATGGGGCCGGGCGGCTGCAGCCGACAGCTCTTTGGGAATGACACAATGAGAGAGTTCATAGGAAAAGCCTTGTGACCCGCGTGTGGCTGGGGAGGCGATGATGCTGCCCATGTCGTTTTGGCAACGTGCGCGGCCCGATGTGTTGGCGTCAATCACGCCAGAAGTCAAAGAGACGCTCTATTAATCTTTCTCAGCATCACAATCTTTTGCCCAATGATTTCTGACAGCTCAAAAAAACTGCTTTCTCTTTGTTCTGTTTTGTTATTGTTCATTTGGTGTCCATATGAGGATCTCTGATGTTCATAAAAAAGGGGAAAACACATTTCATGGAAACAGATTCTGGGAGTAGCATTTCAGATAACAATAACGCAACAGAAAACATGACAATGTTATAGCTGCAATTGCGGATGGTAACACCTCAAGTCAGAGAGAAAAAGGTGCAGAGTGTAAGAGCCTGTGGACAGTTTGTACAAATGTTCACTTTTGATTAAGGTGACTGTTCTGTCATTTCAATACACATTTCTCAAAAGAGAATCTGCACATGGCGTGAACTCTTAAATGTTTTCTTTGTCTCTCTCTCTCTCCTTGAAGTGTCACACTGTGGTGGCCCGGCTGTGTTTGAGTGCTAGTGGTGAATACTCCTTAATGCGAACACACAGCTTGCCCCTCAGCCAGGGGTTTTGGAGCTCCAGGGGACAAAAGTCATCCTGAAGCCACTTTTCTCTGTTGTCCACAACCAGCACGAGGCCAAAGTGCTTCAACTGTTCAGGACTGTAGTACACACACTTCTCCTGTTCGCCACCGCTTCCGCTGCTGCCCAGCATGCGCCGAGACACGACGTTCATCTCCTGCACCACCAGCTGGACCATCTCCCGCGCTGACGTGCCTCGAGTTACACAAAGCTGGAAGAGAGGAGGAGAAACAATCGTTCAGCTTTTGGCCAGCATGTCAAAAACACAGCAAAAGTTTAAAGGTGAATTACTTCAACATGTCTTTTTTTTAAAAGGTTTTTTTTTGGGCATTTTCGCCTTTATTGGACAGCGAAGAGGCAGAGAGGAAACAAGGAGAGAGAGAGATGGATATGACATGGAACTAAGATCCCTGGCTGGAATGAAAACAGGGACGTTGTGGTTATGTGCTCCATCTATCTACATGTCTAAACATATCAATACCTTAACACTGGTCTCCTTTGGCAGGCCTGTGCGGTACTGTGGGTACACTCTGAGTGTGGTGTGACAGCCTTTCCTGAGGGCAGCAGGTGATGGTGAGGAGAGCCTCTGGGTGCCGCTGTCCTCTGATAATGTGCGTGCCGGCGGAAGTTGTGGTAGGCAGCGCTCAGCTGAGCAACAGCGGTCCACTGATGAGGGCCGGTGCCACCTTCGCTGTGGTGAGGTGGAGGGCGAGGGGCAGGTGGTGTGGTAGGAGTAAGGCTGGTGGTGGGCTGAGGTGGCAGAGGGGAACTCCAGGCTGCTGGTTCTCACACAGAAGGCCTGTCTCTTCTCTGTGATGTGTAAAAGCTCGATCTGCCTGCTGGGCAAGATGAAGTCACTGTCGAACAGCTCCGGCGCCCCCCTCCGCCTTTCCCCTCCGCACCGAACACCTCCCCCTCCTCCGCACCTTTCAACTTCCCTCCCGTGCTGCGGCTCGGAGGCCTGGAGCACGTCTGGTGTGGAATCCCTTAGCGCCCCCCCTCCACGTCCAACCCCGCTGAGACACATCCCTCCTGAGCTGCTCCCGTCACTACGCAGGAAGCCACGAGGCTCCAGGGGTGCGGAGGATGAGAGGGGTGAGGCGGGCAGGAGGTCAAGCTCGCGGGGGCTCTGGGCACGGCTGGAGTCGTAGTCACTGTCAGTCGTGAGGAAGACTTCAGAGGAGCCCTCCTCGTCTGACAAGCCAGCAAAATCTGCAGAATGTGAAAAATATGACTATTAATCGACACATCAGATGTGCATGAGGTCGTAAAAATTAGCGTTTTAAGGCGAAATATTATCAGAATCTTATATGTTAATGTTAATTTTGTCTGACCTGAGTGTTTGCGGCAGGGTTCGGGTGAAGGCATGGGGGAGGGCATGAAGTCCGGTTGGGAGGAAGTGGAGGGAGGTTTGTCTGGCATCACTTCCTTGGAAAAGTCAATTATCCAGCTTATGGAGATGCCTCCCGTTGGCTGCTTGTAGCGGGCATACTGCAAGGCGTCCATGATCCACCTCGCATCACGCCACACCTCCTCCATTTGCTGTTGTACAGTCACCAAGATCATTACCGGATTAATATGGATCCAACTTCTACAAATAATAGTCCTACAGTAAATAATTACTACACTTAGATGTCGCAGCAGTATGTAGGATAACAAGATTCATCTTCCAGCTGTATGGCCCTTCACTGACTGGTCTTACCTGCATGTGTTCTTGGACCTGCTGGTGTTTCTTCTTAGCAGCGAGGAGCTCGGCCTCAGAGAAGGCCTCCCTTAGTGTCTGTTGGGACATGAGGGACTCCAGCTCCAGCAAAGCCGACACCCTGCAGTACTGGCCGATGAAACTGGGGCAATAGGCGTTAAAATGGACTGGAAGGGAGAAAGGAAATCAAGAGATGACAAATTGGAAAAATCTGCAGCGTACTACCAAGTGGCAAATGAAATGTGAGAAAACAATTATGTGGAAAAACACAAAAAAACATATACACTCAGAAATATATTTATGCCAAATGTTTGTATAATGCGATTCTGATTATGTGTGTGTTATGAACCCATTTCACATTTTCTACACTCACTCAGTTCAAAGATCTGCAGGGGCAGGGTGAGGAAGCCAGAGCGGGGGGAGTAAGGGTTATTCTGACCAGGAGCTGTACACACTTCATCTGAAGGTGGCAGGAGGAGGAGGAAGGACACTTTCTCCCCAAACTCCACCACTTCCTGGCTGTATATTCGGAAGTCCTGCACCTGGAAAAACAGACAGGAGATCTCAGCTAGCCTTTGGGTAAATTTCACTACATTTAAAACAGAGACAAAATACTGACATCATGTCCAATAAAATCTTACTGTAATCTTTCATTTTAGTCTGTCTGTGCGAGACTAACATGATCAAGAGAATTAGTTTAACACTTCCTTTCAATTTTTAAAATGTATGTCTCTGCATGTATTTCATTTCATTTCATAGGAACACTTTGCAATATAATGCACTCCAGTACACCACCACCACCACCTGCTACGACCTCAATAATAAACATAAAGTAGAATTATCACCTTTCCGACAATGTCAGCAAAAGCAAAAACTGAAAATGTATAAGCTTCATAAATGTAGAATTTATAGCAGAGCTGTTGTATTGGATTGCACAGGTGTTCCTAATAAAGTGGCCGCTGAGTGTATATATATATATATATATATATATATATATATATATATATATATATGCATGTTAACACTAATGTAACCTTTCATAGTACTAGCAGTCTGTTAAGTTTTACATATTGCTAGAGTCCCACTGGTGCAACTGTGGGTGGTAAAAGGTTAAAGCCAAATGGACAATGATTGCCATTGTGCTGGAATTCAAACCATGTTTTTTTTACAGAAATCATGTAGAATTAGTGGTCTAACCAGAACTGGCTCGCTACCCATTGGAATCATTTTCATTGCTTTGAGCCCTTGCTACTGGCTGCTGATGAGCTGCTACTGGCTCCATGGTATCAGTCAAAATCATTCTATATAAATATTCTCGCTATAGAACCATATTACAATTTTTTTTTTTTTGACACTGGCCTCGCTCTGACCTGATTGCCAGGGACATTGATGTGGGCCATCAGGTCCTTGATAGCACAGCGCAGGTCCTGTAGGAGGCGATGTGGAGCACTCTGTACATCATGGTCCATCTCCAGCGACTCCTCCAGAGAGCTGAGGGCCTGCAGCCACTGCCACTCCTCTCTGAAACAACAAACATGCAGAACATACACTCACAGGGATGCGACACACATTGTCTCATTCCATGTCACAGGTATCACTGTCATTGTAGTTAGGTGCCGTGTTTGGTTGACACCCCTGGCCCAAACCCAAACACATTGAGTCACATTAAGTGGCCAATGATCCCCACCTGGACACGTTGCTGTTGTCTCGAATCTTGGTGTGACAGAGGACGTTGGGGAGTTTCTGGGGTACCAGCGCTCTGATCTGCTCCACTGATGTACACAGCTTCAGGTAGCCCAGGTATAAGCCCGGCGACAACAGCTTCCTGCTCCGCCTGTGATATGCCAGCTTCTCCTGGGAACAGCAGGTGGACAGAGACTAGATAAGAGGTGGGACTGGTAGTGTTCACTGGGGCTGATTATAGCCGTGATACTGACTGCATTCGTTATTATCATTTTTTTTCTCCATAGACATCCTCACATTTATTTAAATGATGTTGTTTTCATGTTTTGCTGTTGTTAGTCCTTGAGAGACATCAGTCTAAAGTTGTTCCAACATGTTTAAAGTGGAAATCAACACTACAAAATAGCCCTTCAGCGCATTTTTATGTGTTTCATCACACAATTTGTTCATAACTGGCCGCAAAACAAATATTTCAGTGAATTGTGGTTTTGCCAAAGGGAGTCTCCACCATTGTTTTGGAACCACAAGGCCAAACCAACTTACACTGGAGACAAAACAGCATTGCAACAATGGTATCAAGTTTACCGGGCTATATAGACAAAATCAACTTGTGGTTTGGTTCCAGATTGTGGTCGTTCTGAACAAAACAGCTACACAGCATTTGTTAAAAAACACAAAACAACAACAATTAGCTAGATTCTCGTCATCTTGTCCACTATGCTGAAATTTGAATGTAATTTTCCAATTGCCACTGCCTGAATGAGTAGAGGGGCATTGATGATTAACATTCATGCTGAGTGGGCATGGATCCAAGATTTGACCTGAAATCTGGCATTTTACTTCATTTGTTGGCAGGTCAATTGAATATGTGTCCTTACAAAGAAGGTGACAAACGGTGGAGGAGAGCCATGATGATTGTTTGTCTAAATGAGGAGTGTCTGCACAAGCAGCACTTGTAATTGGAAGCACATTTCAATTTAGAGTCCTATTGTTTCAGCCACGGAGCCTCATGTTTATGTGTTTTCTGTGAATGAGAGTTTAAAAAAACATTACATTGATTCTCATAAATAAATGTTTTCCAGTTCTTTTTGGGGGCATTTTGTTGTTGACAAAATGCCTTACACTACACTGTTTCATCTTGCTAAATCTCCGGGTAACAAAAAAATGTGAAGAATGAGCTTGATAAAAACCACAACCGCTGCTGACAAACCCTACTACCATTCCTAACTGCCGTGGAAGCAGCCTGTCTCCAAAACAAAAGCAAAAATAACCAATTTTTCAAAACTGAACTGAACTGAACCGCCTATTCCTGTAGGAACGTACGTGCAGTGTGATGAGAAGCATGTCCAAGGCAGTGGGCTCCTCGGGGGATGAGATGGACTTGCGTTGTAGCTGGAGTTTGCAGAGCTGCGTCCAGCGCACGCCATCCAGGTTTGGACATGCATTCATGTCCTTCAGGAGCACCAGCAGGGCGTTACCGTGCTTGTCTTTGATTGGCTCAAAATACACTTGACCAATGTCTTGAGTTCCCAGCATTCCCTGAGGAAAAACATCAGATAATAATTGCACTGCTATTATATTCTCTTTATATACAACTTGCTGTAGATGTCCTGTGCACATAACTTCTTTTCTATGGTTCTGTTTAAAGCTGGAACAATTGTTGATACAGTATGGTGACGATAGAATGAAGGTATTTCACTGGTGTGTTGACAAAACTGATTCTATAACCAGCAAAACTGATAAAAACAACACATTTTCCATAGTCCTGATAGTTTGTGATGTTGAGAGTTGGGTCATTGAACTACCTGTAGATGGGAGACAGCTTGCAGCATCTTGAGACGTGTCTGCAGAGTGCAGGAACAGGAAGACTGGGAGGGACTGAGACACTGTTGCAGCCAGGGAATCTCCTCCCATAAGTAGGATACCTGGCGCAGAGACAGGAAGCAGCCATGTAAGATCACAAATATTTTTGAAATGTGCATCGCTAATGTTTGATCTAGGTGGCTCTATGGTCTACTGTTCTGTTTGCAGCTGAGTATTAATAACTGATGGGTATGTAATTTGTTAAAATTTGTTTTAAAATAATCGGTTAGTTATATAATTATTTTTTCATTTTTTCTTTCTTTCTGCCAGTCTACCTTGGTAAACCAGAGGAAGTCCTGC
The DNA here is from genome assembly GCA_038419695.1 of Scomberomorus guttatus. Classification (NCBI taxonomy): domain Eukaryota; kingdom Metazoa; phylum Chordata; class Actinopteri; order Scombriformes; family Scombridae; genus Scomberomorus; species Scomberomorus guttatus. The sequence continues at coordinate 14,483,405 of CM076465.1, read as the reverse complement.
ATGAGGGAGCTGGAGTAGGAATCTTCGACCTCCACAATAGGAATCTGGTCCTCTGGAGTCACCAAGATATTGTCATCTCTGTAGAATATGGATGTCAAGTAAAGACCTCTGAAAAGTAACAGAAAGAATAAATGTGTTACAGTAGACACACTACAGATTAATTCATTACAACATCAAATGCGTAAAATATCAAAATAAGTACAGATCAATAAAAATGCAATAGTTATACTTAGTGGCTGGCACGAAAACCATGTCTGCCATTTATGACACAAAGTCAGCAATATATTTGATACTCACAAATAGATATCATGTGCTTTCTACAAAATTGATCCTTAACGAAAGCAAATTACACACAAAATTTGCCATATACGTTTTATTTAATTGCTACAACGTGGAGGTCAACTTCTTTAACATCACAGTTCATGGAGGAATAATAACGATTTACCTTTTCAAGCTTTTAACAAATTTGCTGGTGGGTTGAAAGAGGTGGCGTAGGCTTTTGGATACCGAGTGCTTCCTGCCCTGTGGCGGAGCTTTGCACTGTTCTGTGTGGAAAGAAAACAGACAAGACTTTGTTAATTTCATAGAGACTCTGAGTTATAATATGGGAAATAGCTTGACGCTTAAAGTCAGGACACTTGTGAGAAATTGTGCCATGACTCTGGCTGCCCGAATGAATACCTCTGTCCTGACAAACTCTAGAAACATCTCTTCCACTGACAGGCCGTTACCTAATTGACAACAAACCTGACACGTCCAACAACATGGTCAAAGTGGAATGTTCTTTGACATTTCATGCGCTCCAGTGGCGCAGCACCATTTGACAGTCATGCTGGCTGCCAACAGCAGACTATGGGCCTTGAGGGAACCACTAGCTCCCGTGTCCCAGAGGGACACTAACTGTGTATATGTATATGTGTGTGTTTACCTGCACATACTTTAGCTGTTGGAGCATGGCATGTCTTGAGCTACAGCCATATGATTGGAGCCAAGAAGCTGTAGTAATTTGTGTGTGTGTGCCTGTATGTGTCTTAACCCTTCACCACTCACTGACAGGGAGGTCAGTTAAGTCTGTGGGGACATGTTTATTTTTAGTGGGCCTTTAGGGGGTTGGAGGCGAGAGAGGGAGGTGTGTGTATATATGTATGTGTGTGTGTTTGTGTGGGCGCCTGTTGGTGAGATAACGCACCTCCCAACTCATTAGAAACCTTCACAGATTCCCTCCCCCTTCCCTCCCCTCCCAGGTGATCTTACTCCAGCCCCAGGCCACTTAAAGTCAATAAATCCCCCCATTCAGGACCCAAAAAGAACTAATTTTCTCTTCAGGTGGACGAGACGAGGTGGAGTAACAAGAAAAAACAGCACCCCTCGACCTCTCTCACCTCCCCAAATTTCTCTCCACTCACGAGTCTGTTCAGTTCCAGTCCTCTTGGCCTTAGTCCCTGTTTGACACTGAGTAAGACAGACAAGTAGGGCCGACTGCTGGGGTGCCTGTGTTAGTCAAGGCCTCTTTCACAGTTTAATTAATAGTGTTTGGACAAGCGGGAGAGGGTGGCGTGGGCTATAAGCCGGGCTGCGTTGGGGTGTGCATACATGGACATGTGGGAGAGAGACAGAGTTGAAAGAGCGAGCATGTACTTATATTTGTGTCTGTTCATGTACATGTGTATATATGTGTGTGCCTGTCTATCTTTATGTGTGTATATGTATGGACAGTAGACAGGACGACTGGCGGGCTGCGGGGGTTGGAGCGGGGGAGGCAGCAATAGTCAGTGTTAATTTATGCCCTCTCCCGACTCCAGCCCAGGACTCGTCTCTTACAGGAATAACAAACATGACCCCGGGACACGCCACCTCGGCTACCGTGCCTGAACTCTCAAGCTCAATCAGTCGCCGTCTGAGGAACCGAGAGCCACTCAATACTGACTATTATATTGCATCTTGCCCTATTGCGAATACGGTCTGGCCACAGTGGACAATAGTAAGTGGGTGAGTGTGTTTGAGAGCGTGGGTGTGAGAGACAACTTGCTCAATGCTAAATGCAGTTTCCCATCATGTAAAAGAGTCAGTGTGGACAGATTTTGACACTTATGGGAGCAGCTTACAGCCAGCAGTGTTTGGGGATATAAACAGTTTGAGTGTGAGAGGAGTTGATCTGCATTTTGTCAGAAAGAGAGAGAGGTATTCAGCAGAGGAAGGGCTGAGTCATGGAAAGACGCATAAGGGAGTGGGGGAGCTGTTGAGACAGAGGGGAGGGTATTATTTTTGAGGTGGCATGTCGTCTTAGGGTGTACGGCCCCCGAAGTACTTGTCATGCCTGAGATTGTAAAGTGTCTGTCAAGGTGAGATGAAACACAGCAATTGGCGAGACGTGTTACACCTGCGAGTTGAACCGAACATTGCTCATGTTCCGTGTTTGTTTACACCAAGAATGTTTCTGAAACATGAACTAGACGGTGGCTAAAAATTCAGATGTGTTTGTTTAAAATGTGACGGGCGTAGTGAAAACGACAGAGGCTCAGGTTAATGTCAGAAGCTCATACCTCAGCTCAGACTGCATTTCACTTCAACTGATACATCAGTCCTGATCTTACGCTTAGGGTCAAGTGTATTTGTAGTCATGTAGTTTGAAGTTCTGTTTGCTGCATGTAATTCCAAAGTTAAACCCAATAGTAGTTTAAAACATCTAGTTTAAGATAACATGTGCTCATATGTAGTTCAAGGAGTACAGCAAGTCACTATCACTAAAAGGTTTCAGGGTTTGGGTTTCACCAGGGGGTCAACCATGCAAATCGTTAAAACTCTCACATTACTGTTTGGTCTTTTAGGTAAACGCGCCCAACAAATCTATCAAAAAGTTGTTGATACCATGGCAGACACAGTGGCGATGAGCTTCTTTTATCTGGCCAAGTAGCTGGTCTAGCGCCTCCTTCTGGCCTCTCTGACGGGGAGCACGACCGTCGATATCCCTCCAACCTGCAGACAGAGATGGGAGGAAAGTTTGAGATGAGCGAATCTCTAAAGCCGTCCCTTCAAATAAAATATACATAATGATGGAAAAGCAAAGCTGGTGAAATGAAGGTGCTCTAAGTCTGAAAAGCTTATAAAATATCGGGGCTAAATACACTATTTGCCAATGGAGGACCACAGAACTAGCTTAGACTTACTCTAATTGATTTCCACTATATAGTCATAGAGCAGCCAGGATTTACTCAATATAACTCTGTATATGCTTAAAGGCATTTATTTATATGAGGTGGCATATAAGAATAACTGCTATGTTTGATCCTGCAGACACACAATTTGAGGATATCAACTATTACTGTAGATATAGTCCGCTCTGTGTTTATCAAAGAACTTCCAATAGTCCCTAATGACAGTTTGAACATAGCTGGAAAAAAGAAAGATGTCTCTCTTTGTTCTATACAGTTTCCTCTGTGGAGCCATATTTTCAGACTAACTGCCTTTATTCCATTGTAGATCAGTCCAGAAGTTTATTCTTTCTTTTTCAAAAGAAGCACAAGCCAGCATTGACTACTTTCAGTCATTTCCTTTTTTTTGTTTACGATGCTTGAAAGAAAGATGGTAGTTAGGGACAGCATTGAGTTTCTGTAATTATGCTCACAGAGCTACGTTTGAATACATAAAAATGATTTGGTTTATTTGAAACTGGTTAACCTGGATCTAGGGATGATGGAGCAATAACTTTAATTAAACGGAAATAAAATTGACTTCTTGTTTGAAGTTTAATGGAAAACCTGTTCGTATAAAGCATACCGCAGAATGACACTGCTCAGTAGCAGCCTCCCAGAGGCTGTTAAAGTGAATGGAATGGTCACTATAACCAGGATGATTTAGTTTATTTCAGCGATTTTAATTGTAGTAGAAAAATAACTGTTATTTAATACTTAGCTGATGTGACATACACATCAGTTCAGTCACTTGAGTAAAAGTCTTCAGTGCTGTGATTCTAGAGGAGGTTACTCCTGCTTAGGACCACCAAAATGTTCAGGCTCTGCTCCTGAAGCTCCCAATAGTAGGAGTGCGAGGTATGTGAGACGGCCAAACAGATCTAGTGTGTTCACTATAGGAAACAGCACCCATCCATTGACTGTATATAAATATGGCCGACACGTCTCCACTTCCTCCTGCTATGCAAAAGTGAAGCCAAAATATCTCCTTTCCGGGAGCTGCCATCTTGCTTGTGTGACGTCATTTGGAGCCAGAGTCTACGCAGTAGAGTCGGGCCCGCCGCCTGACGGAGATTTGAGAGCGGTTGCCACAGCTGTCAATCATGACGTCACACCCCCTTTTTTATATCGTCAAATAACTAATTAAAAACAAACTTATTGGAAAAATGGGCACTTGGACAAACATCAGCGTGATAAGAACTACCTAAAATGAGAAAAACCATTGTTGACATGTGCTTTGATTTTTAAGTTTGGCTCATGTCCCCTTTCGCTAACACGGAGGGGGCGGGATTTATGGCCTATACTGCAGCCAGCCACGAGGGGGCGATCGAGGTGTTTTGGCTTCACTTTTGGGGAGCTGTCATGACGTCCATATTTATATACAGTCAATGCACCCACCCCGGTGTGAGAAAGCTGTGGTTGGCTGAAGGACAGATCCACTGAGCACCATTGCTACGGGCTGCCCTGCACATATTTGGGCTCAGAACAGTCGGTATGTACACACACACATTCGCACACACGCATGTATGCACACACAAACACTGTGCGGCTGGCCCAGTGACAGAGTGAGGAAAGTAACACACCACACATTGCCTACCAAAGTAAAAAGACTGAAAGTACAATTAGTACAACCTTTATCTCTCACTCATCATCATACAAACACTTCAGTCCCTCCATTACAAAACCTACTTATTATACATTATTACATTATATATCACAAACACACACAAAAACACAAGCTTTCCCTTCCCTCCTCACAGAAAGCGATCCTTTAGCACCTCTGCCTTCTGTGTTAGCAAGCCAGCATCCCTTGCTTGCTCACTGGAGGATGTGTCAGCGATAACCCCCCCCCACCACCACCACCACCATCACCCACCACTCACACCCCCACCACCCTCACCCCAACTCCCTCTCCCGGAGCCCCCCGGAGGGCGCGTGGGACTGAAACACGGTGAGCTCTATTCCCGGAAAGGTGCCTGTCCCGACAGGACAAGCGGGCCCTTTAATGGGCGTCCACGGCCCGGTATAAGGCCCCCACTGTTGGGGCTGCGCCGCGCGCTACAGCACAGACATGCAAATATTTCCAGTGGTAGGCCCAAATGGAAAACACAAACACGCAACATCGAAATTAGCTCTGAGAGAGGGAGGAAGGTGGGAGGGAGGTGGACAGTTGAAAAAAAGAGAGGGAAAGCCCAGTCTCTCAAAATGAAGACACACACACACACACACACACACACACACACACACACACACTTGCTGAAAAACACGGTGTGCTGATGAGGACAAACATGTTCATGTGTTCCCCAGATGTGCCATGAGTGTGCCAATATGCCCACAATCACAGTACCTATGTTCACTCTCCTAGTAGGTGTGTACCAACTGTACAGACTTTACATGCTGCACATAAACAGCAACCATAACACTCATCTCATAAATCAGTACACTGAATTAATTACTTCACTTACAAAACAACAAATATAATCGTATTTGGCCAAACTATATACAAAGTCCTCAATGAAATCTATCCATTGCAACTTATTTGAAAACCTCAGATAGATAGATAGATAGATAGATAGATTGATAAAGAAAAAGGGAAAAGGAGAACGAGGGTCAGAGCTGCTGTGGTGAGTCAACACCTCAGCTGTTGTTGCACATGACTTCACGGTTAACTTCTTGGCTGAACCCGGGCAGCCTCTTCTGCCAGCCAGCCCCAAACATCATACTGAGGCTATGGTTACACTCTCTGACGTCTGCACCGGGGGTCCCAAAAACCCACCCGGCCTACTGGCTGAGGATGGTCCAGCTGTCAACCCCTTTAATGATATCAAAGCGACGCTGGAATGACGTTGGAATAACGTTGGAATAACCAAATCAGGTGAGTGGATGTGAAATGCAATGTTCAAGTCCCTTTGTGTGTGGGGAAAGCTATGATAGGTTGTACCATTCATTCAGGACACACACACACACACACACACACACACACACACACACACACACTCATCTTGCAGCTAACTGCTGTGTGAAAATGGGAGAACTTGTTTGGAACTGTTGTTAACTGGAAGTTACATGTTGTGCTTTATGTGAAATGTAGGCACACACACACACACACAATGGAGACTTACTGGAAGGTGCAGCGCAGGCAGGGGTGGAAACTAGAGCAGGCCCCCAGCCCTTCATGTTGTAGGCTGACACCTGGGCATAGTAGTAGGTCCCCTGGAAGGACAGGACACATGACAATTAAGGCAAAAGTAAGGCCGCGCACGCTTCTACGACCAAAAGAACAGCACGTCTGTAGATGTATGTTACCTGTAAAACCATATATGTATGTATCTCTGTGGTTGAGAGCATCTGTTTGTCTCTTGCTAGGTCTCTGTCTGTCTTCGTTTTAATGTGTGTGTGTGTGTGTGTGTGTTAGCGTTCCGGGGCGAGGGGTCTATCAAGATTCTCTGTCTGTCTCTGTGCCCAGTGTGCAGACAGCAGGCCTCTGTCTCTCCTTTCTCAGCCAGATCAATCAAATTGCCAGCCGACACTTCCTGACCTCGCCTTGACCCCTGTCATGTGACAGGAGTGAGCTCTGGCTGGCAGCAGGGGTCTTAGAAGGGGGAAGGGGCTTCTCTCACACAATAACAAACAACCAGTGGAGCGTCCATTTGTCTACATACCCGCTTAAAAATGCCAAACATAAATCAGGTGGCAGGCTACCAAGCTGCTCTTTTTTTTTATCATTTTGGAGGCTGTTTCGCAACTGTTGCTTATGAATGGTGAGCAGCCAAGACTTTGAAAAAGCAAATAAACTGTGTTTTTCAATTGTGTTTTTAGCAGGACCATAAGTCTTTCACCCCCATCATCCGGGATAGATGGTGACTACAACTTGTGTGTGGAGTTTGATGTATGTTATAAAGAAGAGTCACTTGGGAAATGCCTTCAAATGTCGCCTCAAGCTCATGTGTAAATAATATCAGGGGTCTTCATGTGGGAGAATAGCTTCTAAATTTTTTATCGGTCAGCACCAGCAGCTGGAGAAGCTAGAGCTTAGTGGTTCTTTTTGTTGCTTTGTCACGCTAAACTCCCATATAAAGCATGCTTGTATTGACTAATTTGGGAAGGGAGGACAAAGGACTGCTTGACTGTTTGTGAAAATGTGAAAATGGTGCGATCCCTCAAAGCCTCAAATTTCATTGTCAGCGAAGCGGCTCCTGGTATTCTCTTGACAGCATCACATATAAGAGATTTAGTTCCATTGTTTCAGATTCTGGATTGGATGGACTGTCAGAATAATATGATGGTGACAAAAAGTCTGGCAGAACTTACAGACGTGAGTCCAGTGATGTTGCACTGTAGCAGCGTGGTGTCCTCCACCACCATCTCACCCAGCAAAGGGCTGAAGGAAGGAGCACAACTCCAGCTCACTGCAAATACAAACACACACTTACAAAACGTTTTAAAATGTGGAAAATATGTAACTTTAAAAAAAAAAAAGACTGTGAAAGTTGGTACTGACCAGTTCAAAAATAGGATTTAAAGGCTTTTAAAAGTTTTTACTCATACAAATGTATTTTTCAAAACACTTTGCAATCTCATTTAGCTTTTTTAGGTTCTGCATGCAGTAGTGGGCATAATGGCTGACCTTTGTATTTGGTAACCACAGCAGAGTTGACGCAGAGAGGTTCCTGGAAGTCCACCCTCAGACTGGTGCTGCTGCTGACAGACAGGCGAACTACACTAGGAGCATCTGGAGGGTCTAAGCAGGGCAGACAGACAGTAAGATGATGAAGCAAATCAGAAAAAAAAAAGACAGGTGGAGAGCAGAGAGACAGTCAGGTGAAGAAAAGCAGACTAAGATCCTGTCCTGTATATTACGACCATTATAACTGAGCCAGCACATATGACTGGCAGCTTACTGCAATGACGTCATTTAGTCTTTCTCGTCTGTTGTACAATGCATTGCTCAGTTTTAGGAAAAAAAAAGTTTAAGAAGTGTCATGTAGTGGATGCTTGTTAAATTGAAGCAATGTACAGTCAGTAATGGATGGAAATGACAACAATATTACATCTGTATTCCAAGATCTTCGCAAATTAATGTCAACTCAACTACCACTGAGAAGAAGCAAGGATGTCATTGATTGTAACTGTCAATATAACTACATTAACATCATTTTGACATGTGGCGTATGATTTTGATTCATGTTCACAAATCATGTCATCAAATTCCATGAGTATGTGGAATTATATGGTGGGAAAAGACCTTTTTTTTTTTGCATCAAAAGGGCAGATTGGTTTGGGTGGAAGGGAGGCGTGTGTGCGTGTGAGTATGTCTGTTTTTGGGGGGTGGCTGTCTACCCTGCCACTAAGTGTGTCATGAAATGCCTATAAAAAAATAAAGCAGGAATACAAGCGTGTTATGTTTGCTCACACACACACACACACGGTCGTGTGCTAGGCATCCTAGTGTGGAAGCCATTAACTCGGCCCAGACAGAATGCCAGCAGAGAAAAAGGGTGCACAAATGAAAACCAAAGACGACTGCTGGACTGCTGGAATGATCTGAGCAGCAACTGTTCAGCATGTGAAAAATCTCTGTAACAACCATCAAAGTCGTCTTAAAGGCCTTACTTGCATGCTCAAAGCCCGTCTGCATGCGTCGGAAGAGCCGGAGTCTCCACTCCCAGGCCTTCAGCTGCCTCTCCCTGTCAGATCCCTCGCGCTCTCCGGGACCCTCGCTGCGAACCTGGGCCTGAAGCTCCGACACCCGCTGCTCAGCCTCCTGCACCAAGGTGGCCAAATGCACTGCTCGGCCCTCCAGACTCACAACTAAGAAACGCACAGGGGAGAGAGTGCGAGAGAGAAAAGTCAGTGCATGAATACTGTATTAATAAGAGTTTCTTTACCCTTAGAGCCATGTTAAAATGACCTGGACATCCTGAAAAATGCTTAAATATTCAAACATAAAAAACACAGTTGGTAAATTAGAGAAGTCAATCAGCGTGCTGGTTTCACTTGTTTCAACAAGGCACGTGACTACACTGATATTACAAGAAACCCATTGCCTGCGATGCTGTGAATTGGTTTTGCAGGCCACTCTCTTTAATGTCTTTGTTTGCCAAAATGCTGTGGCAGATTCCTCAATAAACTTCATTTAACTGAGCAGTCCCTCTTTAGGGATGACATCACCTAGAAAATGACACAGAAAATGGGGCAATGAAAGTGAGAGGGGTAAATGAGGGAGGAGTGTTCTTCATATGCGGTTATAAGGGAACACAAAATGGTGGGAACGTACATAGGCATAATTTTTACACTGCCATTGTAAAACTATTTTTCTGCAAAACTTGTGGAAAAATTTGTATAACTGATCTATTTATATCGCACACCACAGCCTCACACAGCCTCCATCAGAGGAATGTTTTTTTCTCGAAGGGGGCAGGGTGTTACTAAAACAATGTGAACAATGATGTTTACTTAAACAAAAAACACATCACTATAATAGATGAGATGTAACACCCAGTGAAAATATTAAAATCATGGCCTTGTGATTAGTGATAGCGGCTAGTGTCGGCATAACCCAAAGATCAAAGATTCAAATTTCTGCGATTTCCAACATGTACAGATTACAGATTAAGTACGTAACAGGTAATGTAAAGCTGCTAAGGTCACAAAGGACAGTAGCATACTGTACTTCTTTGGTGGCTGGTCATTTGTGGAGTGTTTGGGACTGGTGTGAGTCTGTGTTTAGTCTGTGTGGTCTGTGTTTGTTCATTGTAGATTCCACTGTTGAGCGTTAGATTCCACTGTTGACAGTAAGTTTAAAGCTCCGTGTCAAAATGTCCATCTGGGTGTTTAATTCTGCGGCTCTCTCTGTGTCTCCTCGAGTGGCTGTGAGCTTCTCTTTGAATACGAGTGTCTCCTCTGAGTGTCAGCTTTGTTGTTCTCTTCAGTTACTTGTGTGAAGACTTTAAGGCTGTTTGTCACTTTTAAAAGAGGTAATGCAAGGGTTGAGGTTAGGGTTTATGCCAGGATTACTGCCGAGGATCGCTCCTAAACGCTGATTTGGACTCTTGGATTGATTGGAATAGCTGTTGAAGGTTCATTTTGATTTACATTTCCAGCGCTTCTAGGGCCTAGAAACTGGTCCAGATGCTGTCACCAGTGTGTACGTGTGCCTGATTTGTCCTTATTTCACTTCGAAAGGCTGGGATCCTCCAAAGCACATTGAAGTAGCTTTGTCCTATTGAGAGCCACTGAGGGATTTATAATGGGAATGTGAAGATTTAGAGAACTTGTTTGATTGTCGTTGTCTGCCCTTATCCCTCTGGTAACCACACACTGTGAAGTCAAGCATGGCAATATCAATAAGCATCAGAATCAATTCCTTTCAAAGCTCAAGAACGCCTTTGATGTCAATCCTCCTCAGATGGAGTTTGATTAGTACATGCTTATAAAAATAGAAGGCGAGCCTTTACTTTCCTCATGTGCTGTTGTTCTCTTGCCTTTCTCTTTTGCACATACACACTCACATGGCTTACACTCTCTCGTGAGTTATTTGGGTTCTGGAGAGAGAGCACAATCAAAGAGCAAACTTCAGTAAACACCACTTTCCATTCAAGTGTTTTCAATTTAATGATACCTTTATAAGACGTCTGGCTCAGCTCTGGAAAAGTGTGTGCGTGTGTGTGCGCGCACAAGTACAAACAAACAGCCTAGGAGCCTTACTGGCGAGTTCTAATCATTAACAGAAGAAGGGAGCGGAGGCTCAGCAGATCACAGACAGTGAAAAGTGCTTACGAAGATGACTAATATTGCATCATAATTACCACCCCTTCATCACATTTAATATGTTTTCACTGCCAGCAGAAAACAGAAAGAGATGTGTGTTTTGTCAGTAGTGTGTGGATGAATATATCACTAATGCACACGATAGGAGATTGTGTTTGGAGTTATATGTGAGTCGTTGCTTTGGGAAACACCTGCGGTTGCTTTGGTGGCAGCTGATGCTGTCGTGACAGCAGCTCTGGCTGCCACAACGAGACTTGTTGGTTCCCACAGAGTGACTATTGAAGCCCAAACAAATCAGTATCTGGTATCAGCTCTGAGCTATGCTAAGGACTGAAATCTACAAAGAAAAAAAAAACTACTACAGATCTGTCAGTGAGTGGCAGATGTGGTTCTGGGCCTCACTCACATCATTAGCTTATTGTGATTGGTGGAGGTCAACAAACGTCTTTTTCCACATATCACACAATATTTGATTGGGTTAAGGTTCAGGCAAATCAACTAGCTTCCTGCTGAAAGCCAAGGTAGCATTTGCTATGGTGTGACTCACATGCAAGCAAGCCAAAGCTCTACTAACAAAAGTAAAGAGCTGTCAAAATTTTATAAGGAAAATGAGGACAGAATACATGAGGGTGCCATTAGTAGAAACACTGTGGTGACCCCAGAAGAATTTCTGGATGTTTTCTGCAGAAAAAAAGATGAAGAGCTAATTTTATGAGGTAAGACTCAAATTCATGTATTGATATTTGTTACCCCACTGAAAGGACATATACAGTATAGGCTTAATAGCTTTTGGCAACTTTTCCTGAACTGCCTTTAAAATATGTTTCAGGTTTGGTGACTGATTCCATTGTGATAATCAGTCACAGAAAAGGAAACACATTCCGGCAAGTGGGTGTTTATGCTGTGTAGTAAAGTAAGAATGGGAAAGAAGCTGTGCTGTGAGCATATTACTTCCGTATTTGTGCAAGCGTATCTACTTTCAGCTTGATTGTCAAATCACATGCATCTAAACAGCAGGTATGTAAACATCGCATTCTTCAGGTCTTGTTAAGCCAAGGCACCTACTTTAAGCGTCGTCCGGTGTGCTCTGGGTACTGTAGTTTTCATTTAAATGAGTGGGTAGGTACTAAAGGTACGTTGTGTTCCTTTACTCACAGTGGGGGCTCTCCTTGGCACCGGCTCGCAGCAGCAGCTTGGCCATGGGCACATTGTTGGTCATGATGGCGATATCGAGGGGCAGGAGGCCCTCACTGTTTGGGGTGTTTAGGTCCAGCTCCTCCAGACTGTACTGAGAGAGAAGCAGCTGTACCAAGTCCAACTCCTGGTGCTCCACAGCCTCAAACAAAGCTTCACTACTCTGGAACTGTGACACAAAGAAAAGTTTACGGGCAGTTAAAACAGAAAACTACTCAATGAGAAAGCTTCAGTTGTTTCAACTTGTATCAGTGAATGTTGAGCATTGCAATCATGTGCAACTCTCTCCCCCTACACACACCCGCAGCGTTTCACTCTATATACTTTTAGTCTAGCTCCACGATAGTAAAGATGGGTTGGTGTGTGATGGTACTACATGAGGATCTCTGACTATCCAAGTCGATATGTTTCCCAGACTATTTTTAGACTACAATGTTCCTGGGCTTATTATTTTTTCCTACTCTCTCTCTCCAACTTACTATGGTGGTTTTGCGCAGCCTCTCCTTCTCTCCTCCCCGTCCTGACACCACATTGTCCTCCAGGGCAGGGGGGTTGGTGCCCACACGGAACTTTCCAGACAAGTTGCGGTACAGGCGGCGAGCCGCGCTTGGTGAGGACAGGCTGGCCGACTTGCGGGCTGGGGCCGGCTGGTGGGCCTGGTCCCCCCTCATGGGCTGCGTCATCTTGGCAGAGTCAGCCCTGGAGGAGAAATGGGTGGATAAGAGAGAGGAGGGATACTGTAGGTGAGAGAAAGGAGTAGAATATAACCTTTTTATACAACATATGAGCTCTGGTTAGCTTGACCACTTCTTGCGCTTTGTGGAGAGGACCATAAATCAACCAAGAACATAGAAGGTTCTGCACACTTAAAGATTTCTTAAAGATCAGGTATTATAGCCCTTTTTGACTCATTTGTATAAACACTGAGTCTATTTTAAACATATCTGTGACATTTTATTCACCAAAAGTTGTTTAGGTTTCTCTAAATCCATCTTCCCTCACAGCCCAGATTCCTCTCTGTCCCCAGCAGGCTGTTTCGGAAACTTTTTACAAAAAACTTGGATCATTAATGACAACCTACGGAATACTACCTAATGAATAATGCGAATTCCCTTTACATCGCATGTTTACCTAGAGTAATTGCTGCAGGTGCAGATGTAAGACAGTATGGGCTGTATTTTTGTGGAGGCGCATCATTCAGCGCAAGCAGCGCTCCAACAGTTTGGTATTTTCCTGACCTTGAAACCCGCTTTTGCGCATCTGTGTGGAATTTCGGTGACCAGCGCAGAGCACACGGTGACAGGTGGGAGGAGAGGCACAGAGAGGTGGGAGGTTCATTCAAATGAAGCAGAGCAAAGCTAGTCGTCGTATTTTGGTGGAAATTTGGGCCTAGATGTTGCGCTAAAAAACAGACGCCCCAGAACCACGTCTATTTGTAGCGCAACGTCAATCCAATGCTGCTTTGGTGATTTTACCAAAAGGATCAAACTAAATACTTGCTGCAGACGTGTTGCAACAACGGATTAATGCTCAAAATATGAATAATTTATTTTAATTAAACACTCTCCAACCAAAATCGGCACAGAAAATAACTTTTAATGTGGTTAAAGCAGGAAAGTCAGTCTATTAGTCTGCATTGATCTATAAATGTTTATACTGTATGAGAAGCTTCTCCTTCAGTTCATTAAATCCCTGCAGCATGTGCAGGCAGCAGGACTGACATGTTGATAAATCCGCAGCCTCTGAGAAGTGCCAGAGAGCAGTGCCATTACGCACGGTCGTTCACTGTGTTTACCTTCATTAAATCAGCTGAAAACGACACCAGGCTGCTACAGTATAACCACACACACCTCTACACACATCAGACTGGTCGGTTATAACTTGATATTCTGCTTTTTTTATGAAGGAGACGTTGGGTTAGCAGAGCTCATCAGCCTCTTTTCCAACTTTTTTTTTTAGCAAAATTGGCGTCTCATGTTCTGATATAATCATAAAAACAGCTTTACCAAATCAATTTCTTTATTTTTTATGTCTATCATTATTATAGTAATTAACTGATGAAAAACACTACTCCATCTGCAATATTGCAATTCTGAGTCTCATCAAATGTGTCCCGAGCTGTTTTTAATTTTAAGTGGAAAGTTCTTTGGGTGCAGATTTGTGGTGATGTATGTTCATGGCGTGACACTCTGAACCATCCACACGTTCCCTGAAGAAAAGCTTTCCATTTGTTGAGCTGTCACTATGACGTTTAGCTGTGATTGGCAAAACTGTTTCAGAGCTATGAGAGCAGTGGTGTGACTGGCTGAGAGAGTATTTAATAATCACCACACCTGCTGATCTATAGTCACCTTCACTCAGCCCTTTTGCACATTGCGCTGCTGCACATACATGAACCAAAATAGCAGGTACGCATGGAGACGCCCACACAGTCCGTGCACCAAGAGACCTACCTCGTTGCACTTGCGCGGTTAAAATAGGGTCCTATATAGTGGTCCATGAACCAGAGTCCGATCCTGAATGGGAAGGGGAAGAACTTGCTGTTGCACAGTCGAGACTTCAACAGGATGTTTCAGAACGGTAAGATCGTGTCTAATTTTCCTAACAAAAAAAAAAAAAGTCGTTTTGTCAAATGTAGCCCGAGGTCGCTAGCTTAGCTTTAGCACAGATATGTTCCTTTAGCTGAGTACCAGAAAGAAACAATGTTGTAAAACTTCGTTAAAACATTGAAGATGAAAAGTTAAGTCTCATTAAGCAGACAGGCTGTAAAATGTGCGGAACACATACAACCGCTTGTCGATAATGGAGAGAAGGTTGTCTCCAAAAATGAATTTCAGCCATTCCTGACATACATTTCCATCCTCTGGAAGGCTGTAAAGACTTTTTAGCTGCTGAACAACCAACAACAGCACATTCCCAGCGTCCTGCTTTGCTCGTCACCCGGCTGAAATGCAAACTCCAACTACAAAAGTTACGTACGCACTCAGCGCAGCGCTGGGCGGCGGTGGGCTCATGCTAAAGCTTCCTAGCATATTTGATTTGACCTACTGCTATGACACAGTAACAAGTTCTGCCTCAACACCGCATGCTGCCAATTTCAAAAATTAAAACACCTTAAAAAGACAGAGGAGATAGAATTGAGTAACTTTACAGCACAGGAGGGCCCCACCATCACCCGAATCCATCCAAAAGCTAACTTTTCTTATTTTCCACAATACCAGCTCTTTTAAAAGCCAAACTTTCAGTCTCTGATGACTGAAAAATGTAACTGTAATGAGCGTGCAGAGTCTATATAATAGTTTATAACTTGCCAGATTATTCTACAAAACAAACTTTTAGCCTAAAACTAAATTTCAGCCTGGATTTCTATTTTAATCCATTCATGCACAAAGTTGGGAAACATAATAAGATCTGTGGAAAGCAGTTTCTACTTTACAGGCTATACAGCAAACACATTTCTATTCTGGCTCTGGAGAACAGCACCTGAAATTCATAAGGCTGAATGTGGCAATACTGTTGTAAGTGCCAAGGCATCAGGGTCTTACATGGCTCACATTGTACTATATATCAATTGTTGAAACACATGTAATGCCTAGTGTTGATGTAACGGCATGTATGGCAGTGCTTGTCAAGTTTTTTGGATTGTGACCCCTTAAAACAAGGAATGGCCACTCATGAACCCCTGTCACAGGCTGCATATGTAGAATGGTGAAAGCCAATCCAAGAATCTCAGGTTTCATAAGATTATCAGAAAAATCAGGAAAATAAAAAACATGACTATCCAAAGAATATTCATAAAAGCAAAAATTTGAAATAATAATGAATTAACATTTCAACTACATCAATACTACAACCCTCAAAAATGTTCTTTAACCCTCTGGGAGTTGGGCTTACACACCTGGCTGATTGCCCCTGATCTATGGCATGTTGATAAATTACACTGATCTGCCAGATGGGCACCATGTTGGCGTTGTCAGTTCTCAGTTATGGGTGCCATATGAGTCATCCTGCACTATCCTGGTCGCCGATTTGCCAGCGTTGCTCTGTAACGTCATCTCTTTCTTATGAGTTTCAAAAAGATCAGCATCTTGGTGTCTTGGCATCATCGGTATGACGACTATGCTGCCGTCTCCATTCTGCCATGGGAACTATGTGGATGACTGTGTTTCTAGGGTGAGTCTGCTCAGTGGTGTTCACACACACTCAACTGCTGAAGGAAATGTCAGCAGGACTCTACAGGCGATAGTGACAGACTCCGTGACGGGTCCCACCAAACAGAGGCAGAGAGATAAATGAAGTCCTCAAGGACGTACTTTCAACAGTTTTCTCTCCCTCTGTTCCTCCCTGCCTGCATAACATCTTAAAGGGGAACTTCAGTCTTTTTCAACCTGGACCCTATTTTCCCGTCTTTTTGTGTCTAAGTGACTAATGGGGACAACGATTTTTGAAATTGGTCCAGTATTTAGCGAGAGTGCTTCAGCTGGCAGCTGTGAAATGGGCTGCAATGTAATCCTTTTGGGTAGTAGCGCCCCGTCAATGTACATTCAGCCATGACTTAGAAAATCTTTTAGAGAACACTAAGCTGCACTTTCTGTACTCTAACACAACAAACACCTCCCTCCCGGCACTCCTCTTTCCAACTCTGTCATGGCTGAATATTTAGCTGATTTTGACAACAACTCGACTTGTGAGATTTCAGAACGAGACTTCTCCTTGAGTGAGACTTGGTTAGACACAGTAACAAACTGGATCAAGCGAAAGGTAAAGAAAAAATATTTCTCCGTATGGTCCTTTCCATAATGCTGTCAGACACTTATAATAACAATCTGAGTCTGTCAGTGGCAAAAATAAGCACTTTTAGTGGACCTACATTGACAGGGCGCTATTGCCCCAAAGGATTACATTACAGCCCTTTTTGCAGCTGCTGGCTGCAGCGCTCTCGCTCAATACTGGACCAATTTCAAAAATTTTTGTCCCCATTAATCACTTAGACACAAAATGATGCGAAAATAGGGTCCAGGTTGAAAAATAATTAAGTTTCCCTTTAAGAACGTGTCCTTTTTTTCTCCTCTGCTCTTGGTTTTTGTGCTCCTCTCCTTGCTGGTGGCCTCCCTTATCTCCTTATTGACTCACTTTTCACCCCCATCACCTCCCCCCCATCTCTCCCTATCTATATCTCCCTATCGTTTCACATCTTGCTTTGCTTCGGCTGATTCATCTCTGAATCCAAGAACCTCTCTGAAATGAATACAGTTACATCACAACCTCCCCACTACAAGCCTCTATGCTTTCTTTGCTTTCATTCTAAATAATATTTAAAGTAGGTTATATCATATTTTGAGACATTTTGAATCCCTGCAGCAGTAAACATAACTGTCTCTAGCCATGTGTCTTCCTCAAGTCCTAAAAAAAGCTCACTTATTATCAGTCATTCTGGAAAACATCATCAGCTAAATACCTAAAATGTAAATGTTGTTCTTAAAAAGCAATGGTTTGAACAGGGGCAGGGAGAGGTTGAGTCAGGTTGGGCCATCATGCCATATGCCAAGAAGTATCACACAGGCCAAGAACAGATTTGTCAAGGTGAGAACATCTGTAGGAAAAATGTTATTTATATTCCTGCTCCGCTATGGACGTGTGAGCCCACACGAGCATGCATACGCACACACACACACAAACCCACCCCCAACACATGCAGTTTGTACAACAGCTGACAGCGGCCCACATTGTAGACTTTAAAGCAGCTCCAAGCCCCCGCAACAAGCCCTTTTTCACAGGGCCGATACACCTAAAATACCCCCGATCCCCGTCCCTTCCCGCTCCGTCCCATCCATCTCCACTCCATCCCGTAATAGAGGCCTTATTTTAGACATCCTCGTGTTCCCGGCTGGGCCTAACCTATTCCAGGGTTCCAGATAAAGCGCGGCAGGTATTTGGAATAATTTTTCCATGGGCCTGGCCCGGAAGATAAAACAAGAGATATATTTGTAATGCGTGTGGCGGTATCCCATTTCAAAGAGAAAGCCCACTGGAATCCAGCCCCGGGCTTATTGTTATTTGCCTGAGATGGAACAGACAACTTTTTTCTGTCGGCAGGATGGTGCCCCATCACTCTCTGACGACATTAGGGAGTGTGTGGCGTGGTGTGGTGTGTATGTGTCTGTGCCTTCAAAGAGATGCTGCATCCTACACGTGAGCTTGGGATGTCATTCCCAATGACAAGCCCCCTACCCTTGAGAGAGATAAAAGACAATCATACCCCAATTCAACAGAGATTATTTTAAAAGGCTATGCAAAATCATACCCAAGGAAAGATAATTTGTGATGATGATTAGAAATATTTCAACATAGCTCATTTACCCATACTGTTAACTGATGACCCACTTGATGACTGTAAGCTTTTGACCATAGATTGTATATAAAGATGGACGTAGCAAGATGTGACGTCACCTGTTGGTTTGCTTTGGAGCCAGCTTGAAGCCCAGAGTTGCTGTTTATGATTGGCGCCATCTTTTCAACATTAAACTTAAAAATATTAAGCAGGTGAGTGAACCGTCAATCACCACTTTCAATCAATGCCCAAATGGCAGACATCTGGTGGTCTATCAGTGGTCTAACTATCATATCAATCAAACTGCAGCAGTATCCACAGGCTTACAAGCACTGAGTCTACTGTCTACAGACAGGCTAACAAATACTGTTTGACTCTGGGACATGAACAAATCTGGCGAGCAACCGAACGCGAGCGGTCTCTTCAGTATTCTTCGGCAGACGGGCAGCAGATCAGCATGTACCGGATATGTCAAGGGCAGCGAGTCTGTACGAGAGCTGGTATCAGTATCAGCAGCAGCTGAAGAGAGCAAAATTAGCATGACACATAGAGCCACAATGGCCACATTTATGGGAAATACATCAGGTTGAAATAAATCAGAATTTTCCTTTAAAGGAAGCCAAACGTTATCACACAGACACAAGTACACTTTTAATACAGTTTAAGGTTGCAATACTTCCATTTTTATCGTTGGCAATTGGTCTGGTGACATATAAAGCAGAGTATGTGGGAGAAAGCAAGGGCTTTTGTTAGTGTCGGACTTTAGAGTGGGAGCATATGGCTACTTCCCAGAGGCACATACCAGTACAGACCCGATACGTATCAATCCCACAAAAGAATCGGCACTTTGGATTTGTTCATTTTATGCCAGCGCAATTTTTGAATGGCGGTCAGTTGGAGCCAGGTATCTTTTGGAGCCAGCATCCAGCGGCTGTTGGAGGCATTGCACTTTAAAGGTACTTCTGCATTGGCTTCAGCCTCATGCTGCGGTAGTTGCGAATAATCAACGGCCTCAGTGGCGATTGAACAGGAAATGTTGTGCTGGCTGTTCATGGAAAAAAAACATTTAAAGGACAAACATACCGAGACTTTTTGAATGGTGATGAAAACATTTAAATTGAATAAAAACTTACAGCAGAGGTTGGTAATAGAAGTCATAAGAGTGGCACATACCAGACACTACAGTCCACAATATCCTTCACCTCCTTGAGGCGATTTCCTTTTTGAACCAAGACTACCGCTGCTACAATCATTCAAATAAAGGACCAGAGTTCATTAACATCTCACACACACATACACACACTGACAAACACAAAAAACAGCACAATACTTAAACTCTCTCTCACACACACAGACAGTCTATGTCACACAATTTCCTACAGTTTTACCAGTTTTGGGAAGCAGGAAGCAGTTGTTCTGGGAAAGTCTGTACCAAAAGCCAGACTCCATGTTTGGCCCCTGATCAATCCCACATCAAATACACCCAGTCTGTAATGAGACTGCATCAGCCCGACAAACAATCAACACCCCCAAGTAGCAAACACACACACACACAGCATCCCCTTTATTAGTTATATCAGCCTGTTTACACAAACAGCTCACTCCTCCAGACAGTGAGTCACATATAAATAGATTCTACATATTTGTACTACATACTTTTTGTATGACTGAAAGGCGAGATGGGAAAAGACTTGTGATTTAAGCGAAATGTTGAAGAATTGTTGGGTTCAGCATTGCAGAAATGGCTGTGCTTGCTTTCTGTGCAAGCTAAAAGGGAGCCACAAGTATGCACATAACAGCTCATAGCAGTGGTGTGCAGAAGGATATCTCAGAAACGCTTCAAAGCAAATCAGCAAACTGACAGCTGAGTGGAAAATGTTGCTTAGTCTGACGAATCCCAGTTTATGTTGCAACATATAAATGGCAAGGTCAGAGGCGCAAGAAAGAATGTATTCATCCAGCCTGTTGTCAACAGTTACAGGAGTAACCATACACACACACACATATATATATATATATATATATATACACACGCACTCTAATGGAAACACAACCATCTGCCTCAATAAAATTCGATTTTCCCAACTTCAAATCTGAGCATCTGAGCTAGCAATTAACTCATTCACAGCCATTTGACACCTGTCCTGTTCTAGTGGTTCAGCTCTGACAGAAATGGGATTGGATACATTTTTCCTCTTCGTCGTCATCATCATCATCATCATCAGTGGGGTTTCTTTGATTCTCACTCATTTTCCTTTCATTTTTGCTTTTCATCTAAAAGCTTTTTTCTTTTTTCTATTTTCTTTTACTCTTCCTGTCTCTCTCACACACACAATTTGATTTTTGTTTCTGCCCCCTCTGCCTGTCATGTGGTGTAACGCATTCTTGACATCTGTTGATGCAACTCCGGGAGAAATTAACAACAGTTGCTTTGATGCTCCCTACTAATGCATATGCAGCGGGGGTGTTTTCATATAAGAATGAGATTGAAATCTCTATTTTAATACAATTAATCGCACAGCCATACTGGGTAAGACAAATGGGAACTTGAATGTAAGCAGAAAAAATGTTTTTGGCTGGAACATTCTGCTTCTATAAATACAGATAACATTAATACAAAGTATAAACAATGGAACATTTCTTTAACAAGGCACACACACACACACACCCACACACAGACACAAAAAGTCTAAAGCTGCACGTTTTGTTGCACAGTGGTGTACCTAGCCATAGGCATGTGTTTGTGTGTGTCTGTGTGTGTGTGTGTTTGGGAGCATATGTGCGTGAACATGTAGGCGCCAGAGAAGGGCATTACAGGGACTGCTGCCCAAATTAGCTACAGCAGCACAAAGAAAGATCTTCTGATAGTGTGGCACAAACAATACAGTTATGTTAATGCAAAATGAAGTGAAGAGAGCAAAGACTACAAACAGATTGGACACCTAAAAGGTTGTATCTGTTCCAAAGGGCTTTAAAGCATGGAGCTGTGTAAAAGATTTTACCTCCAACAAAACCTTTTATAACAAAGCCAAAATCAGTTACATTGTTTTACTCTCTTCCTTAACATCCCTCTCTCCATTTCCTTTCCCAACAAATTCTCCTCTTGTCTGTGCTCCACCTCAGCCCCCCCCCCAACCCCTCCCCGACTCCATCCTATCCCACCCTAGAAAGTCACAGGGTCTCCCAGGTCAGCTGTGTGATGACAGGGCCATCTTATTTCCAAGCTTCTCACCAGGGCTAGTCTACCGCCACGAGAACACATAAATCTCTGCTTCGTGTGTGTGTGTGTGTGTGTGTCTAATTGGGTTTATTACACACAGACACAGATGACCATTCATATTAGTTGACACGTACTGCATCGGTTGTCTGCGTAGGTCAAGTCACCACCAAAATAAACAAAGAGGTGGAGGTAGGTAGATGGATAGTGAGAGAAAGGGAGAGATGCAAAAAAGGCAAAGAGCGGCACCAGAAGGACAGTGCTCACTGAAAACAGGGTGGTGGGGGTCACAGAGGCAGACAGTGAGAGGAGAAAGTTGCACAAACTCGCACGCACGCACGCACACACACACACACACACACACACACACACACACACACACACACACACACACACACACACGCACGCACACACACACACACACACACACACACGCGCACACACACACACACACACACACACTGAGAGAGTACGCTGGCTGCTCTAAATGTGGCTTGTAGAAGGAAATTCTGAAATCTGAGTCTTGGCACCAGACAGGCTGGAAGCAGGCAGGCTGCTGGACGCAGAGAGAGAGAGAGCGAAAGAGAGAGAGAGAGAGAGAGAGAGAGAGAGAGGATGGAGGGATCGGGGGGGGGGGGGGGGGGGGAGGGGGGGGGGGCTTTATTACTAGAATTCATATAGCCGTCCCCTCTGTTTGGCTCTTATCAGCTTATAGGCGATGTGAGGCCATGCCAACGCTGTGACCTGCAGCTCCTCACTCACACTAAGTTGGCATGGCAACACAACAAATGCACAGACACACACATGCTTACATATTAAAACATAGGCACATATGCACATGTGCAGTCCTCTATAGAGATTTCACATGATTTTACAGCCACCAACACAATCCGATAAACTTTCGACTCTTGAGGACTATATTTTACCAATGACATTTTATTGGGGGATGTACAGTATCAGGTGTGTTTCAGTAGTACAGTCTTGCTAAAAACACCCCCCTTTCACTTTATCCCCAAGGTTCCTAAACAGTGAAAAGGAAAGTGATTATTCTACCAGATGTGCGGTATACATTTTCAAAAGAGGTTGACTGCCCTGGACCTAATGTACCTGATCAGCAACAACATTAACATAGACTGTGGTATTTAAATAATGCTCATCTGATAACAAGCTGCCTCATTAGTGCTGAGAAAACATTCTCCATCCTGTTGCACCACAGGCAGCAGACAGTACTACTGATACCAGACAGGATAAAGCCTCAGATTCTGTTGTTTACGCCAGATTTATACCATCTAGGCAATATTTTTCCACTGTTGAGTCATCCAGTTTTGGTAATCCACTCTCCACTGTAGCATCGACTTCCTCTTATTCCTATGTTGGGTGTGCTGAGATGGCGCTCTTGATATCCCTGCTTGAGTGAATCAGGCTATTCTCTTGTGACCTCTCACTCACTAGATGCCCTTTATCACATTAACACTATAGTGCGGCAAAATCCCACAATGGTTGATTGTGAGATGCTAAAACCTGTCAAGTTCACTGGTACCCAGGTTGGTTTGATCACATCTGCTGTTCGTCACAGTTAGTTCAAAGAGTAACTGAACTATAGGCACTGTAGGCATTCTGTTTTTACTTATCATACATGACTCACTTTGAAGTGTGAGCCATGTTGGAACAAACTGTGAATACTGAGTATATACTGTGTACACATGCACCTAAAGAAGGCCATGCTGCATGCTCCCACATGAACATGCTCACACTGCCCTTTATGTCTATTTACACAGTCTTTTTTTCTCTTTTTTTCTTGTCCTCTTCTTCTCACTTTCTCTCCCTCTCCCTTGGGAGAGCAGCAGAGAAAGAGTGGGCGGTCCGCTGTATGTTTAACCTTTGAAGTGGGCCTGCTGTGCCGAGCAAGGCCTGCCACCTGTTGGCTCTGTGTGTGTGCATGTGTGTGTGTGCACGCAGAGGTAAATCTCTCTAATTTTGATGAGCAGAGACAACAGCGGAGTCACCATGGGGATGTGGTGGCGGGCAGTGGCCGACGTTCTCAGGAGGGGGGGTGGGGGTGGGGTTTGCTTCCAAGGTGGGATCACACGCACACAAACATACACACAACCCCTCCTCTGTCAGAGGCTTGGTGACACCATGTCTCCCACGGCGATCGTGGGCCCAGCCTGGGTGGCTCCAGGCCTTCTGTGTGTCTCTCAGTGTGAGTGTGTGTGTCACACCAAAGGGGTCCCTGCCTGGGCCGCCATATGCCACCCACCCAGCCAGGGAGAAGAGAGGGGCGGAGGCGACCCCTGGCCACTGAAGCCACCAGTTGGCCCATTCTCTCAGTCACACGCCGGCCGGGCGCCATGTTTAAAGTCCCACGGCTGTTTATCTGGGGTAGGGATGGAGGGAGGTGGTTGGGTGGGGGGGGCTATTCTCCTGACACACACACACACATACACACTCCTAAATGGATGGATAGATGGGCGAATGCACAGAGAGTGTATGGTGCATGGCAACACAATTAATCTTACATCAGTGTGTGTCAGTGTACACTTTACAGGATGTTGTTTTCTCATTTCTGGAAGCTCACATGCATGCCAACAAACATTATGCACATACACACTCACACACCCATAACCACCACCATGTGATCCATTGAGCCAATGACTGTAAGTCAGTCAAGACAGAGCAAGTGAAAGAGAGTTATTAATTAGATGGATTTATGTGATAAAGGGCGCACAAAAAAAGAAAAGCTGACCATCCTGATATCGCTACTTTTCATGGAGATAGTCACAACACAAGCCACATACAGCAGGAACACCCTTGATGGAGTCTAGACATTGAGCCTTCAAATGAAGATGTGGATGGATGAGACCTGGAGAGGAATTCAAGATGAGCTTACTGGATGGCCCACAGGTGGACAGGTGGACATGGGTCATGTCAACCATACACTGAAGTCAAGAAGGGAACCGTTTTAAATTCTGACAGCAACGAGATGAATGAGGTTTTGGCAAAATCAGACCGGTTGAGGTGATTATGGAAAATGCAGTCAGTCAGCTGACTGCGTCACAAGTGGGAAAAGAACAAAATACAGAGAAAAGAGAGAGTAAGCATAAAGTTCCTGGTTGAACTTATAAGCTTAAGTAAGTAAACATCTTCTGTTCCATTGCAAAGTGCACTGACGTGGGCGTGGAGGTCTGTACTACCTGAGCTTCCTATCTCAATCTGTAAACCATTTTCCTAGACTAGTTTCAAACCACAAGCCTCTTGGGTCCCCAGCTGATTTTCTTTCTGCCTCTGACCCTGAATACAACCTTAACACGCACACACACGCAGAAAGGAGACAGAGGGGTGTAGTTCCCCCAGCCTTGGTTGTCTTTTATCAGCTTATAAGCAACACATGGAGCCACGCTAACCCTCTGACCTACAGGCTGTCTGTATCTGCACACACACACACACACACACACACACACACACACACACACGCACACACACGCACACACACGCACAAACACGCACAAACAGAAACAAACACACCACATTAACTGGCTCCTTTCTCCCATACTCTTTATTTCGTAACTCTTCCCTCTCCCCTCTCCTTACAGTCCGGTTTACAGAGCTCTTCGTCACTTTCTTTTGCTGTCTCTCTCCATCATCTTTTCAATCTGTCTTTTCATCTACTTCAGTCTCAATCAATCTCACTCTTTTTCTCTCCCTCCTCCTCTTCTTACCTATTTCAGTCTTCTCCGACCCCCCCCCCCCCCCCCCCCCACACACACACACACACACACTTTCCTACTTCTCTCTTTCAGTCCACCTCCCTCCCTTTCACTGCTCTCCATCCCCACCCCCTGTCTCTCTGTGTCTGTGTGCTGAGTTGAGGTTTGGAGTGGAAACCAGAGTATCAAGTCGGAGACACACAGGACAAGAGGGAGCCAGCCTCATAAATCTCCCTTAGTGGAGCCCACAGCATCCAGATTCAAGAACACAGTGTGTGCGAGTGTGTGTACATATTTGAGTGCATGTATTTGTGTGTGGGTGCATGCATGTCTACGGCTGTGCATGTTCCTTTTCTGCAAATATAAGTGCACGTAGGTGTTTATATGCATGTGTGTACTTCACATTTTAATTTGTGTGACTGCATATACTGTATTTGTGAATGGACATGCATGTATGTGGGTTAATGTGAGTATGTGTGTTTGTTTAAGGGTGTGTGCATGTGTGTGTGTGTGTGTGTGCAAGAAAGAATAGTTCAGGGCCTATCCAAAAGCAAAGAGGTAAGCAGAAATTCTGCTCCCTCATGTAGACTGGAATCTGTAGTCTCTCATCTCGCCAACAACTCGGCCTCAACAAATTAATATAGCAGGCCAGAACGCAGTTGAAGTACAAACTTAACAGGACACCTGAAACAGCATTAATAAACAGTTTTGTTCTGGGGAAAATGTCATCAACCAGCGCAAAATACTTAGCTTGTTTTTGCTGAAGGCTTTACAGTAAAAGTAGATGAAAAAACAATCCATTTAGTAGCTATGTTCTACATTTGATCATATTGCATGGTCTTTATCTGCAGATGGATTTTGTCCAGTTGTAATGGAATGGTAGATGTTCAAATTTGCATTTTTTTTCTGAGCAATCCAAGGACCATGTTGGCTTAAAAGCTAAATGAATTAAAGTCTGCACTGAAAATAAGGCAACTGACCAGCTATGGCAACTCTAGTAGTAAATGATAATAGCATAATAACAAAAACAATGTTGTATATTTTCAGTGAGACAAAAAAAAAAAAAAACAATAGTTTGCTTTTGTAGCTCTATATCGCCTCTAGTTTGTACATTATCTTGAACTATAACTAGTTAATTTAGCATTTTACATCAAGTGTTTTCATGTGTCAGTGTTTTTTGTGTTTTTAAGAGTAATGTCCCTTTAATGCCACCACAAAAGCATAAGTAAAATAATAGACGTTCCAGCACAAGCCGAAACCAATTCCCTTTTGTAGTGATCTTTAACAGTATGTTCTGATCGGAATATCTAAAGAGAAAAATTACAGGCATCTATAACCTCCTCATTTGTCCCTTTCTTTTGAAATGACAGCTCTCAGCCACAGAAGAAAGGAGGAAAAAGAAAAAGCGAGACTGAAAAGAAAGAGTGGGGAATATTAAATCAAACCAAATGAGGCGAGTGGCACTCTGTCCAAAACCACTTTACACCCGGGCCCCTTGAGAATTGCCCGTCTTTTTCCACTAAGACTTTGGTGATTTAAAAAAAACACACTGAACCATTCTCTATCTCCTTTTTCATTGCCTTTGTGCACAGTTCATAAGGATTAATACTTAGTAACCCCCATACCCCCCAAACCCAACTCAACATAGTGCTAACTTTTTCAATGTGTGTTTGCTCGTGTATGTTTGTGAGCATGAATGTCAAAGAGAAAGTCAGAGTTTCTGCCGATCTGTGTGTGTGTGTGTGCATGTGTTAATATATCAACTATGAGAAAAGGATGTTGGTATCTCTCCTGACATCGAAGTTAAGACGTCATCCCAAGAGTGCTGTCAGCTTCGAGTTATCCATGAAGACAGGGAGGCACCAGGCAGAGCAGAGGGGCCTTCAGGGAATGGAGCGCTTTTTAACAGTCCAGTTTGTACTGCACAGCCACACACACATCACAAATAACACTTACTGGTGAGCTACCAACTGCGCTCTTTCAAATTTCAAGTTTTATAAATGAAGTGGATATGGCTTGAGTGCAGAATGCTATATTACACGTTGATGTTTCAGTACTTATATATAGAGTTTCCTCTCCAGGCGTACTGCGGGGGGACTGTTATGGGAAATAAAAACTGCTTGGCCGACATACACGGCTGCCTCTCCATTGTAGTCAGGGGTTTTGGCAAAGGGCTGGAACTGCCGCCCTGTCACCATGAGAGGATATGGAAATTAAGACTTATTTACAGGGCCTATGCTGGAACTGAACCAGTGTGCCTTTATAGCCCCAATGTCTCCTGTGTCCGTGTCATTCACGGGAAACAAGGCAGCAAATATACGCGCCAGTGGCAAACAGTTCAGTGATTATGCTATACTCTCATAATGCAAGGAATTCCCTTAGTGACATACAGTACCAACAGCAGGCTGATGTAATATCAAGTAGGCTCACAAATGGCTTCAGAGAACCAGAAGTAAAAATTGATTTTTATTCAGAAAGCTCTCAACAGAAACCTCAAAGGGCCACCACTTTTACCTGAGGATGTCACTGATGTACATTTTAATTATTAACACTGATGGTTTCCTGGAAAAATGTATCAATATTTTTTCAGCAATCGTAAGAGTCAGTAAATGCCTTCTTATTTCTCCTTAAACAAACCTTCCCTTTCCCCTCCTTCTACTATTTTCTCCACCAATACCCCTAGAGCCCATTTACTATGATTACCAATAACAATAACACTGTCATTATCTTTTATTATCGCATTTTCCCAAGGCCCTGCCAGCCCTAACGGACTTTGATAAAGCTACAAAACAGCTCCTGTTTCAAGCTTGTATATGGGCTGCCTTGGCTCAGAATTCCCTTAATAGTCACAGTTTGTTTGGGTATCTGACTTGAATTGACATAAACGGCAATGGTCCACTAAATAGATAGTAAAGTGTTAAGCCACCTGAGACTGCTTTGCTGTGGAGAGAGTGGCTGGTAGGTTTCCAGCTTGGTATTTTATATAATCCTTGTCTCACTTTACTCTTAAAAGCTAAGATTTACAGAGTAAGAGAAGGTGAGCAGTGCCTAGATCAACATAATTAAATCTTAAAGGTCCTATATGTAAGAATTGTGAAGTAATTTACATGTATTAAGTGTTTTTTATTGCCAATGAGTGAACGAGGTGTAATGTAACTTAAAAAAGGAGATTTTCTCAACTTTCTCGGTTGCCTGTAACAGCCTGTGGACCGATTTCTATGTGACGGACTCGGGCCAGTTTTTCAGCGAAAATCCAAAGGATGTGACGTTTTTGCACGCTCCCGAATGCCTTGCCTCTCTACCACTAACGTCAACAAACGACCAGCACCCACCACAACAAACCCGACTAGAAACACCCTGCAGATTTTAGCTCTCCTGCTCTGTTACCCACCAGGCTGGCTGGTGGCTATCCGCCTAACCATGCCAGTTATCACCGTTTCTGGCTACACTAACCTTTGTTTTTGGGGGGGGGGGGGGTTGAGACGGCTAGCTGCCTCCTTTGACCAACACACATTTCACAACAAAACCACAGCGTGTTGCTCCACGGCCACAGCACATCTTTTATGTTATTATGAGAAGTGTAAGCAAGGAAAAACCTGCAATAGTTTCGGAGCGTGAGCACCTGTACAAGCAACAGGATGCTAACTGCAGCTCACTTAACGGCCACCGGTGTCACTAATGAGAAGGAATGTCTGATTTTTACATATAGAACCTTTAATTTAAAAGCATATATTGGTGGATAAAACCCAAAATTTCAACATTTCACCCCATTACAAACACAAACACATTCCAGTACTTTTTTAACTGTTATAGGACAAACTAATAATTCATTAATTATGACTATGACATCCAACAGTTCTTAGACAACAGGTACCTATTCAGATATGTCTGATCTGTACAACTGGAAGTCAGTAATAGTACACCACGTTATTTTCAACGTTTCATATTTCATGTAAGATGAAGACTTTTAATTAACTAATTGATTAAATTCCCTTAATTTCGGTCTCATTTTTTATAATGCCTAGCTAGGTGAAAACTATTGTCTCTCATTGCAACTTAGTGCTGTAATTTTTTACCTGTATACTAGGCTGGGCCACATGGCATTTTAAAATCACGTCCCAACACTAAAGAGTTAAAAAGTATATTACTTAGAGAAATATAGCCCTGTGATAACAATTACTTCAAAAAAAATCCTCAGAAATAGTGAGCGAAACAATAAGACGGATCACTTGGACAGACTACAGGAAGTGCTATAAATGTCCAACAATTCCAAATATGCAAGTGACTCATGGGATGTTTTCAATAGATGCTACTAGCACACGTGTTTTCCTTCTGACTGCGTTGATGACTGTGCATTCCAAGGGAGCTGTGATGGTCTTGTCAGGAGCTGGACCGACCTTGTTTCACCTCCTGGTAGCATGACTCAATCCTCAACCTTGAATCTCTCCTCCAAGGGGTCCCTTGTTTATTATGTCACAAAAGACTAGTCGCACTCTTGTAACGGTGGCTCACCCCAGAGAAAGTCAGAATCCAGCTGTAGCCAAGCCCCCCTCATCCCTCTCGTAAATGAGCATGTCCAATCTACCCACTGTGTTTCATTAAAACCAGACCACATCAATCAGGGCCTGAACTTTAAAGGCCAGGTCCCTTCTCCAGCAACATGGGAGAAAAACATGGAGCTGTTAAAGTAAAGGACCTCACACTGCACTTACACCTC
This sequence comes from Scomberomorus guttatus, assembly GCA_038419695.1. NCBI lineage: Eukaryota > Metazoa > Chordata > Actinopteri > Scombriformes > Scombridae > Scomberomorus > Scomberomorus guttatus. Next base: position 14,453,278 of record CM076465.1, on the reverse strand, counting down.
AACGCTCATACACTTAACACCACATTTCTGCTGGTGGACCACACATCGCAACATCAGTCCGAGACCACACAGTAGGTCTCATAAGGCCGACAAAAGACCTTGTAAGACCTCACAGTGGGCCCTAGCATGATTCGATAGGACCTCAGAGAATCCCACACCTGTACTCCACAAACCGCTAAGTAACTCTACTGAAAAGCTACTGTAGTCCTCACACAGCAATTAGAAACCTGGAAACTGTTTAGAACCGTGACTGTTTGGACATTTTTTACTTGACAAAATTAAGTGCAAAGGAAGTGTAAGATCCGCTTTAACCCGAGGCAATTTTCCCAATGGTGAGAGAAGTATAAAAGAAGAGCCAAGAATACATAGCAGGAAGCTCAGGGGGGATGCCAGATGGACGGACGGCAGGATGGATGAGTAGATAAATGAGTGGAGGCTAGGCAACAAGAGGGGAGACTGGGAAGGATTCCCATGGGTGGGGACGGGAAGGCAGCCCTGTGATGGAAAGCTTTCAAACTCCTTTCATCGGCTGCCTGAGGACTGGAGCTTTACAAGAGCAAGATGAGCCGGCGCCACTGGAGCTGCTTGGCGCTCTTCAACGAAACCCAGACGCGGAGTCAGAGCAGGACCCTATAACCACTACGCCCACTCTCTGCCCCCGCCCCAAACACCAGTCCCCAAACCCCATCGACCTCAGCCTTGATTTTGTATAGAGACACATCATAGGAAGGCTCAGATGCAGTAGTCTCTCTCTTATTAGGTGTTACTCTTTGGATTTCAAATATGACACAAAGTGAAACATTGTCCTATTCAGAATTCTGCTTTTGACACCAAAAATCCTGCACTGTCACAAGAATGTGGTAAAGCATAAAGAGAAGGTCTTTGGTCTTACCAATCCACACTAAGAGATCGTCTCCTGTAGGATGGAGGTCTGTCCGACGTAGTCTTCTCTGCTTTGGCCGGACGCTCTTTGAGGGAGAGACGATGGGTAAACTTGGAGATCCCTGATTCTGGCCTTAGGGGAAGAACAAAAATGAATCAGTTAGAATAAGACTGTTAACAGGTTTTTACTGTGGTCTCAAAAGGGGGATTTTTCTGCAGTAAACTATACACTGAATTTTCAAGAAACCCTATATTATTGTGCATTCTTGCATAGCAGTTGGAGGAGGAGCAGGAGTAGTTGACATCTAACACCGGCTGTCCTTTTTTGTCAGCTCTCAGTATAAATTATTTCTAATAGGAAAACACATAGCTTGAAACAGCAGAGTTGAATAGTTCAGATTAAAGATCAAGATTGAAGGTGTTGAATGTTTTACCAGGGGACTTATATTTGTATAGTAGGTTCAGCTACAGTACTATAAAAACTTTTATATGCCAAAAAGTTCTCAACCAAGGTGAAATATTGTCAGAGAACACCAATGTCTTAGTGAAATTGATTCACTTATGCCTTAAACTAAACTCAGTTTTGCAGAAATCACAATACTCAGTGGAAATGTAGCCCATGAAGTTGATAAACAGTGTAACAATGCTGCAGTTCCCAGAGGAAACATTAGGTTTCAGGGAAAGCCGCATACTTCCTGCCTAATTTTCTCCAAATCTTTTTCACATAAAAAAAAAAGTGAAGTCACACACATTTTAATCTCCTCTACTGGGCTGCCAATGTCCCAGTTCAACTTTTCACTCAAAATTAAAAACAGGAAATGTAATATTTCTTCCATTCCAGCTCGGGACACATTTGATGAGACTCAGCATTGCAATATTGCTGTGGTAACAGTAGGGACTAATCAAAATGTAATAATATTTTCTATCAAAGAGCCAGGCTCACAGAGCCAGGGTAGAAGAGTATGTGATGTAAATTTCACAATGAAGAAATTGTATGAAGAAAATGCAAAATTTAAGAATTTTCCCACAGATTTTTCCCTGAAGACTTTTCTTTAAATGACAGAGGATTACATAAAATGGTGCCCAAGCATTGTGCTGCATTCTTCGCTCACCTAATCTCACACACATGCTGTTTCCATTTCATTATGAAATGATAAAACATCCCTAATGATGACTCATACATACTTGCACACATACATAGATCTCCTCTCAACCTGAGCCAAAAAGCGTTTTAGTCTCCATGGTGAGCTCTGTTGGAGATAAACTGCAGGGATGGTTGGACTGAGGATAGTGCAGACTACTGGGTGCACCCTGCCACTCAAACACTGTTGTTAGTTTATGTAAGATGCTGCAGAAAACGCAGTTCACATAAGGCTTTGATAAAACAGGATTGATGAAATCATACACAATGGTGCAATGGTTCATGGCGCATCTTTGATTACTGAACGGTGACATGGATGAATGACAGTGTGATGATGCAGCCAGTTGCACCTAATTCAATTGCTAAATTGGCATAATGTCACTTGCAGAGGTCTGACAGGATCTTGAATAAGAAAGGACACAAGGTCAGAGAGTGTCCTGTCAAGTCTAATGCTTCTATGAGAGACCAATCCAATCTGATAGAATGATTACTCAAGAATATGAAATTGAATGAAGACCTTTATTACATCATGGACCTGTAAACATTCCCGTTAGAGTGATTAACAACTGCTGTGACCTTGGAAATTAAAGTAAAGCCCTTTGTAAAATTACAGTTTCATGCCAACTGGACATTGTGCTACCTTTTTAACCAATATAATAACAAATAAGACTGCTCCATTGCCAAATGAATGATTTTATCACATCCCCTTTCACAAGGGCCAGAATCATCCTCGGCAGACGACGTAAATCAACATTCTCTGAACAACAACTAAAAAAAGAGAGAAAAAAGTGAGAAATGAGATGTCAATATTAGATAAACCTACTTTAACTTAATGATAGTGAGCATGACTTTAAATGATTTGCATCACAGAAAATGACAAATATTTCTAAGAAAAGCTTCTCTATCTATAAAAAATTGGCAGCATTTTGAAATGAAGCCCTGAAAATACTCTCTCATGTTGTTCTACAATAAGACCAGCTGTTTCACTATAAAGATGTTGCCATAAGCTCAGTTCTCATTCAAATGACCTCATGCTACGGCTTATCTACTAGAACAACCCCCCGCCCTACTGCCTTCTTTCCCACTCCTACACCCTCAACTACTGTTTCCTGACCCTAAGCCAGCTTCTCCAAAGAGTCGGTTGACCTCGTAGACAAAGAGGCATATTTTCCTGTATGAATCACACAAACGGGGTGTGGGATTTTAGTCAGATGGCACAGCAACCCCTAATTGATGGTATTAAGCTAGGCTGGGCTTCTTCTTCAAGGGCTTTTAATTAAATTAGTACCACTGCCCTGTGCACGCCAGCTACTGCCAACCATTGATGCTGACGTCCCTTGACTTTACAGTGGTTTGAAAAAATCTGATTCATAAACAGGCCTCGGGAACGATTGGTTTGGATCACATTGGTTCTTAATAATTGCCTTGGTTTTGGTGGTCCATGATGTTTGGCCTGTGACCAATAGATACATTAAGAGTTCCCTGTAATACTTCAAACAAACATTTGGATCAAACACATGACACAACACAGCAATAGGATAATGACTTCAATGGCATGAAAACACATAGGATCATGACTTCAAAGACATGGGGGGCCAGCGGACATAGATGAGGACTCAGGGAATCCCTTTGAGGGGTTTAGAGGAAAACTGGACATGTGAAGCAGGTGGGTCGCGGTGGAGGGGATCTGCTGGCAACTGGCTGCCTCTTGGCTCCCTGAGAGCCTCAACTCTGGCTCCGCCCTATGCAGCTGTCCCCGATAACATCATCACAGCAGGCACACTGTGATGATGCAATCCCCTTGGAGGCCCACTCAGGATATCCCGGGCCGATTATCCTCTCATCAGAATTATATTTTCTCTTTCATTTACTGGTGTTGATTACGGTTTAAGAAATCAGTCATTTGATTGATTGTTTTGCCTTATGGAACATAGGTTGGAGGAGGATTGCATGAAGTCATTGCAAAATGATCTGACCTTGAAGCCATGTGATCCTATACACACACAGCAAATGAAGCTTTTAACCTGTGCCACCACCAGGCAAGTGCATTTATAGCATAGCATGCAGCAAGCTAGTGCTAAGACACCTGCTAGGCTGCTCTGCCCACTAAAAAGTAAAATCCTTTAGATCTTTAGTCATACCTGTATGACTACATTGTGATACTGTCTGCTATCATTTCCCATCTCACACCTCATCCGCTCTGCCCCTGCTCTCAGTGAACGCAAAGGCCATTAAGCCATTTCAGACCACATGCAGAAAGGATGTAGATCCCTCGCTGGGCAAACTGCACAGCGTGTGTGCACAACTGACAGCCGCCCTGCCGAGATAACTTTCTGCTCCATCTCTTTTCTATTAAACTCTGATGTACAAAGCCGTTAGTTAGAGAAATATAATGTAAAAACTTTCAAATTAATGTAAGTGCATTTTACCACCTCACCTCCATTTGAGAGTTTATTGTGATTTTACTTTAGTTTGTTGTTATTTTATTGGAATCTGTTTTACCTTTTTTTATTCTGTTCTAGTTTATGTCTTTATTTACCTTGAAGTGCATTTAATACTGTTGGTCCAGACTGAAATATCTCAACAACTACTGGATGGATTGCCATCAAATTATGTCATTCATGGTTCCCAGAGGATGGATCCTAATGACTTTGGTGACCCCCTGACCTTTCCCTCTACTGTCACTTGAGGGATGACATTTGTGGTTGTGAGTGAAATGTTATGCCAAATATTGAATGGATGGCTGTTAAATTTGGCGCAAACATTCATGTCCTCCTCAGGATGAATTGAAATAACTATTCATCAAGTGCCATCACCAGATCAACATTTTCAATTTTCCAATATTTATTTGTGACCAAATACCTGCAAAACAAATGACACTCCCACCAGGCACAGTTGATTAGCAAATGTTAGCATCCTAGAATGCTAAACTAAGATGATGATCATGGTAAGCATTACCTGATGAACATCAGTATGTTAGCGGTGTCATTATGAGCATGCTAGCATGCTTACGTTAGCATCTAGCTCATCACTGCTGTGCCCAAGCACAGCCTCACAGAGATATTCGTGTGTCTGTGGACTCTTGAAAAATATAAGTAAAGATTATTATTTTTATAATGGTGTTACAATGGTGATTGATGAAATGTATTTTAATTGGAATATTACACATAAAAGTCCAATTTCTTTTTTGTTCTACTTCATACTTTGTTATATTCTTCATAAAATCCCATGTCTTCCTTTTTTAGCACCAGTGCTTACAAGATAGCATAACTGTTCCTAATATATCCCTCTTATGTGAAAGCCCACAACTGCCTCACTGCAATGTGACTTAGATTATGATCTTGCCAGCATTAGTAACTTTCCCCAATCCTGCAGCACAAGACTGCTTTTGTCAGCAGTGAATGGCTTGTGTGGTGATACGGAGAAAATGTTGACCTACGCTCACATACACGCTTCAAGCCCTTCCTCACACGTTCACACTGTCACTGCGAGGGATCGCTTGCCGCAAACAACTCACCTAATGTCACTTTCCCTCTTTGTTCCGTTGCCATGGCAGCAATTAACTGTTCGGGGGTATTCATGTGCGGAACAAGCTCTGCTAAAGAACTGCTTGTTCTCGCTTGCTGTACACAAAGCTATCAACTGTGAACTTTGACCCCACTCATAGCCTCAGTAACCCACTGCTATTTGAGAGCAGAGTTAAGACTGCGTGGAATTCCAGCAAAACCAGCGCAGCTCAATGACGTTTGACAGTGTGCTACTGGGAGAAGCTTATTTACAGTTTAGGCGATATTCATCAATGTTATTACTTTTACTAATAAATTCTAAATATCTCATGAATAAATACTAACAAGCCCCATTCCCCAGGTGTTAATTATTTAATTTAGTGTTACTGTAGTGTTACTTCCAAAGTTGTTTAACTAATTTCTTTATAAAAAATGAGTGATACAATGAATAGTTTTCAATTACATTAATCATTGACAATCCTTGCTATTTGGAGCTATACATTTTCTTAGAATGAATACAAAACTATTTTTTACAACAATGTTTTCTGTTCCTGTCCTCCTGGATCATACTATTAAATCTTCATATTTGATGAATGGGAACTAATTTGACAAGAATGCCCTGAATAGCTCCTCAGATCATAGAGTGTTCTGTGTGAGATGTGTTTATAAAGGGATCCCACTGAAACCAGCAGAACGCTATGCATTACACAATCTCCGTGGTCTGTCTGAGGTTGGGCTGCCCTTAACCACAGATCTTATTTCAGATTACTAAGGAACAGACACTAAATCATAAGCAGGACAGATAAATACCTCACCCTGTTTCAGCAATTATGGGCAATGGCTGCCTACCTAAAACAACTATTTTGGAAAGGAGGGAAAACAATGCGCTCAGATTACTTTCATCTCTGTCTCCTGCTATGGCTTCTGATCCCTACCAATAGAACTCTAATACAGCAAAACGAATGTGGGCACTCGCTCATATAAAAGATACATGCAAATGCAATGGATGCAAGCACACGCGCCCGCAAGCATATGCACACACATGCGCATACACAAACATAGTTCAATTCAGGAACATACCCCTCAATGTGTTTCATTAGGCTAACAAAAAGGCTTTCAGTGGTCCAATCATAAAAGAACGCAGCCAAGCTATGAACATTGCTAATTAAAATCTGCTCAAAGAAAGCCTTGTTTTCCACTCGCCATCCCCATCCAAACCCATGTCTGTGTGTATGTCTCTCTACATGGTGGAGGCTGCTTTTATTTCACTTGGACTGAGGTCTCACCAATAAAACATACTGATATTTCTTCAAGCTAACAAGCTTTTCCTTCAGTTGTGATACGATTACAGTATTTTAATTGTTCAAAGTGTACTGTATAATCAATGGTAGCAATGGGGGTCAATAAATGGAGGAGCGATATCACAGCAGTGTATTGCACAATACCTGATGCACTCTGGAGCCTAATGAATTTGGTCTGCTAAAATTGTTTGAAATAATGTATTAAAACCATACAATGCATGGCTGAAAAACAAGTCAACAAAGAGCAAATATATGGGATGAATATCATGTCATAATTCAAAACTGAAGAAAAAAAAAGCTTCAAAAGGTTGAAACTCTGTTTGAAAGCTTGAAATCTAATAAAAAATGTTTTGCTAGATTGAAACCAAGTTTTGAAGGCTTGCATAATGTTTTGATAGGTGGAAAAAAAAATCAAATCTCTGCAAACAGTATTCACAACTGCAGCCCCCTTTTATAGTGTTTCTCCAACACATTTTCAGAGTTTCAAATTTGTCACTGTTCTCCTGTTGTATTAGTTTGTTTACCAGGTTTGAAACCTTGTAAATATTGATGTGAAAACTGGTGCGCCTATGTTGGGAATAAAGCTTTGAAACATTGAAACTTGAATTTCGAAAAGGGGAACCTTTATTTTGACATTTTTTGCAGATGTACATTTGCACTCGTATCATATCGACCAAAACAGACGTTTTGAAGAATTATTTATTAGGCTTAATAAGCTGAGATCCTGGAGGCAGGGGTATTTGCTCTTAACCTGTTGTTTGCTCTCTGCCGAAGTAAAGTGTTCCATGTTGTATTTACCAGGTTATGTGGGATTGACAGATTGCTCCGTCAATGACTGATGCACACAGAGATGGGCAGTATTTCTCTTACTGGTAGTTGAAAGACATATTTCAATTACTTTTGAATGTTTTGTAATTAGTATTTGATCGGGCTGAAAAAATTCAAATTAAATTTGTAATACTTTTGAGTGGAGTATTTTTGTATTTTCAAATACTCAAAATACTTTCTCCATGATTTATAAAACATAAAAAACAAGACTAGGTCAAAACCTAGTATATGGCTGGAATGTGTATGAAATGCTAGAGGGCTTTTAATTTGAAGCAAGGGCTTTTAATTTGAAACGGATACAGGCAGTGGTGGCATTCAGCCAATCAATGATGTAACTTCATCACTCAGTCACGTCACATTTGGTCGACCAATGGTGTAACTTCATCAGTCAGTCAGTTTGTCAGTCATGGACTTCATAGGGCAGCCAGCCCCGCACCCCGTCCAATTAATAGCTAGCTAGTTAAGTATAATTTTTTCATCTACAAGTGGACAACATGTCTCATCAAGATGTTCAAGCAGAACAATCAACAAACCCAGATGGAACAACAGATGGAACCTAGCCTGGATCTGCGATATTAGACGGAAAGTTCTTCAGCATCGTCTCTCAAACACCAAATGGGAAGGTCCAAGCGGAGTGTCAACTGTGCACCAAAAAGAAAGTAGTAATATCTGGAACTCTGACAGCTACATCAAATTTCAAAACTCACCTGAAGAGACTGAACCCTGAGAGTCTTAATGATTTTGAAAGGCACAAGACAGAGTTTACTCCTTGTGGTAAGAAGACAAAGACCCCTTATAGGAAGACGCAGACACACCTTTTTGAACACACAGTAACACAGGGTAAACTAGATTCTCTCATTACTTAATATGTAGTGAAGGGAATGCATCCTTTGTCTACAGTTGAACAAACTGAATTCGTTGAACTGATTCATGGATTAAGCCCCAATGTGACAGTGATTTCCAGACGGACACTTTGAAGGAACATAGAAGCAGATTTCAATGCCAAAAAAGTGATTTGAAAGAGAAACTGAAGACTGTGCAATGTGTTTGCACCACTGCTGACATTTGCTCCACTTGTAAGACTAGCTTCATGGGTGTAACAGCACACTGGATCAAACCAGGTTCAACTGAATGTGAATGCCCAACAGGTTGGAATTCTTTTCTTTGACAGTTTGAATCAACTGAGCCATCTAAGAGACAAATTACCTGAAATGATGGCAAAACTTCAGCTCCCTGCATTCAAAGAGGTGGAGCTTGACTACCTGGGAGAGTACTGCAAAATCCTGAGACCTATTGCAATAGTCATAGATCGGGTCAGGGTCAGCTCTCCTGCTACTACAGTGGACTCATTCCCACCCTTTTTGCTGTGCAATCCAAACTCCACGACCTACAAGCCTTAAACATAAGGTACACTTCTCCCCTTATACAAGCCATCTTGGGAGGCTTTGAGAAAAGGTTCTGTAGTTATCTGGAGTTGAAGATGGATGTGAACAAAGCCATCTTGGCAACAGCAACTCACCCATTCTTCAAAATGCGCTGGCTACCACCACTATTGTCAGGAGAAAAAAGGCAAATTCACCAGCTCATACTCCACTAAGCTGAAGAGCTTGGCCTGGTGGCAGAGAGTGAAACGGCTTCCTCCAACCTCCGAGATGATGAGGAGGAAGACTTCTTTGTTTTCTCAGCTGAAGAAACTAAAGTCTGGGAAAGACCAGAGATCACAAGCCACAGAAAAGCTGAGTTAGAGACCCTCAATTTTCTGGAGGACACGAGAAGGGACCTGCTTTCTCTAGAGCTGTACCCACTGATCAAGCTCTTTTTTGCTCAATTTAACACCACCCTCCTCTCTTCAGCTCTGGTTGAGAGACTGTTCTCATTTGCAGGAATAATATTTCATCCCCACAGGAGGCAGTTAACACCAGAAATATTTGACATTTTTATTATTTTGTTAGTGTTCTTAAATGAACTAAATAGGCTACTAATTGAAGTGGTTGGGTCTGCCATGTCTTCAAAGTAGAGAGAGAGAAAGTTTTCTACATACTGTACAAGACAATACTACACACAATACTATTTACTATATATATATATATATATATATATATATATATATATTCTTAGTCTTCTAAGTCTTCCAGGGGCTTGTGTACATTATAAAAAAGAAGTCTGATCAACAAAAGAACCATTAACAACTTTCTTCATTCATTAGAAGGATTTTTCTTTTCATGATCTGTTATTTCCCCCATTAAATTTTATAATGGATCAAATTAAAGTAAGGGAGAGCCTGTCTGTCAGCAAGAAAAAAACTTTTTAAACACATTTATTTATCGTCATTTCCATTCGGTCACATATGACGCTGAGTATTCCTGAGCATCGGGTTTGATTTGGAGTTACATAATTTCACTTTTCCCTGAAACATTTAGCCTAATAAATAATTCTTCAGACCGTCTGTTTCGGAGTTTCAGAGTTTCAGACCAGAGCTGTGAGACAACGCTGCCAAAAGTCACGTGATTTGCAAGCTCGCAACTGTGTGGGCAGCTCTTTGAAAAGTGGGTGTCGTAAACTCAGCTCTGAAAGAACAGTCCGCAGTATGAGTGCAAATGTACGTCCGCAAAAATTTTAAAAAGATTTGCCCTTTTGAAACTCAAGTTTCAATGTTTCAAAACCTTTTTCCCAACATATGCGCACCAGTTTTCAGATCACCATTTACAAGGTTTCACACCTGATGAAACACTGTAAAAAGAGCTGCTGCAGTTGTGAAGAAGGAAAACTCAAATAAACTCAAAATAATGTTTGCAGAGATTTGAATTCTTTTTCAGACAGTCAAAACAATCAAAACATTATGCAAGCCTTCAAAACTTAGTTTCAATCTTGCAAAACCTTTTTTATTAGATTTCAAGCTTTCAAACAGAGTTTCAACCTTTCAGTGATTTGTTTTTCAGTTTCGAAATATGACATGATATTCATCCCATACAAATATGTTGATGAAAAGGATCATTCCTCTACCACCCACATGAGTCCAAAAGAAGAGGGGAGACATTTAACAGCCAGCTCATTGCCATGATAAAGAAATCTTAACAATAACTGCCTCAACTTCAAGTGCTAATGATCTAATCCTAACGGTACATGCCAAAGGAAGGGACTCTGTTATCACCCTACGCACATCTTCTCATATGCTGCCCATCCACCCACTACGGTAAACAGAGATATTTCCATCTCAGCTCCTTTCCCTCCATCCCTTCATTTCCACGTCTCTGAGTCACACTCATCGTTTCATCTTCTTTCTTTTTTTTTTCAAATGTCTCATTTTTAATACTTTGCTCTCTTTCTCTCTCTCTCACTCCTGTTTTCCACAGAGTCGGCACATACAAAATTTGTCAGGGAGACAAAAATGAGGAAGGAATTCAAGGCCTTTTTTTCACTTTGGTTGGCTCCCTGTGGTGTTGGGTTCGATGCCATTCCCTCTGTGTCCCCCTCTGTGTTTGATGTGCAGCATAAGGCTGACTCAACACTGAGATATACTGATGATGGATCTGCAGTCAAATTAAACTTGAATTGAGCTGACAAGCGCGTAGAAGCCAGCAAACTATTAGAGACTGTAGCTGGAGTACCATACCACTAAGAGGGGAGGGGCGAAGCAATTGGTACCACAGACAGTTTTCTCTTTCCACTCTCTTTTGGTTAGGTGGGATGAGATAATAATGTGGATGTGATTTGGAGGAAACTGATCTGGGGTAATTTAATAGATATCACATTGGGGAGAAACACCAAATTGAACAGACAGTACAGAAGAGTGTGCAGACTGTATAATATAGTACCCACGGACATGCATGAGCACACTACACACCTATGATAGCATGTCAGTTACTTCCTGTATCCAAGATAAGCAGGGGCACGACTCAATTATCAGTGGTCCACAATAAAGGAAAGACATACAGTAATAAAATAATGCTGAAGTGTCTGGGGAGCAGCGCTTTTCTGATCGAACTGTAGGACTTATCACTGCTTTGAAAAATTAACAAAGACAAACTAACAGTCAACTAATAGTCATCAGTTGCCATACCACATCACATCACATCATATCACATCACATCACATTGTATCCCACTAATAATTCTGCGCAGAATCTCATAATTCTCCACAGAATCTCCACATGAGTCTCCAGCTGGCCTCCTCTAGGACACGAAAAGCTGATAAAACCTAGTGGAGCCTGGATTTCAGCCCCCTGTGTTGGTACGCTGGCTAGATGCTGAATGAAAGACGAGGTAGTGAACACCAGAATGTGCCGGTCTGAGTATATCTCTTTGCAATTAGCGGTAAATATGCTATCATTTAGGTGTGTGTGTGTGTCTGCATAGTTTATGTGGGTCTATAGCTGTGGATCTGTATGCCTGCCTTGTTTCTGAGCTGAGGTTTTTTTTTTTTTTTCTAGAGGCCTGGCCTGACGGAGGTGGACACCCCTCTGCTATTATGTTTATGGCCTTGAAACAACTTTAAACATAGAAACACACGCACACACAGGGCACCCCACTTTCCCCCATCAACCCACAATTGTGCACGGCGTCGAGATTCCAATCAGAGTTGAGCCAGCAGACTGAGGGGATTATTTATGCTGGAAAAGAAATGGGAACCTTGAGAAGGGAGAGAGATGAGTGTGTGTTTTTTTGCATTTCTATTCCTGTGAGGACCGAAGGTCTATCTTGAGGATAGAAAGTTGAGGAAAATCCAGTCGCCATTTAAAGAGCTAATTTGCAGTTAAAGCTTGGGTTTAGGGTTTAAATTACTTGGATTAGGTTTTAGGTTTGGGGAAGAGTTACGGTTAAGCCTTTTGCAGAGAAACTAAGTGTTGGACATATGAGCTGACTGACAAAGTGATGCGGGTTAAACCTGGGTTGAAGGAGGGCTGGGTACTGCTTGACTTTGGTGATCAGGAGTTTATATTAGTGATGGGAATTCAACTTAATGTTACAGATATTTCATTACAATTTAAAATGTACTGTCTTCCCAAGAAAAATGACACAATAGGTCACGGTTATTATTGTAGTCGACGAAGGTCGCCTAACTTTAAGGACGTAGTAACTTTAACCCACACCACATGTTTCTCTAACCTTAACAAAGTGATCATTTAAACCCAAACCATGATCTCTCCTAAACCACAAACTATAGCTTTGTCACATCATAAAACATCATTATTATTTTATTATTAACACTGACTTGGAAAACGCAGACAAAATGACATAGGGTTGTTATGGAGTACAAATGGTCAAATGAGGTATAAGCATAAAAAAAAAAAAAAAAGTTTTTTTTTAACTTAGACAAGGAATACCTGAACGCACCACTAGCTATGGTCTCTTTGAGGCTAAAGGCAGGAAGTTACAATGACGTTATATGGAATCCTCTGAAGATTGATTTGGGGGAAAGGTGGAGGTTCATCCTACTCGCCTCCAGTCTTACAACTTCATGTCCTGCTAAGGAGGGGGGCTCCTGTAATGGGAACTGCAGAACAGAAGGAAGTGCTGAATGTTCAGCTGGCCACCATTATGCTTCCTACTAAGCGGTGCCAGTAACATTTCTTAAGGTTAAGTGAAGGACAATGCCGTGGAGGCACTTGGTGAGGAAACACAGCAAACTTTCAATTCAAAATGTCTATAGATGGTGATCGCGGTTGAAATGCTGAGTTGGCTTGTTTGTACTTAAAGCAGTTTAATTCTGAAATCCCATTTGAACTTTTGTAAGCCAGCAAAACTATGAGGACCCAGAGTGTTGAGATGTTTTTGGGAAAGCTGATAAAATTTTGATGTGTGGTTTCAAACTGGAGGGAGAGGTTTGGTTAAGGATTCATCTTGTTGTGCAACATAATAGAAAGAAATTTTCTCTGAGAACTCCTTCATCAAATGTGGTTGTGAGGATGGAGTGTTTGTATGTTATGCTGTCACATGTGTGTGTGTGTGTGTGTGTATGTCTGTGAGTGTGTGTGCATGTTTTTGTGT